>CAWUFW010007216.1:0-600000 GCA_963921515.1 Calotriton arnoldi
GGAGGATCGGGGGGCTAGCCTCTGGAAGCATATCTCTATTGAGGGGAGGTTCACTCTACTGGACCTAGAAAAGGGGGGCAGGATGAGATATCCCGCCATGAATAAAATCATTTTCAGTACAGGCAGAAGAGGCTCAGATGGAGGGGCAGAAAGTGGAAACAGTCCACAGTGGGACAACCAGTGGATCAGGGGTTGCCAGTTCTGAGAACAGAGCACCCTGAGACTGACCCTGGTAAGGCCACTTCTAACCAGGAGTTGCTCCATGCACTGTCAGAGACAGAGGGCTGGAGACCTGCATCAGGTGGACCCCTGCATGACACAGACAGATTGTGTCACCATTGAGGGAGGTACTGGTTCCTCCATGGAAGTCCTGGCTCACCATGCACCTGCTCAGCCTCAGGGTAGAGACCCTGGGCTGAGTGGCTAGTTGCAGGCTATCACCCCTGGACGTGTGGGAAGGAGAGTGGAAGTGGGGTGCAAAACATCCGGTGCTACATCCCCTCACTCTGAGAAGCCTCAGAGATCAGAGAACCCTGGATGGCCTGGGGCCTAGCTTTGACAGTGGCCTCTGTTGGCTACTGTCCTTATGGCAAACCTTTCCTTGGGTTGGGGACAGAAGCCTGATCCGAGGGTCTGGATGAGTCATATCACTTTTTTTGGCCATGGTGGTACTGTCTGCCTACTGGGATGTATCTGTAAGCAAGTTATGGTTAGGTGCTTCACAAATGGGTTCTACAAGTGAGGAGAAGGGTTCCCCATGGGTCAGTCTAGTGGCTCAGGAGAGTATATATAGAGGGGTCCAACTGGGTTCAGAGAGGCATAGAACTGACAAGTGGCCCTGCATCCACAAACCTTTTGCCTTCACTCCTCCATTTTGCTGAACTCGTTTTTGTTAGCCTTAAGGACTCTGCGCACTTTACAACTGCTAACCAGTGCTGAACTGCTTGTGCTCTCTCCTTTAAACAAGGCAAAATTGGCTCATATCCAATTGGCTCCTTTAGTTTACTTGTACGTTCCTAGTTAAATTGTACTACATGAACCCAGGGCCTGTAAATTAAATGCTACTAGTGGGCCTGCAGCACTTGTTGTGCCACCCACTGAAGTAGCCCTGCAAACATGTCTCAGGCTTTCCATTGCAGCCTGTGTGCGTAGTTTAAACTGCCATTTCGACTAGACAAAAGAAGCCTTTTTCTAGGCCAAAACCAACATATAAACCACCCCCACGGTAGGCCATGGACAGCCCAGAGGACAAGGTGCATTTAAAAAGTTGTCTCTGCGTCACATGGCTGGTTGTAACTGACAGCTGGGCTTTGTGTATTCCTCCTAGACAGCCACAATAGAGAGCTTAGGTGTGCCTGGATGGGCCATCACTGGCAGGATGGGAGAGTGAACTGGGCACAGCCCTACTTACACTTGAATAGGCAGTGTCCTGCCTTCACACAAAGGATTGCATACCCCCTGTAATTAGTCTAAATCCAGGGCAGGGAAGGCAGGAAACCTGTGCACTTCAAAGGGAAACCTCTAGAAGCTTCAAAGCTTCAAAGGAGGCATCAGGTATAAATATTGGACCTCAGACATCAACTCTGCAGTACACTTCTGGACCTGTGGAGACTCTGCCAGGAAGAAGGACTGCTGTGCTGCTGAAATAACTTCCACCATGCTTTTCTAATGCTCAACTGGACTGCTGCATTGCTGGATTGTTACACCCTTGCCCTCCTGCCTGAGTCAGAGGGATTGGGCCTGCACCTGAACTCAGGACTCCCATGTTGACACCAAGGACTAGTCTGGTTGCCTCCTGCTCAGAGCCACAGGGGCATAACAGCCTCCCAACCACCTGAACCACCACCCAGATCCAGTTGGAGTAAGGCCCTTACCCCCAAGTGGTGCCCCTCAGGTCCTGGACCTTGGTGTGGCCTCAGTGGAGCTAAATTGAAGTTATTGGGCTCTTCATAACCGCGAACGGGCACTGCCCGCCAATGCGAAGTTCTGTCAACCCAAATCTTTGCACTACAGCATTGACAGCACACGGGGAGTGCCACCGCGAAGCTCCGCCCCAACCATTTGTGATGACAACAGGATCTTCATGCTGCAGTGATGATCATCCACAACACAAGGCTGCTCTTTGTGCTACATTGACACTTCTCTGCTCCTCGCGGCCCCCTGCACAGTGAATGATAAACTTTGCGCTGGACTTAGAAGCTAACTTTTCAGAGGGACCAACCTGGTCCCTGTATCCGACTCACACTCCATCACGGTCGGCCTGAACTTGTGACTTTCTCCTGGGCTCGCACGACCAAATAGCCACACGTGGTGATATTTTCACTTAAATCTTTAAAATTGCATATCTCTGGTTCTACTGATTGGGTTTTTGTTGTTTTGGTCTTGATTTAATTAGAAAAGTTTGCTCTATTGTTCTAAATCAGTGTGGCATTTTTCTTGTATTTCTTATCGTTTGAAGTGCTGAAAAAATACTTTACACATTGCCTCTAAGTTAAGCCTAACTGCTCTGTGCCAAGCTACCAGAGGGTTAAGTACAGGTTAATTTGGGGATTGATTGTGCCTCACAAGGATTGAGGTTCTGCTTAAGTAGGGTTCCAACCCTGTTCACCCATAACCTAATTGCTCACACCTTAGCTATAGAAAGTGTTAATATAGCCATAAAATCCATTAATACATATAATGATGTTTCCACCTGACTCTTGAAACATCTGCCTAAACCTCAAGGTGTCCTTTAAAACCAAAGAACTAATACTAAAGCATATGTAAATAAGTGTCTCCAAATCAGCATGATATCACTGAAATCTACTCACTTTGTTCCAAAAATATGTTTTTCATTAATAGGAAAGGGCCTAATTTCATCCTCAAAAGTAGCTAACTTTCAATCTCCAGATTCTGATTTCAGCTTTTCATGTTTAGTGGAAACAGTTGTCCTTTTAAAAAACGTGTGTTTGTGTACAAATATGCTTATCATGTGTTTGTGGGTAAAGGAAGCCTATTTTCCAAATATTGCAAGCTGACGTCTATGACAATTAGTGGCATTACTGCAAATAATATATTGATATTACAGAATATGCATGCATATTAAGTAAATTGTTCTATGAAAATATCAACTTGACATTAATTTCAAAGGTTTTGGGGCACATGCATCAAGGTAGGCTTTTGCGATTCCTTAATTGCGATTATTAAGGAATCGCAATTAAGGAATCGTAAAGCCTATGCATGTAGGAATCGCTATAAAAATAGCGATTCCTAAACATTCCTTAATTGCGACTCGCTAATTGCGAGTCGCAATTAAGAATACCTCCCATTAATTCCTATGGGCCTAGAGGCCCATAGGAATGAATGGGAAGACATTCTCAATTAGCGATTCGCAATTAGAGAATCGCAAATTGAGAATGCAATTTCAAGGGTGCCAGGGTGTCAAAATGACACCCTGTTGCACCCCTGAAATTGTGATGTGCACCCATGTTGCGCACACACATGCCCCAAGGGCATGTGTGTGTGTAACCTAAAACTTAAAAAATGCATTTTAGAGCATTTTTCGAAGGTATTGCAAATTACAGACAAGTTTGATTTGTCTGTAATTTGCGGTCCCAAATAGCGAAATCGCTATTTGAAAGTGCTTCTAGCATTGCATTTAAGGAATCGCAAATTGCGATTCCTTAAATGCAATCGCAATTTAGGAATTCGCAATTAATTGCGAATTCTTAAATTGCGCATAGGAAACACTTTCATGCATCTCCAAAGGCCAATTTGCGATCGCAAACGGCCGATTTTTGCGATTCGCACCGTTTGCGATCGCAAAAACCTTTGATGCATGTGCCCCTTTGTCCTTAGACATCAGCTTCATATTTTCTGACATTTGACAAATAGCCACTTTTGTGTGTCCAAACACTTTCATTCCGATCACTTGCTGCTATACCACCTGCATCTTGTGGGGTTCATGAATCATAAAAAAAAGTGCAACCTTACACACCCTAGCATTGCACTAATATAGCTGCTATTGCAGTGATATGCCACTTATTGCTATTGTAAGACAACGTTTCTCTCAGAAGTCAAGCATCACCATCATATTCTAATTACCATCTTCATACACCAGCATTTTCTCTATTATGATAAGTATCACATGCTATGGATCACTATCACTATCCAGGAACTACTTTTATTCCAGACTTCAGCATCATATGCCACTGAAAATTATCATGTGCATAGGATTGACATTGCCATCTTGCAGAGCAAGAAGTGGTGGACGCTCATTCTTCTACCTGGCAGCAAAGCTCTGGAATGAGCTACCAGTCAATCTCTGGAAGTCCACATTTTAAGAAATCTTTAAAAATGGTCTAAAACCCTTTCTTCTCAGGTAAAAACTGGCTATTTTGATTCACTTATGGTAGCCTGGGACGCTTCTGTTGAAGCAACTGTGTACTTTACAAATGGCAATCATTCATTTATTTATTGTGTGTCCGGAGACAATATCACATCCTAAGGAGCACTACACATGCCTAGGTTCACCATCACCATCATGTTCCAAGGATCACCATCATGCATTCAGAATTCCAAAAAATGCCATGGAACACAATCACATGAGATAAAATGTAATTATGTGCCCAGTCATGACCTAAATTGTCAGGTGTAGCATTCAAATGTCATGGCTAGCGCTAGCCATCTTGTGTCAACGAATACATGCACAAGACATGGACAAGCCAAGTCATGAACATTACCCTCTTCACATCCAACCCCTCCTCGTAACTCTGGACCCTTATGTTTATAGTCTTTCACCTGACTCTTAAATGAAAACAGAAAAAAAACACAAGTGCAATGGTAAATTAAAAGAGGCAAGAAAGGCAACACATATAAAAAGAAAATTAGAAATGGAAAGCAAATATGAATTAGGAATGTCTTAGAATCATAAGAGCTCACTGAAGAAAAAGAAGGCATCTAGAACTACTGATTAAAAATGCAGAACATTATAGCTTTATGGCAGAAGCAGAGAATTCATAGTCAGTATATTTCTTACATTAAATACTAAGGGGCATATTTACGTTCCCTGGCGCATCCCTGCATATCAGCAGGGATGCGCCAGGGAAAATTTGTCACGCAAGTTTACCCTTGCGCCACGTCCGATGCGCCGCATTTACAATGCGGCGCATCGTGGCGCAAGGATAAGCAGATGCGTGACGCATCTGCCGGCGTAAGGTTGGCGCAGTGCTGAAGTTGTGTCGCAAGCGCGACGCAACTCCAGCACTGTTCCAACCTTCTCTATCCCTAACATGGTGCGTCAAACCTTACGCCTGCTTGAAGCAGGCGTAAGGATTTGACGCACCAGCGTCGGAAAAGTGACTGCGTGAAATCTTGTAGAATTCACTACGTCACTTTTCCGAGGCGTTCCTGCGCCGGAACGCCCCCTGCGCCGGTACGCCCACATGAAACCTGACGCAGGTTTCATGTGGCGCAGGGGTTTACTACGTGACGCATCTCCCTAGATGCGTCACGTTGTAAATATAGCGCAACGCGGCGCATGGTTTGCGTCGCCGCTGCGTCACATGCGTGACGCAACGGCGGCGCAAAAGTGGCGCAAGGGGCTTGTAAATATGCCCCATAATACTTGGACTATCACATGGAGGAGAGGGTGAGTAGTGAGTGACCACCATCCCCAGTTTTAAATCTAGTAATGCCCTACCAGATTAACATTAATATAGTTGCAGAAAAAGGTAATGAAATGTAATAGGTCCAAGCCAGATTTGAAGAGAGTGCTACTAGATCTTGGAATTGACTAATCATTTATTACTAACTTAGTTAAGAGAAATGTTATTTTTGATCCACTCACCCTCTCTCATAGTCATATTGCTGCTGTGTTATTGTTGGAGCAAATGCACTCAATATCAGTTGTTTGGAAACTTTTCCCATCCGATTAAACAAGATCAATGACAAGTAAGGTTAGGCTTCTCCAAGTAGTATCTGCTTCAGGCTACCCATGGAGCCCATAGACATAATTTTATGAGTAATCGAACTGGACTTAATTTAAGCAAGTAAAGTTTGCAGAAAACTGTTAGAACAAGACGTTGAAGATCATCACTGGATAAAGGGAGACATTTGGCATTCTACCAGAATATTGTGTTTTAAATATTGCCCTGCAAACTGACTACTAAAATAGTAAAGGTAAATATATAAATAAGTATAGATTTACTATTCTTATCTGCACATATATGTACATTGGGGATATATATCATCAAGATCCGTAGACAAAGAGGGTAGTACTTATAGACTTTTACCCTCATAATACTTTGGCACTAGCTATATTATTTTTGGAAGACAATGTTCTTGTACACAATATTCTGACATAAAACCTGGAAAGACCACCAGACCAATGTCAGGACCTGTGTTTATAAGAAGCACCCCATCAATCTGCAAATGTGATGCGGGTTTCACGTTAGCTATGATTTGATCACTTTATTCAGGTGATCTCTTTGAAAGGTTACCAGACCTTCAAGGATTTCTTAGCTGGAAGCATATGGCCTAGGTCATGATTAGGGACTGTAGAGAAAGTCTAAGGGGCATATTAGCAAGACCGGCGATAAAATTATCGCCGTTTAGCGGCAGGAAACTGCCGCTAAAATGGCGATAATGGGCTTGCTAATATGCGTTATAGAATTCCAATAGAACCCCAGGTTAGATGTGCAGGACATCTAACCTGGGCTTCTATGGAATTCTATAACGCATATTAGCAAGCCCATTATCGCCGTTTTAGCGGCAGTTTCCTGCCGCTAAAACGGCGATAATTTTATCGCCGGTCTTGCTAATATGCCCCCAATCTTTTTGATTTTCTCTGTGAAGGATAGTGAAAAAACCTCACTCATTAGGGCTGTTGATATATAGAGGAGTTGAGTGTATGGTCGTCTGTTTAGGAATTTAAAACAGATTCTTTGGCCGTTGGCTAATTTCATTTTTTGTACGTAAGAAAGATGATTTAGCCGGGAAAAATTGGTTTTTGTAATCCTGCATTCCCCACAGAGGATTTCAAAGTTTTAGTCCAAAGCATTTAGTAGCAAGCATTATTCAGATGTTTGGTGTACCAAGAAGACGATTATTTTGGGTTTTGTGCTTTTAGTTTTTGAGGGTCAAGATCATTTAGTATTTCTGACATGGTCTTGTGTCATGAGACACTTGAAACTTGATCTCTTGGTCTTCTGGAAAAGTCAGAAAATCATATGAGACTCTCTTTGCTAATGCAGTCATTAATGTGTTTTGTGTCTCTGACCCAGAACTTGGGGTTTGTGAATTAGCCGTTTGTTACTATTTTTAAGAGGAAGATCGAAAAAGGGATTAGTAGGTGGTCAGATCAGTCCACAGGAGCTGAGCTTTAATGTTAATAAGTCCCTCTGGCTACTGAAGCTATAGCATTGCACCTTGGTTATGTGTGAGTCTCGCTCACAACTGGAAGGGTCATTGTTGGTAAGATATAAGGACAATTGAGAGACAGTTGTGTCAATGCAGTCTCACCAGTGTAGATCAAAATCTCTTAAGTAGGTATTATTGGAGGACAAGAGTGACTCAGTTCTGATTAGTTCTTAAAGCTCTCCTATAAATGTTCTGTTTTGGTATAGAGTGTGATAAATTTGGTACATTTTTATCAAAACTGGGTCAGCGGTTTAATGTTCAACAGAAATTAACTGAAATGTCTGAGAAGAGTATCCTCCAGTTCTGGCATTCCTGTGAACGATAGACACTATTTCCCTTTCCTGGCCTAGAAGTGAATGATTGAGTAATCCAGTGGGCTGAGGAGATCTAAAACAGGTTGAGATAATTTATTGAAAGATGTTTACATTATGAAGAGTAGATCAATACGTGCTCCTACTATAAAGTCTGCACTTTCCATTTGATGATTAGCTACAGATCTGCAGTTAAATGCAGTGCATTTCAAAAAGCAGTTTTATCTTCCTAGAAGAGGTCGGAATTATCGAAACTTTAATTAAATTGTTCAAATTATTCCTCTTTATAAGGTGGGGTGGATTCAAGTTTTCCATATCTGTTATAATGGCATAAGGTTTTTCTAAGTTTAACATGTTAAAATCATTTAGCAAATCAAGGATTTCCTTGTTGGAGCGCATTGAAGTGGTTCTTGAAAAATGAGGTGGTCAACTGTGTGGGAACAGCGCTGGATTATTGGAACAACTAGTTGTGTATGTGTTTAGAGAATTCTCAAGAAAAATAATGCCGGAAAGAATCATGCAGGATCCTGTTTGGTGAAAATTATTTCAGAGACAGTGTGCTTTTCCTCAGAATATGTAGAGGTCAAGATGTTTGAGCAACTTGTATGTAGGCAGGGGACAGGTAGGGCATTCCATACCCTTTAGACATGAAGTTTAAAAACAGGCATTGTGTATGTGTTTGTGGTGGTGTTGGTAGAGAGTGAATTGGAAGCAGTACAAGTAAGGGGTCTGGCATTGCTTGGCAAGAATGACATTGTCTGAGGTTCAAATTGAGGCTTGGTAGGAGATGGGCATTGAGTTTTTCGTGGTGATGAAAAGATTAATAATATCAGAGGCAGAGGATGAACCAAGGTCATGAGGTCTGCATGGCACATTCTAGGTTTATTTTGAGTCATCTCATTGGTTAGTGAGCACATGGAGATATTTGTTTATTTGTCTAGACTTTTTACTGCTACTTAAAAGTATTTGGATAGGTAGGTCAAGCATTCTCAAATTAGCAAAAGAGACTTGGACCATAATTTTTCCATTATTACAGATGGAACGTCTCAGTCCAGCTTTGATGGAAACAAATGCAGCAATACTAAGTTTAAGACTAGTTTGATGCACAATGTAAGGTTTTGGAAAATACTTCGGTTCAATGTTCTGTATCATTCATGAAAAATGCATTCTTGTCCACATTCTGAGTATGGCCCTAGAGGTCTCCAATTAGTGTATCTGAGTGTTCTCTAAGTAATTTGTCCTTAAACTCTTTGGCTGCAGCTTTAGATAAATTAGTCGGAGTACATAATTGTGAAAGAGAGTGGGCTTTCTTTTATCAGTAGGCCATTAGGAGGGGTGCTCTAGCTTGCTGGCTGTTGACAACCAAAATAAAAGGCACTGAGTACAGAGCTACAGTAATTCTTCTAGGAACAGGACTCTTGGGGTCACATGATTAGACAACATTTAGGTTTACTGACCTGAAAGGATCATACCAGTCATCCCAAAAGCACTTAATGGGTATGTCAAGATCAGCTTAGAGCTGCTCATGTACAGCAGCTCAGGGGCTGTATTATGATAAAAAGCGCATTTTCATTGTTTGCGTCAGGTGCTCCTTTAAAAAGGTGCGTGGGGCACAAACAGTGAAAATGCACTCTATTACCCTGAATGCACTGCCACCAGGGCAGCCGCAAACTTGTGCTGCCCTTTGGCTGTGCATTCAGGTGAAAACCAGAGTAGTTGCTTTACAGCCGCTCTGTGCTTTCACTGTGCAGACGGCACCCGCCTGCACTTTTGAAGGGGATTAGAGATCCCCCTGCAGGCGGGTGCATTCAGTGACTGCACCCACCTGCAAGGGGTTGTCTGGGTGGGTCCATTGGACCCCTTGCCCCCGCCAGGGGGCTGCTATCAGGAGGCGCACTCACAGTCAGTCAGTGCGCATCCTGAGGGCTTCTTTGCCTCTGCACCTGCGTCTGTAATATAGTGCGGGTGCAGAGGCAAATAGATTCCCTCATTTGCATGGGCACACCCCCATGCAAATGAGGGAACACTCCCTGCAGATAGCGCTGATGCTTTATGTGCACCAGCGCTCTTTGCATTACAGAAGGGGCTGCACAAGCATCTGCGGGCCCTTCTGTAACACCAAAATGCACCAGGGGCGAGCAAAGCAGGCGCAAACGCCTGTTGCGCCCCCGGGGCACTTTATGTAATGCGACCCCAGATGGCTAAGCCTTAAGACTTGGAAACGCCCACAAATTAACCTTACTGGTATTGTGCATACAAGTACAGGAAACCTGGGAGAGAAATATGAAACTATAGGTCTCACCTAAGATTAGACAAGAGAGTATTAACTTACAATTGGAGTCCCTCTTACATTGAGACCACTTCTGTCACTGACGATGGTGTAACAATGAAGAAGCCACTTCTTAATATACAACTGGGGGCTCAAGGATCTCTTCCAGAGGATTTTGAGGACTGTTCTTCTCAAACACCTTTTCTTAAGAGACCTTAAAGGTAATGGATTTTGACCATAATTTTTTCTGTTTGAACTGCAAAATGTCACACATCTTTACAGCTGTGCCACCATTTTAAGGGAAACACAAGGAGATGATGGACGGAGTGCTGAAACCTTTCAAACACTCACCCCCAGTCACTGATCTGGGTTGAATCCATCATCATTCTTTAGCTCACTTTGCCACCCCAGTTCTGACACAGCTATATGCAAATCAGTCTTGACCCTGTGCCTCATGGGAACAGTCCAGCCCAAACTGCCAAGCCATGTCTTCCCTGGACCGGAAACAAGCATCCTGGGACCGGTTTCAGGCTAACCGCCCTCATCAGTCAGGCTAGCTTGAATCCAGTGGCAAAGTGAGCAAGGGACCCACGTCTGGGCATACCCTGCAAACTTAGGGTGAACAAAGCAAACACAAGGAGATGATGGACGGAGTGCTGAAACTTTTCAAACACTCACCCCAAGTCACAGATCTGGGTTGAATCCATCATCATTCTTTAGCTCACTTTGCCACCCCAGTTCAGACACTGCTATATGAAAATCAGTCTTGACCCTGTGCCTCATGGGAAAAGTCCAGCCCGAACTGCCAAGCCATGTCTTCCCTGGACCAGAAACAAGCATCCTGGGACCGGTTTCGTGCTAACAGCCCTCATCAGCCAGGCTAGCTTGAATCCAGTGGTAAAGTGAGCATGGGACCCACGTCTGGGCATACACTGCCAACTTAGGGCAAACAAAACAAACACAAGGAGATGATGGACGGCGTGCTGAAACTTTTCAAACACTCACCCCCAGTCACTGATCTGGGTTGAATCCATCATCATTCTTTAGCTCACTTTGCCACCCCAGTTCTGACACAGCTATATGCAAATCAGTCTTGACCCTGTGCCGCATGGGAACAGTCCAGCCCGAACTGCCAAGCCATGTCTTCCCTGGACCGGAAACAAGCATCCTGGGACCGGTTTCAGGCTAACAGCCCTCATCAGTCAGGCTAGCTTGAATCCAGTGGCAAAGTGAGCAAGGGACCCACGTCTGGGCATACCCTGCAAACTTAGGGTGAACAAAGCAAACACAAGGAGATGATGGACGGAGTGCTGAAACTTTTCAAACACTCACCCCCAGTCACAGATCTGGGTTGAATCCATCATCATTCTTTAGCTCACTTTGCCACCCCAGTTCAGACACTGCTATATGAAAATCAGTCTTGACCCTGTGCCTCATGGGAAAAGTCCAGCCCGAACTGCCAAGCCATGTCTTCCCTGGACCAGAAACAAGCATCCTGGGACCGGTTTCGGGCTAACAGCCCTCATCAGCCAGGCTAGCTTGAATCCAGTGGTAAAGTGAGCAAGGGACCCACGTCTGGGCATACACTGCCAACTTAGGGCGAACAAAACAAACACAAGGAGATGATGAATGGAGTGCTGAAACGTTTCAAACACTCACCCCCAGTCACAGATCTGGGTTGAATCCATCATCATTCTTTAGCTCACTTTGCCACCCCAGATTAGACACAGCTATATGCAAATCAGTCTTGACCCTGTGCCTCATGGGAACAGTCCAGCCCTAACTGACAAGCCATGTCTTCCCTGGACCGGAAACAAGCATCCTGGGACCGGTTTCGGGCTAACAGCCCTCATCAGCCAGGCAAGCTTGAATCCAGTGTCAAAGTGAGCAAGGGACCCACGTCTGGGCATACCCTGCCAACTTAGGGCGAACAAAACAAACACAAGGAGATGATGAACGGAGTGCTGAAACTTTTCAAACACTCACCCCCAGTCACAGATCTGGGTTGAATTCATCATCATTCTTTAGCTCACTTTGCCACCCCAGTTCAGACACAGCTATATGAAAATCTGTCTTGACCCTGTGCCTCATGGGAACAGTCCAGCCCGAACTGATAAGCCATGTCTTCCCTGGACCGGAAACAAGCATCCTGGGACCGGTTTCGGGCTAACAGCCCTCATCAGCCAGGCTAGCTTGAATCCAGTGGCAAAGTGAGCAAGGGACCCACATCTGGGCATACCCTGCCAACTTAGGGCGAACAAAGCAAACAGAAGGAGATGATGGACGGAGTGCTGAAACTTTTCAAATACTCACCCCCAGTCACAGATCTGGGTTGAATCCATCATCATTCTTTAGCTCACTTTGCCACCCCAGTTCAGACACAGCTATATGCAAATCAGTCTTGACCCTGTGCCTCATGGGAACAGTCCAGCTCGAACTGCCAAGCCATGTCTTCCCTGGACCGGAAACAAGCATCCTGGGACCGGTTTCAGGCTAACAGCCCTCATCAGTCAGGCTAGCTTGAATCCAGTGGCAAAGTGAGCAAGGGACCCACGTCTGGGCATACCCTGCAAACTTAGGGTGAACAAAGCAAACACAAGGAGATGATGGACGGAGTGCTGAAACTTTTCAAACACTCACCCCCAGTCACAGATCTGGGTTGAATCCATCATCATTCTTTAGCTCACTTTGCCACCCCAGTTCAGACACTGCTATATGAAAATCAGTCTTGACCCTGTGCCTCATGGGAAAAGTCCAGCCCGAACTGCCAAGCCATGTCTTCCCTGGACCAGAAACAAGCATCCTGGGACCGGTTTCGGGCTAACAGCTCTCATCAGCCAGGCTAGCTTGATTCCAGTGGTAAAGTGAGCAAGGGACCCACGTCTGGGCATACACTGCCAACTTAGGGCAAACAAAACAAACACAAGGAGATGATGGACGGAGTGCTTAAACTTTTCAAACACTCACCCCCAGTCACTGATCTGGGTTGAATCCATCATCATTCTTTAGCTCACTTTGCCACCCCAGTTCTGACACAGCTATATGCAAATCAGTCTTGACCCTGTGCCTCATGGGAACAGTCCAGCCCGAACTGCCAAGCCATGTCTTCCCTGGACCGGAAACAAGCATCCAGGGACCGGTTTCAGGCTAACAGCCCTCATCAGTCAGGCTAGCTTGAATCCAGTGGCAAAGTGAGCAAGGGACCCACGTCTGGGCATACCCTGAAAACTTAGGGTGAACAAAGCAAACACAAGGAGATGATGGACGGAGTGCTGAAACTTTTCAAACACTCACCCCAGTCACAGATCTGGGTTGAATCCATCATCATTCTTTAGCTCACTTTGCCACCCCAGTTCAGACACTGCTATATGAAAATCAGTCTTGACCCTGTGCCTCATGGGAAAAGTCCAGCCCGAACTGCCAAGCCATGTCTTCCCTGGACCAGAAACAAGCATCCTGGGACCGGTTTCGGGCTAACAGCCCTCATCAGCCAGGCTAGCTTGAATCCAGTGGTAAAGTGAGCAAGGGACCCACGTCTGGGCATACACTGCCAACTTAGGGCGAACAAAACAAACACAAGGAGATGATGGATGGAGTGCTGAAACTTTTCAAACACTCACCCCCAGTCACAGGTCTGGGTTGAATCCATCATCATTCTTTAGCTCACTTTGCCACCCCAGTTCAGACACAGCTATATGCAAATCAGTCTTGACCCTGTGCCTCATGGGAACAGTCCAGCCCGAACTGCCAAGCCATGTCTTCCCTGGACCAGAAACAAGCATCCTGGGACCGGTTTCGGGCTAACAGCCCTCATCAGCCAGGCTAGCTTGAATACAGTGGTAAAGTGAGCAAGGGACTCATGTGTGGGCATACCCTGCCAACTTAGGGTGAACAAAGCAAACACAAGGAGATGATGAATGGAGTGCTGAAACGTTTCAAACACTCACCCCCAGTCACAGATCTGGGTTGAATCCATCATCATTCTTTATCTCACTTTGCCACCCCAGTTCAGACACAGCTATATGCAAATCAGTCTTGACCCTGTGCCTCATGGGAACAGTCCAGCCCTAACTGACAAGCCATGTCTTCCCTGGACCGGAAACAAGCATCCTGGGACCGGTTTCGGGCTAACAGCCCTCATCAGCCAGGCTAGCTTGAATCCAGTGTCAAAGTGAGCAAGGGACCCACGTCTGGGCATACCCTGCCAACTTAGGGCGAACAAAGCAAACACAAGGAGATGATGAACGGAGTGCTGAAACTTTTCAAACACTCACCCCCAGTCACAGATCTGGGTTGAATTCATCATCATTCTTTAGCTCACTTTGCCACCCCAGTTCAGACACAGCTATATGAAAATCTGTCTTGACCCTGTGCCTCATGGGAACAGTCCAGCCCGAACTGATAAGCCATGTCTTCCCTGGACCGGAAACAAGCATCCTGGGACCGGCTTCGGGCTAACAGCCCTCATCAGCCAGGCTAGCTTGAATCCAGTGGCAAAGTGAGCAAGGGACCCACGTCTGGGCATACCCTGCCAACTTAGGGCGAACAAAGCAAGCAGAAGGAGATGATGGACGGAGTGCTGAAACTTTTCAAATACTCACCCCCAGTCACAGATCTGGGTTGAATCCATCTTCATTCTTTAGCTCACTTTGTCACCCCAGTTCAGACACAGCTATATGCAAATCAGTCTTGACCCTGTGCCTCATGGGAACAGTCCAGCTCGAACTGCCAAGCCATGTCTTCCCTGGACCGGAAACAAGCATCCTGGGACCGGTTTCAGGCTAACAGCCCTCATCAGTCAGGCTAGCTTGAATCCAGTGGCAAAGTGAGCAAGGGACCCACGTCTGTGCATACCCTGCAAACTTAGGGTGAACAAAGCAAACACAAGGAGATGATGGACGGAGTGCTGAAACTTTTCAAACACTCACCCCCAGTCACAGATCTGGGTTGAATCCATCATCATTCTTTAGCTCACTTTGCCACCCCAGTTCAGACACTGCTATATGAAAATCAGTCTTGACCCTGTGCCTCATGGGAATAGTGCAGCCCGAACTGCCAAGCCATGTCTTCCCTGGACCAGAAACAAGCATCCTGGGACCGGTTTCGGGCTAACAGCCCTCATCAGCCAGGCTAGCTTGATTCCAGTGGTAAAGTGAGCAAGGGACCGACAACTGGGCATACACTGCCAACTTAGGGCGAACAAAACAAACACAAGGAGATGATGGATGGAGTGCTGAAACTTTTCAAACACTCACCCCCAGTCACAGGTCTGGGTTGAATCCATCATCATTCTTTAGCTCACTTTGCCACCCCAGTTCAGACACAGCTATATGCAAATCAGTCTTGACCCTGTGCCTCATGGGAATAGTCCAGCCCGAACTGCCAAGCCATGTCTTCCCTGGAACAGAAACAAGCATCCTGGGACCGGTTTCGGGCTAACAGCCCTCATCAGCCAGGCTAGCTTGAATACAGTGGTAAAGTGAGCAAGGGACTCACGTCTGGGCATACCCTGCCAACTTAGGGCGAACAAAGCAAACACAAGGAGATGATGAATGGAGTGCTGAAATGTTTCAAACACTCACCCCCAGTCACAGATCTGGGTTGAATCCATCATCATTCTTTAGCTCACTTTGCCACCCCAGTTCAGACACAGCTATATGCATATCAGTCTTGACCCTGTGCCTCATGGGAAAAGTCCAGCCCGAACTGCCAAGCCATGTCTTCCCTGGACCAGAAACAAGCATCCTGGGACCGGTTTCGGGCTAACAGCCCTCATCAGCCAGGCTAGCTTGATTCCAGTGGTAAAGTGAGCAAGCGACCCACGTCTGGGCATACACTGCCAACTTAGGGCAAACAAAACAAACACAAGGAGATGATGGACGGAGTGCTGAAACTTTTCAAACACTCACCCCCAGTCACTGATCTGGGTTGAATCCATCATCATTCTTTAGCTCACTTTGCCACCCCAGTTCTGACACAGCTATATGCAAATCAGTCTTGATCCTGTGCCTTATGGGAACAGTCCAGCCCGATCTGCCAAGCCATGTCTTCCCTGGACCGGAAACAAGCATCCTGGGACCGGTTTCAGGCTAACAGCCCTCATCAGTCAGGCTAGCTTGAATCCAGTGGCAAAGTGAGCAAGGGACCCACGTCTGGGCATACCCTGCAAACTTAGGGTGAACAAAGCAAACACAAGGAGATGATGGACGGAGTGCTGAAACTTTTCAAACACTCACCCCCAGTCACAGATCTGGGTTGAATCCATCATCATTCTTTAGCTCACTTTGCCACCCCAGTTCAGACACTGCTATATGAAAATCAGTCTTGACCCTGTGCCTCATGGGAAAAGTCCAGCCCGAACTGCCAAGCCATGTCTTCCCTGGACCAGAAACAAGCATCCTGGGACCGGTTTCGGGCTAACAGCCCTCATCAGCCAGGCTAGCTTGAATCCAGTGGTAAAGTGAGCAAGGGACCCACATCTGGGCATACACTGCCAACTTAGGGCGAACAAAACAAACACAAGGAGATGATGGATGGAGTGCTGAAACTTTTCAAACACTCACCCCCAGTCACAGGTCTGGGTTGAATCCATCATCATTCTTTAGCTCACTTTGCCACCCCAGTTCAGACACAGCTATATGCTAATCAGTCTTGACCCTGTGCCTCATGGGAACAGTCCAGCCCGAACTGCCAAGACATGTCTTCCCTGGACCAGAAACAAGCATCCTGGGACCGGTTTCGGGCTAACAGCCCTCATCAGCCAGGCTAGCTTGAATACAGTGGTAAAGTGAGCAAGGGACCCACGTCTGGGCATACACTGCCAACTTAGGGCAAACAAAACAAACACAAGGAGATGATGGACGGAGTGCTGAAACTTTTCAAACACTCACCCCCAGTCACTGATCTGGGTTGAATCCATCATCATTCTTTAGCTCACTTTGCCACCCCAGTTCTGACACAGCTATATGCAAATCAGTCTTGACCCTGTGCCTCATGGGAACAGTCCAGCCCGAACTGCCAAGCCATGTCTTCCCTGGACCGGAAACAAGCATCCTGGGACCGGTTTCAGGCTAACAGCCCTCATCAGTCAGGCTAGCTTGAATCCAGTGGCAAAGTGAGCAAGGGACCCACGTCTGGGCATACCCTGCAAACTTAGGGTGAACAAAGCAAACACAAGGAGATGATGGACGGAGTGCTGAAACTTTTCAAACACTCACCCCCAGTCACAGATCTGGGTTGAATCCATCATCATTCTTTAGCTCACTTTGCCACCCCAGTTCAGACACTGCTATATGAAAATCAGTCTTGACCCTGTGCCTCATGGGAAAAGTCCAGCCCGAACTGCCAAGCCATGTCTTCCCTGGACCAGAAACAAGCATCCTGGGACCGGTTTCGGGCTAACAGCCCTCATCAGCCAGGCTAGCTTGAATCCAGTGGTAAAGTGAGCAAGGGACCCACGTCTGGGCATACACTGCCAACTTAGGGCGAACAAAACAAACACAAGGAGATGATGGATGGAGTGCTGAAACTTTTCAAACACTCACCCCCAGTCACAGGTCTGGGTTGAATCCATCATCATTCTTTAGCTCACTTTGCCACCCCAGTTCAGACACAGCTATATGCAAATCAGTCTTGACCCTGTGCCTCATGGGAACAGTCCAGCCCGAACTGCCAAGCCATGTCTTCCCTGGACCAGAAACAAGCATCCTGGGACCGGTTTCGGGCTAACAGCCCTCATCAGCCAGGCTAGCTTGAATACAGTGGTAAAGTGAGCAAGGGACTCATGTGTGGGCATACCCTGCCAACTTAGGGCGAACAAAGCAAACACAAGGAGATGATGAATGGAGTGCTGAAACGTTTCAAACACTCACCCCCAGTCACAGATCTGGGTTGAATCCATCATCATTCTTTATCTCACTTTGCCACCCCAGTTCAGACACAGCTATATGCAAATCAGTCTTGACCCTGTGCCTCATGGGAATAGTCCAGCCCTAACTGACAAGCCATGTCTTCCCTGGACCGGAAACAAGCATCCTGGGACCGGTTTCGGGCTAACAGCCCTCATCAGCCAGGCTAGCTTGAATCCAGTGTCAAAGTGAGCAAGGGACCCATGTCTGGGCATACCCTGCCAACTTAGGGCGAACAAAGCAAACACAAGGAGATGATGAACGGAGTGCTGAAACTTTTCAAACACTCACCCCCAGTCACAGATCTGGGTTGAATTCATCATCATTCTTTAGCTCACTTTGCCACCCCAGTTCAGACACAGCTATATGAAAATCTGTCTTGACCCTGTGCCTCATGGGAACAGTCCAGCCCGAACTGATAAGCCATGTCTTCCCTAGACCGGAAACAAGCTTCCTGGGACCGGCTTCGGGCTAACAGCCCTCATCAGCCAGGCTAGCTTGAATCCAGTGGCAAAGTGAGCAAGGGACCCACGTCTGGGCATACCCTGCCAACTTAGGGCGAACAAAGCAAACAGAAGGAAATGATGGACGGAGTGCTGAAACTTTTCAAATACTCACCCCCAGTCACAGATCTGGGTTGAATCCATCATCATTCTTTAGCTCACTTTGCCACCCCAGTTCAGACACAGCTATATGCAAATCAGTCTTGACCCTGTGCCTCATGGGAACAGTCCAGCTCGAACTGCCAAGCCATGTCTTCCCTGGACCGGAAACAAGCATCCTGGGACCGGTTTCAGGCTAACAGCCCTCATCAGTCAGGCTAGCTTGAATCCAGTGGCAAAGTGAGCAAGGGACCCACGTCTGGGCATACCCTGCAAACTTAGGGTGAACAAAGCAAACACAAGGAGATGATGGACGGAGTGCTGAAACTTTTCAAACACTCACCCCCAGTCACAGATCTGGGTTGAATCCATCATCATTCTTTAGCTCACTTTGCCACCCCAGTTCAGACACTGCTATATGAAAATCAGTCTTGACCCTGTGCCTCATGGGAAAAGTTCAGCCCGAACTGCCAAGCCATGTCTTCCCTGGACCAGAAACAAGCATCCTGGGACCGGTTTCGGGCTAACAGCCCTCATCAGCCAGGCTAGCTTGATTCCAGTGGTAAAGTGAGCAAGGGACCGACAACTGGGCATTCACTGCCAACTTAGGGCGAACAAAACAAACACAAGGAGATGATGGATGGAGTGCTGAAACTTTTCAAACACTCACCCCCAGTCACAGGTCTGGGTTGAATCCATCATCATTCTTTAGCTCACTTTGCCACCCCAGTTCAGACACAGCTATATGCAAATCAGTCTTGACCCTGTGCCTCATGGGAACAGTCCAGCCCGAACTGCCAAGCCATGTCTTCCCTGGAACAGAAACAAGCATCCTGGGACCGGTTTCGGGCTAACAGCCCTCATCAGCCAGGCTAGCTTGAATACAGTGGTAAAGTGAGCAAGGGACTCACGTCTGGGCATACCCTGCCAACTTAGGGCGAACAAAGCAAACACAAGGAGATGATGAATGGAGTGCTGAAATGTTTCAAACTCTCACCCCCAGTCACAGATCTGGGTTGAATCCACCATCATTCTTTAGCTCACTTTGCCACCCCAGTTCAGACACAGCTATATGCATATCAGTCTTGACCCTGTGCCTCATGGGATCAGTCCAGCCCTATCTGACAAGCCATGTCTTCCCTGGACCGGAAACAAGCATCCTGGGACCGGTTTCGGGCTAACAGCCCTCATCAGCCAGGCTAGCTTGAGACCAGTGGCAAAGTGAGCAAGGGACCCACGTCTGGGCATACCCTGCCAACTTAGGGCGAACAAAGCAAACACAAGGAGATGATAAACGGAGTGCTGAAACTTTTCAAACACTCACCCCCAGTCACAGATCTGGGTTGAATTCATCATCATTCTTTAGCTCACTTTGCCACCCCAGTTCAGACACAGCTATATGAAAATCTGTCTTGACCCTGTGCCTCATGGGAACAGTCCAGCTCGAACTGCCAAGCCATGTCTTCCCTGGACCGGAAACAAGCATCCTGGGACCGGTTTCAGGCTAACAGCCCTCATCAGTCAGGCTAGCTTGAATCCAGTGGCAAAGTGAGCAAGGGACCCACGTCTGGGCATACCCTGCAAACTTAGGTTGAACAAAGCAAACACAAGGAGATGATGGACGGAGTGCTGAAACTTTTCAAACACTCACCCCCAGTCACAGATCTGGGTTAAATCCATCATCATTCTTTAGCTCACTTTGCCACCCCAGTTCAGACACTGCTATATGAAAATCAGTCTTGACCCTGTGCCTCATGGGAAAAGTCCAGCCCGAACTGCCAAGCCATGTCTTCCCTGGACCAGAAACAAGCATCCTGGGACCGGTTTTGGCTAACAGCCCTCATCAGCCAGGCTAGCTTGATTCCAGTGGTAAAGTGAGCAAGGGACCCACGTCTGGGCATACACTGCCAACTTAGGGCAAACAAAACAAACACAAGGAGATGATGGACGGAGTGCTGAAACTTTTCAAACACTCACCCCCAGTCACTGATCTGGGTTGAATCCATCATCATTCTTTAGCTCACTTTGCCACCCCAGTTCTGACACAGCTATATGCAAATCAGTCTTGACCCTGTGCCTCATGGGAACAGTCCAGCCCGAACTGCCAAGCCATGTCTTCCCTGGACCGGAAACAAGCATCCTGGGACCGGTTTCAGGCTAACAGCCCTCATCAGTCAGGCTAGCTTGAATCCAGTGGCAAAGTGAGCAAGGGACCCACGTCTGGGCATACCCTGCAAACTTAGGGTGAACAAAGCAAACACAAGGAGATGATGGATGGAGTGCTGAAACTTTTCAAACACTCACCCCAAGTCACAGATCTGGGTTGAATCCATCATCATTCTTTAGCTCACTTTGCCACCCCAGTTCAGACACTGCTATATGAAAATCAGTCTTGACCCTGTGCCTCATGGGAAAAGTCCAGCCCGAACTGCCAAGCCATGTCTTCCCTGGACCAGAAACAAGCATCCTGGGACCGGTTTCGGGCTAACAGCCCTCATCAGACAGGCTAGCTTGAATCCAGTGGTAAAGTGAGCAAGGGACCCACATCTGGGCATACACTGCCAACTTAGGGCGAACAAAACAAACACAAGGAGATGATGGATGGAGTGCTGAAACTTTTCAAACACTCACCCCCAGTCACAGGTCTGGGTTGAATCCATCATCATTCTTTAGCTCACTTTGCCACCCCAGTTCAGACACAGCTATATGCAAATCAGTCTTGACCCTGTGCCTCAGGGGAACAGTCCAGCCCGAACTGCCAAGACATGTCTTCCCTGGACCAGAAACAAGCATCCTGGGACCGGTTTCGGGCTAACAGCCCTCATCAGCCAGGCTAGCTTGAATACAGTGGTAAAGTGAGCAAGGGACCCACGTCTGGGCATACACTGCCAACTTAGGGCAAACAAAACAAACACAAGGAGATGATGGACGGAGTGCTGAAACTTTTCAAACACTCACCCCCAGTCACTGATCTGGGTTGAATCCATCATCATTCTTTAGCTCACTTTGCCACCCCAGTTCTGACACAGCTATATGCAAATCAGTCTTGACCCTGTGCCTCATGGGAACAGTCCAGCCCGAACTGCCAAGCCATGTCTTCCCTGGACCGGAAACAAGCATCCTGGGACCGGTTTCAGGCTAACAGCCCTCATCAGTCAGGCTAGCTTGAATCCAGTGGCAAAGTGAGCAAGGGACCCACGTCTGGGCATACCCTGCAAACTTAGGGTGAACAAAGCAAACACAAGGAGATGATGGACGGAGTGCTGAAACTTTTCAAACACTCACCCCCAGTCACAGATCTGGGTTGAATCCATCCTCATTCTTTAGCTCACTTTGCCACCCCAGTTCAGACACTGCTATATGAAAATCAGTCTTGACCCTGTGCCTCATGGGAAAAGTCCAGCACGAACTGCCAAGCCATGTCTTCCCTGGACCAGAAACAAGCATCCTGGGACCGGTTTCGGGCTAACAGCCCTCATCAGCCAGGCTAGCTTGAATCCAGTGGTAAAGTGAGCAAGGGACCCACGTCTGGGCATACACTGCCAACTTAGGGCGAACAAAACAAACACAAGGAGATGATGGATGGAGTGCTGAAACTTTTCAAACACTCACCCCCAGTCACAGGTCTGGGTTGAATCCATCATCATTCTTTAGCTCACTTTGCCACCCCAGTTCAGACACAGCTATATGCAAATCAGTCTTGACCCTGTGCCTCATGGGAACAGTCCAGCCCGAACTGCCAAGCCATGTCTTCCCTGGACCAGAAACAAGCATCCTGGGACCGGTTTCGGGCTAACAGCCCTCATCAGCCAGGCTAGCTTGAATACAGTGGTAAAGTGAGCAAGGAACTCACGTCTGGGCATACCCTGCCAACTTAGGGCGAACAAAGCAAACACAAGGAGATGATGAATGGAGTGCTGAAACGTTTCAAACACTCACCCCCAGTCACAGATCTGGGTTGAATCCATCATCATTCTTTAGCTCACTTTGCCACCCCAGTTCAGACACAGCTATATGCAAATCAGTCTTGACACTGTGCCTCATGGGAACAGTCCAGCCCTAACTGACAAGCCATGTCTTCCCTGGACCGGAAACAAGCATCCTGGGACCGGTTTCGGGCTAACAGCCCTCATCAGCCAGGCTAGCTTGAATCCAGTGTCAAAGTGAGCAAGGGACCCACGCCTGGGCATACCCTGCCAACTTAGGGCGAACAAAGCAAACAGAAGGAGATGATGGACGGAGTGCTGAAACTTTTCAAATACTCACCCCCAGTCACAGATCTGGGTTGAATCCATCATCATTCTTTAGCTCACTTTGCCACCCCAGTTCAGACACAGCTATATGCAAATCAGTCTTGACCCTGTGCCTCATGGGAACAGTCCAGCTCGAACTGCCAAGCCATGTCTTCCCTGGACCGGAAACAAGCATCCTGGGACCGGTTTCAGGCTAACAGCCCTCATCAGTCAGGCTAGCTTGAATCCAGTGGCAAAGTGAGCAAGGGACCCACGTCTGGGCATACCCTGCAAACTTAGGGTGAACAAAGCAAACACAAGGAGATGATGGACGGAGTGCTGAAACTTTTCAAACACTCACCCCCAGTCACAGATCTGGGTTGAATCCATCATCATTCTTTAGCTCACTTTGCCACCCCAGTTCAGACACTGCTATATGAAAATCAGTCTTGACCCTGTGCCTCATGGGAAAAGTCCAGCCCGAACTGCCAAGCCATGTCTTCCCTGGACCAGAAACAAGCATCCTGGGACCGGTTTCGGGCTAACAGCCCTCATGAGCCAGGCTAGCTTGATTCCAGTGGTAAAGTGAGCAAGGGACCCACATCTGGGCATACACTGCCAACTTAGGGCGAACAAAACAAACACAAGGAGATGATGGATGGAGTGCTGAAACTTTTCAAACACTCACCCCCAGTCACAGGTCTGGGTTGAATCCATCATCATTCTTTAGCTCACTTTGCCACCCCAGTTCAGACACAGCTATATGCAAATCAGTCTTGACCCTGTGCCTCATGGGAACAGTCCAGCCCGAACTGCCAAGCCATGTCTTCCCTGGACCAGAAACAAGCATCCTGGGACCGGTTTCGGGCTAACAGCCCTCATCAGCCAGGCTAGCTTGAATACAGTGGTAAAGTGAGCAAGGGACTCACGTCTGGGCATACCCTGCCAACTTAGGGCGAACAAAGCAAACACAAGGAGATGATGAATGGAGTGCTGAAACGTTTCAAACACTCACCCCCAGTCACAGATCTGGGTTGAATCCATCATCATTCTTTAGGTCACTTTGCCACCCCAGTTCAGACACAGCTATATGCCAGTCAGTCTTGACCCTGTGCCTCATGGGAACAGTCCAGATTGAACTGCCAAGCCATGTTTTTCCTGGACCGGAAACAAGCATTCTGGGACCGGTTTCGGGCTAACAGCCCTCATCAGCCCGGCTAGCTTGAATCCAGTGGCAAAGTGTGCAAGGGACCCACGTCTGGGCATACCCTGCCAACTTAGAGCAAACAAAGCAAACACAAGGAGATGATGGACGGAGTGCTGAAACTTTTCAAACACTCACCCCCAGTCACAGATCTGGGTTGAATCTATCATCATTCTTTAGCTCACGTTGCCACCCCAGTTCAGACACAGCTGTATGCAAATCAGTCTTGACCCCGTGCCTCATGGGAACAGTCCAGCCCGAACTGCCAAGCCATGTCTTCCCTGGACTGAAAACAAGCATCCTGGGACCGGTTTTGGGCTAACAGCCCTCATCAGCCAGGCTAGCTTGAATCCAGAGGTAAAGTGTGCAAGGGACCCACGTCTGGGCATACCCTGCCAACTTAGGGCAAACAAAGCAAACACAAGGAGATGATGGACGGAGTGCTGAAACTTTTCAAACACTCACCCCCAGTCACAGATCTGGGTTGAATCCATCATCATTCTTTAGCTCACGTTGCCACCCCAGTTCAGACACAGCTATATGCAAATCAGTCTTGACCCTGTGCCTCATGGGAACAGTCTCAACTGAGGTGGCGAAGTGAGCTAAAGAATGATGATGGATTCAACCCAGATCTGTGACTGGGGGAGAATGTCTGAAAATTTTCAGCGCTCCGTCCATCATCTCCTTGTGTTTGCTTTGTTCACCATTTTAAGGGAAGCACAGAAAATTTGATGAATGAAGATGTCGGGGACATAGGGCCAGATGTACGACCCTAAATTGCATGCGCAAACGGGTTTGCTACCCATTTGCGCATGCAAAATGTTACAGGGCCATGTACAATTCCTAAATAGCGATTTATTTGCGACTCGCTAATTAGGAATTGCGAGTCGCTATTAGGAAGGGGCATGCCAAGGGCGTCCCTTCCTAATAGCGAGTCTCTACCCTACGTAAGAATGTTTTGAGACTGCAATTGCGGTCGTAAAACACTCGCAAATTACCGCCCTCTTCAAGAGGGTGGTAATGGAGTCTCAAATGGGAAGGGGTCCCCAGGGGACCCCTTCCCCTTTGTGACTGGCTCCAAAAATATTTTTTAAGGGCAGGCAGTGGTCCCAGGGACCACTACCTGCCCTTAACCTCTTCCATGCGTCGGACGGCCCCCGTCCGTCCGACGGCACGGTGCTCGTGTGCGTCGGACGGCCTGGGGCCGTCTGAACTGCGCATGCGTCAAATTCCGCCGCACCGCGGCGAAATTTGCGCCGCGTCGAAGAGGTTAAAAAATGAAACGAAAATGTTTCTTTTTTTTTTTAAGGCACCCCGTTTTCCTCTAAGGAAAACGGGCTGCCTTAAACAAAAACCTGCTTTAGTGAAAAGCAGTCCCAGACATGGAGGTCTGCTGAGCCCAGCAGGCCACCATCCCTGGGAGGGCCAGCCATTCTCAATGGAGTCGCAAATTGCGAGTGGCTCATTAATATTCATGAGCCTCGCATTTTGCAACCCCATTGGAAATCGCTAACAGTGTCTCTGACACTGTTGTACATTTGCTTTTGCGACTCGCAAATTGCGACTTGCAATTTTTCGCAATTTGCGAGTTGCAAAAGCAAATGGTCGTACATCTGGCCCATAATTATTATGAAATTCGGTAGACGCAGAGTGAACTGGGCTTACCCTCTTTAATTACAAGACATGGAACAAGGAATTGTGGTACGGATCTAGTAAGCCATTTTACAGTTTCAAACCCTGATCTTTGTAAAATAGATTGTTTGTGCCTGAAAAATGGCTTTTTGGTATTCACTAAGCCAATTATGCGATTCAGTAAAGGCTTACCGAATTTCAAAAGTGGGTTTACAAATGGATATTGAATTGCAGCTTGGAATGGGCATGTTTAAGGAGCCCCATTTCAAATTGTAATTCAGTTTCAATGGTTTGTGACTTAAATTCCAGTCATCTTAAATAAGGTGGTGACTCAATCACAAAAGGAAAGGGGCCACTTTGGACTGATTCCCCTTTGTGAATGTTAAAAAAGAATTGTTGTTGAGTAATCAGTGGTCCATGGACCACTGCCAACTCTTAAACAAATTCTTCAACAGTAAGTAAACGTTTCATTTTAAGTGTAACCCTGTTTCCGTTAAGGAAAACTGGTTGCATCAAAAAATACTTTATTTAAATGCAATCACAGACATTAAGGGCCACTGATCCTAGCAGGACACCATTCTTGTATTGGCCCCCAATTAGGTGAGTCACAATTTTCAACTTACCTCAGTACCATTCTTGAGGTTGTTCGGACTCTGACCCAGTCCAAATGGAAATTTTGCAAACTTAACTATTACTGCATGGGCCGGTTTTCAAATCAGAATTGATTCGCAAATATTTGATGCACAATTTCCGAACAATTTTTTGCAAATCGATTCTTAGTACATCTGGCCCACAATACTTGTAGGAATGTATGTGATTAATAGGCTGTGTAGTTGTACAGCTCAACCAGACTAGACATGGTCATTTGAAACCTGTATATATTTTAATTATATTTGTGGTAATAAAGAAAATATTTATCACCACTACTAGCATAACAAAATATAACATGACATGGCATGAAATTACCTGAGATAACAGCATCAGATTTCTAGACGCTTTAGTAAAAAACAGATAACAAACTGCCAACCTTTGACTCCACTGCAAATTGGGGAAACTATTCTGGTAAAGTAAAGTGCAATGAGAAGTACTGAAAGTCACTGGCTGAATTTCTTCCTGACCTCTCTGCACTAAATGAGTTTAATGGCACATTAACATTGTGGATAATGCTGCCAGGGGCATGTACGCTGGACTGGCAGTGAAAGGCCATCTGTAGCATTCTTCCTTTGGCTATCTCGGGTGACACAGGAAAAATGTTTAACTCTAGGTTCTTTGGTGTGATCAAGAGAAATAGGTGGTTGATAACATCTTGCACCTCAGCTTATTCAATACCTTTGTTTCCAATAAGTCCTTTGGCATTGTTAGGATGTATAAAGTCCTCTACATAGCTCTGGAGAGTGTGTGTCCTTGCCTTGAGTTTCTCATATTGGGTTTCTGCTACGTTTTTCGGTTTCCAACACAGCACACATCACAAACAAGTGTATGCGCTGAGGGTTCCTTGTCACAAAGATTATGACCCAGAGAGGTACTCTGGAGTTTGGAAGATCCTGCCAAGTGTGTCTTTTCCTCTTGAATACTGTCCGCTCACTTGGCTGTAGAAGACTGACAGTGGTCGAGCAACAGATAAAGTTGGCATGACAGGCCTTTCATCTGTTGCTAAGAGGAAGGGTTACCAACTGGCCTCTCCAATATTTTAAGTTGGTTTGTTAGTCCCTGCAACCAGGTCCTTCACTCTATCCATGCTGGACATTGATGACTTTTGTATGTGGTTTACATGTACAGCAGAGAGCGAGTAGTGTGCATGTGACTGTAATGACCTGGGGGATGCATTCTGATTTCCTTAACTAAAGCGGTACAATAGATGGAGGTTGGAGAACGCCCCTGTCAGCAAAATGAGTTGGAGCACTCCTCCAAATTATTTCTGAGGTCCTTGCAAGAAGGTCAGAATCAAGGGTGTGGCAGATATGGGCAGTGGGTCTTTTTTACCTGTCCGTAGCAGGGAGGTTAGCCAACTGGCCTCTGAAAGGTTTTAAATTGGTCTGTCAGCCCAGGTGACCAGACTCTGAATTGGGGCAGATTTTGGAAGTGTAAAGAGATTCCCCATTTCTTTTGTGGCCTATGGTCCCCTAAAGGTGTTACCTCCCAGAGAAATTAAGAGAGGAAGCCTCACATTTTTTGCCATTGTTCAAGGTCTCTTCTGTCAGAGCGATGTGCAGGTTGGCACTAGGACCCTGCACAGGACACATGGGAGGGGACCAGCCACTGGACAGTTCTTCTGGTCAGGGAAGGGGGAACGGGGACATTACACACCGCATACCCCAGGAAGAGGAAGGAAGTGCCTGTGTGCACAGCGATCAGGACAAAGAATAAAGAATCTTTGACATACTCACCAGTGTTATGTGTGGTCTTTGTGGGCTGGTACGATGAGGGACACGACATCTGGCGACAAATAGGTGGGATCATAAAAGATGGACACCTAACGCGTGTGCACCGTGTCCCTGCCGCAAGCTGCAATCAAAACAGAGCCAGGAGCCCACCCTGGTCCGTCTGCCGGAGGAAAAGAAGAAGTAACATTGGGAGCCCACCCCAGTCGCACAAAACAAAACGGAGCCATGAGCCCAACCTGGTCCATCTGCCGAGGGAAAAGAAGAATCGATGTCGGGGGCCCACCCGGTCGTACAGCATGGAGCAGGAAAAGAGCAAATGCGGTAAGAGGCAACTCGCTGCTCTTTAAATAAGTTTAAAACCCTCCCGCAACCTCCCACCAGCAAGCGAAGCGCACTGCTGTGGCCGCAGCTGCCCGTCAACCGTCTACAGAGCCGCCCGGATCTCCAGCGAAGATTTCAATTTCAAACTGAAATCTTGCGAGACCTCGGCGGCTATTGCACAGTCAGTCGTGGCAGCCAGTAGCAAGTCAGGAAGCCCCGGCGGCCATTTTGGAGTCAGGCAAGCCAGGAACAGGCCAAATCTCAATCTCGCGAGACCTCGGTGGCCATTTTAAAGTCAGGCGGAGAAGCCAGTCAGCAAGAAGAAAGCCCTAGCGGCCATTTTAAAGTCAGGCACAGTGAATTCTAAGCAAAAAAAAGTGTGCCCATAGAAAAACGAACAAAAAAAAGTGGGGACAAAGAATTAAAAGCTCACCAACATCATACCAACAACAAAATTAAAAGGTCCACCAGCAAGTCAATAAAAGGAACAGATCAGTACAACCACTGAAATGACGGAGGAACGAAATGAAAGCACAACTACAAGCGCAATTTTCCGCAGACCACTGCCTTTTGACCTCTCTGACTCTCAGGCGAGAGGCGCTCGCTGGGAGAATGGATCAGACAGTTTGAACATTACATGTGTGATAGATGCAAAAATAACACAGATGAACAAAACAGGGATCTGTTTTTAAATTTCGTGGGTGATGAGGTCGAAGATCTGCTCGTAACGTTCCCGCCGGAGGCAATCACAACATACAAAGGCCTAAAAAAGTGTCTCACCACCAGATTTGACCCCCAGGGGAACATAGACTTCGAACGCTACACATTCAACACAGCATGCCAACAGGCAGAGGAGTCCCTTGACAATTTCATGACCAGATTGGCAAAATGCTCACATACTGCAAATTTAATAAATTTGACAATGAGGTGGCAATACAACTGCGCATCATTGAGGGCTGTCAGTCAGTTGACTTTCACACAAGAATGCTAAAGGAACCATACACATTAGACAAAATACTAAAAATGGCACACACAGAGGCCAGAGCCACAGCACATGCCGGGCAGATGAAAAATGGGAGAGCGCGGATGATGGAACAAGCCAATCGCATGGCTGGGATTGCTACAAGATATGACAAAACATCACCACCACAGAAGCAGAAACAAGATAGGACATGCTATTGCTGCGGACTGGAATTCCCGCATGTTGGTGCCTGCCCTTCCATGGGACACAAATGCCAAAAATGCAACGTGAAAACCACTTTATGAATGTCTGCATGGGCGGTCAATTCAAAACGGAGCGAGGGCGACCCACCAAACAACAAAAAACGGCAGCAGATATGCACGGCACATGGATACACTGATGCCGATGATTCAAATGCACGTCAGATCACGGGACGACTATATCTAATGGCAGATGTCCCAGCACAAGATCACACATCTGAACATATCCAACTCACCGATAAACAACACATAAAGAAGACAGGGACGGTAAACATTAAGATTGGAAGTCACACAACAAGATTTGTACTAGACGGTGCTACATGCAACATCATGTGCATATCAGAATTTGAAACACAAGCCTCCGTTGTCACCATCGACTGTCGATGTTTTCACATGGGATGCGATGAAACTAGTGGTGAGCACAGGGAAATTTGTAGAGACACTAACATACACCAAAATGTCTGTGAAAGAAGAAGTGAATGTCCTATGTGGAGACATACCAGCGCCATGTCTATTAAGCAATGTCACTGCTTAGGTCATGGGCCTCCTAGTAATGACATATCACATGTCGTAGCACATGTCGGTGCATCACAACATTCTGAGAGGACACCCTGCAATCCTACAAGGGCTAGGGAAGCTGAAGGACACGCAAATATCATTGCACATCAACGAAGCAGTCAAGCCAGTGGCTCAAAACCACCGAAGACTGCCAGTGCACTTACAACAGCAGGTGGAAGAAGAATTAAAGAGCTTACTGATTCAGGACAACATAGAGCCGGCAGAAGGACAAACTCCATGGGTATCTCAGATAGTGGTGGTACAGAAGAAAAAAATATATATATGCCTCTGTGTCGACATGCGCATACCAAACATGGCAAATGAACGAGAAAGGTACCCAGGCCCTCATTTGAACAACATGATGAGCTGCCTCACAGCAGCCTGCATATTTGGGGCTACCGCAACACCCTGCACAATTCCACGGGAAGATGCCCCGCAGAATTGATGCTGGGGAGAAAAAGCAGGACCAGGCTGCCTCAACTGGAAGCAAAAGCGCCACCTGAACACAGCAACATTGCTGAAAGAGATCAAGAGGCAAAGAGGAAGAAGAAACAGTACGCTGACGCATGGCATCATGCCATAGCATCTCAACTAAAACAAGGTGATTTAGTACTAGTACATCAACGGCAAGCAAGGAAGTCGGACAGTCCTTTTTTGAGCCAACCACTAACGATAACAAATGTGAAAGGGCCCATGATCACGGCAGCATCAGGACCTTACTGCATCATTACAAATAGCTCACACTTCAAAGGATTCAGAATATCAGACGATGAGAATGGAGAGGCACTACCAAGGAACTAAAAAAAAGCCCTAAAAGATGAAGAGGAGGAATGTGGGGAAAGAGTACCTCACAGCAACAAAGGACTGGCCAGGGCTGGAGCGGCAGGGGCGGTACAAAGAAAGGAAACAGAAATGTCCCGCCAAAAGAGAGTGAGCAGAAGACCAAAAAGGCATATAATGCTGGGACAGGAGGATGCCAACATCAGAGACAAAGCAAACAATGAAAATTGTTGTTTTTCACTCTGTGTGTGTGGGTGTTTATTTTTCATTATGTTTCTTTTTGTTGTTTTTGTTTCTTTCTATTCTTTCACCTTTTCTCAGTCTTATTTTCTCCTTGAGTTTCATTTCTTTTCTCCTTTCTTCTTCAGGGACATTACACACTGCATACCCCAGGAGGAGGAAGGAAATGCCTGCGTGCACAGCGATCAGGACAAAAAATAAAGAATCTTTGGCATACTCACCAGCCTTGCGTGTGGTCTTTGTGGGCTAGGACAACAAGGGACATGACATCTCCTAACAGGACAATCCTAATTACACTCTACTATCCTACTAACAATGCAAGACAAAGATGATGGTTGGATCATTCTTGGGGAAATGAGCAAAAAACAGGTACTGCCTGAGGCCAGTTCCAAAGTGACCTGTGAAATTCACAAACTGTGTCTGCAAACCTAATGTAAGTATGGGGCAAAACTACCAGCCAGTGTGCAATATTTCTCGGGGTCAAATACAAATGGCAACAGATTTTGTGGGTCACTGACTGACAACTTCCCTTTGCCAGCTTCCGGAACAGGAACCTGGATCTGTAAACCTGTCAGGAGGAACTGCCTGAAGCCAGCCTTGAGAGAACAAGCTAAGTGCCTCCTGAGAAGGGGTGTTTGAGGTACCCTTGTATTAAGCAGATGCTGCCTTGAAAAGAAGAGCTGAGAGGAGCAGAGGCAATAGGAGCAGAATCCAGGCTGCTATAACCCAGGAAAAGCTCTGCAATGTCAGGCCATTTGATGAAGCCTTGAGACCCTGTTATCTCTGTGACATGCCTGGAGGCGAAAAGCCTATGAATAGCTGGGCACTTACAGAGATCGCCATTGTATCCCTAGTCTCTATTTAAAGAGGTCAAGTGCCTGTGACTGAATGGGCGCCTGAAAAATCAGGACCGCATACAGGGTCGGACTGGGGCAGAAAATAAGCATGTGCACCAAAATAAAAGGGGCATTCGTTTGTGACTCAAATAGGTAAAAAAGTAGCCAGGAATTGCAAATCAGGGTAGTTTTGAACTTAGAAAGCAATGTTTATGGCAATACGAGGGAAATCAACAGTAACATCCACCCCACCAGACCATAAAACATGGCCACAAACAGCCAATAAACAGCCCACACACTGATCTGTCAAACCAGCCCATCGGCACTGCCTGATTACCCGATAGGCCAGTCTGACACTGACCGTGTGTCAGCGGTGACCACAACTGAGAGCTCATGACTAGCTCAAGGGTGAATCCCTGACGTAACCTTACACAGATCTGAGCAGCACCAGCATAGGGTGGTCTACGCTTTGCATGGATGCGCCCCACCCTGCCTCCTTTCGCCAAGTGTGTGCTTGTGCCCTGTATACAAAACCAGAGGCCACAGTAGTGATGGCTGAACTGGGACTACGCCAGCACACCTGTTCTTGGCGGGCCTTCCAGGACTGCACATCACAGGGGTGCAGGCCACACCAACCACAGATGACAAGAGTGGAACCTTCTATTCGGGACACAAGACTAAGCTACAGTTCAAGTGAATGGCCTCAAGGGAACTGTGCTATTCTCCTTTTTGAGACTGATGCAGACTGACTAGCTATTCCTGTGGGAAGGGTAGATGGGAAGAGGGACACCCATGAATGTGACAGGTGTAATCTGGCACCACCAAATACTTCATAGGTTATGGGACTGAGTTTACACTGGAAATATACATTTCTAAGAGGAACAGCATTTGCATGTTATCACTAGTTCTCCCACACAGTAATTGTTACGTTGATATTGTGTTGTGTGACTGAAGTAAAGTATTTGTTTTTAATTTTGAGGAAAGCACTGGCTGTACTTTTAATTTGTTGATTGCAAATAGATGTTTCTGTGATTTAGCGTCTCTATCCCCATCCCGCCTTCTGAGTAAATCTTGGACTGTTTGATTTTACTACCCTATATTTTAAGTGATAAAAGGGCGTATTTGATGCTCAGTTTTGTCTTAATAATAAGGTAAATCCCTGGGAAGGCAGTGATAAAAGGCTCTGATTGTTACAATGCGAGTCCAGTAAGTCCTTTCTATCCAAGGGCTCCTGAAAGGTTTGCAACAGGCATATTTTATAAGCCAGTCAAGGAGGGATGACTATGAAACATTAACATCAGGGGCGCCTTTTCTATTTTTGCATGGTCACTTTACAGGAATTGCTAAGATTTGTTGTCTGGAGTCAATTAAGAATCCAAGTTGCTCACCTTTGGGTAGAGCTTGAGTTGAGTTTGGTTGAATTGAGCTTGGTTGAGAATGAATCACACACCTCCACCAAGGGAATGAATGTAATAAAATTCTTTCCTCATTAAAAGGGGTTCACATCTTCTCCATCTTAAGCATTGCTTCATCTGGACCACGTCTCCTTAGGGCTCATTGCATTCTCTTCATTGGATCCTCTTCATGCATTATAGGTTTGGCCTTTGGGCCATTGTGTGATAGATCTACTTGTCCTTACCCAAACAGTTGTTTTCATTAAGGCCTTCTTGGGCGCTGAATTTTATTTGGCATTCTTTTCCTTTAAGGATGGTGAGGTTTTTCTTGCTTACAAGCCCACATTCACTGTGCGTTGCCCCAGTGGGCTCAAGTGTTTAATGATCTTCCTTGTGCAAGAAATTCCCACAGCAAAATTATTGTAAAGGATAAACGGCTTCATTGAGTGGTTGAATGGAGACAAAAGCACAGTTGCAACTGGCTAGGATTCACATAGAAAATATGTGACAATCATCATAAGGAGTCCCTCTTCTCCAAACCTTTTGTTGGCTCAAATTTATCACTAATCGTCTGAGCACAACACAAAAGCGGCCATGGTTTACCTACAACTGCAGTTCCCAACATGAAAAGAACTACAGTAACCACTAACATGAAAAGAACTACAGTAACCACTGATGTCAGCTGAAACTCCCTAGCAAATGATTAGACATTTACCAGCATCCAATTCCTGAGCCTTCTAGCATATGCATCAATGATATACCTGCGTATGGAAAAATAAACTATTAGTGCACAGACGGATGGATTCTGGTTTTTAATGGCCACAGTGGCTCATGTGTTTGGCATGGCACATACATGCAAGTTGTTTTGTGATATATTCCACAGTGAGTAAGAGACACACAGCAAGGTGCACATAATATGTATATGGCATAGAGTGAACTGATGAGTGACTGATTGTCTTGCAACCAGGCTGGCAGAAGCCAGGATAACCATGGACTCTAGTAATGCATAGTAGAAGCCCTATTCCACCTGCACACTACAGGGGACATTTCATTACTTCACAAAACACGCATCACGACACTCACAGGTGCATCAGCATCATCTGTCCCATCAGAAGGCGCAGCCTCCAGTGCTGAAAGACAGCTAATAACTCTGCAGGCTGCAAAAAAAGTAACAAGAATAATCTTTCTTGTCACTCTGGCATGCTTGATAAAGGAGATAAGAACTAATTGCAGAGATTATAACTTTGAGCACAGCCTTCTGGAGGAGCTGTTCGTATTGGCCTTATGAATATATTTATTCAAATACAACGAGGCTTTGTGGCATTTGATTTCTGATAAAGTTATTTTGCGGCAATTTTCAAAATTGCAAAAATATTATTTTTATCGATGAACACAAATCACTGCTGAAAGCAAACTCATTTTAGATTGAAACATTCATAACAGATTGTTTCATTTTTCAGTAAATTGTTATTACAATGGTGAATTCTATATTCAGCAAGAAGTAAAGTTTCAAAAAGTGTTTTCTCTGAGTGAATAAAACATGAGGAAATTATGTCGTTTTTAGGTGTAGCAATTCATTGATTCTAATTTTGAGACATAGGGCACAGGACCGGACTGGCTACCGGGCGTTTTGGAATGCTGCCGAGCTGGGGGCTGATGTCACTGCGGTGGGGGCTAATTTCGTTGATGGAGACCTGCGTGTGCTTCGAAATCAACAAAGCAAAACGAATTTCGTTCAGCACACGCAGGTCCCCATCAATGAAATCAGCCCCCAGCTCGGCAGCATTCCAAAACGCACGGTAGCCAGTCCGGCCCTGAGGGCAGGGCCGATTTAGAGTTTAGCAGACAGGATACTCCATTCCAAACGCGACAGAGTACCCTGCCCGCCAAACTCTAGACCCTCCAGCCTTATTTAGAGACCCCTGGAAACGTCGACAGAATAATTCCTCGGAAAGTCCGACAGAATAAAGGGAATTGGAGAAAAGACATTACAGCGTCTACCCTATTTACTTCGCAGCTCCCGCCCGCTTTTATATTATTAATGTATTTATTTACTTTACAGCGCAGTCCGCTTCAACTATAGCGGCCGCGCTTATTCATTTATTTAATTTACGGCGCGGTCTGCTTTCAAGCGCCCACGTGCCTTTATTTTCTTTTGAGCTTGCCCCTTTTTATATGTATTATTTACTTATTTATTTTGCAAGCACGGCACGCTTTCATTATAGTGGCCACGCACCTTATTTTGCCCTGGAGAAGCAGCCAATGGCGGCTCCACGCCTTATTTTCAACAACAACAACCCCCCAATAGCCGTCGGAACCAGAATAAGGCATCTCTGTGGCAACCAGCAGCTGCGAGCAGTCACGTTCGGATTCAGATTCACTTCTATGGGTAAGTAGAAATGCTTGTTGTACAATGCAATAGGTCTCGCATTTAGGCGAGTTTCAGCTATTGGCATTGTAAATGACAATGCCTTTTATGTTTTGGTTTTTAAAACATAGATAAAAGGCATTGTCATTTATAATGCCAATAGCTTAAAGTCGTGTAAATGCGAGACCTATTGCATTGCAAATGGTTGTTTTCCTGTCTGTTGCTGGTGTGGGACAGGAAAAAAAATATCAATGAAACCCCCCCACACTCTGGGAGGAAACTCCTAGGGTATGAGGATCAGGAGCTTTTTTTCACAAACATATTCCAAATTCGAGAATTTCTTTTTTTAAACAAAAAACTTTTGAAAATTTTGACGGCAGGCCGTCATGGCTCAAGGAATTGTCCATCAAAATGTGCCTACTTTAGTAGGAATGGCCATGATGTAGGTTCCTGTTAATATACATAGATGTCTGTGGGGGCTGTGGACATCTCTATATTTGGGAGATAGGATGTACGTCAGTCGACAGCGAAAAGCACTCCGTCGCCCTGAAGGACATTAATCCTCCTGCCAAACTTTAAATCAGGCCCATAAACAGGTTTTGCGCTTTACATTTTTGAATATTTTGTGAAAATCTCATGTAAGACATTTTTAGGTGTGGATACAGAGGGGCATATTCTCAAGCCCCCATCGCCACCACAACGTCACTTTCAGTGACGTTGTTGTGGTGATAGGGGCTTCACCCTATTCACAAGGCAGCGTTAAGCCACGTTAAGTGGCTTAACGCTGCTTAACGCTACCTTGTGAATAGGGCCCCCTTCACTCTGTTTTTAGCATGAAGGGGGCGTGCAGTGGGTGTTGCGGTGGGCGGTCCACCGCAACACCCATTGAGTTTGACGCTACCTCCTATTCACAAGGGCAGCGTAAATAGGAGGTAGCGCCAAACTTAAGACCAGGAAAAATCTGGTCTTAAGGTGACGAAATGAGGAGAAATGCTTTATTTCTCCTCGTTTCTAACTTGTGCAGCACACATGGAAAAAGCAAAATGCCATGGTTTGTTCATGTACAGGAAGGTGTCCCTTCCTGTACATGAACAAACCTTTTTAAATGCCGTTTTATAACTTACATGTGTGCTGCATGGAGCAGCACACATGTAAGTTACAAACTGGCATTTAAGGTTTGTTTATGTGCAGGAAGGGACACCTTCCTGACATAAACAAACCTCCCTGCTTGCAGACACCCTTGCACTATGGTGCAAGGGTGCCTGCATTGGCGCTAAGTTGTGAAACTTAGCGCCATCGCAGGGGGAAGCGCCAGGCTGCACCATATCCTTGAGAATAGGGTGCAGCCTCACGTTTCCGAAGTGGCGGAGAGAGGCGTTAAGCCAAGAAGGCTAATGCCTCTCTCCGCCACTTCATTGAGAATATGGCCCAGAGAGTTTTAGAAGTTTTAGCCGAAGTGTGAAATTTTACTGTCTAAAGTAATTTGGCACCTAAATGTGATGTCATACTGCTGCTGACTCTGCACAAAAGGTGGTCTATCCACTTACTGGTATTGTTCACGTAAATGTGATTGAGTCTCCTAAATGTGTTTTTCACCTAAATGTTTCTCAACACTTCTTTGATGCTGCACCAAGTGTGATTTAGCAGCTAACTGTGTTTTTTCACTTGAAAGTATTTCCGCATTCTAACTGCTGTCACAGCAACAGGGATTATGCACTGAAAAGATTGGTTGGCACCTATATGTGTGTTTTTGCACATACATGTAATTTCTGCTCCTTTCATTCGTTTTCATACACCTATTAATAATGTGGTAAGGGTGAATTTCTATCTAAATGTCATTGGTGCTTCTAAAAGTGTTTCCACACTCCTATTGACTTTTGCATCTGAATGGAATGTCTTGTATGAGAAATGTTTTTAAAGGTTTCATACATGGCATGGCAATGAAAAGTAGTGCAAGATATAAATTGTCTGTAGCGAAAGAAACCTAGGGCACATTCTAGGAGTGAATAGTAGCATATGTCGTAAGCCTTGGTGGTTGTGTAACATATGTCGTATGCCTTGGCGGTATTGTAACATATGCCGTATGCCTTGGAGGTATTGTAACATATGCCGTATGCCTTGGCAGTATTGTTGCCAAGAGCAAAAGGGGGCACCTCAAAATTTTAATACAGCCCGATTCTGCATTATCCTTTTCCCTGACAATACATTCTGGCAGTACTGTGTCAAGAGAGGTACTACAGTTAAAAGTTATCTTAATTTTAGTACCTAGCTGTGACACACAAGACAGCACAAGATTCCCGTATAAGTACTGAACCATACTGTAACCCATGCTTATACTTTGTGCCCGGGGCGCTGCTTTTCTGCACTGCTGCCTGCATTAAAGTAGTGTTTTTTCAAATTATGTGCACATGGAAATTGCTGGTCATCTATTCATTTTTGTATTTATTTATTTACTTATTCATATCAACGAAATATTGCACACTAGGCAAATTATGCATTACAGTACATAAGACAATGGATCCATAGCATGTATTTACATAAAATACTATGAGCTAATTACTAGAAAGTGTTACATAACAAGTTGTTGTCTGAAAACTGAGAACAGTAAGGTTAGGCAAACATCACTATACTGTCCAGAAAAAGAAAGATCTACAATATATCACCAAATTTCATCTGGGTATATATATGCAAAAACAACATATTTACACTATGGTGTTGGCTTGGCCATGATGTTCAGTAGGAGAGCACTCCTATGGGTGAATCCAATAACACTGAAGGACAGGAATCTGGAAAGAACAGAGGGTGGCTATGGTGCAGTTAGGAGGTACTGGTTGACTGATCTTTACATAGTATGAGGGACTATATTAGGACAGCCCCATGCATAGAAATAAGACAACTGTTAAGAGTTTGTAAGGGGTTCTACATTTAGCAGATTGTAAAGTACCCTACCCTAGTTGCAAAGTTTAAGACTTTGTCGAGGGGATAGAATGCATGCTGGGTGACATCTACTAGAAGAGTCTGGCGATCACCTGAATTTTTAATAACCAGTGAGGTAATCAGTGCTTTGGCTATATAGAAGCGGGATGTGAGGGCCAAAGTCTGTATATGTTTAGTATTTGATAACTTGCTGCAGTGGCTGTAGTGGTGATAAAAGGTCCCATCAGCATGGAGGGATTAATGAAAATGCTAATATTTCTAGCTGAGATTGTGAAATTGAATGTGATGGAGAAGTAGACAGAATTAGAAATTGGAATAATTCTGCAGTGGGAGATACACAATATGGAAGTCAGTTTTACCTGAGATCAGCATGAGGGATTTTAAGGCTATGGTAACATGGCAGCTTGATAGCAAGATTGCTGAAGGGATGAGAAAGCATGGAAAGAACCGAATATTGCAAACAACTGTAAGAGACAAAATGAGGAGATGACACAGAAGGAGGTGGTGTACAGGAAGAAAAATAGAGGATCTCAGACAGATCCTGGAGGGGACACTATAGTAAGGTGCTGAGAGGTGCTCCGTGGAGTAGCAGTCCTCAGAGGAAGACAATTAAGAGGCAGGAAGAGAATAAAGTCTGTATTGCCAAGCATCTTAAGACTGTCAAGTAGGGGTGGTCAACTGTGTAAAATGTGGGAGATAAATCAACAAGTATGAGAAAGACTCAGGGGTGATGGGTGATTGTGGTGGGCTGATGTGCTGAAGTTGGCTATGTGTGTGAGGTCTATTTCAGTATAGAGTATGGGATGGAAGGCCAATTGAAATAGTTTGAGCAGATTTCTAGAATTGAGTTAGAGCGCCTGACAGTTGAACACACAGTTTTTTTTTAGAATTTATGAGAAGGGAGTGGGGGTTAGAGACATTGGGCAATAGTTAGATGGGGATGCGGGGTGATCTTTAGATATCCTTAATAAGGGTGGAGGGGCTTTAAAACATGAGGGATAGGAACAAAACAGGAGACATGTTGGAATGGGGATGTTTGACAGAGTAGTACATTGGAGTTTGGAATTTAGAGAAAGGACCTTTAGGGATTCAGGGCACACAGAATCAAAAGAGTGAATGAAGGGTTAGTAGATTTGAGTATCGGCATAAGCACCATGGGGATGTAGTGGCAAAGTTGGCAAAAGTGGTTGAGAGTAGTTGGAAAGCAGTAGGGATGTAAGGGCCGAGCCAATAGGTTAGAGGTGAGTCAATGGGTTATTTGATAGTGGTGATTTTAGAAGACAAGTAGGTTGCAAAGTCTAATAAAGAGATTCGGTTCTAGGAGGAGCAAGGAGATTGGTAATTGTGAATGTCAGTATTTGTAGGTGTAATTGGAAATATATGGTGAGATTTTGGAAGTAGACATATTTCCTAAGTGGTGTGGAGAGGATGTTTTGAGCAGTTTGTTGTAATCTTCTTGAGGCATACAAGATCCATGTGTCATTGCAGCGGCAATGTGAGTGTGAAAAGGAAATAGCAGATTTAGCTGTCTATGGGCCGAAACTGATTATTTTTGTAACCATATGTAAAGGAGCTAGGAAACTGGATAGGACGAGCAGAAGCTGTTAGTTATAACAGTTTTTGCATATCCCTTTTGTCAAGCTGTTCCTGTCCAGGGTGCAAGCTGGGAGCAGACCCGAGGAGCACCTATAGCAACGCTGGTGTCAGAAATTTAGTATGGCGGTAAAGGCGTGGGGAAGCTGTGCAAGGGTCTTTGAGTGAAGGGAAGAATATGAGATTATATCTGTGATGGCTGTGTATGTCAGCAGAGGAACATTTCCAATATAATGGCTTCTGTGTTGTAAGCTGCACCCCAATACTATGGCCATGGTGGTTGTCCCTTTCAGAATATGACCCAAAAGAGCCCATCATTATCCGGTATTAGGGTGATCTCAGACCAATTGTGTCAATCTATGAAAAATCCTAGGCATTCAAGACATAATTGCATCTATCCAGTGTATTGGAGAGTTTCACTGCTGAATGACTTCATAAAATTCCGCTGCATACTACCTGTAATTGCAAGACTTGTACACATTTTTTGAAGAGAAGAAATTGCATACCCAGATTTTTTAACTGCCTCTAACACCTCTGGCTCTTTAGGTAATTTGTAGGGAAATTGGATCTAATACTCCATCATATTAGGAAATGTTAATGCAATGATTTCTTGCGAGGTGAACCCCATCATCAATAGAAGGCTGATCTGGCAAACCATGAAATTATTGGAATATGCAATTAATGCCTGTTTATAACCTTTGTTTTGTTTACAACTTATATTAAAATTGTGCTCTAAAATATGCAGCATTTTATTGGACAACTCCTCCAATCTCTCTAGGAGGAAGTTGACTTTCCTTGCCCAGTGTTATTCTAGGTTAATATTTACACTCTACCACTTTCAAAACGCATAAGTCAGTATTACAATCAAATTATAAAGATCCAAAAAGAAGGGAGTATCACATATTCCTAATCAAGCCTTCCAGTCTCAATGGTGTCAAAAAAGGAAATACTTAAAATGTACTGTGAACACAGCATCTATTAGCAAGACATAAAAAAATGCAGTGATATACACAAAACAAAAGGAGCCTTCTGTTTTTTTGGACCAAGTCTTCTAGTCTTTAATATTCATAGAAAGAGAAGAGAAATTGCATTGGAAACCAGTATGAAGTAGAGAGAGGGGACAGGAAAGGAGCTGAAGGGAGAGTGTGTGAAAGAAGTATAAAGATTATAAGAAGGAGGGAAGCAAACATAACAGTGCAAGATAGAATTTGAGTCAGAGCATGTTCGAGAGTAAAATGACAAGAAATAGTGAGAGTGAGCAAGACAGTGCTAGAGAGTGCTAGAAGAACAGGAACAGTTGTCTGAAATGTCATGTTACATCTCATTCTATCTACATTTACTGGCATCATGAAAGAAATACAGTACAGGTACCCCACTCTAGACCATAGTACTGATGCAGCGCAGAGCGTAATAATTTTGTCTTCAACCCCACAAACAACTTTATTTCACTAGGCCCATCTCATTATCAAACCCTCTGTCATTCTATAGTCTCAATAATTTCTCTGATTATTACTAACCATGGTCCTCCGATGGATCATTTTTTGAGCAGACAGGGACTGGAATAATAAGAAATGTGAGCAATTATTTGATGAGGACTTGGAATAAAATAATTGTTACTTCAAACCAAAACTAAACACTTTCTCAGGCACTGATACAGATGCCTTAAGACAAGAAATATGAACAAAAGAAGGAGACAAAATCGATAAGGATAATTCATGAAAAGCATTTATCTAAAGCCTTGTATTACATGGACAAGTCAAGAAAATACATTTCAATTCAGATTTAATAGAAAGATTATTATGACAAGTAGCTACACAGCACTAAACAGAACATTATCAGACAGCTGGAAAATCCTCTAAAGAAAGAAACAGGATACATTTTGAGGTTCAGTTATTAATAATACAAACTGAAGCAAAGCTGAGCGGTTCAAGTTCGTCTTCAGTTAGATCTGGTCAAGTCTGATCTGCAGCACCATATGCCACAGTTGGAGTCAGTTAACCTTTCAGCCGAAAGCTTATTTCCCTGCACGCCTTACCAGCCAGCAAAGTACAGGATTCGAGGTCGCAGTTAGAGATAGTTCAGATCATAAAGTCTATTCCACCCAGTATGGATGGAAAGGGGCAATAGGAAAGATAATAGGGATTAAATGTCTGTCCGACAGCATGCCAGGCAGGAAAGGAAAAAATGATAGCAAGCCCCTACTCCTCTTCTGATGGGGCAATTATATCTCAAATATTCCAGGTTCACACCCCTTAACGTATCCATTTCATCAGTCCATGGGGTTCTCATTGGTCACTCATAGTGGTCTGTTGTGGGGTGATCAGCGAAACACACAAATCCGAGAGAATTAAGGAATCCTTTTTGCAAATTTCATTAAGTTCCATTAAGTTCATTTGTGTTCCCATTCCGTCATTTCCACGGAAGTAGGTGGAATTTTACTTTGCTTACAGTCCGTCCGTTCCCAGGCGCCTTTCCATGGGTTTGCAACAATATTGTTACATTTCTACTGAATATGCTTCTTAGTGAGAAGTGAGTCCTTTGTTAGCAACTACAGAAATGAAACTACACAGAAAGTTCTTATAGGGCTTAGGTGACTGCCTCACATGATTTTATACCAACGCAGAATACGAAAAGCATTTGAGGCCTACATGAAAATTTAGCTGCATCACTACTGGCTAATTCCGTTATGAATCACACCTTTTCAAATATGCATTTCAATTCTCTCCATTATAGCAGTTATAGTTTCATTCAGGTTCTACATCTCAATATTAAGTACTCCAAAACATTTTTTTTCATAATCATTGTTTATACGTTATCATTTTCAAAGTAATTTTCAAAGCAAATTATTATCGTGTCACTCTCAATACATGTGTTTTCTAGGTAGATGTTACAAAAAGATCAGGTTTGCACTACAAAAATCTCTCTAATTTAAACAATTTTGCAGTTTAAGAACATTTTGCGTACATATAATGTCAGTTACGATGTACATTTAAATGTTATTATCACACAACTCTCTATGTTAACGACGTTTTATTTTCTCACAGCTTGTAAATACGTTCATGTGTAGTTCTCATGTTATCTCTTTTATTTGTTTTATGTTTTCGTATCATCATTTAGAACACTTTGCATGCCTTTATGATGCATTATGTATTCCCATGTTTTTCGTCTTAGCAGGTTAACATGTCTTTATCAGGAAATATTTGTCATAATGATGTTTTACAGGTGAGATTTTATAAAGGCAGACATCAGATAATATTTATTCTCCATCAGTACTGTTGTTGTTCATAAGAATATTGAGGTTCTCATTTATGTTAACAACCTTGCCTTCTGTTCATGATAACGCCTATGAATAAATTAAAAATATTGCAACACAGTACAAAGAAAACAAGACGAATGAGAGAGAGAAATCAGTGATAAAGAGAGATTAGGATAGAGAAGAATAGGGAAACAGAGAGAAAAAGAACATTTATCTCACTTAACAGGATGAGGTGCATTTGACCTCTGTCAACAGCACTATGCACAGCTTCTGTTCTAGGATTACCACTACGTGGTCTAAGCAGTTGTTTTCCCAACTAAAAAGTTTCAGATTTTTTCTTAGATCTTTGTTTGTGCAAAAATAACTATGCAATATCAAAGGTGAGATTAACTGTGTTGGACACTAACAAAATTACTGGGTACTTGATGCAGATGCTATTTTAGTATCTGTTGATGGGCATTTAAGACTTAGCTCAAAGAAGGAGGTGTGAGGTTGAGTCAGAGTACAGCCACACACAGTTATCACAATTACAATCCAGATGTAATGGTTAGTAAGGTTTATGAATTTTTAAAAGATGCAACAATAATAATATCTCCTAATATATATAGAGAGGTACAGTAAACACTATATCACATAGGCAGTAAAATGTGTAATGCAGTAATAGAGTGGGCCCCGTGGGTGTAGCTACTATTTACCATTCAGAATCACTAGTCGATCACTGGATGGTCACTAGATGATTATAAACATCAGAAGACTCATGAAAAAGCATCCAAAATGTAATACTCTGTAGTTGCTGTCAACATGTAGTGATGTTTCCACACAATCATAGCCACAGCTACCCAATGGTGACCACTTTGCAGCAATTAGAGGATTTCCTTCCTCTTACAAAAATATGGTTAGTTTTATCAGAGTTTCAAAATTTACAGTGCATGGTCCTGATGACTGTGAAGACCAAAAACGAGAAAAACACAACACAAACACTGCTGTAAATAGTACAATAGAAACACAACAAATGTGCAAATTGAATGAGAGTGCCTCAGACTTCTTGGGAGGAATAAAGTAAATCATAAGATTAGTGTATCTTTTTTTGGGGGGATAATGGTTGCTTGTCCCTAGATAGGTATATAATTTTGACGTTTAAACCCAGTTTTAAAAACTGTCTGAAGATGTTTAAAACAAGTTATAATAAATGTTTCAAATGAAATAATATTTTATTAATAAGCAAATCATTTTAATAAAAAAGGATTAGAAATGTAGCATTTTTATTAAACAGTGTTACATATATGTGAAGAACATATATATATTTTGTATAATGTATTAGATTTTTGTTAAAACTTACAGAGGAATCTTTTTAACTGTATGTTCTCATTTTTTTAAAAAAGTTTTCAACACTGTGTTCATTTTATTTACATTATTTAAGATTTCTTTACTTTTTTGCAGGATTTTATTTTTTCAATACAGAGTTAAGGGCCTCCAAATGCTGATTCCTTAAGGCATGTATTAATATTTTGCGACTGAAATCTGGTCACAAAGTATTAATATTTTTCCACCATCTCAAAGGAGGTAGTAAGCAATTTGCAAACAGTCAAGGGCCCCAAGGGACCCCTTCCACCTTTGTGAATGTTAACAAAACATTTTAGGAATATCTACACCTAAAAACATTTTTTGTGTAATTTTACTTTTTTTAAAAATGCATACCGCTTTTCTTTCATGAAAATGGGCCGCATTAAAAAAAAAGCTTGCTTTATTTAAAATCAATTACAGGCATAGTGGTCTGCTGATACCAGCAAGCCACCATCTCTGTGATTGTAGCCAATTGTTGTCGGTTGCAATTTTCAACCTACCTTATACATATTAGTGAAGTAGGTCGAATTACAACTCACTACGATTGGTATTTTGAGAACCGACCTATTAGTATATAAGTTGTTTCACAAAATACCAATGCATTCAGAAGAAATCATTGTGCAAATTGAAACCACTTGCATTTAATCAATTTTAAAAACATTCCAAATAAGGAATAGCAAATTGAAATTGTTATTAGTTGTAATTTACGATTTCTAATTTGGAATGTTTGTACATGAGACCCATAGTCTTTTTCTTTATTAGGTGCAAATGTTATCTTATTCATATAAGTTTGTGTCTGTTTCGTCAGTTGGTGGAGCGTTGTGGTAAAGATAGAATCGATGCCGGTATTGCGGTCAGGTAAGAAACTTCGGGGCATATTATCAAGGGCCATATCGCCGCTTTTCTGGCTTTAAAAGCCAGAAAAGCGGCGATATTCACATCTCACTATTAACAAGCTCGCGCTAAGCCTCGTTAGCGCTAGCTTCCGTGAGTTTGCTCCCGTTTTTATCGCCCTGCATGCCATCGCTAATGACATGCAAAGTAGGCGTTCCGGAGCAAAACTACATGGAAATAGTCGTTAAAAGGCTTCGCGGTATTTACAAGCCTGCAGCAGACCCGCTTAGCGACAAGAATAATCGCGCTAAGCCCCCTTATCGCAGGATTTTAACACCTGCTTAAAAGTTGACTAAGCCATCTACATAATGGGAGGTGGATTGCAGGGTTAAGGTCACAGGGGCGTATCAGCAAGGATTTCATTATCTCCCACAATTTATCTCTGGTTTTCAAGCGATATTGGCGCTTTCGCCGCTATTGCTGGATTTCATATCGCCTCAGAGATAAGCATTGATAATAATGCGCTATCTCGGCGTTGAAATCCAGCGATAGCCGGCGATAAAAAAAATAGCGCTAAGCGCGCTTTGCGATATTTATCGCAAGTTGTTGTAAATATGCCCCTTCATTTTTAAACCATTATCAGTATTCTGAGGTATGTTTTGTGCTTTCTTGCTTTATTGGTTATCAGACTTAGGGCATGATTTGCATCTTGGTGGTATGGATACTTGGTCACAATAGCGATAGTGTATCCTTACTGCCAATACTGTGGTCCACCCGCCCTATTTAAATGCTGGCGGACCTTTGGTTTAATCATGGCGGAGGTTACTCCATCTCCACCATGATTAAACACCTCCGACGGCCCGATGGAGTAAGGGCCATCAGAGGCTGGCCGTTAATTCTGCCCACCTAATTAGATAAGCAGAATTAGATGCCAAATGTCACTGTCCGTCACTGCCATGAAAACTCGGGCAGTAAAAGTAGTGAAAACTACAAAATGCTCCCCTTGCCATGGGACAGGACTCCGATGGCGAGGGGAGCATTCTCTTTTATTCTCAAGAAGAGCATCCCAATTTTCTTTTTGAAAATAAAAATGAAAACAGTTTGCTGTACATCATGCTTGATGGAGTCGTAACTCAAACTGCAAAAATCATTGACAGGTTCCTAGCAATACTTTAAGAAATGACCACAGGCTCGGCGGTCATTTAATAATAGGTTTTAGTGTGTTTTCAGGTCTTGGATGTTTTTGAGTATGGACTGAGAAGTTGAATGGATTTGAAGCACTTTTAGTTTTAAAAAAAGGGAATTGGCAGTCCCCCTAACAACACACCCTAACTTCACTTTTTTCAGTTTTCTTGCAGCATTTTTTTAATTCCAAGTGCGCTCTTTGGTATTGGATAATTTTGAATTTGGATAGAGGAACTGCATGGATTCAAGTCACTTTTAAAAAAAGGAAAGTGGTGTGTCAGTGATCTCCCCTGACAAATACATCCTCTTATGTGCATTTATTAGTTTTTCATGAGTGTTTCTTTATTGCTTTAAGTATTCTCAGGTTTTGGATGATTTATTCCTTCAATTGAGGAGATGGTTGGTGTTGACATTTTTGTTTCAATATATATGGGTGCCAGGAGTCTCCCTAAAAAAAAAACACCTTACTATCTTCATTTTCTGGTTTGTCTGCAGCAATTCTTTAGTTTCCATTGTGTATTTGGGTTTCAGATGGTTTGGACCTTGGATTGGAGGAGATGGATGGAATTGAGGAACTTGATTTTTAAAGAAAGGGCGAGGGTGTCGGGTGTCTCCCCTGACAAATGCACACCCTCTTTTTATTGAAAAAGAAGTAAGTTTATAAAACTTTTTTTACATTTTTTGGCTGGTATATGAATTTAAGGGTTGTTATATGTCCAGTGCGTATTTCGTTTTGGAGGCAATGTTTAGACTTTGGTTTATGTTTATTATAAATTAGTAATTATTTCAAAAAGTGAGTAGAGAGTATTGTTAGTTGTGAAAGATTTCAAATTAGTTAATTTTTTGCTTATTACTGCAGTATTTTGTCAATTAATTCGAGTTGGTCTGCCCCAGAAAATATGTTAAATTGTTGCATCTTTTAAGGTAACTGTGTACTCATTTGATTGGTTCTTCTAGAGATTTTTGTTTGTTGAATACCAGAGAAATATTGAGCATGTCTCATTTGTTGGAAACATTGACCTTTTTTCAAAGTTCTATGAAATGATGGAAGGTACAGTGGGGTTCCAATTGTGCGTGCAAATGAGTTATGCCAGCCCTCTTTGCCACTGTTAGTTTTTGCATGTCTCTCTAAGCAGGATATCTAACAGTTCCGCCATTCAATATTGTAACATGGAAGTCCTTTGTGAACAGACCTGCTTAGGCAACTTGGTTGTTTTCAAAATAATTTAGTTTAAGTGCCACTTTTTGCCTATTGTTCTAGAAGTATCAACTTTGGACTTTTCCTGTAAAATGCTCATCTATTTATTCATGTGGTACAAAGGTGAATGCAAACAGTCTTTTAAGTCAAATTGCAGATTTTTGTCAGAGATGTGGTCTTCTGATAGGAATGTTTGTTTTAATTTTACTTCAACCTGCTTGAGAAAAATGAAAATAAAAAACAGATTTTTTTAATGACCGTTTTTGACAATTCAAAGTCAATTATTAATTTTCCTGGGTTTACTTTGCTTTTTAGGTTGAGCCTAGCGGCAGCGCGCATGCACTGCTCGCTCTGCAAGACTGCTGTAGTAGAGTATGGGAGAGAAGCCAGCGCCCGCTCTCTGCCCATATTTTTCATTCGCTTGTGTCATTGTCTTTCGTAAATGCTGCCTTCGGATTCGTTAATAGGCTTGTTAGTCCCTCCTTAGTACGGCCTTGTCTTCATTTGTAACCTCCCATGGCTACTGGCCCCTTTACTTCGGTTGTTACACAGGACCTGTTATTTAGTCTGTAAGCACTATTTATTTTATTGAGTTTCTCTTACTGCAGGCCGGACATGCGCTGCTTCAGCTGAAACCGCTTGTGTTTTTTAAAGCAGCACGGCCGCCCCCGTATCACGGGCGCCTGCTTCCAATCACTTTAACCCGGCATTATCTCGTGTCTGTTTTAACCCTCCAAGTAAAATGGATTTAAAAATGATTAGCGAATTAAGTCATGTGAATTCCAGCTAGCACATAATCCTGTGCTAATGGGCTGAAGCTGGCAACAGTACATCTGTGTTACATGTCATCTGCACTAAAGCCACCTGACGGGTTGTTTTCAAAAGCCTGTTTTATTAACAAGAACAACACCACCACCACCAATACACCACCACCAATACTACCACCACCACCAATACCACCACCACCACCAATACCACCACCAATACTACCAACACCACCAATACCACCACCACCACCACCACCAACACCACCATCATCAACACCACCACCACCAATACCATCACCACTAATACCACCACCACCACCAATGCCACCACCAATACCAACACCACCACCAATACCACCACCATCAATACCACCTCCACTACCACCACCAATACCACTACCAATACCATCACCACCAATACCACCACCACCACCAATACCACCACCACCAATACCACCACCACCACCAATACTACCACCAACAATACCACCACCACCAATCCAATACCACCACCACCATTACCAATACCAACACCACCAATACCACCAATACCACCACCACCAATAACACCACCACCATCAATTCCACCACCACCAATACCTCCACCACCACCAATACCACCACCACCACCAATACCACCAACACCACCACCACGAATACCATTACCACCAATACCACCACCACCACCAAAACCACCACCACCACCAATACCACCAGCAATACCACGACCACCAATACCACCATCATCAATACCAACACCACCACCAGAACCACCAACACCAATACCACCACCACCAATATCACCACCACCACCACCAATACCACCACCAATCCAATACCACCACCACCAATACCACCACCAATACCAGCAATACCACCACCACCACCAACACCACCACCACCAATATCACCACCACCAATACCAATACCAACACCACCAATACCACCGCCACCAATCCAATACCTCTATCACCACCACCAATACCACCACCACCAATACCAATGCCACCAATACCACCACCAATACACCACCACCAATACCACCATTACCAATACCATCATCAATACCACCACCACCAAAACCACCACCAATAACACCACCACCATCAATTCCATCAATTCCATCACCACCAATACCACCACCACCACCAATACCACCAAGACCACCACCACCAACACCAATACCATCACCACCAATACCACCACCACCAATACCACCACCACCAATACCACCACCAACAATACCACCACCAATAATACCAATACCACCACCAATACCACCAATACCACCACCAATACCACCACAACCAATACCACCACCAATACCACCACCACCACCAATACCACCACCACCAATACAATCACCACCAATACCACCACCACCAATACCACCACCAAGACAACCACCACCACCAATACCACCACTAATACCACCACCACCACCACCAATACCACCACCACCAATACCACCACCACCAATATCACCACCACCAACACCACCACCAGGAACACCACCACCACCAATACAATCACTTCCAATACCACCACGCCCACAAATACCACCACCACCAAGACCACCACCACCACCAATAACAATACCACCACCACCAATGCCACCACCAATACCACCACCACCACCAATACCACTACCAATACCACCACCAATACCACCACCAATACCACCAATACCACCACAAATACCACCAATACCACCACTACCACCACTACCACCACCACCACCAATACCACCATCAATACCGCCAATACCACCACCAATATCACCACCACCAATACCGCCACCACCACCAATACCACCACCACCAATACCGCCACCACCAATACCACCACCACAATTACCACCACTACCACCACCACCAATACCACCACCACCACCAATACCACCACCACCAATACCACCACCACCAATGCCAATACCACCACCACCACCAATACTACCACCAATACCACCAATACCAATACCACCAATACCACCACCACCAATACCACCACCACCAATACCATTACCACCAATACCACCACCAATGCCACCACCAATACCACCACCACCAACAATACTACCACCACCAATGCCACCACTAATACCACCACCAATACCACCACCACCAATACCACCACCAATACCAATACCACCACCACCACCAATACCACCACCAATACCAATACCAATACCACCACCACAAATACCAACTTCCACCACCAATACCATGACCACTACCAAATTCCCCCACCACCAATATCACCACCACCAATACCAACAACATTACCACCACCATCAATACCACCACCGCCAATACCACCACCAATACCACGACCACCACCAATTTCACCACCACCACCAATACCACCACCACCAGTACCACCACCAATACCACCACCACCACCAATACCAGTATCACCACCACCAATACCACCACCAATACCGCCAATACTAATACCAATACCTCCACCAATACCACCATCAACCACCAATACCACCACCACCAATGCCACCACCACTAATACCACCACCACCAATACCACCATACCACCACCAACACTACCACCACCAATACCACCACCACCAATACCACCACCAATACCACCCCCACCAATACCAATACCACTACCACCACCTCAGCGCCTCTCTCTCACTAGTAATAGCAGGAGCACTGTACGAGGCTGGAGCTGCAGCTGAGACCATCCTTCCCTCCCTCCATGCCTGCCATAAAGCACAGCCCACCCTGCACCAGGAGGTGAAGCCAGGGCCCTACTACAGCTGGTGTGTTTTTTATTAGGCCAAAGATAGCAATGACATTACTCAATGCCACACCGCACACATCATGGAGAGGGCAGGAAATAGCCCCCCTCCCGCTTTTACTCATGAGCCACAACAGTGTAATCACAGAGAGAAAGGTGTTTCAGTGCTTTGTTGGTGTTTATAGCTCGGATCATATGAAATTCTCACTTCACAATTTGTGTCTGTGTACACATCTTCACTGCACTATTTGTCACTACTTTGAAGACGTCGCAGGCCGGTCTCTTCCTCTGATATTTACAATCTAACAAGCGGTTGAGAAGGCCCTTTATTGCAATGCAATAAGCATTGCATTTGCGAGAGTTTAAGCTATTAGTATTGTAAATGACAATGCCTTCTATTTATGTTTTAAAACCCAAAACATAAATAAAAGGCATTGTCATTTACAATGCCAATAGCTTAAACTCGCGTGAATGCGAGACTTATTGCATTGCAAATGCTTGTTTTTTCAGGTATAACAGTTAAAAGGTCAATGTATGTGGAAAATGCATCAGTAATTGTAATCCATGTTATAATCCCATGAATGATGTATATTTGCTAACTGGATGGGGACATGTTTTAAAAGTGTCATCCATCATCAAAATATTGCTTCTTTAAAGGGTCAAGTGTGGTACAAAATATTATCACATTTTTTGAAGGACATGGTTATCATATGGAAGGAGAGGCTCATTAGAAAATGTTAGTTGAAAGTGTTCAGGTAAGTTAAGATCTGTAATGGTTTTGAGATGGTTTAGAAGATCCCTACTCCTTTGTTGTTTCCTCTTTATAATTCTTTCTTGGTTTGGGATGACAGGCATTTGTCCAGCTACATTAGGGATGTTCTGGGGATTGAATAGAGAGGCTCACTGGAAGTGCTAGCTGAGTTTTTGTTTCAACTGCTTCTTTGAACGCAACATCTATGGCATAGGCAGGGTGATTAGGTTCTGAGGATCTTCCAAAAAACTCCATTGTGTAACCTCTCAGTCCATGCAATGGCAAGAGAGATATTTGACAAACCTCTGGTGAGCCCACGGTCCCTGCAATAAATATAGTCCATGTGTCCAAGCAGTTTGTGCACCCTCTTTGGCACATATTTCACAGGGGATTTATTCTCATTGTTTTACAGTTCTGTTGCAAGAACACAATTTACAATGATTATTTATGTGATATGTTATGTCATTTAGATATGCTTCTTCACCTGTTCTATATCATACTTTAAATTATTTGCTTAAGTATTCTTTTCTTCATCTCCTTTTTCTTTCTCTTCTTTCTTTCTTTTTTTTGTATTATAACCATGGAAAAGCAGGCAAACTGTCACGAATAACAGTGTGCTTCAGATGCTTGGAAACATTCACACATTTAAATTCTGCCACTGGGAACAGAAATTCAAGAATGTTTTGCAACAGGCATGTCTCTTCCAGTAGGCTCATCCAGTGGCAGACTCAGTAAGAGTGGCAGGGAAGTGCCTGCTCCCAACGTGGAAATATTTAGTGGCCTCACAATAATCTCAGAGTACCGTTGATTAAACCAGGTAAATTAGTTACTGGCCAAATTGTGATAGCAAGATTTCCTGAAAACTGCACTCCTTTTTTTCACACACTCATTTTGAGAGGAAAAACCTGGCAAATGCTATGCAGATAAAAGGAAATAGAGAAAACTGGGCAGAAATCAGTGCACAAACACCAATTCCTGCTTTTTTTCCCGATCCTCAAAGTTCAACTCAAAACATTATGGCAATATTGCAGCCAGGCGTTACCATACCACACAGTATCTGCAATCCCACTTGCAGTATTTCCACAGCAGAAGATAAGTAGACAATGTAATGAGGTTTTAAAGATGGCGGGGTTACCTCTGCCATCCGTTCAAAACCGATAAATTTTCCATCTGGACGTAAATAATTCACGCATACCGGTATTTGTCTTGTATAGCATCATAAATGCAGGATACTTTTGCTTAGAAACAAACAATCAAATACTGAAGATGGATTCATCTTTCGCTATCCATAGCGGGATGCATAGCCCTCATTAAAACGGTAGTCTTGCCCCGACTGCTGTATCTTTTTCAAAACATACCCATCCCCTTAACATATGCTTTTTTTCTTCAACTTAGAACGATTTTAACAAAATTAATATAGGGGGGCAAACTACCAAAAATAGGTTGGAACACACTGATCATACCATATGAAAAGGGAGAATTTGGAGTACCGGATATACACCTATATCATCTAGTGGCACAATGCAGCTACTCCTGGTTCTGGTTATGTTATGTTATGTTAAAATGTATTTCTAGAGCGCACGTTCACCAGGCGGTTTCTTGGCGCTAGGAGAGGACGGTGGCGGTTGCATAGTAGTATGAGTTTATCAGTTATACGCCTGGGTGAATAGCCAGGTCTTAAGTAGTTTCCTGAACTTCATGTAAGAATCGGCATTACGCAGATTAGAGGGGAGGGAGTTCCAGAACTGAGGGGCCAAGGTCGTGTATCTGAGACCTCCATGTTTCTTACGTTTAAAGGTTTGGGGGGTCAGTAAGTTTTTTTTTTTTAGAGGAACGTAGATTGCGAGAGGGGATGTACCGATGTATATTGGAGGCAATGAAGGCGGGCCCGTGTCCTGATAGGGCTTTATGGATGGTACAGCCCAGTTTAAATAGGGAGCGTTGAGGTAGGGGGAGCCAATGCAGGCTTCTCAACAGCGGGCTCACATGCTGGTGTTTAGGTTGACCGAAAATGAGTCTAGCTGCATGATTCTGGACTAGTTGCAGCCGGTGTAACTGGTATGCCGGTATGCCGGTATATAGGGAATTTGCGTAATCAATACGCAAAGTGACCAGGGCCACCCCGATGCGCGGTTTCCTAATGCCAAACTGGAGAGAGACTTGGCAGACCCTACCCCTTTAAACGCTCAGTTACCAGCTGGGTTGACAAAAGACACTCACGATATCCAAACATTATACACCACTTGCTGGGCATGGGTGCGCTTACTTCAGAGAACAGGGGGGGCAATATTATGCTCTCCAGAGCTTCCAATCCTTGCGAACCCATAGCTACCCCCTAAACAGGATCCACTAACGAAGCATACCCTTCAGTGATTGGAAATATGCAAAATTGGAGACCTATTTCCCAACGGGCATGCCTTCTGTCACACAGAAGACCCCTGATTCCAAAATATTTCCTACATGGACCACTTTATCCTAGCCCGTATATCAGCAGCACTGAGGAATGTTATTCCAACCTACCCTATTGAGCCTAAGGAATTCACACCACTTACACTTATAATTGACGATCACAGTGGAGAACATATCATATCTCAATTATATAAAGCTTGCCTAGCGCAAGATGCCAAAGTGAGGGATGCCTGGGAGATGGATTTGGGACGGCCCCTCACCGATAACGTCTGGAAAAGCTGCTGCACTCAAACAAAATTAGTCTTGTGTAATCATAGACATAAGCTACTCTATTTTAAATTTTTGAGAAGGGCCTACGTTACACCACAACAGATGGCTCGCATAGATCATAATCGGTTCACACACTGTCCCAAATGTAACGCACATGCAGCCACTTTTGCACAAATGACATGAACATGTACCAAGATCGTTCCATATTGGCAAGATGTATTCCGAGAAGTGCAGCAAATTACTGTGCTGCAATTGAAGCAATCTCCACTGTTAGCACTACTCAGATATACTGATGATATCCCTAAAAGCATGCCTAGGTTTGTAGCAATGATGATGCTCCTGGCAAAGCGAGAGATAGTCATACATCGGGGCAGTAAACTGAAACCCACGATAAAGGGCTGAATCAACAGTATGATATATTGCGACACCACGAGAGAATTGTTTGCAGAATTACAACCCCGCACATCCTTCCCAAAGGACATATGGCAGCCCTTGAGGGAGTATTTAAAACAACGAGACGAACGTACCACACAACAAAACCCGGAATGAACACTTGTTAATGCTATACATAAATGTCCACAGCTTTACAATGTATATCATGCTGTTGAACTATATTGTTAGGAATGCATAGTGGAATACGCTAACCTGCCTACCCCTAGCATACTTAATAGTGGCATTAGCCAAGAGAGATAGTGGGAATAAGTTGTATATTGCTCGAAGCCATTGGAACTGACAATTGTACTAAACTGCTACACCTGTACAAATATTATGATGCCTGTATTGTGTAATTTTGATCATGAAGTTAAAAAATGACAATAAAAAAAATAAAAAAAAATACTGGATTAGAAAATAATTGTATATTAATCAGCAACTTTTACAGCTTACAACCACTGTGGTTTTTCAAAAACAATTGCAAGTTTGTTGAATAGGGTAGAGATAGGCAAAAGGTATAACAAAATAAAAATACTAAAATGTGGTGGAAATTGCAGATATTTACAATTGTGGAGACAAGGGACTGCAAGTCCCAGCAGCCCTCTGCCCAAGGAGGTGGCGGAGGAACCTTGCAACACCCCCACACAGGCTCTATTATATAGCGCAAGAAGTCGCCCACAGCAAGAGTCGTGGAGACAAGCCACTGCAAGTCTCAGCAGGGCAGAGGAACCTGGGAACTCCCCAAACTGATGCTATTTAGTGCAAGAAAGGACGACGCTGCGCAGGATGCACGCGGGCCAAGGGTGGGCTCGTCTTTACCAGGAAGTGGCTGGACTGGGCCCCCCCCCCGGTTTCATCTCTGCCCAAAGTAACATTATTTTCTTTTGCATTTCGAGGATTTTGATAGTGATTCCTCACCACCTGACTGTTGGTCTGAAATTGGAAGCTGCTGTTTCTATTTATATGCATATTGAGTCACTTTTCATCTGGCCTCATTAATCTTTTAACTTTGGCGAAATGGTTAAGCGCAAAGTACATGAATCCTTAACAGGCAATGTTAGACTACCTAAGGCCCCTAGACATGCAGCATAAAATTGTACACTAAGTAAAATAAATGATTTAATTGAGGAAGTTGAAGCTTTATTGACACATGTAGGGATTGCAACTAAACAGCCCAAATCTCCAACAAAAATTACTTATTTTTATCAGAGGAAGGAAAAAGGCACTTGTACCAAACCTGCATCAAATAAAGATATTGCTGTTACTTCACATGTGATCAATTCAGACAACTCCAGTAAACCATTTTCTTACCGGTTTCAGCCCAGGGAACAGACAATCCTTTTAACTGCACTCCTATTGAGGATTTGATAATGCCTTCAATTCCATGTTCGAACACGTTTGCTCCACTTGTCGAAATCCACCCTGCTGGTGATAATATTTATCGTAATGAACTTAATGAAGATCAACATGGAGAGGCCAGTATATGAGTATGTACGGACGATATAATTTATGGCCTAGCCCAAGATCTGAAGGATCTCAAACTTTTGATGAGGCAACTACTAGAAAAGACTAAAGATATTTTAATGTCTATGAACCTTTTATCTACTTCCAATCCTTCTATTAAACAGACTGGATTAAGTAATGCCAAGAGTTAGCTCATCTCTTCAATCAATCAATCAAGGTTTGTAAAGCATGGCTACTCACCCATTAGGGTCTCAAGCCACTGGAGGAGGGGGAGGCTGCTGATCCGTCTGAGAGCTGGGGTTCAGTCGAAGCACCAGGTCTTGAGATCTTTCCTGAATTGGGTCAGTGACTGGGATTTGTCTGAGGTGGAGAGGCAGGGTGTTCCAGGTCTTGGCAGCGAGGTGGGAGAAGGATCTTCCTCCAGTTCTAGTCTTGAGGATCCGAGGGATGGTGGCCAGGGCCAGCTGGGTGGAGCGGAGTTGTCTGGTGGGTACGTGAAATAAGAGGCGGTGGTTCAAGTATGCTGGTCCTGCATCATGGAGGCCTTTGTAGGCATGTATGAGGAGCTTGAAAGTGATTCTTTTGCTGACTGGTGGAGTTCTTAGAGGTCTTAGGTGATATGGCTGTGGCAGGGGATGTCAAAGGCCAGTCTGGCTGCGGCATTTTGAACGTTCTGTAGTTTCCCGAGGAGTTTCTGGGTGACGCTGGCGTAGAGTGGGTGGGTGACCGTTTTTCTGGATTCTGTGTGGATCCATCTGAATGTCTTTTGAAGCAGGTGAAGAGTGTGAGAGCATGATGAGGAGACGGTATTGATCTGACGGTTCATTGTGATTGAGGAGTCCAGTATGATGCTGAGGTTTCGTACGTGGGCCGTGGGGGTGAGTGGGGTTCCCAATGCGGAGGGCCACCAATCTTCCACTTGTGCTCAGTCCATTTTATGTTTAAACAATTATAAAACCTCTTATGAGCTTAGACCTGAGCCGCCTTATCAAATGCACTATTCTCACAAAGGACATGAGGAACATATCCTGCATCCAGCTTTGAAAGTTGTTGCTGAATCTGTTGGTGGTTTACATATAGAGATGGATACTTAAAACTATGTTGGCCCTAAGTTTGTTGCTGATGATCTCATAACATTTAAACAAGATGTATGCAGGGATGTAATTGGAAGAAGGGCCCATGCTAATAGGGCAGCTGTGGTTCATATGGTTAATGTCCCTAAGCTTGGAGAGTGATTGAGAGAAGATAGTAATTCTCTAAAGAACAAGGCCATCTACTGAATCAGGACTCAGGGAGGTTGTTTATCCCTTGTTTGTTCTGATATATCACCAGTTCATCACAAGTGTCTTTGCTAAAATTCAATAGCTTCCCCCTGAGGGCACTGAGAGAAAACCTCCCATTTAACTATCAAGAAGAGGGGATTTGTATGATATGCTTAAGCTGGTTCTAGCAGACCACATTTTAGTAGATGGGCTAACTTCCTTGGATGCATGCTCCTTTCCCCCGTCTCTCTAGAAGATTTAATTTTAGTCACATTTTTTCCCAATTGCTGTATCTAAACCAAATGATGCATGTTTCAAATAGAAAATTTCTCCTGCTAACTTTAGTTCCTCTGCTTTGGCATTGAAAGGGAATGGCTGACGTCCTCTTATTACTGCCGTTCCACAGTTCCCATTCCCCTGATCTAGACTCATATAATTATTACTTAAGGAAGACTAGTAGCCGCCTAGAAACTGTTCCTATCTTAGCCACTACAAATATGGTAATCTCCAATACCTTTCATATACCTAACAGGCTAGGAGAGGCCACAAATAGAGTATTGGGGCCTTGTTGTTTTTCCCAGGAGTCAGCTGAGGAACAGCCCTTTAAACTATTGTCATGGAACATAGCGGGATTACATTCTAAGGTATTCGATTAGGAATGGCTCGATATGGTAGATATCTATCATGTATTAATGTTTCAGGAAACATGGGCAACTGAACCTATCCATAGAGTGGGCTATACTAACTTTTTCATAGGACCACAACCTTCTGTATCAGGGAGACCATTGGGTGAGTTGATTATTTGGATTGAAATATCATTGAATTGTACTGTAAAACGACAGCAGATTGACCCCCTTGACATATTGGGCCCCAGCCTTTTTGGACTTCGAGGCTGAGGGTTAATCTTTATTTAGTTTATAATCACCCACTCTCGTAATGAGAAGTCCCCAACCACTGCTCTTCTTAATTTGCACCTCTCCAATTTAAGATCTAGGCCTCACTTATTGATTGGTGGAGATTTTAGTGTCACCATTGAGCCGATGGAGAGTATAAATGCTGTGATGGAAGAGGCAGATGAAGTTAGGGGTATTTCCTTACTTGAGCCCCAGTTTGTGCCTTCCACTGTAAGTAATTGTAATTGTAATTGCAAATGTATTTATATAGCGCTTGTTATCCCTGACGAGCCATAAAATCGCTTTTCGGTGAGTGACATGCTACTCCGCAACCTAAAAAGGATTAGTATAGGGAAATATGACTAAATTTGAGTATTGGGCATGGTAGTCTGTTAATTGGATTGAATAGGATAACGGAGGGATAGAAGTGGGAAACTTCTAGAAAGTGTTATTTGGGAGACCATAGTAGTAAAATGCGGTATGGGATGAACCAAAGGAGGTATACATGAGGAAAGAATTTAGAAAGGGGTGTTTGGGAGATCATAGCAGTAAAATGAGGTTTCGTGTAAGCCAAGGAAGGATAGAGGAGGGAAGAGTCTAGAAAGAGTTCTTTTGGAGATCATAGTTGTAGAATAGGTTTGGGGTGAGTGAGAGGGTGAAGGTAGAAGATATATTGAGAGAGGTATTGGGTGAGACATAGATTAGTGAATTGGAGCGAGTCAAAGTTTTTTTTTTCTTTTTCTTCTACAGTAGGAGCAAAGTAAAAAATATATAGATACATAACTACATAGAAAGGGTATACATTTATAAGGAAGATAATATATTGAGATTTAATTTTATATAAACTCAGACTTTCAAGTGTTGTTGTACTTGAAGCTAATTTATTTGTGTATTTTCACAACTATTTTTATTTGAATTAAATTTTAATTTTATTTAATTTTAATTTTATATTTTCCTCAATATTCAATAGTGAAGCACTTGTAAATAAATATTTATTATAATATTTACATATTGTGATAGATAAAAAAAACTGAGACCCATAAGCATCTATTCAAATAACTTATATGAAAATTATGCAGTGACCTATATACATGTTAAGCATAGAACTTTGGGACTTTTGGTGATTTAATATGTATATATATATATTATTTTTTTATTTAACAATAAGTCATATATACATTTGTTGAGCAGACCTAAAGAATATCTATATATTTTAAAAAGCCATACTTATTATACATATTTGTAAAAAGAAATACACATATCTAGATACATGCATCTAATCAAATTATAAATGTTTGCATATACAGGTATATGCTGCACATTAGTGTTTGAGTATGGTGGTTATGTAGAAAAGACACAACTCTTGAGTAGCCTTCTGAAGAGAAGATAGTTGTCTGTGGTTCTTATGTATGGGGGTAATGAAGTCCATAGTTTGGCTGCTTGAACAGAGAAAGATGTACCACCTATGGTTTTGAGGCGAGGTGCCAATCTGGAGTGGAGAATCCTTTGGTGAATGTACTTGGTAATTTTATTCCTGATGAAAAGTGGTCCTGGTCCATGTATTGCTTTGTGGTTGATACAAGGCAGCTTGAAGGTCGATCTTCTGTCAACCGGTAACCAATGTAGGGCCCTCAAGGCAGGAGAGATGTGGGCTTGTGGCTTTTCATGTAGAAGTAGTCTGGCAGCAGAGTTCTGAATCCGTTGTAGTCTTTTCATAGTTGATAAAGATGATCCTTGGTATAGGCCTTTGGGCTAATCAGGTTGAGACAATACAAGAGAGATTGTAGCCTGGACCTTGTGTTGTAATCCCAGGTGGGGGAAGATGCATCAAAGAGTTTTTATAGTAATGAAGCTTGATCTTGCACATTTGTCCACTTGGACATTAATTGATAAGTCCATGGAAATTCCAAGGTTTCTTACTTCCTTAGATACTTTAGGAGGTAGTCCCAGATCGTCATGTCAGGCGCAGAGTGGTTCATAATTGTTCCAATTGCCACATGTGAGTATTTCAGTTGTGGAAGCATTCTATTTGATATGGCTCCATGTCATCCACTGATCAATGGCTCTGAGGCAACTAAAGATTTTTGAGTTTCCAATGTCTTTGAGGACTTCCAGTTTAAGGAGTATTTGTGTGTCACCTGCATAGTTATAGTATGTGAGCTGAAATTCATTGATCATTGCCAGTAATAACTTCATGCAGATGTTGAAAAGCATGGGTGAGATGATAGAGCCTTGAGGGACCCCTGCTTTTGTGAAGTACGGTTTGAATGAAAAAGGGAGAGAATGGAAGGCATTTGTTCTGTTTTGAATTTGAAGGTAGGATGTGATCCAGTTGACAGCAGTCCCCTCTATGCCAGCTTCGTAGAGTCTTTGTATTAGAGTGTCAAGGCCAACTGTGTCGAAGGCAGCTGAGAGGTCCAAGAAAAGTAGTGCAGCAACCCCGTTCCTGTCTACTGTATTTTTTAAGGTCATCCCAGATGGCGATGAGGGCAGATTCTGTGCCTCTTCCTGACAAAATCCTGTTTGCTAGTCTGAAAGTATGGAGTTATCTTCACTGAATTGTGACACCTGGGCGAATGCTGTTCTTTCTATCAGTGTATCCACAAAAAGTCCATTTGTAATTGGTCTGTAGTTGTTGGGGTCATGCGGGTCCAGGTGTGCCGCATCTGAACAATATTTGACAAATTCTACCCTTGTGTTAACCACATGGATTAACTCCATTGACCTTTATCGGGATCAACAACCTTACATTCCTTGATCTCAACAATAAAGTGGGGGATAACCAGTTTATCACAAGTGTTTTGGAAAATTAACCAACAAGAATGGCTTGCTACAATTAAAAGTTTCCACCCGAGGGCACTGAGAGAAAACCTCCTATTCGGACAGTAGCTCCTGATCAGATTTAATTGTTCAGATGTGGCAGCCTTTAATGAACAGGCTAATGTCTTAACCAACAAACTTGCAACTAGACTATACTCTGAAAAATATTGAAGAAAGCCAAAAAACATGTCCAAAACAACAATATTGGAAACAACTCCCAAACCTCATTCTGATAGACTCTCATGTGTAATCACTAACTCCAACCTTTCCAATACATTTAAAAAGATTAGTTTAAAGAAATTGGAGAATTCTGCACAATACAGGCAATGACTGGGAACCCACACTTTTTTCCTTCAAAAAAGTACGAGCATCAAGGACCATCTAGTCCACACCAAGCACATTAAACAGGGCCCATCCAAGGCCACAACATGATGGAATGTAGCCCCCGTCACAGGTCACTATCCGTAAGGCAGATGCATAGTGTGCAAATTCACCAAGGATTATAAGGAGATTCACACTGGGATGAGACACCCATGGATCATCATAACACACACTAACTGTAATACAGAAAACATGGTATATATGATAATGTGTCCATGTGGCCTTAGAAATATGGGTATAACTTCACGTAAAATCCACATCAGGATCCATGACCACAGAAGCAACATAAGGTGTAAAAAGAGTACTACGAAGATGATGAATCATTTTGTGGAGACTAGACACAATGAGGACAACATCACTTGGTTAGTACTAGAGAAGGTGTATGTACCCCTAGGGGCAACACAATACAAACACTGCTCATCAGGGAACAGTGCAGAGTGTATCATCTAAAAACACACACTGAAGGACTGATAGATGATATTCCCTGGTTACAAATGACTTGGCACTTGTATTGTGAATAAGGGCTCAATCACAATCACCATCTGCTTTGTATAGTACCAAGTTGCTTGGATTTTATACAACTTTTTCCTTATGAGGTGTGCACTGTGGAATTTAGTATATTTCCCAGATGCTTAGGCTATACCTCTAGGGTTTATCTTTGAAGAAACCCTCCCTAGAAATATATTTCCTTCTCAAATAGAGGTGAACGTATCTGGATAATGTGATAACACAGTAATAGGCCCCAGTGCTTATAAGGTCTATCTATCCTTCTTGCCATATATTATTAGGAAGAAGACCCCATTCAAGTAAATTGTGATATAGTTTCAGCCCCCATATTCTCCATAGCTCTCCCCAAACACTGCCTGAATGCAAGAATATGGCAAGATGAGTTCAAATTTTTCCTGCAATCTAATTTTACCTGCCACCTCAGTTTGCAGCGGGTACTAGAAGTATGCATGACTACATTTCCCTAGGTTCTCACACACCACGTGACTGCTCCACCACACTAGGGATACAATCAACTTTACAGTGGCCTCTCACAGATACAAGGGACTTTGGGGCATATGTACAAGCCCCTATCACCACAACAAAGTCACTTTTTATGACGTTGTCTTTCCCCTGCACGCACACACCCTTGCACTATGGTGTAAGGGTGCCTGCGTTGGCGCTTTACTGCTAAGTAGCGCAAGGAGAAAAGCAAGGCTGCATCATATCCTTGTAAATATGGTGCAGCCTTGCGCTTCTGAAGTGGGGGAGGGAGGCGTTAAGCCATGACAGCTAACGCCTCACTCTGCCACTTCCTTGAACATATGCCCCCTTGTTTTCCATGAGTCCCTAGTATCGTATGACCATGTTCCTATGCGCTCCGACTCAGATGACGCAATTATTTTAGGTTGGGATTTCCCCTTCTTTTACCGGCATCTCCATTTTCCTCACATTGTTGGGTGAGACAGACACCACAGTAGGTAAACAAGTAGGGTGTAACCTTTGATGAAGTAAGTGGGGTAATTCCTTTACATTGGCTTTCGCCACCATTTTTGTGAACCCCAAATTTTTCTAACTACCTTTCAATGCCTATTTCTAGTGTGTGACTACAGTGTCACCCTCGCTGTATGCCTCCATGAGGTCTCCCCTAGTTTAACTTAGGGTATGTTTTACAAATGTTTTACAAATTATGAACTGTGACATTTACATGCGTGCCTGTGATCACCTCTCACATGTTTCCACCTGTGTGCAGTGAATTGTGGAAATACTCACTAATTTTCCCACAAATATGTTTCCATAAATACTTTCCCATATGTTTACAGTGAAACGCAGTGTATACCTCACATCCAACTGGAATGCAGCATGCAACAAGGAGCATTGTCTCCTAATGTTTATTTTTGTGGTCTTTTTATTTTTCACTTTGTGTTTGTTTGTCATTTCAGGACCACTTAAACAGCCACTGAGGAAGCGTGTTTCTCTCCAGCAGGAAGAAGAAATATACAATTTGGTATCACATGTGTATGCCTGCTGAATGTATATTATGTTTGCACTAATAGTATAGGGAAATAGGGATCCCTGGTCCTAATGAAAGCCACGGACCCTGGACAGGGCCCTTGGCTGAAACATGTTGACCAGTTAGATGCAGGAGAAATTATCACTCCCTGGTATCACTCTAGTTTTATTCATCTCGTTGCCTCCTACACAGAATAAAGGTAGGTCCCAGAAGAAGGCCACCAAGATTTTTAGTGTTTACATGGGGTCTCCCCAAAATCACAGGACACTACTCCTGCAATAACTGTAGTGTGTGCCACTTAACTGAACACTCTAAGACACTCGATCTGGAACCAGGCAAAGTCTGGACACAGTCACACCATACCAATTGTAATTCAACTAACGTAGTCTACCTCATCACATGCCCATGTGGCCTCCGCTACGTGGGGATGACGACACGTAAGGTCAAAACCAGAGTGGTTGAGCATCGCAGCACCATAAGATGCAAAAAGAACATCAGCAGACCACTGACCACTATTTACAACACTGTCATACTCCCAATGACATGACATGGACAGTGATTGAACAATACGATCACAACCAACGCGACAATGAAAAAACCCTTCTCACTAAAGAACAACGTTGGATCTATCGTTTATCCACTCAACATCAGGGATTGAACGACTCCATTCCATGGTGCTCGCTGAAAGCCTAACACATCTCTCTGACCTTCAGAGAAAGGGGTCTGCCCATGGGCCCCACACACTCTATGATGATATAACCCCATTTCTTTGACTTGCGCTTTCTGTCAGACATCTACGATTGATGTCAGGATCCCATAAACATTTAGTCTGTTAGCGCCATCAGAACACTGCGCTCTAGCCCCCTATTTTTAACTTCATTATTCAAACACGCTCAGTTTCCTAGGTTCCACAGTGCACCATCGGCGCTCTGGTTCCGTGCACGACGCCCATTGCGCGCGTGCTACACGTTTATTTACCCGTGTCTCACTAAGCTCTGTTTCCTTGACTACGCGCACAACGCCCTTTGAGCGCGCACAGTCCCCCTACCCACGTCACACAGTGCATTGCTCTGTTCCCTTGACAACGCGCATGACGCCCACCGCGCACGCGTAGTCTCTCTTCTATGATCCCCCTTTCTAGGGACGCTACTCTCAATGTGAGGAAACCAGCCACACCTGAGCACGCCGGACAGGATACTTAAGCCCCGGCGCCTCCGGGATCATTTCCCTCGGAGATCCGCGACAGCACAACAGGTTTCTAAAGGGTCCTGACCAACAAAGTCGTGAGTAGAGCACCATACTCAACCTTGACCGGGTAATCCTTTTCCTTCCTTTACAGGTTCCTAACGGCCCACGGGCCACTCTCCTTCTCATTACAGGGTCAACACCTCTGCCGGATATCTCTATAGGGGCATTTGCAGCAAAACGCTAGCGTAAGGATACCCCTTGAGCGTATCCACTTTTAAAATGTGTGTGTGCTTACGATATTTAGCCCACCACACGTACCAGCGCATATTTCGGTAAATTCACCCAACCGCACCACCAGTACGGTTCCACCTTTTGCCGCATTTTTCCCGCTAATTATGCACATTACAACCGGCAAACTCGTACTTTTGTGATTTATGCAACCATGCTAAGACTCTCCCCTGTATGTATGTTTGTTTGTCATACATGTTGTATGTCCAGTAATGCTTGGAGAGGGAATCCCCCTCCCACACGTATAGCACCTTAGCGAGTGCGACACATTTCTGATCACATACTCACTTAAAGTGTAGATCGCACCTTCACATAACTTTCGGTCCTGAGGAAAGCCAGTTTTAAAGAAAGGCCGGGCTGAAACATGTAGACCACACATCGGATGCTGGAGTTCCTAATATTCACTCCACTAACATCCATTGCCTTGTTTTTAACGCTAACAGAGGCCCAGACATTAAAATTAACCCCCTCGGGAACTGGGACCACTGTATAGCTTTTAAAATTTCACTTTCACGTCACCGTCACCAACACTGCACACTCAGCAAAACACCAGCTCCGCTGTAACACAGGCGTAGAAGCACACCCGGGACACATTTGGTGTCACTGGGTGGGCCCGATGATGAAGCATGCCACCAACTAGGTTGGTGGGTGAGGGCTTCATAAAGAAACTTAATAGTTTCCCCCTTCCTCATACAGTCCTGAGTCCTGTATCACTCACAAATAGGCTAGTCCTCTTTTTGATTACATACACTTCCTGGATCCCATACCCCACACCTCATCACCTCATTCACAAGTGCTTCCTTCTAGCTCACAGGAAGACTGCCCCTCATTCAAGGATTCTTTGGCGAGCAAGGAAGGCCAGTTATGAAGCTTGACACCCAGGGGTTGTGTGAGACCATTCCTTTACTTTTTTTATTGACTCCCAAAGTTTGGTAGAAGGTCGGAAGCATTGTGGTCCTACATTGACTACAAAAACTTTCAGGGACTTTAGGGTTGTCAGAATTAGGGAAATTCCCCCGGGGCTGACCCTTCCTGCCTCATATTGTCTGCTTTGCTTGCTGTGGTGTGCATTATAAGTGGGAGGATTCAAATGTAGACAGCCCACTTTTAACTCTTGTTCCCTCATCCCCCGGAGATGCCATTGATAGTGCTATGTGCCTTTATGTCAACAGGTAGGGATTGTGCCCTCTGGCTAATAGACAGCTTACTCAGTAGTGGTGCTCTAGTGCAATCTGGCAAAAGAGGAGGAAGCCTTTGTATTTTTTAATCACTCTCATATTTGATTGGGGCATGGTAAAGGTAGGTTTACTAGGCTGCTGTGGTTGCTGGGTTCACTGCATGCAAATAAAATTAACCAGGTAATGATTATAGGTTGAATAAGCAATTGGTTGATATGGCTAGTGTGTATTTGCACATCCATTGTTGTCATGGGCATACCTCTATGTGATGCGATGGTACCATATTGAGAAGACGAGTGGCATGTCTACATCAGGGATGAGACTTAAATTGGCAGTGACTCACTTTCACTGTACTTGATAGCAGGGCTGTTTAAGTGTTGCCTGGGTTTGCCGTGCAAGTGAACAGAAAGATCTGGCGTATGAAAATCTCATGACTCATTGGGAGAAAATCAGATAACATACCTTCAAAGTGGGGTTTTAGGCAATTTAAATAAGGCAGAAAAAACACTAAGGGGCATATTTATGAGAGTCACACACACTAGCCCTAGTTGTTAACTAGGGATGGGAACTAGAGGCACAGGGCCTAGGGACTAGCCAGCCTCCAGACTAATATGTAAACACAAATGGGGCTGTCCCTAGTTGGGATTTCTACAGGATTTCTAGAGATGCGTGTCCAGTGGGGGCATCTCACAAAAAGTGAAGGACTGGCCTCACACACCACCTGGTGTCATGCTTCATCATAGGCCGTCCTCGCCCTCTAAAAACTCCGTTTGATAGAGGGCGGGCATACACCTGACGACAGGGATGCACTTCTAAAACTAAGTGGTGGCCCGTGAGTTTGTGAAAAAGTGATCTAAAAACCATTCCAGTTGTCAATGACTGGTTTATCTACGCCAAATCCCCATGAGGGGCCGAGAGGGTAGATTTGAAAAGTGTGACACCATATGGATATGTGCCTTTGTGCTGCTGCCCTTAAAAATTAGGCCACCAACAGACTATTGTCTGTCACTAAGACAAATGGCATTGATAATGATACAGCCTCTAGCCATATGACGTAGAGCATATTACCCATGGTTGATAATAAGGGTGAAAATAGGATGAAACGTATGTAGTAGCAAATTTTTTTAGTTGAGAAAAATGTGAAATATTTTAAAGGCGATTACATTTACTGTAACAACCTCAGGTAAGAAAAAGTAAATTCTCTGACGTGGCCGCCTACTCATTTTTTAATTATTTCTTTATTACGTAAGCAGTCTGACCAGCAGCGGCCGGTGCAGGTAAGTGCGATGTGGCGGGGTGCTGCGGGTGCGGATGTCAACAGACAACGGAATAGGAGATATCTTTTTGCTTAATTTGCCCTATTCCATCATCTGTCGACACCCCCCGCCCCGCACCACCGTGCTTACCTGCACTGACCGCTGCTGATTCTGACTGATAATATGAACATCCCAATGCATCAATATATGGCGAATACTCACTTCCAGCTTTGTCTTTCCACATCAAGAAATCATCCACCTCTCCAAATCCTTGACCATCATTTTACACTGAATGGCATGCCACCATCTGATATTACCTCCCAGAAAAACAAGTTCTTGCTCCTAGCCTCTAAAGCCTACCCCTTTACTGTTGTATTATGGCTAACCTTCACATCAGCTGGTTTATGCTCTTACATGGAGCCCATGTTAAATCACTCAGAATGGTGCTGAAAACATGTAAGATTGCATTTATAAGACCTGTAGGCAGTGGTTCAGCCACTTTTGTTTGTTTAAGGTTGACCATGGCAATGATCTGTTATCTATTTTACCCAAATTTAGCCTCCCTGCCCTTCCACTCCCCCCATCCCTCTGAAGGTAGAGCCCTGTTTTCTGTCAGACTGAACATGTTATCCTGGTAGCTTTCCTGCATGGACGTCTGATATATTTTGAAGGCTGCCTGACTGTTTGATAATGTAAACATCCTGCAATACCTGGGATGCACAATTGGCATCTCTGCGGATTTCTTTTACACATTATTTGCAGCAAGGACTGCATTCATCTGGTCACCAAGTTTCTAGACATCCCAAACTGTAAATCAGTCCTTCTCACACTCTGCCCCAAACGTATGCTTCAGCTGACACAATAGGTTCACAAAAGTTTTAAATAATTTTTCTTTAAGAAAATATGCACGTGTAAAAATGGCTCTTCTATAGGATCCATGGGGCATATGTACAAGGAGTTAAGCCGTAGCGTCAATTTTTTGACGTTACAGGGGCTTTTTTTTCGCCGTATTTACAAGTTGCCTCTATCCGCAGATAGTGGCAGTTTTCCGGCATAAACGTGAATTTATAGGATCGCCACTTCTGTTAGCGGGACTTATCGAAAATGAGATGCAAGGTAGGTGTTCCCGTGCAAAAACTGCAGCTAACCCCACTTTGCGATATTTACAAGGAATTCCTTGTATGGTGCAAAACCAAAATACTGCCTCTAACTCCAGTTAGAGGCAGTTTTTTTAAAACCAGAAAATAGCTGGTCTTAAAAATGGTGCAAACACTTGGGGGCCTCATTTCAGAAGGTTTTGGTGCTGGACAGCACTGCAAGGAATGTTGCTGCGCTGCCCTGCAACAAAACTACAGGGCAGGAATGTGCTCCATCAATAAGATAGGGCGCATTCCTGGGCCTCATTTATGAAAAGTGTTGCATCGCTTCGACAAAAAAGCGTTGCATCACTTATCACTACGCCCTTCTTGTGACACCATGGATGCGCTGTTTTCACTGTACGGTGCTCCATGTCGCAATTATTGACAGATACGTCTGGAATCCTGACGTATCTGTCAGCGCTGAAGTCACGCATTGCTGCAGTTGTGTCACTAGCATGACGCAACTCCAGAAATGCATGGGGCCAGCCTACCCCTGAGGCCATGCGTCACCTTTACACCTGCCATGAGGCAGGCGTAAGGTACTGACGCAGTGGCGTCCTTCAATTGTTGCAGTGAAATCTGATGGATTTCACTGTGCCACTCCTATGAGGCTTTGTTGCGTGGGAACACCCACCCTGCATGCATCATACCTGATGCAGGTATAATGTGGCACAGGACTTCACAAGGTCATGCATATGCCTAGATGCGTCAATTTGCAAATACGGTGCAATGTGGTGCAAGAATCACGCTGCAAGGACGTCAAGAAAATGATGCACCGACGGGTGAAACTGTCAGAAGGGGCTCATGAATAAGCCCCCATGTCTTTTTCCCCTATGTTGGCACATATGCGCAAACGCAGGCACCCTCGCGTGAAGGAAGTGACCCGAAAAGGGCCACCCAGGTCACTCACGACCATCTTCTCTGCCTTCCTACAAATGAAGAGTCGGTCAGACAGTAGAGAATACAAACCAGATATTTATTGAGATTACACTGCAGTGGAGCCCAGTCTGACCAGCCTCTTGGGATGGCTGTCTAGGGACTGAAGCCCGTAAGCATACAATTACATTATGTACGTTTGCAAAGTCCACAAAGGCACGCCTACTATGGAAAAACATTAGCAGGTGTCGTAATACAATGGGGGTACAGAGCATAAGTTTCGATTCTGCAGCTGGGCACAGGCTATCTACTGCCCAAGGTCATCTGGCCTACCCTCCCTACCAGACGGGTGGGAGAAAGGCTCCATCTAACAAGAAAGGTATGTACTAACAAGGATACTTGCAATTATAGAAGAAAAAGCTCAACCTTGGGAAACGAAACTTACCAAGGACCGTTTCTCGAAAATAACTAAGCAGCAGTTTCGATTATCATACAAAATGGCGTCCAGATTGCAAGATGGTGTAGTGAATGCTAAAATATACAGACAGAAGGGCTTCCCAATATTAACAAACCCTCCTGTTAGCATGAGCTAACCATCTACAATCGAGAAGACATAAACATAAAAGAATAATGAAGCACATAGCTTGTTTATGCACATGTTATGCTGTCAATAGTGGGAGTATATTCCAAGAGAAGAGAAGATGTTTTGAAGACACCCTCATCTATGGCCATAATGTCATCTACTTCTTTCTGTAACATTATGGCTGCATTAGTGTCATGAATCGACATCTTCCTCTTCGGAGCCAATACAGAGATACAGTATGTACAGCACATTGGGAGACATTGAATAAGAACACAACAAAGTATCAATATAACAATGAAATATATTGCTTTTTCTATTAGCCACCCCCATGTTCCAAAAAGGGACCAACTCCAATTACCTGGTTCCATACCTTTGACATTCTCAATAATATCCAAGATATGCTTGGTGATATTCTTTTCCATATTTGTTATGCCCACTACACACTGATCGCCAATAACTGCGCATGCACCACCATTTTTTGCTAAAATAAAGTCCACTGCATATCTAGTGTGTTCAGAATAAATCCTCATACTTTCTAATTGAACGGTGATGTCACGTAATGCTGCTACTGTGGTATTTGACAATATCTGTAATTTACAGCCAAAATATTCCCGTGCCTTTTCAGTCCTACTCATAGCCATTCCCCCTTATGTGAAAATGGCAGACAGGATATAACCAAAAGTAATACCATTACTATAACTGTTGATCTCAATATCTGTTACTCCTTCGCAAAATTCCTTTGTAACTGTTCTCTTTACCCATTTTATTTGTCTGTGGGCATATTTGCAAGGGACCACCAGGGGCAGCACCATCCCAAGAGCTACATCATTGGTGCCATTATGAACATTTGAGTACGTTCCATTAGTGAGAAAGAAGAACCCGGGGTGAGCATATATCGGCCTATCATAATTCACAGCTGAATAACGAGAATTACCTGTAACGGTGTCAGAATCTTTCGAACCTTTCAAAGGGAATGTCTGTTTAGATATGATCAACCCTGAACAGTTGATATACAAAATAGTATCAGTATTATTTATGATTGGGCAACAAGCAGGGTAATAGCCAGCTTTTCGGGGAACCGTCACTTCTTTATAATGCCAACCCACCAATGTAATATTTTGCTCTTCCAAATAGAAGTTATCACAATACGTATTATTGTCACAACCGGGGTACCCTGTTCCTGTGGGTTGACAATGATACAAGCATGGCCCTGGGTAACCAAAACCAAACTCCCTTTTTACCTCAACAAAATTTGTCGGCTTACAATATGTGTAATTTATCAAAGACAGAGGGTAAGCGGGCCATAGGCTAGTTACAGATTTAGTAGGATAACAAGCAACACCATTACCAAAAAATCTCTTATGAGTATCTAGAAAAACATTATTAGAAAGCATTCTTTTCCGTCTTGGTGTGAAAAAGATATCACTGTCAGAAGTAGGCGAATTACTTGCATTTTCTAACGCCCAAAGAACTCCACAAAGAATAATCATCAGCAGAACAGCAAAAAGAAGGAATAGCACTCTCCGCTGCTTCACCCATGATAATCGGGGCAAAACAACAAAACCCAATGGCTGTTCTTCATCAATCATTGGCCTGCCAAAAAGATGCATGATAGCAGAATGAAAAGGTACTATTAATCTAATCGTAATGAAACTAAGCAAACAATCTTCTTTCCAGCGTCCGTTTTTCTTCTCCTGTGAGCCTCGCTGGCAGGCTCCTATTGTTCATCCACGGTGGTGCTATCAAGCACTTCTCGTTGGAGCTACACAATTTGCAGCCCTTCCTGAGGAAAATCCACTTCTTTCAGGATAGGGTACTCTCCCTCCTGGGAAAACACCCCAAACTTATCCTGTCCAGTGTCTCAAACAATGCACCAATCTCTCTGTCCCTGCTCTATTGTACCTATTCTTCATCCATGAAGTCCATCCCTACTAGTCTGACTTTTCCTTTGGTGCACTGTTCCTTTGTCGAAGAAGCAAATTGTACTTAACAACTCCAGGAACAGAGGGATCAAGAATCAAACATTCACTTTCAGCGGTATGGACTGATTCGGATTCAAACACAGAAGGGCCAGCTGACTGGAGCTCTTGGCTGGCCTTAACCTCAGGTGGCACTGCTTCATTCAGGACTGCATCACTCTCCTCCTCAGAAGGTGCCAACGTTATTCTGGCATCGGAGAAAGGGATGAAGTGAGGAACCTTTTCCGTCTCAGAGTCCCCTATGCCGTCGATCCTCCACTGGTCATACAGCAGGGGAAGTGGCACCTTCTTGGTATGCGTAGAGTGTATCCAATTCTTCCGGCCGTCCACTTTGACTGCAGTGCGGGTGGCGAGCAGTATTTGGAAAGGCCCCTTCCATCGGGGCTCCAAGCTGCCTTTTCGCTGGAAGTGCTTTATCAATACATAATCACCGGGCCGATGGTCGTGGCCGGGTCCCTCTGTAGCGGATGGCAAGGCCTCTTGAATCTGCTGATGAATAGAACGCAAATTTTTTGTTAATTCGTATAGATAATCTATCAACAAGGGGTGCTCTATCTCGGAAAAGTGACAGGGTCTTGGAACTCCCCAGACATTAGCGGGCCTACCAAAGACAATCTCATAGGGGGACAACCCTGTTCTAGTATGGGCTATAACTCTTGTTGACAACAAAGCCAATGGTAAAGCATCTGGCCACTTCAATCCTGTACTCTCCTGAATTTTGGCCATGTTTAGTTTGAGAGTACCGTTGTACTTCTCAAATAAACCTGCTGACTGGGGGTTATTCGGAGCATGACATTTTTTCTTAATGTGCAAGCCATCCCACACTAACTGGATGACTTTAGAATTAAAATGACTGCCGTTGTCACTCCAAATCAAACGGGGCAAACCAAAGCGAGGGAAAAACTCCTTCAACAGAGCTTTCGCCGTCGCTAGAGCTGTATTTTCCTTGGTAGGATAAGCCTCTACCCATTTACTGAATGCGCAAACCACCACCAACACATACTTCAAATTGTTCACCCGTTCCATCTCAATGAAGTCCATTTGCAGGACTTTGAAAGGGAAAGAAGGGGGTGCAAAATTACCCGGAGGTGTAGGGGTCCCCTTCCCTGGGTTGTACAACATGCACACCATGCAATATTTTACTAAATGGGCAGCCGTCTTTGGAATATTATCATTCTGCCACACCGGATTGAGCAACTTGCAGATACCCCTAGCACTAATGTGAGCTGGTCCATAAGCCATAGTAACTACGGGGAGAACATATGCATCTGGCAACATCCATCTCTGTTTCCCTGACTTATCTATCCAACACCCATCATCATCCAATTGTGCTGTACTTTCTTGCCATATTGCTAATTCCTCAACTGTCGCCTCGCTCTGGATTTCTTTCACACTATCTAGTGTGTCCTCAAACATCGTGACTTCCGGCACCCATCTAGCAGGACCTACTGCAAACATCTTTTTCATCTTAGATCGGGCCGTCGCTTTAGCTGTTTGATCCGCAAAAGCATTCCCCCTCCCCACATCATCAGTAATTGCTTTGTGAGCGCTACACTTCACTATTGCCAGTTTCTTGGGCAGGGTCAACGCCGACAAAAGTCTATTTATCAAAGGGGCGTGTTGAATCTTTGAACCATGGGAGGTAAGGAATCCCCTCTCTTTCCAGAGCCGCCCAAAATTATGAGCGACTCCAAAAGCATACTGGCTGTCAGTGTAAATATTAACCGCCAGTCCCTGACTCAACTCACAAGCCCGAATTACAGCTGACAGCTCTGCAGCTTGGGCCGACTGATAGGGGACTCGTGATGTCTCAACTATCGTGCGCAGTGTTGTGATCGCATAAGCAGCAGTTGTGGTGCCATCTGGTAATTAAAAACAAGAGCCATCGACATATAGTTACCCTTGGGGGTCAGATAGGGGAACATCAGTCAAGTCTACCCGTCCCTTCGTCTTCTCCTCAGTGCGAAACATACAATCATGTATGTCTATCTCCTCACTCTCCGAAGGGAGGGGTAGTAACGTGGCAGGATTCAGAGTGGCACATCGTTTGATCGTAATATGTGGTGCAAAAAGAGTTAGCTCATAGCCAGTCAGACGTGCACTGGTAAGGTGCTGTGTCTTTGTTCTGTTCAAAAGCGTATCCACAGCATGGGGTACAATAACTGTGAGATCAGTGTCAAAAACAAGCCCTGCCGATTGTCGAATAGAGATGGCCACCTCCGCGGTCGCTCTTAAACAGCTCGGGAGGGCTTTCGCGACGGGTTCAAGAACAGCAGAAAAGTACGCACACAGCCTCTGCTTACCTCCAAAGGCCTGTGCTAAGACAGAAAGTGCACAACCGGCCGACTCGTGTACATACAACACGAACAGCTTGTTGTAGTCAGGTGTGCCAAGCACAGGGGCCGAACAAAGCGCAACTTTCAATTGCTCAAAAGCTTGTTGACATTCAGGCGTCCAAGGCAAAGGCTCATGCACATCTTTAGTTGTTAGATATAGCAAGGGCTTTGTTAATAAAGCAAAATTGGGTATCCAATGACGACAATAGGAAGTGATACCAATAAAGGCTCGCACATCCCTTTGGGTCCTTGGAACAGGCATGTTAATTACAGCATTAATACGTTCAGGAGTTAGTTTCGGACCCTCCTTCGACAGGAGGTGACCTAAATAGGTGACCTCCTGTCGACAATATTGGAATTTGGAAAGGGACTCTTTATGTCCATGTTGAGCCAAATGCAGCAACAATTTGACTGTAGCTGCTTTACATCCTTCTTCAGTATCGGATGCAATCAAAAGATCGTCCACACACTGCAGCAATACATTACCTGGAGGAAGGGTAAGGGAGTCCAATTGACCCTTTAGAGCCTGGCTATATATACTAGGACTCTCAGTATAGCCCTGAGGAACCCGACAAAATCTAAAACTGCGACCTGCCAGGGAGAACCCGAACAGGTGCCTGCTACTGGGATGAACAGGGATGCTAAAGAAAGCGTTTTTCAAATCAATGACAGAAAAGAATTTGGCAGAAGAAGGAATCATAGTCAGAAAAGCAGTAATGTCAGGGATAGGCCTGGGCGGTGAACTTCGCTCCGTTCGCGGAGTTTACGGTGTTTTCTGCACTCCGCACTCCGTGGAGCTTGCGGAGTGCAGAAAACTCCGCTTCGCGATGTGCAGCAGAGTTTTTTCCCCGCTCGCGATCGCGAACGGTAAGTTCGCGATCGCGAACGGTAAGTTTGCGAGCGCGAGCTGCCGCTCGGGTAGAATTTCTACCCGAGCAGCAGGAATACCAGCACAAACTGCAGTTCGCACTGCACTCCGCCACTCGCGGAACTTCACAGAGTTTTTTTGTAACTTCACAGAGTTCCGCATAGCAAAACTCCGCGAACTACGCCCAGGCAGGGAACTGAGGGACTACTATTTTATTAACTTCGCGCAAATCAATCACAAAACGATAGACATCAGCAACATCATCAGGGGAACCTGGAGGCGGCCTCTTGAGAACAGGAAGGATGGGGCTATTGCACACATTTGCCGCTGTCTCTTCAACAACTCCTGACTGAATCAAATCTTGTATTATATGTAACAATGCCTGTTCTCCTGCATGCAAAATCTTATACTGAGGAATACGAGGCAATATCGCATTTTCTTTAACCTGAATAGAAATTGGAGGTATTTGCAAAAGTCCCACATCTGTATCACTTGTATCCCACAGCGTAGATGGAACATCTTTAAACTCAACTGATAGGGGGGCATCTTTAGACAAGCATTGTATAGTACTAACCACACTCGGACCCATTGTCAAATGGACACCATCTGGGGAACAGTGAATAGTAGCATGTAGCTTTTTTAACAGATCTAATCCCAACAGGTTCTCTCCACAATTTGATGTTTGTAAAAATGGCGAATCAACGGTAAAGGGACCTATAGTCAAGGCAAGGGGTTTGGAGATGGGGCTTACTACCGGCACACCAGAAAAACCAACCGAAACATTGTTATGGCCAGACAGGGCTGCCCCAGGGACCAGTGACCTCGCAACAGAACTATTCATTGCTCCTGTACCCACTAAAAATTTCTTCTCCAAGCTCTGCAAATCCACGCTAATATAAGGTCCATGCTGATCTACAGGTATCGGAACTGGTCACTTACCCTGTCCTTGGCTGTCCTAGCTGTAAGACATCCCCGTCGTCTCATCGAAATGATAATCGTCATGATAATACTGTTGGCTCCGATCGTCATCAAAGTAATTCTGATCAGTACGGCCCGATGATGTTCCAGTAGCCTGGTCCCCATCCTGACTGGCTGCTCCCCGTCCTCGCCCTCTCTTTCCCCGTCCTCTCGGAGCTGCAACCTTTTTCAGCAAAACCGGGCACTCGCTACGCCAGTGCCCTTACTCCTTACAATACGCACATTTATTGGGGCCCACAGGCACAGCACTCCGACTCGTACGAGGAAGCTGCCTGGCCAGTCCAATGCCTCGACCCCGTCCCTGCCCCCTGGATGCCTGCTGCATCAGTACCTTAGTCTTCAACTCCTTTGTTTTCTTTTCCACCTTTTCTTTCTCCTAATTCTCTCTATGCTCATAATACTGAGTCATACACAATATCACCAAAGGTGTAGAAGTAGTCCACGTGCTTTTGGCAGCCTGCAACCATGTTGCAATCTCTGGTAACAAATTTGTGACAAATCTGTTAACAAACAATCTGATACCCCCTTTCAAGGACAAATCCTGGCCACTAAAATCCAAAAACACACCTTCAAATTGAGTAAAAAAATCAGACACACTCTCATCCTTCTTCTGACGACATGCGGCTAGCTTATCCCAATCCACCTTCCGGGATGGAATAAGAGAGTGCATATAAGTAATGATGCGATCTGGCAAAGCCAAGATCTCAGCCTTAGGCTTTTCACCAGGCTTCCTCTCTTTATCCCACGCCTTAATCTCATCCCATGTACCACCCAATTCTAGGGCATGGTTCTGAGTGTGCACCTGTCGCCAGACATCCACTGGTACCAATAAGCCAAAAAACATTTCAATATCTGCCAACGTCATTACCGTCGATGCAGCAGCCTCTGTCAATTCCTTATAGTAAGCAGTAGGATTTTTCATGGGGTCGGGCAACTGAGCCTTAATTGCGAGGGCTTCACTCCTCTTCCATGGAGTATAAACCCACTGTTCTTAAAAACGGGCCTCTACTCGTTGTCTAGTCACTTATTTTATTTATTTGAGTTTTATATAGCGCTGGCTAGACCCGGAGATATCAGAGCACTTTACATAAGGAAACAGCGTGTTACAAGTTACAAAAATAATCACATTAATTACAGAAAGGTTACAAATTCAATACAGGAGTTATTAGCGACCAGGAAAAACAAGATCCACAAAAAAAGAAAAAAAAAGTCCAGGGAGAGCAGGGAGTCCACGGGAGGGAGTCAGCAGCGGAGAAAAAGATGAGACATAAGTCCGAGGTCTGGTTTGGTAGGTGACGCCATAGCGGTGAGCCAGAGCCTGTCTCCCCTATCCCGGGAATCGTTCATACATTTCGGACTCCGCCAGATAAAAAATGAGGATCAGGAAGGGACCAAAAGTCTAGAGTCCAGAGACGGGCTGGTGGAGCTGGCAAGGGTGGAAGAATAGAAAGGGGAGTGAAGCTTGGCAGCCATCTTAAAGTCAGGCAAATCTAGTTCGCGCTACGGCGCAGGCATGTGGCAGAAAGGGCGTTCCACTCCCAGACCCTCTAAATGGCTGTCTGCTCACCTCCTAAGCGCTTGCCTCCAGTATTTGCACAAACTGAGAGAGTAGCGTGTGTATGCCAGTGGGTGCAGCACAGTAACCGGCGCCGCTCCCCGTGCCATGCAGGCTCAGGCCATCCGCCCTTGGAAGACTGTGGGGGCGGGATGCCAAAAGTCAGTCTGGGCCGCAGCCGGGCCTCGCGCAGTGCTTCAGCGGCGTAGGGATGTGGGAGCCGGTCTTTCGTTCCGGTCACAGCTCCGGATGTCCCAGCGTCTCTACAAAGGGGGGATCGGTGAGCTCACACAATGCTCACCGCAGCCTCAGGCCTCTTGGAGTAGTGCAGTTCTGCTCATGCCTCCATGCCGGCTCCAGCACCCGGCCGTCAGGTGATTGTAGTGACGGGATAGTGGCAACCAACCCGGGCCGCGGCCAGGCCCCGCTCAGTGCTCCGTCAGACTCAGAAGGCGAGAGCCGTTCCCCAGCGCCAGTCACAGCCCCGGCACATGGCTACTCCTCACCTCGGTTCCAGAGATCACGGAGGAGAGGTGGTAGGAGTGGGGAGAGCCGCTATCTGGCTGACATTCACACAGCAGCGAGGCATCTCCACCGAGCCAGCGGCCATGCTGGCAAAAGCTCCGTAGGCGCTCCCTCGGGAAAACTCAGGGGGTGTGAAGCAGTCCACCCGGATCATTCCTGGGGTCCGCAGCGAGTGAAACAGGAGGTCGAATCCTGGAGGAGGGAGGCGGTCGGAGGAGGGAGGCGGTCGAATGGGGGAGAGCCGCTAGCTCACAGTCCCCCAGCAGCGAGGCATCTCCGCCGAGTCAGCGGCCATGATGGCAGAGGCTCGTGGGCGCTCACCCGGGAAACTTGGAGGGTGTGCAGCAGGCTACCCGGATCATTCCAGGGGGAAAGGAAGGCACCGGAGTGCGGGCATAAGATCCACCGTAGGTTAGGAGGCAGAAGGGGGAGAGAGACCCGGGCCAAGTGCCAGAGGCAGCTCCCAGTCGGAGGAGCTTCCGCTGGCAGGCTCCTATTGTTCATCCACGGTGGTGCTATCAATTACTTCTCGTTGGAGCTACACAATTTGCAGCCCTTCCTGAGGAAAATCCACTTCTTTCAGGATAGGGTACTCTCCCTCCCTCCTGGGAAAACACCCCAAACGTATCCTGTCCAGTGTCTCGAACAATGCACCAATCTCTCTGTCCCTGCTCTATTGTACCTATTCTTCATCCATGAAGTCCATCCCTACTAGTCTGACTTTTCCTTTGGTGCACTGTTCCTTCGTCGAAGAAGCAAATTGTACTTAACAACTCCAGGAACAGAGGGATCAAGAATCAAACATTCACTTTCAGCGGTATGGACTGATTCGGAATCAAACACAGAAGGGCCAGCTGACTGGAGCACTTGGCTGGCCTTAACCTCAGGTGGCACTGCTTCATTCAGGACTGCATCACTCTCCTCCTCAGAAGGTGCCCACGTTATTCTGGCATCGGAGAAAGGGATGAAGCGAGGAACCTTTTGCGTCTCAGAGTCCCGTATGCCGTCGATCCTCCACTGGTCATACAGCAGGGGAAGTGGCACCTTCTTGGTATGCGTAGAGTGTATCCAATTCTTCCGGCCATCCACTTTGACTGCAGTGCGGGTGGCGAGCAGTATTTGGAAAGGCCCCTTCCATCGGGGCTCCAAGCTGCCTTTTCACTGGAAGTGCTTTATCAATACATAATCACCGGGCCGATGGTCGTGGCCGGGTCCCTCTGTAGCAGATGGCAAGACCTCTTGAATGTGCTGTTGAATAGAACGCAAATTTTTTGTTAATTCGTATAGATAATCTATCAACAAGGGGTGCTCTATCTCGGAAAAGTGACGGGGTCTTGGAACTCCCCAGACATTAGCGGGCCTACCAAAGACAATCTCATAGGGGGACAACCCTGTTCTAGTATGGGCTATAACTCTTGTTGACAACAAAGCCAATGGTAAAGCATCTGGCCACTTCAATCCTGTACTCTCCTGAATTTTGGCCATGTTTAGTTTGAGAGTACCATTGTACTTCTCAAATAAACCTGCTGACTGGGGGTTATTCGGAGCATGAAATGTTATCTTAATGTGCAAGCCATCCCACACTAACTGGATGACTTTAGAATTAAAATGACTGCCGTTGTCACTCCAAATCAAACGGGGCAAACCAAAGCGAGGGAAAAACTCCTTCAAGAGAGCTTTCGCCGTCGCTAGAGCTGTATTTTCCTTGGTAGGATAAGCCTCAACCCATTTACTGAATGCGCAAACCACCACCAACATATACTTCAAATTGTTCACCCGTTCCAGCTCAATGAAGTCCATTTGCAGGACTTTGAAAGGGAAAGAAGGGGGTGCAAAATTACCCGGAGGTGTAGGGGTCCCCTTCCCTGGGTTGTACAACATGCACACCATGCAATATTTTACTAAAAGGGCAGCCGTCTTTGGAATATTATCATTCTGCCACACCGGATTGAGCAACTTGCAGATACCCCTGGCACTAATGTGAGCTGGTCCATAAGCCATAGTAACTACGGGGAGAACATATGCATCTGGCAACATCCATCTCTGTTTCCCTGACTTATCTATCCAACACCCATCATCATCCAATTGTGCTGTACTTTCTTGCCATATTGCTAATTCCTCAACCGTCGCCTCCCTCTGGATTTCTTTCACACTATCTAGTGTGTCCTCAAACATCGTGACTTCCGGCACCCATCTAGCAGGACCTACTGCAAACATCTTTTTCATCTTAGATCGGGCCGTCTCTTTAGCTGTTTGATCCACAAAAGCATTCCCCCTCCTCACATCATCAATAATTGCTTTGTGAGCGCTACACTTCACTATTGCCAGTTTCTTGGGCAGGGTCAACGCCGACAAAAGTCTATTTATCAAGGGCCGTGTTGAATCTTTGAACCATGGGAGGTAAGGAATCCCCTCTCTTTCCAGAGCCGCCCAAAATTATGAGCGACTCCAAAAGCATACTGGCTGTCAGTGTAAATATTAACCGCCAGTCCCTGACTCAACTCACAAGCCCGTATTAGAGCTGCCAGCTCTGCAGCTTGGGCCGACTGATAGGGGACTTGTGATGTCTCAACTATTGTGCGCAGTGTTGTGATCGCATAAGCAGTAGTTGTGGTGCCATCTGGTAATTAAAAACAAGAGCCATCGACAGATAGTTACCCTTGGGGGTCAGATAAGGGAACATCAGTCAAGTCTACCCGTCCCTTCGTCTCCTCCTCAGTGCGAAACATACAATCATGTATGTCTATCTCCTCACTCTCCGAAGGGAGGGGTAGTAACGTGGCAGGATTCAGAGTGGCACATCGTTTGATCGTAATATGTGGTGCAAAAAGAGTTAGCTCATAGCCAGTCAGACGTGCACTGGTAAGGTGTTGTGTCTTTGTTCTGTTCAAAAGCGTATCCACAGCATGGGGTACCATAACTGTGAGATCAGTGTCAAAAACAAGCCCTGCCGATTGTCGAATAGAGATGGCCACTGCCGCGGTCGCTCTTAAACAGCTCGGGAGGGCTTTCGCGATGGGATCAAGAACAGCAGAAAAGTACGCACACGGCCTCTGCTTACCTCCAAAGGCCTGTGCTAAGACAGAAAGCGCACAACCGGCTGACTCGTGTACATACAACACGAACAGCTTGTTATAGTCAGGTGTGCCAAGCACAGGGGCCGAACAAAGCGCAACTTTCAATTGCTCAAAAGCTTGTTGACAGTCAGGCGTCCAAGGCAAAGGCTCATGCACATCTTTAGTTGCTAGATATAGCAAGGGCTTTGTTAATAAATCAAAATTGGGTATCCAATGACGACAATAGGAAGTGATACCAATAAAGGCTCGCACATCCCTTTGGGTCCTTGGAACAGGCATGTTAATTACAGCATTAATACGTTCAGGAGTTAGTTTCGGACCCTCCTTCGACAGGAGGTGACCTAAATAGGTGACCTCCTGTCGACAATATTGGAATTTGGAAAGGGACTCTTTATGTCCATGTTGAGCCAAATGCAGCAACAATTTGACTGTAGCTGCTTTACATCCTTCTTCAGTATCGGATGCAATCAAAAGATCGTCCACACACTGCAGCAATACATTACCTGGAGGAAGGGTAAGGGAGTCCAATTGACCCTTTAGAGCCTGGCTATATATACTAGGACTCTCAGTATAGCCCTGAGGAACCCGACAAAATCTAAAACTGCGAACTGCCAGGGAGAACCCGAACAGGTGCCTGCTACTGGGATGAACAGGGATGCTAAAGAAAGCGTTTTTCAAATCAATGACAGAAAAGAATTTGGCAGAAGAAGGAATCATAGTCAGAAAAGCAGTAATGTCAGGGATAGGCCTGGGCGGTGAACTTCGCTCCGTTCGCGGAGTTTGCGGAGTTTTCTGCACTCTGCACTCCGCGGAGCTCGCGGAGTGCAGAAAACTCCGCTTCGCGATGTGCAGCAGAGTTTTTTCCCCGCTCGCGATCGCGAACGGTAAGTTTACGATCGCGAACGGTAAGTTTGTGAGCGCGAGCTGCCGCTCGGGTAGAATTTCTACCCGAGCAGCAGGAATACCAGCACAAACTGCAGTTCGCACTGCACTCCGCCACTTGCGGAACTTCTCAGAGTTTTTTTGTAACTTCGCGGAGTTCCGCATAGCAAAACTCCGCGAACTATGCCCAGGCAGGGAACTGAGGGACTACTATTTTATTAACTTCGCGCAAATCAATCACAAAACGATAGACATCAGCAACATCATCAGGGGAACCCGGAGGCGGCCTCTTGAGAACAGGAAGGATGGGGCTATTGCACACATTTGCCGCTGTCTCTTCAACAACTCCTGACTGAATCAAATCTTGTATTATATGTAAAAATGCCTGTTCTCCTGCATGCGAAATCTTATATTGAGGAATACGAGGCAATATCGCATTTTCTTTAACCTGAATAGAAATTGGAGGTATTTGCAAAAGTCCCACATCTGTATCACTTGTATCCCACAGCGTAGATGGAACATCTTTAAACTCAACCTGGAGGGGGGCATCTTTAGACAAGCATTGTATAGTACTAACCACACTCGGACCCATTGTCAAATGGACACCATCTGGGGAACAGTGAATAGTAGCATGTAGCTTTTTTAACAGATCTAATCCCAACAGGTTCTCTCCACAATTTGATGTTTGTAAAAATGGCGAATCAACGGTAAAGGGACCTATAGTCAAGGCAAGGGGTTTGGAGATGGGGCTTACTACCGGCACACCAGAAAAACCAACCGAAACATTGTTATGGCCAGACAGGGCTGCCCCAGGGACCAGTGACCTCGCAACATAACTATTCATTGCTCCTGTACCCACTAAAAATTTCTTCTCCAAGCTCTGCAAATCCACGCTAATATAAGGTCCATGCTGATCTACAGGTATCGGAACTGGTCCCTTACCCTGTCCTTGGCTGTCCTAGCTGTAAGACATCCCCGTCGTCTCATCCAAATCATAATCATCATGATAATACTGTTGGCTCCGATCGTCATCAAAGTAATTCTGATCAGTACGGCCCGATGATGTTCCAGTAGCCTGGTCCCCATCCTGACTGGCTGCTCCCCATCCTTGCCCTCTCTCTCCTCGTCCTCTCGGAGCTGCAACCTTTTTCAGCAAAACCGGGCACTCGCTACGCCAGTGCCCTTACTCCTTACAATACGCACAAAAATAATCACATTAATTACAGAAAGGTTACAAATTCAATACAGGAGTTATTAGCGACCAGGAAAAACAGATCCACAAAAAAAGAAAAAAGAAAAAGTCCAGGGAGAGCAGAGAGTCCACGGGAGGGAGTCAGCAGCGGAGAAAAAGACGAGACATAAGTCCGAGGTCTGGCTGGGTAGGTGAAGCCATAGCGGTGAGCCAGAGCCTGTCTCCCCTATAGCTGTCGGAGCAGCTCCACTGGGAATCGGTCATACATTTCGGACTCCGCCGGATGAAAAATGAGGCTCAGGAAGGGACCAAAAGTCTAGAGTCCAGAGACGGGCTGGTGGAGCTGGCAAGGGTGGAAGGATAGAAAGGGGAGTGAAGCTTGGCAGCCATCTTAAAGTCAGGCAAATCTAGTTCGCGCCACAGCGCAGGCATGTGGCAGAAATGGCGTTCCACTCCCAGACCCTCTAAATGGCTGTCTGCTCACCTCCTAAGTGCTTGCCTCCAGTATTTGCACAAACTGAGAGAGTAGCGTGTGTATGCCAGTGGGTGCAGCACAGTAACCGGCGCCGCTCCCCGTGTCATGCAGGCTCAGGCCATCCGCCCTTGGAAGACTGTGGGGGCGGGATGCCAAAAGTCAGTCTGGGCCGCAGCCGGGCCTCGCGCAGTGCTTCAGCGGCGTAGGGATGTGGGAGCCGGTCTTTCGTTCCGGTCGCAGCTCCGGATGTCCCAGCGTCTCTACAAAGGGGGGATCGGTGAGCTCACACAATGCTCACCGCAGCCTCAGGCCTCTTGGAGTAGTGCAGTTCTGCTCACGCCTCCATGCCGGCTCCAGCACCCGGCCGTCAAGTGATTGTAGTGACGGGATAGTGGCAACCAACCCGGGCCGCGGCCAGGATCCGCTCAGTGCTCCGTCAGACTCAGAAGGCGAGAGCCGTTCCCCAGCGCCAGTCACAGCCCCGGCACATGGCTACTCCTCACCTCGGTTCCAGAGATCACGGAGGAGAGGTGGTAGGAGTGGGGAGAGCCGCTAGCTGGCTGACATTCACACAGCAGCGAGGCATCTCCACCGAGCCAGCGGCCATGCTGGCAAAGGCTCCCTAGGCGCTCCCTCGGGAAAACTCGGGGGGTGTGAAGCAGTCCACCCGGATCATTCCTGGGGTCCGCAGCGAGTGAAACAGGAGGTCAAATCCTGGAGGAGGGAGGCGGTCGGAGGAGGGAGGCGGTCGAAGGGGGGAGAGCCGCTAGCTCACAGTCCCCCAGCAGCGAGGCATCTCCGCCGAGTCAGCGGCCATGATGGCAGAGGCTCTGTGGGCGCTCCCTCGGGAAACTTGGAGGGTGTGCAGCAGGCTACCCGGATCATTCCAGGGGGAAAGGAAGGCACCGGAGTGCGGGCATAAGATCCACCGTAGGTTAGGAGGCAGAAGGGGGAGAGAGACCCGGGCCAAGTGCCAGAGGCAGTTCCCAGTCGGAGGAGCTCCCGGCTGGAGTTCTTCACCCGGCGGCCATCTTGGTGTTAGAGCATGTTGATCACGTAACTCTGGTATCTCCGGATGAAAAACGGGATGAACTTCCCTCATTGGGAACTGAGATATTACCGTCGGAGATTTTTGATGCAATCTACCACGATATCCAATCAGTGTAGTAACACTAGCAAAAACCTCATTGAGAGCCATGCCCGCAGCATATACTTGGTCCCTAATATCGTAAACAGCCTGAGGTGCAACACCTTTAAAACACTGTTCCCATGCTCCAATCAAAGTGTCCGACCTATGTTTGAGGGCATGCTGCTGAAAAAATGGCTCATTATCCTTTAACACACTCCAAACATCCTCAACACCATAAATAGGACTATGGTCCCACTGGGCAGCCTGATTGGCCACCATATTCTTCTCCACATCTCCCACATCAGACCGAATCAACACCCGTCCTAATCGCTCCTTTGCAACTGCCCCAGCTCCATCGTCCTGACCACGCACCGGTGTCTCGGCATCTAACAAGGGGGTAGGAGTAAAAACAGGGGCCAACATACTGGTCGAAGAGGGGGGCATCAAGGTCAACATCAGCTGAGTAGTAGGTGTCTGTGAAGGAGAAAGTGACATCGTAACAACAGGGGTGGCAGGAGGACCGGCAGTCGCAGTGACTGTGGGAGACGGAGCCACAGAAGAAGCTGGTGATGAACCAAAGCACTTCGATCAATACCAGATACAACGGGAACAGGGGGGCCCTCGCTGCTATGCAATATGTCCAAAAACTGCGTATTGGGGAGGGGGGCCAAGCAACACAAGGGGTGTAGTGGGGTGGTGAGAGGATTAAATAATGGACCCATGAAGGGAGGGGATTAAACAACGCCGGACTACATGTACCAACATACAAAGGTAAAGCAACCGGGGGACGAGCAACATGCACTTAAGATGGACCAGCCTGATATCTCATTTATATAGTGGGATCAAAAACATGTGCTTCATGGTGCATGTCAGGGTTCACTTTATTCTCATCTGAATCGCTCATTAAAGAATACCTCTGGAGCCACAAAGACATCAGGAAAAGGGTATATGTGTGTCTATTGCCTGTTTCCCCACTGAAACCAAAGGCTCATCAAAGTGCCAAGATGACTTTCAGCAGTAGATGGGTGCTTTACACGCTGGTATAACATGTTAGAGGTGTGTAAGAGTGAGGTGGACCCACTTTCAGATCACATAACCTCTCAGCACACATGAGTCTTGAGCATCACAACACTATTGGGCATTCAAACATCAGTCCAACCTTTGTCTGCAGTGCTGTGAAACAGCAAAACGGGAAAGTAAGCATTATATTAAAACAAGATAGTTATTATTCCAAAATATCTACATTTGCCCCATATCTGGGTAAGCAGTACACGCAGTCCTGTGTTTTGCATTCAGGCATTTTGCAGCAATTAAATGACAATGGGGAAACTGACCTACAAGTACCAAAATGCAAAGCGAGATGGCCTGTAGACAAGTGAGAGATCTGGGTTGTCTCATGTCTGTCTGTACAGCGATCACACCCCGATAAAACGAGACGTCTTCATGGAATTCCATTCCAGACTTATCCAGGGCCTCATGTTACCTGTGCGGCCAAGTTCTGGATGCAAAGCGAGGCCTTCTCTGACGGGCTGGCAGCTGACAAAAACACAACTGAAAACACTGCTACAATGATGTTTAACAGCAACACACACCACCCCCAAAAGCATAAAAAGCCAACAAGTCTTTCACACCCCATAAACGACACATAAACTCAGGGAAGAGTGGAAAAGTGAAGGACTGCGAACACAGAAAAGATTGGTCCTAAACAGGATTGAGCCGCTTTTAACTGCAGATGGAAACTTCAGGGGAAAAAAGGCATTGGTAAAGCCAAACAGCTCTTGCATACGTAAGAGCTATTTGGCTTTGTCAGTGTTTTTTGTGTGGATTGGCGAGACAGGGATGTAGGGCACCCCATCAAAACACATACATGCTCACAGAGAGCAACATGAAAAATAAAAGAAAAGTACCTGGAGAAGTCAACTACAAGTGGAAGGACACTGGTCAAGTAGCGGGAGCCGTGGTAGATCCATGGCGAAAACAACCACCGGAGGACAAACTGGAAGCAGAACGGGCTTGCCAATCAGAAGAAAGGAAATGAGAATGACACTGAAGCCAGCCAATCATAAGTAATAGGTGGACTCTAAGGCCATTTTAAGCTTTTTTTTAGTTTGAGCCTGAGGCACTGCTCTGCAAGACTTGTTGTAGTGGATTATGGAAGAGAAGCCCCGCCCACTCTCTGTCCATATTTTTCATTGGCTTGTGTCATTGTCCTTCGTAAACGCTGGCTTGCGAGTCGTTATTTGCGTTGTTAGTCCCTCCTTGATACCGCCTTGTCTGCATTTGTAGCCTCCCACAGCGACTGGCCCTTTTACTTCGGATGTGACACAGTATGTCTTATTTAGTCTGTAAGCACTCTTTTCTTTAATGGGTTTCTCCTACAGGCACGTGTGCTTTCCTTGCCATGCCCGCTTTCACTTTCAAGCAGCCCCGGACAATGGCGGCCGCTTCTTTGAAGTGAAATAGGTCTTGCATTTACAAGAGTTTGAGCTATTGCCATTGTAAATGACAATAGCTTAAACTCTTGTAAATGCAAGATCTATTGCAATGCAAATGCTTGTCTTTAAGTGTAGGGTCGTGTTTGACCCGACTATAGAAATGCTTACATGTTGCTTTGTATGTGCATGCAGCAACGACACACTAAACTGGCTGTCACAAGCATCGGGTACACGGACTGCTACGCTCACTGACTTTGTAAAACTGCACAGCTTAATACGTTAATCGGAGTGGGTTCTCAGCATGTGGTTTTGATTCATTGGCCTGTGTTTGTGCTCTGCTATGCTATCCTGCAGCCCAGCTCGTGCTTTCCAGGGTCAGCCTGAAGTCACATTGCGAGTTGCTGGCGCCAGCATCGGGCTAGAGTATCGCGTCTTCTTCGACTCCAGAAGAGTTGTCCCCCAGATGCAGAAAGGGATGTTCACTCCCGGGCAGATTCCGGTGCCGAGATGCAGTAGTTTGTGGACTACTTTCAATGGGTATGGAGTATATCAGGAGATTGCGCTGCGAAATTACAAACGTGTACGTTAGTTGCAACTGAATGACTCAAATACAAGATCCTTCTTCCTCAGGGCCTTCATTGGTTTGCAGCGTTTACAGCGCCTCGGTCGCCACTCTCTCATCGAGGGCTATAAGTCCTTCTCACACTAATAAGTTAGTGTTAAGGCTGCATATAATATGAAAGTAATACACTACTTGTATGTCGAAAGCAGTGACGTAACGCAAAATGAGTCCCCCTGCAGCATTTGAGTAGGGGCCTGAGTCTGCGATATCTGAGAGATGTACATTGGCCTTAAGATGAATGGGGACAGGGACTGCAAGACTACGTCAAGGGAAGACTACGTTGTTGGGTCTCCAGATGAACCAACGCCCACTGGACATGGACATGGACCATCAACCTTTGACATCATAGCTGAGGACCTAGAGGACCCCCAATTTGCTTTCAATGGAGAATGGTAGGAGTCCAGCCAGCAAATGGCTAATGAGGTCGGCTTGGGATAGAGACCATAGTAGGCACTCTTGAAGTAGCCCATAGGTGTCTTAGCCCTAATAAGGGATTTACAAAGGCTATCACAGACACATACTCTTGACTCCATGGGATTGATGACTCCCTAGCTGATATCGCTGGTGTCATGATGCAGAAGGAACAACAACACCAGGCTTCTACATCTGACACAAGTGAATTTGTCAGACAGCTGGGGGTTAATAATACATCCATCCAGTCCCTGGAGGCCAAGATAGGCCAAAGCAATGTTATTGCTTTGATAGCTTACCAGCAAACCCTTGCCAGGGGCTACCATGCTGCCTTACTGGCATTCATAAATGTTGTTGGGAACATTGGACTTACATTTTCAGCCTCTAATGTGTTTGAGCCTGAGGCTGGTAGCATCTTTCAGCTGTCTTCCATTTAGACACCACAACTTTCAGGTGAGGCAGAGCACGCATCAGACAAAGAACATCCCGATAAACATTTGCAAATGCCCCCCAGTCAGTTTTCCTATCTGGTCTGTGTAGGACATCATGCCACCTTCTTTGGAACCCAGGACACAACTCTTTGTTTGTGCAGTACTTTATTTTGTCCACCTGTGTGCCTAAATACTATGCAACAATGGCAATTTTTTCATCCTCACTGATCTCACTACACACATGTAAATGTGCTGTGTGACGTGCAAACTAATGTATTTTTAAAGACAATACCTATTTGATTTGACATATGTGTTTAAAATTTTCTAAAAATAAAGCTACTCACATGTTGCAATGTGAGGATAGTAACCTCTGGAAGAAAATATTTAGGATTTTTAGAAAGCATTATGACATTTGTGTGGTTGGTCCACAAAAGTCTACAATCATAATGTAACTATAACACCCAACATCACTTTTTTTAAGCTCAAGAAGAGTGAGCTCAACTTAATTGCACATGCTGTCTTTGTATGTGCACCTACACCAATTACATCCATTACAATGTTAGGATGAGTAATGTGTACCTTATCAATGTAATGTCAGAGTGTATCAACAAGATGCATTTTCTTGATAGACACACAGGGGCAGATTTACAAGCCCCTTGCGCCACTTTAGCGCCGCCGTTGCGTCACTTCTGTGACGCAACAGCGGCGTAAAGCCAGCGCCATGCTGCGGGGTATTTACAACGTGACGCATCTAGGGAGATGCGTCACGTTGTAAGCCCTGCGCCACATGAAACCTGCGTCAGGTTTCATGTGGGCGTTCCCGGAGCAGGGGGCGTTCCCGGCGCAGGAACGCCTCGCAAAAGTGGCTGAGTGAAATCTACTAGATTTCACTCAGTCACTTTTCGACCCGGTGCGTCTAAACCTTGCGCCTGCATGAAGCAGGCGTAAGGTGTGACGCACCATGTGCAAGATAGGCCGGGTCGGCACAGTGCTGGAGTTGCGTCGCGCCCGCGCACAACTCCAGCACTGCGCCAACGTTACGACGGCAGATGCGACACGCATCTGCATTTCCTTGCGCCATGATGCGCCGCATTGTAAATGCGGCGCATCAGTGGTGGCGCAAGGATGGTGATGCGTGTCGTAAGTTTCCTGGCGCATCCCTGCTGATTTGCAGGGATGCGCCAGGAATTGTAAATCTGCCCCACAGTGAGAAGATTCTGGCAAAGTACACACAGACTTACCACCTATAAATGGGATGTGTCAGGCATATGAGGACAAAACACTGTAACAAATATCAACTTAAATGTTGCAATGTAAACATCACAACATCATTCCCAAATGTGAAAACATCACTGCTCATACAAAAGATAATAAACAATACATAACTCTGGATGGTTGTACCACTACTATCCATATACCAGTGCCCATAATCCTCATGGATTAGCATTGTACTTGTGTCACAGAAGGATGTACAAGGTCAACCCAATACCGTAAATGACAGTGACCAATAAATGCAAGTGCACCGTACCTCGCCCTGTGTATACTGATAAGTGTTGACTAATGCAACACAGGCCAAAATAGCCAAATTATGTTACTCTGCCCCAGAGAGGCCTCACATGTGTTGAGTGTGAGTGCATCCTCATATAACATCTTTTGCACATACACATGTTGCATAGGTGGAAGACCAGTGAACCTGTATTAATGCTACACCTCCCCAGGGGATTGGCCAATGGGAGACACATGGTAAAACATTATTGTTGTCAGCTTTATTTAAGTGAGTGGCATAATGTGGCACACTAAGCAAGACGTAAATTCCAATTATGATGGACTTTGTCCAGGCAGCTGTTACTTCCTGTAGAATTATAATCCACACAACAATGCAGACCTCCTTGCACAATGGTGCAAGGGTGTTTGCCTTAGTGCTACTCAGTAGTTTACATCACAACGCAGGCAAGGATCAGCATTCTGTAATCAAGGGTCAAATTAAACACTTACCTACCCACTCCCTTTCACACAGGGTGCTACAGTAAGGAGACTACCGGTGCTGTGCTGTGTCTAAAATCAAATACTGAGCCCCATTTACAGTGTCTAAAGTATGGAAATGGTTCCATACATAACTCAAATGTGAGGAAGACCTACAGTTGTCCAGAGGCCTCTGACAATGCAACATATACCTACAATATACTCAGGAAAAATTGTACATCATGTACTCACCTAACACAATAGTACCAAGTCATGACAAATAAATAATATCCAACCAGAGAACAATGATTCATTTATTAATTAGGAAAACGTATGATATAAAATCAGTAACAAACCCTAACTATCCTACACTAACTATCCTTAACACTAGCCTATACTACCTTAGCTAAACCTTAACCTTTCTTAACCACTGTTGACACAACAAGTTAAAGATCGAACCCCCTCCCCCTTAATACACATAGCTCAATACAATATAAACATCAACTGCATCCTAAACATATACTAAATACACATAAAAGCCTAAACAAATATATATTTTGGGGGATTTTTTTTAAATATATTTTTTATTTTTTTCCTAACCACAAAACATTAACCACCCACCCACCTACAAGCCCACAATAATATAAACTCACTAAAAAACTACTTCCTAAAAACTTTAATCATCTGAAACTTACCTAAACTATACCTACATCTACACTAAACCCTAACTATAACTCTGCCTACTAGAAAAACATTTTCAACTATTAAAATGCAGGGAAGGGTATGTTCTGATTGAGAGTCAGATCTGGCTAGCAATCCACACCAGTACCTCATGGCATGTCAGTAATAGCTCCCATATGCTGGCTTGCTCTTTTTCAGTTCTAGACATCCTCCTAGTCATTCTACGCATCTGTCGTACCAGCAACAATTAAAATTGGAGGGTGCAGCACGTCCGGCCCTCTTTTGCCCTGTGCCTACCAGCTGCTGTACCCTTGAGGGTCCAAGAGTGGGCTATGTGTTGCCCTGCTGCTACATGTCACCCTGAGATCCTGTTGCTGCAGGGTCTTCTGTGAACTGAGCCTGGTACCTGATCCCTGTTAGACCTGGCATCCTTGGCGGGTTTCTCCTGTCTTTTTGTCTCTACCGCCTGTATTTTTGATGTTATGTTGGACTTCGTTTTTGCTGGTCTAGGTACTCTGGGGACTTTACCACTGCTGATCAGTGCTAAAGTGCAAGTGCTCCCTGTGTAAATTGTGAGTCTTATTGGTTCTCCATGATTGGCATATTTGATTTACTGGTAAGTCCCTAGTAAAGTGCACTTGGTGTGCCCAGGACCTGTAAATCAAATGCTACTAGTGGGCCTGCAGCATTGGCTGTGCCACCCACAGGAGTAGCCTTGTAAGCATGTCTCAGGCCTGCCATTGCAGTGTCTGTGAGAGCAGTAAACTGCCATGTCGACCTGGCAAGTGCAGCCACTTGCCAGGCCTAAACTACACTTTTACTACATGTAAGGCACCCCTAAGGTATTCCCAAGGTAACCCCATGGGCAGGATGCAATGTAGGACGTGTACTGGTGTGTTTTACATGTCCTGGTTGTGAAATACTGCCAATTTCGTTTTTCACTATTGTAAGGATTAGCTTTCCCATAGGTTATCATTGGAGCTGCCTTGTAACATTTTACAAGTGCAACTTTCAATTGGGAAAAGCTAGAGATTTGGAGTTTAGGCTCTCTGAGCTCAGAATCTAGAAACACACCTTTTAGTGAAGGTGGTCTTTAAATTGTATGGTTGAAAATGTCACTTATAGAAAGTGGGCATTTTCTTGCTTAACCTTATCCTGTGCCTCTACCTGCCTCTGGAATCAACGTCTGGTTTAGACTGACAGGGACCTGTTTGTGCATTCACTCTAGACAGTCACACAAGGGAGTTGAGGTGTTCCCTGCATATCCCGATGGCCCATCTTGAGGCCATGGGCTTTCCTGAGCTAGAGTGGTCGGAGGAGTTGTCACCAACATCTGATTAAGGCTGTGCCTGGCCTCTCACAATGCTGTCTTTACCACCCTGGAGAGTGTCCGGAGCCACTAGAGGTGTTTGCTGGGCTGTAACTTCAAGAAAAGGATTCCCAACACCGTCACTGACCTCACTGCCTGCACTGACACCGTGGTCACTGCCCTCAATGACACCACAGCCCCTGGTCTGCCAACAACAGCACCATTGACTCTGATGGCAGCGCTCCACACTGATGCAACGCCGCTGCCTGCACCAAAGCCACGTACACAGCATTGAGAAGTGCAATACGCACCGCCTGCAACGACATCGCAGTCCCAGCACTGCCGACGTCAGCGCTCCGGACTTTGATCTCATGGAGTTCGATCTGCAATGTGTGTGACGTCAAGGACTCACCGACTTCTGCACCAACGTGTAGCACCGACACCTCACGACTCCAGGACACCTCACCGCTAAACTTCACCTCAGGTGCTCATGGTCGGTTCAACTCTGAGGTACTGTTTGCAGGTCTTCCACTATTCCGTAGCCTGCCCTCGACTCCATCGAGGTCGGACTGAACTGTTAAATTTGTTGGTCACAACGCTGCAATAGCCCCAATTGGCGCTATCAACTTCAAGGAAGGGTCCCTACTTGGACAGGGTGTATACCACTGCCAAATAAAGACCCCCATTTCTTGCAATCCCCAAATTCCAGTAGCCTTCGCCTTCCCGTATATGCGGCCCATTTTGCAAAATCCATGAGCAATCTTACGTATGTGCCCATAGCGTGCCTGTCATAGTCCAAATGTTTTGGCCATTTCTGTTGTCATGTTACCTAAGGAGTAAATGCAAACTCATATTAGGTCAAGTTGCATGTGTACAGCATATTTTCCAAAATTTGTCTGACACTGTGATGCAATCATGAGTACCAGTCCACACCTACACCAAATCTTGGGACAGATATATGTACAATATTGTTATTATTATGGAATTCTTGTATAGTGCATGGCTATCCTCACATACCTTCAGTACAATGGCATCCCTTAATATAATATGTCAAACTGACCCAAGTAAGGTCAGTGTAGATGTACAATGTATCTATTAGGTCACAATATAAAAACATGCATTTCACTCAAACCAGTGATCCACATTGATTCAGATGTGTCAATGACAAATTCCAGTCAAGGCCCAGATATGATCACTTTTGGTGTTGTTCTGACATCAAGCATGGGAGGTAAGGTCATGACAAAAACTACGTGAGATGTTTAAAGGTAAGCAAGTCCAGCTTGTGTGACTCTGCATTTCATAAGTAATCTGGAGTTACGCAAGGCAGCACACATTTCTGACTTGCCTCACTCTGCGGCTGGGAGCCAGTCCATAGATGGAGGGTGGGTCTCACTGCCTCAACACTTTAATTTTGAAAACTTTATAGATTTTGCATAATTGATAAACCTGGAAATGTGACATAATGCATCATGTACACCGGTGTACCAAAATCAGGAGAAAGTTTAGATTTTGACAATTCTGTACACTCATTCTCCCTGTGCCGCATTCAGCAGCATCCAAAGAAAATGCTAAAGTCCTCTCAGGTCTGTGTGTATGCAGGCAGGAGTACTTACCTGGCCAAGAACTATGTTGCCTACAATGCAGGTCCCCTTGCGCAATGATGCAAGGGTGCTTGTATTAGTGCTAGGCAGGCAAAAGTACCCCAACAGCAGGAAAGGACAGTAATGCACTGTATCATGGTATCAATGTGCATCCCTGCATTTTCACTTTTACACAGTGCTGCATGTTGACTTGCCACCTTGCACTGTATTAATGCTTTACAGACATGCCAATGCTTTGATATGCCAATCCTTGGGAATTTTAGTGTGCTTGTCCTGCTGGCCACACTCATGCCAATGACAATGCATCAATGCAGTGAGGCCTACAGGAGCTGCATAGGTTTTACTACAATGAGATTGGCACACTGTGCTCTACAGATACACATATGGCTGAGATATGCAGGCTGACATCCACTTTACAGTTGCTAAGCCACACAACAAGAACCCTGCCATGTGGACATCTACCCTCACAATGTGCATCAGACAGGCTGAGAGCTAATGATCTGAACAACACCTTAGATCTATAGAGTAGCTGGCCTACATTCTTGCAGTCTCCAGAGCATCAGTCAGTCTAATTGGTCCTTTGTCACTCCATTTTACATAGGTATGACATGGACACCTCTGAGGGAGGCTCTGTCACCCAGAGGCAGGATTACAAGAGCCATACCTCAGGTAAGTGTTCAAACTGATGAAATGTCTGGACTTCATGTAAATTACTCACAGTCCTGCGGAAAAATATGTTGACATGCCAATTGTACCTTTTCATGGTTTGATTTCATGATCCTAAAAACTTTGAGATGTAACTGCCACATTCTCAGCATTTATCAGTTGTGCAATTATTGCAATGTGATGTCTATCCTGATGACACTGTCATCAATGTCTATTCATATTGGGTTTAGGTCTGACACAGAGGTACCATGCTTGGAAAGGAGAGGAATGCACCGTAAAGGTTAAAGATGATGCATTTCTGCCCTTTCACTTTGGCGCAGCACAGCAAGGTGACTTGGTGTGCTGTCCTGGGTGTAATAATTATAAATGTGACATTTGGTACATACATACTAGCCTTGCCATGCAGACATACCTTATACCGTGTGCAGTGTGGATGGTGATATGTAATCGAAATCTAGCCATTGGGTCAGTTTTTCTAACATAGTGTGAAGTGTTAGCGTCACCTGAGTGAGCCAAAACAGCAAAAAATTATGAATACCATTACATTGACATGCCAAAACATTCATCAGTGCAGGTTATTGGCAAAGAGTTACCCTCGATTGGGCAAAGGACTGCTTGGCATCACTTGGTGCCATGAGTGCTTGCTCCATATAATACATCTGCCACTTAGTGTCACTCTCTCTTACCTTGTGTGTCGCAAGGCATCCACACATTGCAGGTACATTGTCTGGGTAGATTTAGCATAACTAATATTTCAACATTACCTCATGCTGATAGTACATATTAAATACATACCTATGGGGCCTCCATCCTCCAAACCCTGCAGGTCCAGCACATGTGCCGCACGGGATATTACATCCACCCAAACAATGTTTCAGCTGGGAAACAGTCCGGTCTTCATGGAACACCCGGGCTATGTGCCAGCGCACCCTTTCCCATTGGTCCATGCGATCCTTTGTGGGGTAACCTTGGGTTTCCCCTTAACCCGGAAACTACCATGTGCGGCAGGTAGTGCATGATCATCGAGATCAATGCACCAACCTCTCCATTGGTAAAGTTCTTCCTTCTACCCTTCCCAGACATGGCCCTATCCTTCCTTACAATACTAAACAAACAAATAACACCCCTTATGCCCCAAACTATATCTAAATAACTAATGCCCCAAATTGAACAAACGAACAACAATACAAAGAAAAATACAATAACAAAATGCAACACTAAGACACAAAAAATAAGCAATCCATACGTAACAGGGGCAGACCAGACACAGGCTACACCACAAACAGCCAAAATCTCCTCCAAACTCTCTCTGCACTCCAAAAACAATCAGCACCAACTAACAGACATTAGCAGAAAGTCAAAGTAATGTTTATACTTCCTGGTATGCAGCCAGCCACACCCATTGCAAAATTTCCTGATTGTAACCAGCACATTCTCGACATTTGCGTCGATTTTTCTCATGCATTGCTACACAAATGTACACTGCGTGATGCACTGCACATTTGCACTTATGCTAAGAGCCACGCAGTGGTGGCGGTTTCGAGCCACGCAACAGAGGCGATGCGCAAGTTCCGACAGAGGCGATGTGCTGGTTTGACAGACGATGCCTGGCTTCTGCTGGGGCAAACACCTTAGGCCCACTTCCATGATTCCAGGACTGCGGTGGCACCACCTGGCAGGGTAGGCTGACAGATGGCAGAGTCCAGGTGCTGAAGCAGGGTGGTTGGATGTCTTTTATGTCCCTGAGACTTCATAAGAGGATGCTAGCCCAATTTCTGTTGGAGTCACTCTGCGTTCAAGTGATGCATGTGCAGTCCGTATCACCCAGCCAGGGAAACAGCGGGTAGCAGGGCAGCACAGCAAGGCAGGACTCCAAAGCTGATGGCTCACACATCAGGATTCATATGAGTTACCAGGGTACACACCTGGATGTCAGCCACAGTCATATGTGCATTAACAGGTTGATCCTGGGCCCTCTGCCCCACTCTTTTAGGTTCCCTATTCTGCCCAATCTCTCTTTTCCTGAGATGTGTCCAGAACCCTTTCTTCTGATTTATCACTTATTCAAAACACACTTAGGGTAGCACAGAGACAGGCTGCCTCTCCCATACTCTAGTGTATGTCCCACCCAGCTTGCAGCTTTGCTGGACTCTCAAACTTGGTCTGCTGTGATTCCTCTGCTCCTTATGTTTTCCCCTTACCAACAAAGGAGCCCAAGGTCCTCCATGTTATGCAGCGGTGCAGGCACCTCTGCCCTCAGTGTAGAGTCACAACACATTCAGTGACCAGTACTGTAACTCACATGTATAGACCACCAGCATACTGACATGTAGCACACACACTCAGTCTGCGCACACTGTTCAGTACTACAGTCCCCTTGTACTGTACTAGAGTGTGTCACTTTGAACCCACACTACCAGCATACAAACATTAACCATGTGCACACTGTTCCACATTTGTGGTGTATGTCTTGCACAGGCACATGCATTCAGCACGTGATATTCTCACGCACACTCTTCCAAACCAACCTGATGTTGGGCAGGGGTGAGCTGAACACACAGCAGCAGAACTTTAGAAGAGGTGAGTGAGCCCGTAGGCCTCACTCCAGTGTCCCAGGGTTGAATGGTCATGTCCACTACTACTGATCACCACACAGTATGCTACCACCCCCACCATTGCTCTGTTTTACTCCTGGCGAAGGCAGTACCAAGCTACAAGGGTAGGTATTTGGGTGGCCCTCCTGGTTCTACAATACCCAAATCCATGATACAGGCCTGTGGCATGGCACACATGCATATTCCACATTACTGTTATACCTGGCATCTTTTGGTGCGTTTCCTCTGTATTTTGCTTTCTGACCTCCTGTTTTTGATGTTATGCTGGACTTCGCTTTTGCTGGTTTAGTGTCTCTGCACACTTTTTCACTGCTATCCAGTGCTGCAAGTCAAGGGCTTCTACTGTAAATTGTGTTTGGTTTTCAATGATTGCCCTATTTGATTTACTTGCAAATCCCTAGTAAATTGCACTGTGTGTGTCAAGGGCCTGTAAATCAAATGCAGAAAGTGGGTCAACAGCAGTGGTTGTGCAACCCACACAAGTAGCCTTTCAGATATATCTCAGACCTGCCACTGCAGTGTCAGTGAGTACAGTTTTAAACTGCCATGTTGACCTGGAAAGTGCAACCACTTGCCAGGCCTAAACCTTCTCTTTTACTACATGTAAGTCACCCATAAGGTAGGCCCAAGGTACCCCCATGGTCAGGGTGCAGTGTACGTAAAAGGTAGGACATGTACTGAGGTGCTTTGCATGTCCTGATAGTGAAATACAGCCCATTGCGTGTTTTACTAGTGCATGGGCTAGCTCTCCCGTAGGCTAACATTGGAGCTTCCTTGTAACATATTACAAGTGTATCTTTCAATTGGGAAGAGATAGAGATTTGAAGTTTGGGCTCCCTGAGCTCAGGATTTAAAAATACATCTTTTAGGAAAGATGACTTTTAAATTGTGTCTTTAAAAGGCCACTTTTAGAAAGTGGGCATTTTCATGTTCAACCATCCAGTGTGCCTGTGTCTGGTTGTGGATTCATCGTCTGGTTTTAGTCTGACAGGGGCTGTTTGTGCATTATCTCCAGACACTCACAGGAAGTGAGGTGAGGTATGCTGTGCATATGCTGATGGGTCATACGGGGCTAGAGTGGTGGGAGAAGTTGTCAATAGCACCTGAATAGGTTGTGGCTACCCTGCACAATGCTGTCTCTACCTCCTGTAGTGTAACTGGACCAGGGAGGGCAGAACTGGTTTTGCTGAGCAAGAGCGACTTTCTAAACAAAGACTTCAAAGGGAAAAGGGGTATAAGTATTAGACTTAAAACCCCAGGGGGCATATTATCTAGGGTTGGCGATAATTATCGCTTAGCGCGCTTAGCGCGCTTTTCTTTATCGCCGGCTATCGCTGGAATATCTCGCCAAGCTAGCGCTGTATTACCAACGCTCAGCGCTATGGCGATAAATACTCCAGCGATAGCGGAAAATGGCCAAACATCGCCTAAAAACAGCGATGTCCCTCCCAAAACGGCGATGATCTTGGTGATAAGGCCCTGTGGCCTTAACCCCATAATCCACCTCCCATGTTAGGTATGCCTAACACAGGAATTTAGCAGACGTTAAATTCCTGCGTTGAGGCCAGAGGTAGCGCGATTATTATCATAGCTACCCCTCCTTGCTAATATCGCGAAGCTGCCTTCGGGATATTTTCCCATGTTGTTTCTGTCAGCCACGCCTACTTTGCATCTCATTATCGATGCGTAGCGAGTGGTGACAGAAACGGAAGTTAAATCAAGGATACACGCGCTGGCGTGTCTTGTTAATAATGCGTTAGAATTATCGCCGCTTTTCGGCCAAAAACGGCCGCTAAAGCGGCGATAATTCTCTTGATAATATGCCCCCAGAACTTTAGATTACCACTGGAATCAAGAGGAACCTCTGCCATGGAAGAGAAGCTGAAGAGCTGTGAGGAGAAATACTGCCCCTTTGTTCTTTGTTGCTTTGCTGGTTCGGCCTGCCGTTGCTGCTTCTGCTAAGGAGAGTCAAAGACTAGACTTTGCTGTGAAACCTGCTTGAAAAGAATCTCCAAGGGCTTGTGTGTGCTTGCCCTCTGTTCTGAGGTCTCCCCCAAACATTCTTTCTACACACATTTCTAGTTTTGCAAAGAGCAGGGTTGTATTTTTTTGGGCCCTCCATCTATGGATTTTGGAATGGCATCATGATCCATGGCTGCAAATCATATCCTTGGTCACCTGAAAAGTGGGAAATACCAACAGTCAATGATTTGATACATTGCTACTTAGACATAACTAACTCTGTGTGATATGTATTCAGGCAAGCCCATACACATTCCTTTTATCAGAAATGTCTTAGGTACTGTTGACCATTGCTTTACACACGTATGCTACACCTATACGTAACATTGCACAGATTTTCCATTGTGTAATAATAAAACACATCAACATGCAAATTTCATGTTTAGCCAGGAGATTACTATGATAAGTCATTTTGAAGGTTTTTTATCAGCTCTATGGGAATTGCACTCAATATATATGCAAAGTATCAAACTTAAGATCAGATTATCTTGCATTTGTTTAGGTCTATATAGCTAGTGACAGTGCCAACACGTTTGACACTGACAAATACATTTGTCCTTTTATTACCTATGATGTCTTTGCTTGCCTACATAACAGTTGCACAGCCTTAGATTAGTGTACATATATTAGCATGGGTATTTCGTTAGTTAATGTTACAAATTATCAACATGTGACATGGATATTTTATTTGGCTTTATCAATACATCAGCTTATGCCTATTGTATGGCAAGTTGTCTAACTGATCTTAGACTGATGCATAGCTATGGCAATGTAGCCGTTTTTCGCATGGGACAACATAAAAGTGATAAGACTTTAGACATTAGACCTCTGCACAACACTTTCTGTATTCACATGTTTGTATGTGCTTTTGCCTTGAAAGATGATTCTGTACTTATATGCCTTGATTCTGACATCATTTATTTGGCATGAGAGGGTTCAAATTTGGATTATGTGTACACTGTGATACCTTACCTTGATTGCATTTCACCTAGGTTATTTCCTAATATATGGCATCTTTTGTAGCCCATTTATTTACTGTGTCAGTTTTACATTGATGGACTGAGATGCGGGAAATGTAGGCAACTTGAGGCACTACATTGTTACTCTATCACATTGATGAGGACTGTCAATGTGGCTTATTATCTATGTGTATGTTTGGACCTAAATTATTGGAATGCCTGAAAATAGGTGTGTTTTGTACTTTTGGTATCACATATGTTCCTAAACTTGACATTTACGCAAGATTTGTTCCTACATTTTCAGTGCATAACATACATGGAATTTAGAAGCTCTTTTCCCATTTGTGGTTCTGATACTTTGATCGGCCTACAGGTATGCTGCCATGTGTGACACCAATGCTTAGGATCACATGATTTGTTCAATGACCATTATCTTAGTAGAACATTGACAATTGATCCAGACTTGCACCACCATTGCCCATGCACACATCGCAAAATTTGCTAAGATTTATCCTTTCTGCTCATATTGTATTTAATTGTGGACCACATGATTTGTTTTTTGATTTGTTCAACATTGCAGAACTTGTGGTTGTGTCCACTCACACAGTGTGAGATTACACAATACTTCTCACAGTGGGATTTTTCCTACTTCCATTGCAGGATCAGTGAAGGAATGACACAATGGGCATCATTGACTACATATTGGAGTAAGTTACTCCCACTATGTGCACATGACACGATATCCAGACATAAACACAGAGTTGGTTATTATGTCACGTTACAACTTCTTTGCTGGTATAATGTATATTTCCATTTGAATCACCAATGAGTAGGCAATTTCCACATCATCCATTCTGAAACCACTCATTGATGATACTGTGGGGGAAGATGTACACATCATGTGCAGGAATCTTTGCCAGGACATTGAGGAACATTTCCAGATGGTCCACTATCGCCTGGACATTGATGGAGTAGGTGTGCTTGCAGTTTCTGTACAGGTGTGATGTTCCTGCAGGGGGCACAAATTGCACATGTGTGCGATCTATGGCACCAAGGATATGTGGAAATCTAGCAATGGTGTAGAAGCCTTGCTTGGTATCCAGTTGTTGGCTTCTTTTTGGGAAAAGAAGGTACTGTGGTATGAGTTTTATGAAGGCATCCAACACAGATGGGGGAAAAGCAGAAAATGCTCCCTGTGAAATGCCTGCCAATTGGCTACTGTAGTTTGGAAGGATCCTAAGGCCAACATGTGCAGCACAGCAATCAATTTTACATGTGGGGGATGGCATTAGTCCTTGCAGTTGCTGTCTGAAGACTTGGCGCTGTCTCCTCCAGCGATTTCCATGATGGACTCCTTCTTTAATTTGTAATACTGTATGGTGTCCTCCTCCCTGAGGTCAATGAGGGATGTGCACTGCTGGAAACAAGCTCCTTCCTCCTTCTCTGCCTTAGTGTTTGTCTCCTAAGCTAATGCCAGTTGCAGTATAATGACCTCTACCTCGTAGTTTAGCTTGCCAGAGTGTCCTGTGATGGTGAGGTAGTTGTACTACAGCCACTGCTTCATATGCCTGGGTTGTTGATGCGCAGCAATTCTGGTGCATCTTTAGCTTTGCTTTGCAATTGTACATGGTGTGTGATGCAATGCTACATTTATATACCACTGTGTTATGGTTGCATTTGATTTTGCGCAGGAACACCAATATTGCATATAGAAATTCCTGCGTGATGCAGCAGGATTCGGAACAGCTATTGCCCCACGCAATCCTCAAAAACTGATGCATTTGTGTAGTGGCATCATTTTTAAAAATATGACTTATGCTTGCGCCGGCCTTGCGTCACACTATGTGATGCAAGGCAGGCTTAAACCCTGGATAAATATGGCCCTAAGCATCTCAAATGTTTCCCTGACTAGTTTGAAAATGTGCATCCCCGTTGTGTGCTGGTCTTTATCTGTTGGGATGTGCCCTCAAAACATTTCGCAAGAGTGCTCATAAAATGAACATGGAACCCAGATTATATCTGGATTCCTGCCACCACCATTCATATTCCACTGTCATTTATCAACTCCAATTCATAAGTTATTTTTTAATGTGACAAGGAAGCAGCATGCCCCCCAACTCATTAGCTGTCAAGCTCAACGTTAGACGAACCAACATCTTGACACCGCAATGGCTTTGAAATGCTGTGATGAGGAGCTCTGTAGAATGGTAATGTCTTTGCTGTAAACAATATGATGTCAAGCTGCTGACAAAATGTAGTTACTAATTGTAGCTCATCCCTATTTTGGCAGAAACTACTGTGTAAATTCAATATTGTCCGGAGACCGGAGCCCTTGCAAATCTCATTAGTGGAAAATGAATGCAAAGTCTCCAGCTAAAAGCATTCAAATTTCCTCTCCTGCTGGTTGTGATTCTTTCAAGCTGTGCAGTGTATCATTTGAACAGTGGTCTATACAACTCGGAATCATTTACAGGTAAAATGAATGATGGATGGCCTAATAGCTCTGAACTAGTCTGTTACAGATGAACCAGAAAATAACGAATGTTTCTTGATAAAAAAAAAAATCACAAAGTGCATGGTTCATATAGTTTCTGTTTAAAATTCAACACATTGTTTTTCTTTAGCTAAGCATTGCTTGTTATTAATTTATTCACCTTGTAGCATTTTGTAAGCCATATATTTTTGCAACCCCCCCCAAGAAAACAAATATTTTCTTCCTGTAATGTTTTCATAAATATTAGTACAGAACAAATCCCAAATTTGACATCTATCATTTGTGCTAGTGCAGTGTCACAACAAATGACGTTAACCAATGCAAAGCTTTGCATTGGGATGTACTTTCCAGTACAAATTTAGATTTTTGCTGGAAAGTAGTCCCAAACGAATTCAAAGTAGCACTTTACACTGCTTTAGACTACTTGCACCTTGGGGGCATCCCATGAGGAGGTACATAGGCATTCCCATGCAAGCATCCATGGATTTTGATACAAAGAACTATCCAAAACAAGCATTGGCATAGCCAATAGGTCTCGCTTTTGGGACCTTATGTGTTATTCTGAAGTGCCACACTTGATGTTCGTAGGTGTGTTTGTAATGTCACTGGCAGCGGTGGCCAGGGCAATGGGCGGTGCAAGCTGCAGATGCCTCCTGACGAAAGCCCTGACACTTCTTTCTTTACAAATTAAGCACTGGCTGTGGTGGACTACTGACTAACTGGCTATAGGCAGAACTGGAGTCAGCTGACGCATTCCATCTAATGTGTGCTGCTGTTGGATGTTAGAGTGCCGTGAATGAGTCATGCCAACGGTACAAGATATTATGTTGCTTAGATGAAACGTTGTCCCACTGTGGTGTCTGCTGGCTTTAGCGCTAACAGTCTCCCACTTGCTTTAGACTTGGGCGTTATAATTTTCTAACCACTTTCTTGCTTTTCGATTGAGAACCAAAAAAAGCTAATCGCACTGCTGCGCCCGCAAATCTGTGTGTTTTGTTTATGTATGCAAATCCCATGCCTTGAATTTTAGCTGTGGATGCCCCGTGCTAGCTCTCCACGCGCAGGGGACCTGAGGTGGAATCATTTCCGGTGGTGCCGCAAGCCAATGAGGGCTCGTGCCTGGTGGGCGCCGGATCCATAGAAGGCCGCTGGGATGGCGAAGCCGGCTGGTGGCAGTGGCGCGCTTCAGTCGCCCATGTTTAGTATGTCTTTAGGCGCTTTGTTCTACGTTTCCTTGCGATAAGCAAGCAGGCCTTGATGTATGCTTGTGCCTGCCTGTGCGTTCTTTATCTCCACGGGCCCTGAAAGCAAAAATTACTAAATGCAAATCTCCCCACAACGAGGCATTCTTCCGGCTCAAAGCGGCCTGTAATTTTATTGTTGCCCAGTTTGGGGACGGCGTTAATCCTTCTCTTAATATTATTAGAAATCGTACTAAGAATGGCTAGTGTTCTTAAGTCGTAGGCATGCGTTCAAAAACTCTCGGGAAGTATTGTTAAACGGATGAGGAATATGCAAGCACAAATATAAAGCGAGCATTAATATTCTTAGAAATCGTACTAAAAATGGCTAATGTTCTTAAGTCGTAGGCATGCGTTCAAAAAACTCTCGGTAAGTATTGGTAAAACGGATGAGGAATATGCAAGCACAAATATAAAGCGAGCATTGTTACGACAAATACAGGAGCGTTTTACCCCTTCTTGCGGGGCTCTGAGGGAGAGAAGCGAAACCCGCAGGTTAACAAGTGGGAGGGGTGGGGGGAGTGCGGCCAAGAGCACACACAGCGTTTCCCTTGCGGGAGCGAGCAGGGGCACCATCTGTTTGAAAGTTAATTACAAACAGATGTCGCCAAAGCTCGCTCCCGCAAGGGAATCGCCAAACGTGCACGCATTGCCATTGAAAGCAATGCAAAGCGTGCACGTTTTTGGCAAAAAAAGCGAATCGATTCCTAAAGGTCTCCTCCTATCAGCGCATGCGCGCTGCGTAGGCGAGACCTAAAAAGGGAGACAGGTCTTTGTTTTTTTTTTTCTTTTTTGAGTTGTTGGGGAGTTACAGATCATTACATCAAACAACATATAGCAAGCAACAGAAGCAGATAAAATGTGATAATCATTACAGAAATCCACCATACTAGCATAGGTAAAGTCAACAGATACACTTAATTAATCCATACGCAGAAAAAAAGAATCAATCAGAAATACATAAGATGGCCTAATTTGCTCCTAATTCAAGGTCACCTTCAGGTCCAATTTCAACCTGTCTGACTGGTTCCCACATTCTTTGCAGCTTACGGTGGTTAGGGTGATTCTGAATCACTGCCTGCTCCAACTCCCAAAGGGATACAAACTCCACCAGGATACAGGGTCTGGGGTTGCCTTCTGAAGCCAAGCGTGGGCCTAGCAGATTTTATAGCAAAGAAGAAAGTCCCTCCCACATCATGCAGAATACAAGGGGCGTGACCAAGAAGAATCATTGTTGGCTCAAATCTAACATTAGTCTTCGGAAGTTGATTGATAAATTTAAAGACTGTATGCCAATACTGAGTGATGATGCCACAGGTTGCAAAAATGTGTACTGTGTCTGCCTCTGGCGCATTGCACCGGAAACAGTCCGACTTTGCCCTTAGTCCCCACTTGAACAATTTATTTGAAGTGTAATATAAATTGTGCAAAATTTTAAAGGCATGGGTCTTAAGCCTAGATACATAAAGGGTACTCTGAGCAAGCGTATTGGTGTATCGAAGATCAGCTATGGAAACATTACAATGCAAACTATGAGACCATCTAACCGGCATGGCACCAAATTGATTAAGCATATTTCGCTGGCCCCAAGGAATCTGGTAGAAAGTGTGAATATACCCATGTCTGGATATGATGACGAAGCTTTGTAGGAATGCATTATGACTCATGTTGATTTCTTTCGGGGGGAGATGTGATAGAAATTCCCTTAGCTGTAAATAGCAAAAAAAGCTTATTTGAGTAAGTCGTTTTTCGACTCTGATAACCGAAAAAAGAGTGAAGATTACAATTCCTGAAAAGTTGGGCAAGGGACCACAGATCCCCCTCACATCAGCACATAAAATAGGTGTCTTGCAGCGGCCGGGGGATTATTCCTGGTGAAGTGTAGCAATGAAACCGTGGTATATGGCATACTGGCTGGATATCCTGCCACACCTTATGATAAACTAAGACAGTCTTGAACTGTGTGTGCTAAAAGTAAGCTGTGTCAACAAGAATTTGTCAAATACTCTTGAAATAACCTGACAAGTTCCCAGCTGCTTGTCCTAATAACCTCAAACAGTCTAAAAGTAAAAGCCACTAAGAAATAGCTCCCTAGTGATGGAAGTGCAAACCCCCCTCATTAAGTGGTAGTTGAAGATACCTTTTGGCACATCTGGGTTTCTGAAGTTGCCATATAATTTTCTGCCAACTGCTTTCAACTCTTTTAAAAAAACTCTTGCAAAGGTGCAAGGGATTAGACCTAAATAGGTAGAGGTAGCATTGCAAAACAATCTTCCTGATTATATTGCATCTAGCATTAAGCCTACATACAATCTATCCCAGGTTCTAAGCAAGACTTGGGATTCCACAAACAGTGCTTAGTAGTTGAGAGAAACAATAGTTTCCATAATAAAAGAGATTTTGAGCCCCAGATCCCGAGATCAGGTAACATATTGAGAGTCAGGTTGGTCAAGGTCCCTATTCTCAATGATCTGAGTTTTGTCCAAATTTAATTTGTACCCTGAAACTTGCCCAAATGTACTAGCTGCATCCTTGGTTGCCCTCAATGCCTTTGCAGGGGAAGAGGTGATTATGGCAATGTCATCTGCATGCGCCAAAAGCTTAGTTTCCCATGTACGCAGCCACAGAGGTGGAATAGTAGGAGATAGTTTAAGAGCCTGGATATAGATATCAAAATACAAAGCAAACAATAAAGGAGATAGGGGGATTCCTTGTCCAGTGCCCTGGTAGATGCAGATTGGCGCAGACAGCATCCCCATCCTTGCCGTTAAGAAGGAATAGAGTATTTTTCTACTGGAGAGAAACCCTGGGCCAAAACCTGTGGTGGCCATGACTGTCCATGGATACTGCCAAGACACCCTGTTAAATGCTTTTTCTGCATTTAGCAGAATTATTCTGGCAGGGCCTCCCATACCCCACCACATCCAGAGCAGTAATTGCTAAATTAATATGTGAGGTGGTATCCCGTGAAGAAACAAACCTGTGTTGCATTGGGTCAACATGCGAAGTTAGGATACCTGCAAGCGGTTGGATAGGACTCTTGTATAGATTTTAGAGTCACAATTAATTAACGAGATAGGGCGATATGAACCACAGTTGGGTGGATCCTTATTCTTCTTAATGCATATAGATATATACATTTCAGCCCAGGACAATGGTGTCAAAGCGAAAAAGGCAGGAGAATTGACAAGCTCGCAAAAGAGAGGGGTCAGAATATCTTTAAATTGTTTGTAAAATTCTGAAGGTATGGAGTCAGGTCCCGCTGCATTAGCCATCGCTAGCTGTGAAATGGCCCTATCAATCTCTACCCTGGTTATATTAGCATCTACCCCAGCCTTCTGATCTATTGTAAGCTGGTAAATTCTCACACCTAATAAGTAACTATAAATGATGTCCAGAGTGGCCCGACAGTCCTCACAATGCAAATCAGTATGATGCTGCTAGAAATCAGATAGAATCTCAGGGCACCCTGTGACGATATTACCGTTAGCATCTTTTATGCCTGATATTAAATTCTTCTAATTTTTTCTTAAATTAGAAGGTCAGCAAGTGCCAGATCTCCTCGCTATTCACAAAGCAAGATAAACACTTTGTATGATATCTAGCACAAGCCCTATCCCTGATTATATTCCTAAACTTGACCTGTAGCATTGTCATAAGTCCAAATATCCCTGAAAATACTATCATGGCTGCTCCGGTGCGCATAACATAATGAGTATTCCAACTCCAGTCTAGTGAGCCAACCACGTTACTCCGCTTCCTTAGCCTGCTCATTTTTATCTGTGTGAATAATGAGACTGGTATTCTGGCCCCGCACAAAAGCTTTTAGGGCATCCCAGTCCATAATTGGACTAGTGAAGCCTCTATTGATACTAATAAATTCATAAAGACATGTCCTCATTAAATGGACATATGTAAGGTCCAGCAAAAATTTCCGATCAAAGGTCTACCAGCGGGTAGATTGTGTGTAAGCCATTTGGCATGACTTAATGACTAGCGACAGAGAGTTGTGATCTGAAATAATCCTAGGATTTAGCCTGATAGGCACAATAGGTAAGAAATTATTGCCAACAAAGAACATGTGTAGGCGAGAGGGTGTACCATGAGAAATATAGTGAAATGTGAACCCTGGTTCACTCCCCCAACAAGCCCGCAAGACATCCCAGAGAGCATGTGTAGCGAGAATCTGTTTGATGGCCTCCCTGGACTTTTTCATATGCCATAAATTGGTGTCCGCGGTTGAGGTGGAGTCTACTCCCGGGTGCATGGCCATATTAAAGTCCTTGCACATAATAATTGGGCCTGACCACATACTAAGCTCTCTAAGGAAAAGATTAAACATTGTAGGATCATCAGTGTTCGGAGCGTAGACAACGCACAGTGTTAGCTGTATATGATTGTTCTCTATATGTGCAATTGGCCACCTCCCAGCTTTCTCAAGTTTAATCCGATGAGCAGTTCACTGCTTTCCCTTAGAGAGCAATGCCAACCCCCTCTGAGGGGTATCAATCCCTGATGCGGCCAGAGTATAGCAGCGTAACCCATTCAACTTATGATGCTCTCTGATAGTAAAATGGATCTCTTGTATACAGAGAAGATGTGGTTTGAAGGTACAAAGTTCCTCTCTGATATACCTAACTTTTGCAGCGGCATGCATACCATTTATGTTCCAACTGAGAATCTCAGTCCCCTGGAAGTGACCACCATCAGTATTATTTGCCACTGGATAAGAATCTACTAACATTCCTACACATGTTTTCCTGATAAAACTTCACAACTTCCCTGCTTTCATACCCACGTTTCATGTTGTTGCTCCTCTTTTTAGCCTTATGGGACACCCTAGCACCAACACAATTGACCAATTTAACACATCGTACATGTCCACGCCCACCCCACACACCCCAGACCTCCATGTGCCCCCTTACACCCAAACTCAAACCCATACGTGCCATGCAAAAAATCAGGCCTTGCGACCTTTCGATGTGAAAAGACAACCAACCCACTCTCCTCTGATAAATTAGCAACCTAGCTGACTACAAGCCCCACCTCCAGGTGAGCGAGATAATTATACTCATAAGTAGAAGAAGACATTTTTTTGCCAATAAATCAAAATTCAGTGCTGTGTCGGTTGCTACCTTGTCCTTAATACCGCTAAGCATAGTTAAGAGGAGAGTAAAAAGAAGAAAAGGAAAAACTGAATTCCTATTACAGATTTCCTCCACCCCAACCTTCCCCCTCCTATCCCTTAATAGAAAAAAAAAAGAACAGTAGCAGTGGCATGCCTTCTGATTCGGCCTACTACCGCTCATTAAGTAATAGAGTTACTGTGTAAATTTTTGTTGGATTCACTGGTTTCTCCCCACTGCCTTAACCCTTTGCGTGCGTCGGCCGTCCGCCGGCCGTCCGACGTCACGGTGGGCGTGTGCGGAGGACGGCCGGGGGCCGTCCGAACCACGCCCACACATAAATCACCGCACCGCGGCGGAATTCGCGCCGCGGTCAAGGGGTTAACAAGTCATGTGCTCTTATAGGATCTTGGCAAGAAGTCATTTGACCCTTAAAACAGATCTTAAGATTGGCAGGCTCCAATATGAAAACCATTACCCCCAGCTTCTGGAATAATGAAATGGTTTTGTGGACGGGCTATCGACGTTCCACTGTCTCACGGCAAAAATCCGATCTAACAAAGAATTCAACTTCCCAGGCTTTTACCGCCTTTTTCGGGTGGGCCAGCTGGAATATATGTTGCCTAAACAAAAAGCTCCCCTCATCTATCAAAATAGCCCTGCCTTCATTCAGCTTGCAGAATGGGAATCTATATGCCCCTTGTACCTGGCAGTCAATGTTCCAATCACTAGGTTGGGGGAAAGCCTGTTGGAAAAGATATCCAATATAGCACCGGGGGTCATCTTCTTCATATCCCTCCGGGATCCCCAAAACACAAAAATTATTGCGCTGCATCCTATTCTCCACATATTCCATTTTCTGTGACATGGTCTGCAATTTGTCATCATGTTGTTTGATTTGATTGTGGACGCCTTGTGTAGAGTCTTTCAAGCTTACAGTCTGAGACTAAATATCATTAAGGCGACCATGGAGGATGTCCATGTTCTTAAACATTTTTCACAGCACCACCTGCATTTTTAAATGGGAGTTCTTCAGAGCCAATGAATCCCTTTTGGCCTCCTCCTGATGAAGCTGGAGCAGATTATAGATGAAGGCAAGGGCAGGGGAAGCAAGGCCTCCTGCTCCTGCTCCTACTCCTACTCCTGCTCCTACTCCTGCTCCTGACCCAATGCTTGGTTCTTCCTTCCTTGATTCTCCCGTCAGATTTGTTGGTCGCGTGTTCACAGCGATGTTATTACCCAAAGACAGCTGAAGTACCAAAGGGGCCTTTTGTAATGTTCCATTACTAGGAACTAACTCAACCCCCTCAGCGTCCCAGAGCAGTTCATCCTCACTAATCTCTCCCAGTACCATGGAATCATGAGTTAGGCCATTCATAGAAGTTACCATTCCAATTTATCCATTGCCCGGGAGTAGACGTTTTAGCTCTGAAAGTCAAGTTGCCTTCCTCGTCCAAATCAGATGCAAGCAAGCTGCCAGTCACAGATTGATCTGATAGTGAGAAAAAAGCCTCCTGATTCTAATGAGATTCAGCACTGCTGCAAGCCCCTGAACATATAGAGCCATCCACGCAGGCAGTTGGCTGGGACTCACCCTGTGTCACCTGCTCTGTATCCATCCTGAGCCCAGACACTGTCAATCAATCAATCAATCAATCAATCATTCATTTGTAGAGCGCACTACTCACCCGTGAGGGTCTCAAGGCGCTGAAGGGGGTGGGGTGGGGGGTTGGGGGTTGCTGCTACTGCTCGAACAACCAGGTCTTGAGAAGTCTCCTGAAGGTCAGCAGGTCCTGGGTCTGTCGCAGGTGGATAGGGAGGGTGTTCCATGTCTTGGCGGTGAGGTGGGAGAATGATCTGCCACCGGTGGTCATTCGGTGGATGCGTGGAACGGTGGTGAGGGCGAGGTCAGCGGAGCGAAGCTGGCGGTTCGGGTTGTACAAGGTGAGTCGTTTGTTGAGGTATGTTGGTCCGGTGTTGTGGAGTGCTTTGTGAGCGTGGGTGAGGAGCTTGAAGGTGATCCTCTTGTTGACGGGGAGCCAGTGCAGGTCTCTCAGGTGGGCAGTGATGTGGCTGTGGCGGGGGATGTCGAGGATGAGGCGTGCGGAGGCGTTCTGTATGCGTTGAAGTCTTCTCTGGAGTTTGGCCGTGGTTCCCGCGTAGAGGGCGTTGCCGTAGTCCAGCCTGCTGCTGACGAGGGCTTGGGCGACCGTCCTTCTGGTTCCTGTGGGGATCCATCTGTAGATCTTGCAAAGCATGCGGAGGGTGTTGAAGCAGGAGGAGGAGACGGCGTTGACTTGCTGGGTCATTGATAGTGCTGTCAATGCAGCAGTACTCCCAGCCCCAGAGGGGCTTACTTTGGTGTCAACACAACCATTAGTGTCAGTGGTAGGTCCCGTATAGATCTCTGCCAAAGGTGCTACCGACCTAGAGAGGGACACAAGTTCAGCAGACATATTTGGAACTTTAGATATCATAGATACAGTGGGCATAGTAGACACAGTCATGGTAGCGGCATGGGACACATTGACAGAAATAGTAGCGTCATGTGGACCTGTGTCTTTGAGCTAAAAAATGTCATACCATGGTTCTCCGAGTATGGGGCTAGGTGAGACCCTTTGTGGCCGTACCAGCAAAAGAGGAATCAAAATAGGCACCTACCTCTGGTAACAGTAGTGGTGTAAGCTCCTGTAAATGCAGCTCAACAGGCTGTAGTAGCTGAGCAGTGATACCGTGCTCCAGTGGCGTGCCTGGTCTGTCAGAGACCTCACTGCTGGAGAGAGTATCTACTGGGAGAGTATCTACTGGGTCATCTGTTGCAGTTTCAGTTTCAATTTGCCAAGACTAGTCACTATCCCTCAGCTAGAATCCACAGGAGCAGATGAGCATTCCACAATTCCCCGCTATGTCAACCAGCAAAGGAATAATTACATTCGCAATGCAAGTCACCATGGGGGGGGAATGGGGAAGGGGAGATAAGAAAGACTGCCTTGGAGTCAGCTATGTCGTCTTCTATATATATATCACCAGTCACCACCTTCTATTGTGCTTTCGGTAGGGCTGTGTACTCAGATGACATTGTATCTGGAAATAATAATAAACCAGTTTTTAATTCTAATATTGCCCTACACTCTCTGACACAACTACCATGCTTTATCCAAACTCTGTCTCAATCACTCATTCATTAATTTCCCTCTTATACTCTCTTTACCTAAAACGTCTGAGGTATTAGCTTCTCTCTATAAATCTTCTTATAAATAAAGTCTTCATTAACTTTAAATATGTTGAACCTCTCTATGCATTTTCTTGTGAGGTTTCTCTCTGGAGAAGGACACAGTATTTCCGATCTTCTCCATATTCTTGTGCTTTAACAACAGTCTATAGTTCGAAATACCAGTCACCTTGCTTGAGTTCCTTTCCTTTTGTCAAGAAGTTCTTGTTTTCTGTAGCTGCAAGATCTTATTCCAAAATTCAGACTCATTCTGACATGAAATGCTGAAGAACTTCAGCGCCAAAGAGACAATACACTGAACACTTCTCTATTGAGCATGTCCAGGTGTGCACACCATAACACGATTATGGGTGGATGCTAAAGCAAGGAATTTCTAGCCAGAAGACTCTCTGTCAGAGATTGCGTGATGAGGAGACACTGCTCCCTGATATGAAGGACGGTTGAAGTGCACTGTTCCAACAGCGAGCGAGTGCGTTTAAAGATTCGGAGCATTCTTGCAAAAATGAATTAGAACACTAACCTTAACATTGAAAACATGGCAGCCGCCATACTAAGTAAACACTGTACAATCGATAATCCTAAAAAGACATTGTCCTTAAGGATTCTTTTTTGCTTCTTCTTTCGATGGGGTAAGCGCTGGTCTGATGGGATAAGTGCTTGCCCATTTCAAGCTTTCCTTTCACCACAGGCCTTTTTAATGCTTCCTATGATTTGCAGCTAGTCTAAAGTTCTTGTCAGTACCCTCCCTCGAAGAGCTGCCTAACTATCTTGGTTTAGATGGGAAGGCTTGATGAAACTCTTTGACCAAGCGAGGAGCTTTCCTCAGGACCAAAACCCTTCCACTCAATCGGATAAAATAAGCGTTTCTCACAATCCTAGAATCTAGTATTCTATTGATTTCAAACTCATTCTCAGAATCTATCTGAATTGGTGTGGGAGGGGACTTTAAGTGCAGATTCGGTGAACTTTTCTTAACGAGTGAAACATGGAAACCTGGGTGGACTTTCATTTGTGGAGGTAATTTCAGCTTAACTGTCACAGGATTCACCATCATACTAATTTCAAAAGGACCTAAAAATCTTGGCTGGAATTGTCTATTACCACTCAAATGTATGTGTTGTATAGATAACTTAACCTACTCTCTCTCTGAATAGCTTGGATTAAGTCTCCTACATTTGTCTGCTTGTCTTTTATGGGAATTCTTGGCCTTCTCTAGCTGATTGGTAAGCTATCTCTAGAACTTTTGTTAGGGTATTAACTGCAGGTACAGACTCTTCATCCTTGCCTACCAAAACATTTGGCTGTCTACCATGATTTAAGTAGAATGGTGAATAACCTGTGGAAGCATGAACAACATTATTATGAGCAAACTCTGCTGTCCAAAGCAACTCTGGCCACTCTTCTTCTTGGTCCAGTAAGCATAAACACAGATATTGTTCTAATTCCTTGTTTACACTTTACGTTTGGCCATCGGTTTCAGGGTGATAACTAGTTGAGTATCAGGAGTCTATTCCTAGTCTTTTCATGTAAGCCCTCCAGGAATGAGAAACAAATTGTGAACCCTAGTCTGAAATTACGACTATTGGAATTCCATGTGCCTTGACTATGTGTTCAGTAAATAACTGAGCTAATTGCTCTGCTCGTGGAACTCCTTTTAGGGGTAGAAAATAGCTCTTTTTTAAAAATGTGTCAACAAACACTAGTATTGTGTACCCCTGACTTGGAGGGAGGTCATCTATCACATCCATGGTGACAGTATACTACGAGTAAGGTGAAATGGGGAGAGGTTGTAGGAGTCCCTGATGAGCTTGTCTGTTGGCTTTTCCTTAAATGCACTTATAGCAAGTTTGAACATATTGTTCTATCTGAGAGATCATGCCAGGCCACCAGAACTGTCTCTTGACTAACTCTGTAGTTTTCTGAACTCCTTTATGCCCTGCCAGCTAATCATCATTAAGGCTTTGTAAGACCAGTTCTTGTAATTATGTGTTGGGCAAATATAGGTTTCTTTTAACATATGGTAAATCATTGTGTACTTCTCTTTCTGGAGCTTCCTCTGCCCATGACTCAATCTTTTCTGGTGATAGTGATTCTCCCACTCTTTTTTCAATTTCTTGGAATGTTATTGCACCTATGAATCTTTCAGTAGGTAGGATGGAGCCCAAATTTCTCTGGATTGGATTCACTGTTTACTCGAGAAAGAGCATCTGCTTTTGCATTTGCGGATCCAGGTCTATACGTGATGATAAAATCAATGTCTGCAAAGAATAATGACCATCTTAGTTGTCTGGGAGTTAATGTCTTAGCAGATTTTAGAAAGTGTACATTTCTGTGATTGGTATAGACAGTGACTACATGTTCTGCCCCTAAGAGATAGTGCCTCCACTCCTGAAAAGCATCTTTGACGGCCAATAGTTCCTTGTCAGCTAAAGAGTAGTTTATTTCAGGAGGGGTTAACTTTCTGGAATGAAAAGCCACTGGATGAAATTGTCCTGTGGTTTTATGATGTTGTGACAAAATTCTTCCTATGGCCAAGTCTGAGGCATCAGCTTCCACAAAAAAAGGGTTCCTCGGGGTTTGGATGTAAGAGAATTGCGGCTGAAATAAATGCCTCCTTCAGAAATGTAAAGGCTCTCTCAATCATTCTGGGGTCCAAATGAACTTTACTTCTTTCTTTAGAAGACGGGTAATGGGAACAACTTTTGAGAAATTCACCAATAAATCGACAATAAAAATTAGCAAAATCAATAAAACTCTGCACCTCTTTTACGGAGGTGGGAGAGGGCCAGTCTTGAATGGCTTTTACCTTAACTGGGTCCATAGAGACTCCTTGTGGTGAGAGGATGAATTCTAGGAACTCCCCCTCTTTAACATGAAAAGCGCATTTTTCTAATTTCATGTACAGTTGGTGTTCAAGTAACTTTTGTAGAATGGGTTTTACATGCTGTATATATTCCTCTTGGTCCTTAGAAAGAATCAAAACATCATTGATGTCGACGACAGCAAACTCATCCAAAACTCCCTGAGAACATCATTAACAAAGTGTTGGAAAGATCACACAGGTCGTAGGGCATGATCTGGTATTCAAAGCGGTCAAAACGAGTATGGAAGGCCGTCTTCCACTTGTCTCCTTCGGCAACTCTAGTAAGGTGATAAGCACCTCAGAGATCCAATTTGCTGTATATTTTGGCTCCCTTGACCTGATCAAACAAAATTGAGATTAGCTGTAATGGATATCGATTTTTTATTATGACTTTATTTATTGCTCATTAGTCAATGCAAGTTCTGAGATCTCCAGCCTTCTCAGGGACGAAGAACAGAGGCGACGATACAAGAGACTGTGATGGTTGAAAAAATCCATTTGCAAGGTGTTTATCCAAATATTTCTTCAAATGTTGGTTCTCCTTTTCAGTCAGGGCATAGATCCTACTGCATGGTAAGGTGGCTTCTGGTTCAACGTCTATCTTGCAAGCATAAGATTGATGTGGTGGGAGTTTCTCTGCCTCAATTGGTAGCTAGATCTTGGTACTCACTCGGAGTCACCATTTTTTCAAGGGTACACATAGTATTACATTGTTGTGCTATGATAGTTGCCTGAAAGACTTGTTGAACTTCACAGTGGACATGGACGTAGTGTTTAAGGCAATAATGTGAATTCGTTTTCACGGTTCTCTTCCCCAGTTCATAGTTGGATTATGCTCCATCAACAAAGGCAACCTAAGGATTAATTGAAATTGAGGAGCATCAATTAGGTAGAAACTGATTTTTCATGATGACCATCACTCATAGGTATTTCCACAGGTTCTGTTTCTTTGGTTATTCGGCCAGAAGTTAAATTAATACCGTCTACAGCTCGGACATTTTCAAAAGTCTTCTTTTTAATTGCATGGATTCCAATTACCTTTGTATATTAAATATCACAGAAAGTTTCGGTGGCTCCAGAATCAATCATCACCGAAACTCCAGGAAACTCTTTCTCGCCAAACTTGATGGTATCAAATATTACCAAGTGAGGACCTGCAGATTGTAATGTATTGGCTAACGATTGAGGAATTGTAGTTGTCTGTTCTTCAGTAGCACCCACCAGAGCAACTCCTCTTACTGATGGGGCCTCCCGTTTTACGGTTGATTGTTCTTGGGTTTCTTTGGGCACCTTCACAAAATGGCTGGAATTACCACAGTACAGACAGAGATTTCCTGATTGGCATCTTTCTTTCTCTTCTTTTGATAGCGGGCCCCAGATGCTTCCAATCTGCATTGGTTCTTCTGTGGAATTTGGATCAGTAGTTTTAATGGATTCTGTTCTGGCCCTATCAAATCGGGGAGGCATCACACGAAAATCCCTTTTCCTCTCTGTTTTATGTTCGCTTAATCTCTGATCTATTTGTAGTGTTCAATCTATGAGTTTTAAAACTTCAGTGGGTCGATCTGGAATTTGTGCCAAGGCGTCCTTGTATTTGTCTCTCAGTCCTCTATAAAAATAGCTGCCTTCTTCGATTTTGTCCATTCTACCACCAACTTATTAAATTGGGCCAAGTATGCAATTAAATATTGATTTCCTTGCTTTAAATATGGCAATTCATTGTCAGTTGCTTGGGTGGCAGCTCTCCTGTCAAAAATGTGTAGAAATTCCATTTTAAGTCTCTTATAGCCACATAGTATGGAATTGTTATGACTAATTAATGGCATAGACCAGTCAGCTGCATCATCACTCAGAAATGACAATACAAAAGCAACATTGGATTGGTTTTCGGTAAAAATGATAAGACAGCAGAGAAAGTGGAGAGAACATTGTGTTAAAAATATCTAGGATTTATGAGGATCCCCAGTGAAACATTCTAGATGAGCTAAGGGAATTATCGGGTAGACTGCATGTATGACTTGAGTGGACAATTCTGTAGCCGCTGTGGATGTGGTTCTAACCCCTGGGTTACTCTCTTTGGGGATTGAGGAAGACCATGCAGATAATGAGTCTATCCTTTGAAACAAGTGCTGGGACTCTTGGTGTGACCTTTTAATCTCTTTTCTTAGATGATTGTTCTCCTCTATGTTAAGATTTAATTGTTTTTGCATATTCTCTAAAAATATAGTTAAACTCTTCAAGTCCAATCCTTCACCCATTCTGCCTGGTGGAATCTTTTTTTTTTTGGCACTTCAATCTGTCAAAACTAGTCATTAACCTTGTGCCAGAATCCACAGGAGCTGATGAGTATTCCACACTACCTCTTTATGTCAACCAGCAAAAGAATGATTACATTCGCAATGCAAGTCACCATGCTCGGGAAAGGGGAAGGGGAGAAAAAAGAGACTGTCTCAGAGTCAGCCTTGTCGTCTTCAATATATATTGCCAGTCACCACCTTCTATTGTGCTTTTGGTAGGGCTGTGTTCTCAGATGACATAGTATCTGAAAATAATAAACCGTTTTTTAATTTTAATACTGCCCTACACTCTCTGACGCAACTATCACTCTTTATCCAAACTCTCTCTCAATCACTCATTCATTAATTTCCCTCTTATACTCTCTTTACCTAAAACTCCTGAGGTATTAGCTTCTCTCTATAAATCTTCTTATAAATAAAGTCTTCATTAACTTTAAATATGTTGAACCTCTCTATGCCTTTTCTTGTGAGGTTTCTCTCTGGAGAAGGACACAGTATTTCCAAACTTCTCCATATTCTTGTGTTAACAACAGTCTATAGTTCGAAATAACAGTCACCCCATTTGAGTTCTTTTCCTTTTGTCAAGAATGTCTTGTTTTCTGTAGCTGCAAATTCTTATTCCAAAATTCAGACTCGTTCTGACATGAAATGCTGAATGACTTCAGCTCCGAAGAGAAAATACCTGGAACACTATTCTATTGAGCATGCCCAGGTGCTCACACCATAAAACTATGGGCGGATGCTAAAACAAGGATTTTCTAGTCAGAAGACCCTCCGTCAGAGGGAGTGTGAAGCGAAGACACTGCTCTCTGACATGAAGTGCACTGTACCAGCAGCGTGCGAGCACGTTGAAGGATTCGGAGCGTTCTTGCAAAAATGAAGTAGAACACTAACCTTAAAGTTCAAAACATGGTGGCCACCATACTAAATAAATGCTGTACCAGTGATTATCCTGAAAAGACATTGTCCTTAATGTTTCTGCTTGGTTTCTTCCTTCGATGGGGCAAACGCTAGCTCGAAGGGATAAACGATGGCTTGATGGGGGTAAGTGCTGGCCCATTGCGAGCTTTTCTTTAACCAGGGCTAAGGTTCTTGACACACTTTCACTATCACTTTCCCTATCAGTTTGAGGCACTGGGGAGTCTCTCATGAGTGCTGGCACCTTTAGCTGTAGCTGAAGGGATTTGGGCTCCTTAGACTCTGTAGGTGAAGACCAAGGCTCTTTGGGCTCCCTGTGCAATTCCGACAGTCCCAATCTTTTGGATAATCCGGACGGCTGTCAAGGCAGCGGAGCGGGTACCGTTGTTTCCTGCAGCTCAGTTGTCTGCCATAATTCCACGTGTTACCTGGCAACGGTGTGAATGGAGAGCGCTGATGCCCGCACTCATGATGTGCGCCCATCGTGAACCTTGGGATCTCATATTGTGGCATCTGTCATCCTCCAGCAGAGCTGCCGAAGAATCGCCTCTCCAGCAGTCCTCGCTGCACCAGCACTTGTCTGTGAGGTGCGGTGTGAAGGGGCAGCAAACAAAGTTGTGGAGGACTGCCCAGCCCCACTGTACACAACCAAGCTACTACGAATCGGCAGGGCCAACCAAACAGGTCTGAACAAGAAACGTTGACATACAGTGATGAATACATTGCTAGGATAGCGAGTGGACCATCATTATTAGGACAGCAATATAAAGCAGCCACTGATAACACACAACAAGATTCGGTTAGAGGAAACCTGGAAAGATTACATAAAAAGCTTATAAGGACAGAACTACATGCTATGTTTTTGACAGATTGTTTGAATGCTAATATAATTCCTATAGGACTACAGGTGCGCAACATCCCAATCATCTTTATTGAAGACGAGGACTTTAAAACAGGATTTAGTTTTGTCTCTAATAAGTGTTCACAGAGTTGGATGGTCCTAAGTATTGAGACTGCTTTAAAACATATTGAAAAACTGAAACAAGAGATTGCAAAATTAGAAAAAAAGTTATTAGAAGATCAAACAAGTACTGATACGAAAGAATTTATGAAGAACCTAGAGGCAACAGTAGCTGAGTTCCAAAGAACAAGTATTCTACAGAAAACAGACAAACTTCAAAAAGATATTAAATAGTACAGTAGAGAACGTACATACCCTTACTTAAGAAAAAATTTAATCAACAGGGTCAGAGCTATACAGGAGGCTTTCAGAAACGCATCATGTTTTCGGATACTACATCCTCAAGCTCAGAGGGTGATAATACTAGAGGAGGAGCATCCAATTTTGGTTTTGGCTTTGGGTCAGGTTCAGCAATCCCTAATCAGCCTTTTTTACAACATGGCCAACATCCTCAGAGAGGATGTGTTTGGAACACCAGAAGAGGATGGTTCAGGAACCAATACACGCCAGGGTTCAGACAGACCCGGAACCAATACTACGAAAGGTAGATTCAGATTCAGATTTTAGTAACCAGAATATGGAAATTGTTCCAATTTTCAATCTATCCTCACATGAGCTCTGTTCAAAAGAGATCGAAGTGTTGAGTAATGGTCTGTCTTTTATACCCACGTGTAGAAATAATCGGTTCACAACACAGATAGAGCTGAACAAATTCTTTAGAACATTACGATTGAAATACTTTTTGAAAAAGTCCAACAAATGCTAATAGAGACACTACTGGTCTACATTGTCCTTCTAACTTTTTCCAGCTACTAATCTGATGCCTAAAGAGCTACTAACTTTTCAAAATGTGATCTTGACTGAGGTAGAACAGATATTTCATGAGCGTAAATATGTGAAGTTCAATTTCTCTAAAGTTCAGCATGATACTTTGATCTCCTTAGCTAATCGCAAGGATATTATAATCAAACCCGCTGACAAGAGGGGAAGTATCATTGTACAAAATAAAATTGACTATGACACAGAAGTATTGAGACAATGACATAATCCTATACATTATTCGAGATTATCATAAGATCCAACAGGAATGATTAGAAAAGAAATTGTTAGTCTCACTGCCTTAGGCCGAGACGGCCTATGGCTAAGCCAAAAAGTTTGACTAGCTTAATAAAAAATATTTTTCCATTCCGGCATTTTATACGCTACCAAAAATTCATAAGGAGGATAAGGATCCTCCTGGTAGACATATAGTTGCAGGATACTAATCTATTTTACAACCCTTGGCAGAATACGTGGACTTTATTATTAAACCCTTTGTTCCCCTTACGAAATCATATACTAGAGACAGCTTTTCTGTGATTACACAAATAGAGGGAATGGAATTTGATGTACAATCAGACATTCTTGTAACAGTGGACATTGAAAGTCTTTACACGAATATTCCCCAAGACGAAGCATTGTCAGTAATTGAAAATACTTTAGAGTTGAGATCCCGACCACACAAGGTACCCACTGATTCAATCACTGACTGTGCAAGAATTGCCCTTGAACGGAATTATTTTATCTTCAATGGGGAGTTTTTGGGCCAGATTAAAGGAGTGGCAATGGGTGCAATTTTTCCCCAGACATAGCCAATTTGTATGTTGCCTCATTTGAAAGCAAGGTCATTTATAACAAAACCCCCTTCATACATAATGTGAAGAAATGGTTATGATACATCGACGATGTCTTGTTGATTTGGCACAGCACAGTAGATGAACTTATGGATTTCCATTTGTGGCTTAATAGACAAGACAATAACTTACAATTTACTGTTGACTATCATAATCAGTCAATACGTTTTTTAGATCTAAATATTTGGAATGATTCAGGATTGTTAGCAATAAGCCTGTATACGAAACCTGTGGCTAGGAACACACTTTTAAAATATACAAGCCACCATCCACGTAACTTGAGGAACAATCTCCCTTTTGGACAGTTTTTGAGGATTAAACGCAACTGTACCAAAAGGGAAGATTATTTCAAAGAGGCCAAAATCCTGCAGTCCAAATTGGTTATGAGGGGTTATCCATATTGTCTTGTGAAACGTTCACTAAAATGAGCTTGGTACTATGATTGTGATGCCTTGTTGAAAGTAAAAAAAAAACAAGGATCTGATCAGAAGATACTGACTTGTGTGACTACTTTTGGAACAGAATCTAATAGAATAAAAAAGACCATATTAAAAAATTGGCATTTAATACAGAATGTTGACACACTTTGGGATAAGCCGTTATTTGCATTCATACGCGGTAAAAATCTAAGAGACCATCTAGTCAGGGCTTAAAACGATTGTGAATCTAATTCAATACAACATCTTTGAGGTTTGACACCTGTAGTGGGACATTATCCTTGTGGTCATTGTGCAGCTTGTGCTACTACATCAGTAGTGAAAACGTGTACTCTCAATGATAAATTGAAACATCATTCAAAACTGTCTTTCAAAAAATGTAATTCATTGCATTAAATGTCCTTGCTCACTTTATTATATATGATTAACAACACAGGAAATAAAAACATGTATAATTCACCACCAGTCACGTATACGTTGTAAAGTAGCTACTGCACCTTTGGTTGACCACTATATGATTATGGCCCATGCTCCGAATGAAATAAAATGGTTTGTACAAGAGGTGGTCAAATGCTCTAGACATAGACGTGATATAGACTGCCTGCTCTCAATAAAAGAGAACAAGTGGATCTGGTCAGCCAAAACTGTGGAGAAAGGACTCAATCAATATGTTGAATGGCAGACACTAGACACCCTGTAATTTCCCTGAGTGTGGCGCTGTTGATGAGTCCTTATAAGACTTAGTGAATGTACTGTATCTAAGGTTAATTTTATTGAACCGTTGTATATCCTTTTGTTTTTCCTTTGGCGTCTATGTTTAAATCGTAGATGTTTGCCATTGAGGGTAGAAATTTTCCCCATTTGGAACTTATAAGTTCTTGTTGTGTGTATTGTACTCCAACTTTGGTTGTTTGGTTCTTTTCCCTATCCTGGTTGATGTTTATGGTGTTTTGAATAATTCACCTAGGGTTCATCAAGATGCTCGATTTTTTTCCTTATGATTTATACTGAGGGTTGTATTAATATTACTGAGGTTCCCATTTCAAAATGGCCGCCACTTTTGTTTCGTTCTGTTTTGTCCGCGAGGGACTCCGACTGCGTTTATAACATATGCTGTACATAACTAGGGGCCAGATGTACGACCTGTTTGCGCATGCAAAAACATATTGGGCCATGTACATAGCCCATTTAGCGAGTCGCAATTTTTTTGCGACTCGCTAAATATGTTTTGCGACTCGCTATTTGGAAGGGGCGTTCCCTTCCAAATTGTGAGTCTCAAAACAATGTACTAATGTTTTGTGAACGCAATTGCGGTCACAAAACACTCGCAAAACAATGCATTTGCAAATGGGAAGGGGTCCCCAGAGGACCCCTTCCCCTTTGCAAATGCATGCAAAATAATTAAATGCATCCCGTTTTCCTTTAAGGAAAACGGGCTGCATTTTAAAAAAAAAAGCTGCTTTATTAAAAAGCAGTCCCAGACATGGCGGTCTGCTGAGCCCAGCAGGCCACCGTCCCTGGGAGGGATGACATTCACAATGGGCTCGCAAATTGCAAGAGGCTCATTAATATTAATGAGCCTCACAATTTGCGACCCCATTGGGAATTGCAAAACAGTGTAAACACACTGTTGTACATTTCATTTAGCGCCTCGCAATTTGCGACTCGCAAGGTGTCGCAAATTGCGATGGGCTAAATGAAAGGGTCGTACATCTGGACCTAGAAGTATTGAATATACATAAATTTTTCTCAGTCAAGCGGGAGTCTGGTCAGGTTGGCGGTCATTGTTGATTAGTTGTTACACTAGTTTGGTAATACTAAGATGGCGGATTCTTTTGAGCCGCCGGTGCATGTGACTTGTTATCCATGCACGTTGCTGAATCGATTTAGTTCAGGCATGCAGATGAACTGCGAGTGCGGATCAAGCAGTGCAGTTGGACGCCTTACTGGATTGAAGTCAAATGAGTAAGTACATATTTCGTGGAACCGACCTATCTGTCACCTCTGCCTTTTATCCAAGACCCATTTATGACTGATTGTGAAAATAGAACGAGATAGTGGGTGAGCGCTTTAGAATACCCCATCCGTATTCACCCTCATAGGAATTGAATTGTTGAAAGGAATGTTTGTAAATATTTTGTAAAACAGTTTAGAAATTTCTTCTAAATATTCAAGTGAAAAGTTTTTGGGACGCCATAACATGGAATTGAATGAGATACACATGCAAATAGGGCAGGAGAGAGTCACTCTAAGATGGCCGCCATGATGCACGCAATCTCCCTGGGTCCCACCTCTTCCCTGCATACTTTACAAACAGGCTGTACATCTGTTTGCCTCTACACACATGAACGGATTAGACTTGCCAAAGGCAAGTTGTGGAACAGAGCACTTTTCTGTATGTGGTGCGCTCTCTTTTCAATGCACCATGGTAGCGCCGCAACGGAGGAATATTACTGCGGGTGCTTGGTGCACATGGGGATTCCACAAGGTGATACAGAAGCGGACACCTCGGTGTAAGTAAAGCTTAGAAAATCACAGGTGTCTGGATGAAGGGCAGGCTTTCCTCCTAGTCTTCCTGGATTTATCAGCTTCTTTTGACACTGTCAACCATGACATCCTCCTAAACACCCTCTCGAAGAGAGCAGGCATCAATGGAACTGTCGTTTAGTGGTTCGCCTCCTTCCTGAACAAGTGCGCACAGCTAATCAAATTCAACAACGAAATCCCAAAAACATCACCAGTCCCGCAAGGTGTCCTGCAAGGGACAACCATGTCCCCTGCACTATTTAACCTCTATATGGAACCTCTTGCAGTGATCCTGAAAGAAGCTAGAATTGCCTATCACCTCTATGCGGATGACACCCAACTCTCCATAAAAATCTCGTCAGTCAGAGACATCCAGCACCTAAGTAGTACTCTACACACAGTTCAATCCTGGCTAGCTAGCAACCCCCTGAAACTCAACCCCAACAAAACAGAACTCCTCCTCATTCAACCCAAAGAAAATTCCTTTCCTGTGGCAGACTGGCTCATCAACATCACAGGCACTAAACTGCAAACTGCCCATCACCAACTCGGTCAAATCCCTGGGAATCACACTCGACATTCACTTATCTATGAAGGAGCATATTACCACCTCTGCGAAAAGTGCCTTCTACTCGCTGAAACTTCTAAAACAAAGTCCAACCCTTCATGCCCAGTGCAAGCCCTCGTCCTCCCCAAGCTGGACTATGGTAATGCAAAAACATATCTAGCCCCCCTGAAAGCAACTCTCCACACTGCGGTCAGGATCCTATTGGGAGAGAGGCGACATGACCATATCACGCCCACTCTGAAGCAGCTCATTTGGCTTCCAATAGAGGCAAGAGCCATATTCAAAACTGCATGCATAACCACAAAGCTATCCACATGGATAAAGCAACCTACCTCTCAAATAAGTTCTCAAAAGCTGGGCAAAAGAGACCTCTATGAAGCTCAAACAGCCTTCTTCTGATTCTACCTAAATTCAAGAAAGAGACATCTTACGCCTGTTCCTTCTCTGGGAATGCCCCTAGAATCTGTTATGCACTTCCACAAGACTTACATGAAAATCAATCTCTCCCTCACTTCAAGACAAAACTGAAACTCCTTCTTAATAAAAAATATTTAAGCACACCCTCCTAAAGCTTTTGACAGCTCCTGCTGCCACTCACAAAGCCAAGTCTACCCTCAGCACAATTTTCTCAGGGAAAACCCTTTTGCCTCCATTTCCCACGCCACAAAGAAGCCCGTCCCTAGCTACCCGTGAACTATCTCATCCATACAATTCTATTGCACATCGCAGCTCACTGTCGATTATTGGTCAAAGCTATGGCTACTTATTCCCTGAGTAACCTGTGCATTATTGCATATTGTGTTCTACCCCAACAACCTTTCAGATAATGTTCCTAATGCCTTCTTATTTTTCGCTTATACGCACTGCAGCCCAAAGCTAATCCTTGGACCTTATGTTTCTTTTCTTACTCCAAATGTAACCCAATGCAAATGTATCTAAGTATTGCTAAATCATTATATATCCACTTATGCTGTCGCTACCTCATTAATTATCAGCCACTGTCCTTGATACATTCATTTATTTCGCTTACGTACTGCAACTATGTCGTTATGTCTAATAAAATTAGTACTGATACTACACGCTATGAAAACAATTTCATAAACTGGCTCTATCTCAGAAATACCTAAACGTTTCGCCTTTGTACTGCCATGAAGTCTTTATGCCTACCCCAATAGGTACCGCTACTATACACTTCTAAAACAAATTATATAGTAATAAACTGTGTCTACCTCAGAAATGTATTGCTGCTGATCCTTACACCTTCTTATGTATCGTCTATGTACTGCCATTTTGCCTGTATGTCTATCCTAATTGTTTTATATAAACCACATATTTGCTACCATGCATACACTGTGAAGCACTCTGATGCCTTCGGGTCGATATGCCGGAAGTCTTGTACAGAAGAGTTTTACCCTTGCATACATAGGTTGTAGGTTAAGGAGTGCCTAGGAGGAATTTGAACGATTAGTGGTTTGAGAGGCACAAATAAGTTAGTTGCCGGTTGGCGTGTAGTGTAAGTTTCCCACTCAGGGTATCCACATGTGGATGTCCTCTCTTTGATTATCCTCCCCATTCACAGTATTTGGAAACTTGCATGTAGGTCTTAGTTATATTTCGTATGGATCTTTGTCCACATTGATTTTGGACAACGGTGGAGGGGCACCTCTGATGGTTGTATGCATGCAGTGGTGTAGATAGACATGTATTACCAATTGTGGTGATGTGTATAGGACAACCCATCGACAAAAGAGAAATGATACAGCGATGCACTATAGTATAGTATAGTATAGCATGGCCAATCTCTAGGCAGGTTGAATCAAGAGAAGTTCCTTTTGATTTTAATGAGTGATTGTAAGTTTATTGTGGTATTTACAGAAACCATTCTCGTCTTTCCATGGTCCTGAGGAGGCCAAGAATGTTTGGGGTCAAAACACGCCCACCTTACATGTGGTGTAAGCAAGAGCACGAACGAGGAATTCAAAGCAATGTTTTGGAGAGACTGTTCCTCTACAGATTTTCTTGCTCTTCAAACGGACTACCTCCTGGTGGATTACAGGATGAAATATTGTACTTACCGCTGATTTTCAAAAATAATACACTGAGAGACAAGAAGAGATTGTTTGTGAATTATATGTATGTTTGAAGTATGATCTTGTATATAAAGAAGGTGAAATGTATGTAGAAAATGGTCCAAAGCAAAAATGCACTATAGAAGAACAATAGCACTGTACACCATGACTTTCTTTTTTAAATAGATTTTCTTTTAACCTTATCAGCATTCCTTTAATCTGCGAAGGGGGATGGTAAAAAAAATGTCATACTGATGATGAAAAATAAGTTGTTTCCAATGGGAAATTGCTATCATATTGTTTTTCTATGAAATGCATGTACGTAGATCTGTTCCCACATGTAGGCCATTTTTGTTTGTTGTGAGGTAGGAGAGAAATGCAGAGGAAAGAGTCAGAGAAAGAGATAGAGATGAAAGGCAACCAGACCGATTGAGGGGATGAGATTTTCCGATAGAGAGAAACATGGTGAGGAGGAGGAGTGGAAATGGGAGCTTGGGTGAGATGCAGAGAAAAAGAGGGAAAGTTGATGACATGGAGGAGAGAAAGAGATGACAAGAGACACAGAACAAAGAGAGTGGGAAAAGAGGAAGAAAAGGAGGAGAAATATAGCTGCCAAGTTTTCCAGGTGCATGCATGATGCGCTATGCTAGGCCAGGCCAGGTTTTTTTCCTTTGAATTCTGGGAGTTGTAGTCATGTTTTTATAATGGACTAAAAAATAACTCAAGCCCCAGAATTCAAAGAAAAAACCTGCAGTTGATCTGCTAGTCATGGAGGGACCTGAGAAACTTGGCAGGGCTGGAGGAAGAGAAATAATTGGCAAGGGAAGCTCAATTCTCGACTTGATCAATGATAGATAAATAGCAACAGTTGCACCTATTTTATTGCGGACCATGTTCCTTTCTCTCAAAAAATGTAATAATGTGAAGCGTTCTTTTGACTATAATCACAATTGCAGCAGACTGCTGTGGAAAGTAATCTTTTCAGAAGCAGGGCCATCTTAAGGATTTTGGAGGCTCTGGGCCAAACATAATTTGGGGACTCCTTGCTCAGAACAACTCAGAATTTTAATGCATTTTCAGCTCATTCATGCCGTCAGAGACACAGGTTGGGTTATTAAAAATGCTCTTACTTTGCCAGCCTACATCTTGGCACAGCCATGGAGCAAACATTCTCTCCTTGACTGGTCAGCATTAGAGAAACAGAACGACTGGCAGCCTGAACAAGCTTGCTATATGTGGTACAGTGGACTGGTATCTCACCCTTTGGCCCTGTGTATACTGAGGTTTTTTTTTGTTTACTGCACTCTAGTCCCTGCTCTGTGAGGAAGGCACCAGGCTGTAATCACACCAGCCCAGCAGCGTCTCCAAATAGATTTTATTACAAGACCGGAGGCTCATATTATGCTTATCTTTTCCTGCTTTATTAACACAGCAGCCAAGAAAACAAAATACATTTATTACCCAAAAACCCTGGGAAAACAACTAACACATTACATTACAATAGAATAACCAATAGGATGTCAAATACCGCAATACTTATCTTGACTGAGAGCAACAAGCCCTCTTTTCCTGCTGCTCGCAGTCAAGATAAGTATTTAGCTTGCTTCATCACTGGTATATTGTTAGAACCGGGGGTCTCTAGTTGGCAATGGTTTGCACCATTGTCCAAGTAGGGACCATACTTCCTAGTCAGGGTAAGGGGGATAAACTTCTAAAATAACCTCTGCTCATCCCCTTGGTAGCTTGGCACAAGCAGACAGGCTTATCTCAGGGGCAGTGTGTAAAGCATTTGTGAACACACACAGTATTCAGTGAAAACACTACAAATGGACACCAGGCCCGTTTAGAAAAATAAGTACTCTTTATCTAATCCAGAACAAGACCAAAACGACAAAAATCCACAATACAGTAATAAAAATATGACTTTCAAATGGTAGAAATAGTTCTGTTCAAAGCAAATTGCAGATGCAACACTTTTCACACAAAGTACCTTGAGTGCGTCGCGCACACAAACAAAAAGGGTCGCAAGGAATGTGATGCGTCGGTTCCTTATACTCAGGGAACGTGATGTGTCGGTTCCTTGCTACGGGGAGGTGATGCATCGGTTCCTTACTGCTGTGCAGGTGAGGTGATGCATCGGTTCCTTACCGGAGAGGAGGTGATGTGTTGGTTTCTTACTGCGTGGGGAGGTGATGCGTCAGTTTCTTACTGCGTCCCCCAATGATGCAACAGACCTGGCACCTCGATGCGATGCAACGATCCAGGACGATCCGTGGGTTCTTGCAGCCGCACAGCTGGGCTTGTGTCAGAATCGGTGCGGTGATCTCGGACTTTGGAAATCGGTGCACTCGATGTGGTGTGCGGTGATTTCTCGAGCCGCGGGCAGGCGCTGCGACAATTTCTTCGCTGATGCGTCGGAAACAGGTGCGGATGCGTCACGCTTCTTGTTGTTGCGTTGCTTTTCCAGCTCCCAACAGCCAGAACAACCTCCAAAGGCCCAGAACAGCTACATGCACCTCTTGGCAGATCAGAACTTCCAGCAAGGAAGTTCAGGGGAGCTTGGGGTGAAGTCTTTGTGTCCCTGAGACTTCAGAACAGGAGGCAAGCTAAGTTTCAAGCCCTTGGAGATCTTCCTCAAGCAGGGGACACAGCAAACAGCAAAGTCCTTTTCCCTTTCCTTGGCAGAAAGTAGCCACTGCCGGCCAACCCCAGACAGCAAACAGCACAGGGGCAGTATTCCTCCTCAGTTTCTCCAGCTCTTCTCCTTGGCAAAGGTTCCTCTTGATTTCCCAGAAGTGATCTAAAAATCTGGGGTCTGGGCCCCTCTTTTTATACAGTAAAATCCTTTGTTCTCTGTGGCAGAGATGCTCTTTGCCCAGCCAAAACCAGTTCTATCCTCTCTGGTGCAGCTTCCTGGCAGGAGATGGAGACAGCATTGTCCTTGGCAGACCAGAAGCTCAACAGTCTGGCAACAAAAGAAGAGGGTCCTCAGGCCAACGACCTTCTTTTTAGTGATTCTTTTATAATGGAAATGGGCAAGTACGTTTCCACTTATCCCATTATCGACAAAGCCCAAATATCTATGACGAAGATTTTTTCCCCTCAGGTTTTTGGCAGGGTCCGCAAAGGCAGGAGTCGTTTTGCTGGCTGTTATTCCTCAAGGTTTCTATCTATCAGAAGCTCCTACAACCAAGGCTTCCTGCAGTACTATTAGGATTACAAACCTCAGTTCCGTCCCTGCCATTCCCGTGGATTCCGGAACAGGGGATACAGAAACAAAGGCAATCAACTCGCAGGTAAGAACTTTCAATTTTGGCCATGCTCCCGACGGAGGCAGGCTTGCGTATTGTGTAGATGCTTGGTTGTCTCCAACGTCAGATGCTTGGGTCGTTCAAACTATCCAAGGGTATTGCATAGATTTTTATCAGATTCCAATCCAGTGTCATTTTCCTCCTCCTCTACATTTTTCCTAAGAATAGTTTCTTCTTGTCCAACAGGAGGTACAATCGCTTATTTCCAAACAGTCCATAGAGGAGATTACTTTCGACCCATCAGGCTTCCTCAGCACCATTTTTCGGATCCTCAAAAAGAACAAATAGTTATCAATCTAAACGTTTTCAACAATTTTGTTGTTTACCGTCATTTCAAGATGGAGATCATCCTTCATCTCAGAGATCTGCTTCTACAGGACGATTGGTTGGTGCATCGAAGATAAGCATAATACTCACCTCGTGTCTTTAATAAAATCTAGCCTTTCAGACACCAAGGCTTGGAAAATCTCAAATTTTGGGGTCATGTAAAGAGCATAAAATTCTGCTTTATACTGCACATTGAAACATGGCATACATGCTGGAAATACAGAAAGGCTAGTAGTCTGATTAAGTCTCCTACCTACAAACTATGTTGTTACACTGTAGCTATTTGCCAGTACCAAACGGTGCTGATGGGTGATTTTCTTTACTACAATGTCTGTGCTCGAGCGACAGGTATTTAGACATGGGAGGCAGCAGGCTGTGATTCCCCTGCTTGACAGCAGCTCTAGGAAGATGATGCAGTCAGAGGGACCACACCATGCCAACGCTACCCTCAATTCACGAGCATGGAATTAGTGCTCGGAATGCTGCCACCAGCCTCGGAGGCCTGCAGGCTCTACTCTAACCCCAAATGGAACCTTTGCCAAACTTGTTGACAGCAATACAGCGGTGTCAAGGCAACCAAACCCCCTATGCGCTTAAGGGCCAGTCAATACTGCTAGATCCTCTCTGCCAGTATACTCACAGGCACGATCTCTTCAGGACCCCGTGATGGCAAACAGAGCACCCCACCAAGCAAGGCAATACAGCGAGATCTCAGTGTGGCTGTTCAGTAGTCCCCATAGAGAAGAAGGTAAAGGAGGCACCCCCGGGATCAACTATAGTGAACACAAAGGGCCCTCCCCAAGATAATATCCCAAATCAGTCCCAGCTTCAAAGTGCAGGCCACACGTGAGTCCACTAAGAAAGCAGATACAGAAAAAAAGTTGGCCTCTTTCCGGTACCACTTCCGATTAGTTCCACTATGTCCAGTCCCCTCCGAGATACACTGTTTTTGCACTATTATACTATTTATGGAGAATTATCCTGGGAGAGGAGGAGCTCTGCTGTCATGCAGCCATTCTGAAGTTCAAGCCACACTTCCCGGTTTTCACCAAATTTGAACATTTGTACTAAGTGAAGTGACAAAACACAGCACAGTTAGTAAACTGTGGTCTGTTTACAACCAAGAAGATATGCCAGATCAGCTTTATTATAACACATAAGGGTAGCTCAAAGGCTACCTTTCCAGGCACTGCTGCTCCTGCCTCCCCCTGCCCCAAATTTATGGGTTCATGGGGCGATTTTGTGGTCTCAAGACACAGCTTTTAGTTGTCTGTAAGCGAAAGCATCATGTGGATCATAAAAACAAAACACTTACAGTTGGCTTAAAGCACATCCATTGCTTACCATTGGTTGATTTATTGTTACGTTCATTTTCTTCCTTCTTATTTGATGGATTGCCTTCCTCTTCTTGTGTTTATCCCTCCCCTGCAGCACAGCCTCTTTACCATACTTACCATCCTTATAATTAGCCGATTAGTATCCTTCCACTGCTCACATTTAGGCAAGTACTTATTTTTTTGTTTTTCGGTATTCCATGAGATAACACATGTTTTCTAACTCTTTCCCTTATGTGCTGCTTCTCCCCTCCAAAGATATGCCCCCCATGCTCTGTGTGGCTCCCCCTCCCATCCTCTCTCCCTCACATGCTGCTTCTCAACTGAAAACCCACCCCCATCCCCACAGCGTCTGTGTTGCTCTGTTCTCCTTCACCACAGCTTTTAGTTTGTTATTCCCTTATGGCCTAACGCTCGTCCAATCCTCCCCCAAACCACTGCCTGCTGTTTCCCCGTCTGCCTTTCTACCTTCACTTCTATTTTTCTATTTCAAGCCTGTAACCTTTTGCTGCTTACCAAGAACTTAGAGCCCACCCATTGCGTACCATTGGTTGGCTTTATTTTCACTCTCATTTGCCTCCTTCTTATTTAATGGCTTTTCCTGTCCATCTTGTGTTTGTCCCACCCCTGATGTACATCCTCTTTACCATCCTCTTGGCTGGCTGCCTTGTGTCCTTTCTCCGCTCACTTTTAGGGAACTACTTTTTTTCTTTTTAGTTAAGCACTCCATCAGAATGTAGAGACCTCTCTCCCTCTTGTGTTTCTCTCCACCCAAATTTCCATTCCTGAGTTCTGTATTTGAACGCTGCTTCTGAATGACACAGCCACATAATGTCCTGATGCATATTTGTTCATGTGCACTACACATCATTGTTTTTGTTTTTCTTAACCGATGCTGTCTGATATTAAATAGAGAATGACCTTCATGGACAGAGCACATTTTAGAAAGCCACATAAACGTTATAATTCTCTGAAAAGTAGGAGCTTATCTAGACAGCAGAGGAAAGCTGAACAAGGGCGATTGCCCTGACCTACGATTCAGGATAGTTTACAAAGATGAATTTGTACACTTTTCGGATAAAGGTTTTGCTGCTGATATAAATCGAACAAAGGGCGCATTTCAATCACTGTGACGAAGCGCCTACTCACAAACTCCGACCCAAGTCGCATGAAACGTTGGGGCATATGGACAAGCCCCTATCGCCACCACAACTTCACTTTTACAGATGTTGTGGTGGCGATTGGGGCTGAGCCTTATGTACAAGGCAGCGTTAAGCCACTTAACACCCATTGTATTTGATGCTGCCTCCTATGTACAAGGGTGGCGTACATAGGAGGCTGCGCCAGAATTAAGACCAGGAAAATCCTGGTCTTAAGTTGGCGAAACGAGGAGAAATGCGTTCTCCTTGTTTTTGCTTTTTCCATGTGTGCTGCCTTGTGCAGCACACATGGAAAAAGCTAAATGCCATGGTTTGTTTATGTACAGGAAGGTATTCCTTCCTGTACATAAACAAACCTTTTAAAATGCCATTTTGTCACTTTCATGTGTGCTGCATGAAGCAGCACACATTAAAGTGACAGAATTGCATTTTAGGATTGTTTATGTGCAGGAAGGGACACCTTCCTACACATAAACAATCCTCCCCTGCACACAGACACCCTTGCACTCTGGTGCCAGGGCACCTGCATTGGCACAAAGTTGTTAAACTTAGCGCCATTTCAGGGGGAAACGTAAGGCTGCACCACATTCTTGTAAATATGGTGCAGCCTTGCGTTTCAGAAGTGGCTGAGCGTGTCGTTAAGCCAAGGAGGCTAACAACACGCTCCTCCACTTCCTAGTACATATCCCCCGTTGTGTTTTTTTTTTCCAAGAAGTGGCGCCAGCGGGGTGCAAAGAGCATAGGGCAGAGGTTCAGATTGCCTCTGTCTCTCTCATCCCTCTGGTAACTGAATTATTCTCTCTATTTCCTGCAGCACCTACCTCTCTCTGTTGTCCGTTTATCACCTGTCTCTGTCTCTTCATGTCTGATTACATTCCCTCTCCCTCCTCCCTTTTCTTTCCTTTTCCCCAGCTCATCTTTCTCTCTTACCTGCCTGCCTCTCACCCACTATCCCTTGACTGTGATCTCTCTCAGCTGGGATGCTCAATGAAAGGGGAAGACACGGAGGAGTCTGCCCGTTTCAACTGGGGCCCCAACAGCCAGATTCCCGCAATAATAATGTGTTTATTTTCTGTTGTTCGTGCAATGAACAACTGCTGCAGTTAAGTGTATTTTTTGCCTTTCAACCTCCTCTTTCTGTGTCAGAGGTGGTTGAGGGGCTCTCTCTGGGATGGGGAGGCCCGGGGTCCCTTCGCACTGTGCAGCCTTTGGGGTCTTGCTTAACACCCATGTATATCCTGTCAAATAAGAGTCAATCGATCGTAGTGCTTTAACTCTGATTAATACTTGATGCATTCACCTAACAACGTTTGGTGATGAACAGTGTTAAATGCTGCAGACAAGTTTACAACACACGTCCACTGCCACCTGCTAGCTTGCACTAATCATCCAGCATTGACAATCACAGACTCAGCTTCTCACTGAGGTGAATCCCCACCTGGAGGTGATGAATAACTTATTTTGATTCGATTAATGCTTGTGATTGAGATATTGCAGCTCCTTTGAACATCTCCATGAAAAACATGATTGTGACATTTGTATAAAATCCAATATATCGTGGCTATCAAGAGTTTTTTTTTTTTTTTTTTTTTAGCAGTGCATATCCCTGCACTTTTTAGGTCGAGCCTGAGCCAGCGCGCAAGCGCTGCTCTGGCGATCTGTTGTAGGTACTGTACGGAGGAGAAGCCCCACCCATATTTTTCATTGGCTAGTGTCTTTGTCCTTCGTAAATGCTGGCGTGTGATTCCTTAATAGGCTTGTTAGTCCCTCCTTAGTACGGCCATGACGTCATTTGTATCCTCCCATGGCTACTGGCCCATTTACTTGGTTGTTACACGGTACGTCTACTTTTTCTTTATTGAGCCGGGCCGCTTGTTTGCAATGCCATAGGTCTCGCATTTAAATGCGAGATCTTTTGCATTGCAAATATTTTTCTGACTGTCTTTAGAATTCGTGTTTTCTTGGCATTTACTACGCTATGCCACAGTCACAATGCTGTTTCCACATCTTCTGTCGTAGGAATGCGCTCTTTCTTTTTGACGTCTCGCCGGTCACCTCGTTCCTCCCGTCTGCCAAGTGGCACGCTCTCAATTCCGACTCGTTGGCCGCCAGCCACTCGCAATCTGTGTTCCGGGTCACTCCCTCCGCAGCACTGCCTGAAGCCCCCGGAGCCCGTCTCCCTTCCTCCCTGCCTGGCCCTTCGCTGCCTCTTGCTGCTCCCCGCGCCACTACTGGGCCGCCTGCCCCTGCGCTCCTGCTGCCTCTTGCCTCTGCGGGGAGCAGCCCCTGCCAGGCCCAGCCCCGCCGCCGGGATCAGGACCCGGGTCTACGCCGAGATGAACAGCCTGAGGAGCCGCGACTATTGGAATTACGAGGCGCAAGTTCCAAGCTGGGGGTGAGATTCCAGCCCACATAGACCCTCCGCGGCCATGGTTATTGCTCTGTGGTATCGGCGGTTGTAGAAATTGATACCTATCTACTGCACACAGGTAGGCTACCAGTGTCAGAGATCAAAGGCTACGCTGATACCACGGATCATACTATTGCAGATGGCAGCCTCCTCTGATATCATTCATTTATACTGGCCGCTTCTCCCATTAGCTACTGTCAGTACTTGACGCATGTCGAATAACTAGAGATGCTGAAGCAAGTGGGGACGCCGAATGTCTCCAATGGTCCTGTAGTAGGTCAGGGTGCTGGGATCATTTTTTAGAGGACTTTGAAGTGTGCTATCAATACGATTCTGCCATCTGTTGAGGTTTTGAACAGGATTCTATGATTTTTTTTGATCGGGTTACGAGACGTGATAGGATTAAGAGACAGCGCCAGCATTCAGTTTAAGGAACGGAGGCTAGGGCACATCACCTAACAAAAAGTTTTTTAGGCAAACGGGTGTAAAATCATAATTTGTTCATTAGTAGAAAAAAAACTGTTTTGGGGTCGTGTAACCCAACTTACCAGTTCCAGTATGTATTATATATAGATGATTGTGCCTAATTTAAATATTGCTATGGAGACTTGTGCACGGAGGCAGGTTTTTTTTCAAAGCAGGTTTCAAATAGCATGTCCTCGTTGCTGAAAATATATTGCCATTCTTAACTCCAGACAAACTTTAAAACAGTGAAGACATTTTACATCATTGCTTCCCAACATACCTTGTACAACTGCTCATCGCGCTGAAGTGATCTAAAGGCGTTTTGCAGCCCTTTCCTAAAACACCACGTAAATACATATATTGTTCATGACCTTGGTGAGAGAGCGAAATCTCAGCAATGAATGAAACGGTTTGTGCTCCCTTGACACAATGTTTACCACTAAAGATGAATCACAATTTTCCCCAGTCATAGTTCTCTTGTTCCCACAACTCTACTACTTTTTTTTTTTTTAAGTTCTTTTTATTTAACGATCGCTCAAGACATTTTTTCCCACACATAATACAGAATGGTACATATAATTTTGATCCATTAATTCAAAATTCACATGTTGGTGTCTCCCTCCTCTACTTGTTATCTCTACTTCCCCTTGCTTGCTGTGAGTTTATTCTGCAGCAGGAATGTGGTGCTTGCTTAGTGCTCGGGTCCCAAGGGGGCGGCTCTTTCAAAGTCACATTCCCAAACTGCAACAGGACTCATTTGGTTTGGCGTAGCACGGTGAAAATATGCCAAAACCTGAAATGGGTTCTCCAGGTTTAAGATCGGCAGTTCGAAATGGTATGGGATGTCTTTTACCAAAAACAATGAGAAGAATTATATTTAAAACGCAGATACATTAAATGCTTTACATTTCTGAGCAATGGAATGATTCAATACCAACCCTGCTGGCTCTGTACAACGTACAATGTATTCAAAATTCTAATTTTGACATGTCTTCTTTTGTTTAATCGTTAGCCAGGAGGTTCTTATTCAAGTGGTGTTTTTTGGGAAGCTTTGTGAGTAAATGCAAATCATTTCCAGGTGATTTATAGGATTTGTTTGGCTAAACTGATCTGCCCTGGGTGGCTGCTTTTCGCGCTCACAGACATTTAAGGGTTTGTGCCGAGCATACAAGGGTGCCTTGCCATTTTGCCAGGTAACCTATTTATCCTCCTGTTTGGTGTTCTTGTTCAATCTGTATACTCGAGCTATTTTTATTTTTAAAATCCCAATGCCTATTATTGTACCCATGTATTTGACGATTTTAAGCTGATTTATTTTCCAGAGTAATTGACTTTAGAAATGCCTGTGTTTTAACTGTAGAAGATACCAGGGGTACTTGTATTTCAAGGCATCCCCCAAAAACCATACACGCATAAAAGAAATACGGACGGGATAACTTGGGAAGGTTCTCGAAAACTTGTCAGCAGCACTTAGTGGCAACCGGAAGGGGCATACAACCATGTCTCTGTCTGTCTGAGCCCCGATGTCTGCCCCTTTGTCTAACGCTCCCCGTCCCATGATACAATATTTCAAACTCACTGTTTGCTCCTCAAACTCACTTTCTCTGTTTCATGCGCAGTCCCTTTAAACCCCGCGTCCTTCCCTCCACCCCAAAACTCTGCCTGTCTCTGTTCTTTAAACTCTCTCTCCCTCACATGCACGCTCCCCCGCCTATCCTCCCACCCAAAACTCTGTCCCTCTCTTTCCTCTAGTTTCTCCTCTCCCTCACTCCTAACTCTGTCTTTAGCTCTTTTAAACTGACTGCTATCCTCCAAACTCTCTGTTGGTCTCTATCTATGTTATCCCATTGTCCCCCACTTTCCGTCCTTCTGCAGAATTCTCTCCTCTCCCTCTGTTACACTACCCCAAAAACTGTCCTTAAAATCTACCGAAACTGTGTTAGCTTTTTATTCAACACAGATGGTCTCCCCATTTCATGACCATACTCTAAATGTGCTAAATCGCTAAATACGTATAAGGTCCCAAAGGCGAGACCGATTGCATTGCAAATGCTTGTTTTATAATCGTTCCTGTATTTTAGGGATGCCTTTAACAGGCACCTGCACCTATTCATGGTTGGTTTACTCAACTGCATCACAAGCATTGGAGGGCAGCTGTGGCCTGGTGATACAGTTGGTCTGCATGCATGAAAGACCACAAAATATTTTTTTGTATAAGATTTGAAAGTGCATAAAGATCAGTAAAAACTTTGTGAATCTTCTAGCTGTGCCAGATAAGATCTATGTTTACTTCTTTTTTGTTGTGCTCATACCTTCATAAATACAGAAGTAATTCTTATACTCATACCATTTCCAAAATTTGCCTGGACCTTTATCAAAAGAGAATACATGAAATAAAGGAAGGCTAACTGGCTCACAAGGAGGGCTATTGCTGACGATGTCCTCCGAAAACTCTTTGGATACATGCCGCAACACACATATTTCCCTTGCGACCTAGGTTGAGTTTCCTCACAAAATGAAGCAATTTTAATGCATTGCTTGATTCTTTGATGAGTCACCTTTGTAATCAAATTATAAGAAAAGAGACTATTACATTTCGAGCAGTATTTTGAGAGCATGTGAAGTGTAGATTTTATGCCTGCAGTTTGTGTTATTTATTACTTCAAAGCAGAATGGCTTTGGCCACTTCGTTAGGCAGATCATTACAAGATACTGAGACACTTAATAACGTTTCATTCTAGGATATGTGGCTCTATTACAATAGATTACATTAAATTGCAACTTGCCAGAAAAAAGCAATAGACTTTGATTGCTTAATTAACTAATGTTAGCCTTAAAAGTGCACTTTCACAAACATGGAAGTTTGACAGAACCTCATATAGGGAAGGACTGTGTCTGCATGCAAAGAGCAGCATTTACAGTTCAGAAGGCCCTTTAGGGGATGCAATGAGAATGAATGAATACAGAAGGAGGATATCTTTATATAGTACATTCATTGTAAACCGAGAGAAAACGTAGGCAACTGATAGCATACATCCTGCTTGATAATTAACACAATGCCATACACAATGTGCAAGTAAAGAAGCATGCTTCCAGCAATATAGTAAAAAGGAAGCATTAAATGACAGGTGCCATGAGTTTGACATAGGTCAAATTGATCCTCTATCTATCATTTACATTAATAGTGTGCAGAGTGCATCTCGTGCCCTTCCTTCCCTGCTACAGGGGAAAACTTTGCATAAATCTCATTACAAGACCATGACATTTTTACTACAGAGCATTATTCTGACCTTCTCACCTTCAATACTTCTCCCATAAAGTTGCCTGCCTTAATCATACTGATAGATATTAGTTCATCCTCTCCTGCATTAACACACATACAAAGCACAGGCTCAGGAATAACTCACTGAATATCAACATCCTCATAGCAACATACTGATCCTAGGAATATCAGTTTCACTAGGACGAATAATTTATACCCTAATTTGAAACGTAATAAGCAAAAAGATTCCTCATGAACAAGTTCTTACCTTAACATGAGAGACATTTGTTAGCTCTAAGAGCATCGGACATACCATAGCATTTGTTATTATCCCTGTATATGTTTATTATTTTGTTTTGGTTATGATTTCTGTACATGATTATTATATTTACTCCCCTTAAGTCATTATGCCCCATCGCCTAGCCCACTCTTCGTTTACCTAGGTGTATAAATGATCTGGTAGAGGTTCACCATCTGATTCAATGCCATTAGACTCCCCATCTGACTCATGTTTGTTTATTGTTTTGGTATTGGTTCTATTCCTGTATATGATTATTGTACTTACTCCCCTTATGTCACTTTGCTCCATCGTATAGCCCATTCCCCGTTCACTCAGGTTTATAAAGGATCTGTTATGTGTGCACTATGTGATTCAATGCCTATTAGATTCACCATCTTAGCGCATCGGACATACCATAGCCTTTATTATTATCCCTGTATATGTTTATTATTTTGTTTTGGTTATTATTCCTGTACAGGATTAGTGTATTTACTCCCCTTAAGTCATTATGCCCCATCGCCTAGCTCACTCTTCGTTCACCCAGGTATATAAATGATCTGTTAGGTGTTCACCATCTGATTCAATGCCATTAGACTCCCCATTTGACTCATGTTTTGTTTATTGTTTTGGTATTTGTTTTTATTCCTGTATATGATTATTGTACTTACTCCCCTTATGTCACTTTGCTCCATCGTATAGCCCATTCCCCGTTCACTCAGGTTTATAAAGGATCTGTTATGTGTGCACTATTTGATTCAATGCCTATTAGATTCACCATATTAGACTCATGTTTTGATTTGTTACCTTCCTTGCCTCAAATTGTAAAGCGCTCTGATATCCTTCCGGATCAAGTTCACGCTATCTAAAACTTTATTAATAAAATAAATAAATAAATAAGGGACGTACATTTACCGTCTAATGTAATGCAATAGAAACTTGCACTACTATAGCAAATTTGTGTTTCTGCTTGGTCACCCCCAGATTTTTCACCTCTTTCTGGACCATATTGTTTTTTGTATTAGGATTTTGTGCACTGTGACATGGCTATTCAGTGCCACACTGTGAATGCTTTGGTCCTAAAACGTTATTCGAAAAATTGGTTTCACCCAATTTGGTCTGTGTATCTTCCCTGTAATGCATAGTAAATGGCACAGAAAATGCAACAATGGCATAGGCTGTAGTTTGTATTTACACAATCTATATAGAACTCAAAATGGTATGGCTGCCACAAGCACCACAGTGCTAACAATGTAACTTGTACAACTACAAAGCAAGTTGGCCAATATACAAAAAAGTGGCACACTATATATTTAAAAAGTATGTCTTCACAGTGACTGAAGGCTTACAAGCTATTTTATTGTGTAGGTTCAGCTACATTTTCTAGAAGATGAGATACTGGGTGATTAAAACATGTAATTCTATATCTCTGCTGGGGAAAAGCCTAGCTAATTATTCCACGTTATTTCCCACTTAATTTTAAAAAATGCATTTAATAGTGGAATCAGAATTTTGATAACTTGAGTGGGAGTGAAAGATTATAAAAATGTACTTTAGGCTGCCTCAGTCAGAACTGGCATAAAAACAGTTCTGCAACTTATAACAACTCCACAGCTGTAATACCCATCTTTGGCTAGGAGTGTTAAAGACCATGGCTCAGAAGACAATTGTCTGCTCTGAGACCAGGAAGGACGGGGTGGCGTTAACTGCTGACCGCTTACCAGGGATTAGCTCTCTGGGAGTGGACAGGAACAGCTGGCAGAACAAAAGACAGCTTAGCCCTACATATTTTGCCTTGGAGATGCCAGGGAGAGCTTTTTCCTATTCATTCCTTGAGCCCTCTTAGACAGCCAGGCTCTGGTCACAGAGGGGAAGAGAACCAGTTTTGGACGTGTCAAGTGAGAGGTGAGCTCATTTAAATAGGAAACTGCCCAAAGAGCTGAAGATTGACCTGCCTGGTGAAATAAAGGCTCTGCCACATTGAAAGAGGGGCTCCTTGGTAATTTTACAGTAAGGAAAAGAGGAAGTGCTACAAAAGGAGACAAAGAACTGCAAGATACTAGTTCGGGTTGGGTGGCAGAAGCACACATCTGGCACCTCAGCATTCCTGGACCTGGGAAAACTCCATTTGAAGAAGTCCTTGCTTGAGGAAAGACTCTTGGCTACAGACGTTTGCTGATAGAGAGGAATCACTTAAGGACTCCTGACTCCTACTGGCACCAGGGACTGAAACGATCTCCAAGGGTCAAATGGTTGGTCTCCTGTTTACCTAATTTAGGGACAAAAAAGTCCAGCTAGCCAAGAGGACTGGTCTATGAAGGAGACCTGGTTGAGGAGAGGCCTAGCCACTGACCCTGAGGGGCTAGGGATGCAAGACAGACCAGAGGGACATTTCCCAGCAGTTGGGGGAAAAAAGTTGGACTTTGTGACTTAATCATCTGTTCTACCTCTGGAGTACTGGGACAAGGTGATGACCCTTGTCCTAGAGGGTTGCATCCAAGGCAGGCATGAAACCAGGGCCCAGATTTGCTAACATTTTCCAGAACACAATGCAGTAAGACAAATGGAGAGAGCAAAAATGTGCCATATTTACTAAGATATGGCGCATTCCTGCTCTCTCTCTGCACTGGCTTACTGAGCGCTGACTAGTGCCAATGCAGGCACCCTTGCGCCATGGTTCAAGGCCGCCTGTGTTACAGGCAGGATTGTTTTTGTGCAGGAAGGAACATCTTCCTGCAAAAAAACAATGCTCAAAAGCATTTTCCTCTTTCTATGTGTTCTGCAAAATACAGCACATGTAGAAAGAGGAAATAACGAGGAGAAATAAATATAGTTCTCCTCGTCATGCTTCTGTTGGGTTGGCGTACCATTTTCATGCATTCCCAGGTTGACTATTCTTAGTAAATCTGGGAAAGCGCCATAATCCATGGGTGGATGCGTGGGAACGCCTACACTCACGCATGGAACACCTTTCCAACGCAGAGTAATGCATGGCAGTGACCCGCATTGCCTTGGGTTACTCTAGATTTAATAAGCCATGCGAGGTGGCTTTGGGTGGCTTAGTAAATCTGACTTAAGAGCTTGAGTTGCCGTTCGTTGCCTTGCCTGACGCAGTGGCGGCGCAAGCCCTTAATAAACATGGGTCTAGGTTTGTTCCTCTCGGAACATTTTGCCACACTGAAAACAGGTTCAGTGGGACCTGGGGGTAGAGGTTTCTGGCCGCATGTGGCCCTAACCAGACACAGCTTTCAGCTTTCAGCCACTGTAGGATTTTGACTTCAAAGATGACTACGTTCGAAGGTAAAATCTTGGACCATAGCAAAGAGGCAAATCTATCCAACTGGCAAAGCACCCACAATGACCACAAAATCTAACTCTGTCCTGCTCAGAGCTTTTGGTCCAAGACCAACAGCTTCTGTGGGAGCTATTTTGGGTAATCTCAAGGGCCATAGCCTTGCGCCACTGGAAGATTTTGACTTCCTTTTAGGAGACCATAGCCAAAGGTATACATTTTGAATGGGATGACCTGCTTTGGGTTTCCGACCCTTGCTCCATCTTGGTCAGCCTCAAATTTTGCCTAGGTCCTGGTCAACCACAAATTATTGTTTTTCAATGGCACTCTACTTTTCCTATCCATTTTTTACTTTAAAGCTTTACAAATTCACATCTCTGGTTTCCTTTATCCTATTTCGTTGATCTTGGTGTCATTTTGCCAACTAAATCATTCTCTGGTTTCCTAAATATGTTTGGGAATTTTACTCTAAAATTGTTGGCACTGCTTTAACTTAATAAGCACTTTTCTTGAGATCGCCAGTCGCTTGTGTTGAACACAGATTCTCTCAGAACTCTATTTAGAACTAACCAGATTGTGTATATTAAGTTGTTAGGGGTCAACTCCTCTCAAATTAATAGCCCAATTTCTGACAATTACCCTTTGTCTTTTGTCAGAATATGTTTCCCTTTCTCCTTCACACAGTGTGCCTCTGATATTTTGCTGTTACAAGTGCACCTTGCCCTTTGTGCAGTACGCATGTCCATGCACATACATGTATGGTATGAGAAAAACTATCTTGTTGCATGAATCTGTCTCATCTCAGACTCCTTCTTCACTATGACTCCTCTTTCCCTCTTAAGTCGACTGTTAAACTGAGAGTTTCTATAATGTGTTCATTTAAATTTCAAACTGGAAATGGAGTAGCCACAGATATCACACACACTCAAGGTAAATCAAATAGTTAGTGAGTTAGTTATATAGGAGTAACAACTTTTCAATGCCTTTTACAGTTATATTAATCATCTGTGCGATAGCCATCTGCTACCTACATGCTTCCCTGTGAAGGATTAATAAAGTCACTTGTCAGAAGAATTATTTTCCATGACTTTAACACCATAACAGAATATGCGAACTGAGACAGTCCTGTCAGATTAAGTGCTCCAACTTTCTCCCTTCTCTGTATTCAGAAAGGGACATTCACCCATTCATTTATGCATGTCAGCCCTACATTTCCAATAATCTCTCAATCCTTTTCATGCACTCTTTAATTTAGGGAAAACCTGGAATTCACATGAAAATGCTGCTTCTTCGTGGACTACCTCTCAATCCTCTTCAGGAATAATAGCAAGCAGGACACACCTCAGGTAGAGGTATTGACTGGCATCCTGTATTTGCGTAGCAAACATTGGACAGCAAGAACACTCTGAAAGTTTGAGTTTGCGCCATGGTCTGCTCTGCTTTTTGAGGCTGACATGCCACCAAGCTCCTGCTTAGTCTGCATCTAAACTCAATTCCTCAGCTCTGTACCTCTATTTCTCTGTCCCTGTTGTTTTTATTTCACTCTCTTTCTTTCGCACATGCAAATACAAAGGTCATACATGCACTTATGTGCTAATACATGCACTTAGGACATTCAACTCTGACATGATAGCAATGAAGAGCAATCATGCTACATTTGGTGCTCCACACTTGCCCTTTGATCAACCCATCTTGTACAACCATCTCTTAATAGCACACTTTTGTTCTTCATGCTTGGTCTAGATTCTTTGTACGTGTAGGTGATCACGGTAAGTGGAGGCAAGCGGTCGCAAGAGGCCGATAAGCCGATAGACAGGAACTAGAGTAGCCATCTTTTTTTTTCTCCTTTTTTAGAAAATATTACTGGTGACTTGTTCAAGTGTTGAGATCATGAAGGGGCAAGCTGGTACCTGTAAAAACTGTAATCTGTATTATGTTTTAAGGAGTCAATTCTGCTCTGTTCGCTTTTGTAATAATTTAATACAGCTATGAAATCATTTAAGACAGCTATGAAATAACTTTCAAGTGGTGTCCCCTTCTATTTACTGGTTTTCTTTTCACATTGAAAACGTGGAAAAATACAGGCGTTTAGCTAATCTTCTCCAACTTTGTCAAGGTTTTGGCTTGAAAGTAGCAGCAATGCAATTCAACAGCTGGCCAGGTGCAACTTTAGATGCACCATGAACTAGCAGAGTGGCTCGATGGCTGGACTTCTGTGGGCCTATCAGTAATGCAGCAGATAACCTGAACAGCGATGGTTGATTGGTTTACAAGTGGGCACAGTCTTCTTTGTAGTGAGGAAGAAGAGATGGAGGAGAAATATCCTGTGGCTGTTTTAAACAAGAGACCGTTGCTAGACCTCTCCTCTCAGGCCTGGGAAGATGCCAAAAGTCTGATACAAACGTGTTTTGCCATTCACTTCTCATCTTTTCAAACTCAGCCAATCGCAGAGGAGCTTGTGCTGGATGTCCTACATCACGGGGAGTCAATTGCTGAGGCGTCTGAGATAGTCAGAAACTTAGCTGTCAGCCACTCTCCGCCAAATCTCCACACCAAATGCCAACATTAATAAACCGTAATTTAATAAACAATCCTGGCACAGATCTCAGTCAAATTGTCTTGCTATTCAGGCCCTTAATGTGCAAGTGACCTTTGCACTGGGAGATAAAGGACCTGGATCAGGATTTCTTCACACTACAATGGACTGTGAAGACTCAGAAGAAGCTATGAAGAGGAATGTGAAGAATGTAAAGAGTATGGGTGTTTGACTGACAACATTTGGATATTCAATAGATTCAATGTGAATGCTTACGTTGGTCTCCACAACTTCATGGGGACCCAACTATGGGACTTAATGAAACTGTGTGAGGATAATGACGCAGCTCCCCCAAGATTCATAAGGGATGTGTGGGACAATTGCCACCTCCAAGCATCAGAATGTGGACATATGCATCACCACTCTTACCACTGGGTCAGCCCAGCATGAAACATTACCCACTAAACTATCCCCACTGCTACTGCATACAGTGAGCCATCTGCTGACACAGAAGTTAACTTTAATTGCCTCACTCAAGCGTAAGATGGTTTGACAAGTGTAGGAGAAGGCCTCATCAACACCCACCTAATGACCCAATGTCCCACCTGTGCTCTTCCCTCACTAATACTATATCACTGGTGATACTCCCAGCTCCCCCTGAATATCATTGCTGAAACAAAATTCATAATCTATACAAAGACGCATTGCCATCTCCTTAGTGTACACTAAACCCTTGAGGTGTAAGTTGTGTGATTTGTTAAAATGTATGATCCTATGTACGCACATCAACAAGCATGCCATGTGTGACATGCACACGTCTTTAAGGGATCCCAAATCCGCTTTCTTCTCACTCTTACAACATGACCCAGATAAAAACATACATAGATGAGTATAGTGTTAAAAAGGTTTAATCTACAATACAGTGAGGTTGGTGCAGCGGTGAAAACAGCAAGCATGCATAAAATGAATGTTGCGATGTTAGATAGTAGACAGGGCACGAAGGCATGTTGCTTGAAAAAATGAGAAAGAACAACAATACTTATAGGAGGCACAGTGCCAGACAAGGACTGAAAACATGACGTAGGAAATAAAAATACTAACTCAAATGATGCCACGATCCATAGACAAAATGTGCAACAATAAAAAAGAAGTCAGAAAAAATATTCCTTCACATGTCAATAACTCTAAACTTAAATATCATGGAGCAACACATTGCATGTTGTGGAGCGTCCCTAAGCAGCATCAGCGCCCTCATCTTTTGCCCCACTCTCCACTATCTTCTACTTTTTGAGGAATGGTGTGTGACGCATGGGTGCTACCACCAACTCTATAGGACTGATCAAACCATGTGTGTAAGTGGGGCAAATGATGGTGGGCCTGAAGAGAGTCAGTCCAACTATTGGGCCTTGAAACTGCACAGGAGAATGTAAGGCTGTTGGGAAGGAAATGTCCCCTGCATGGTGATGTATGTGCACCCCTGCCCTGACTGCCCAAACTGTAATGATGTCTGTGTCCCTGATATGAATTTTTGAAGTCATGGATGAACACCGATCATGCACATGAGCCAGGACATAGACCTGTCTCATGGATTGTTGCATTTTTGGACGGGGGTGGGGGGGTCAGTGGCGGCTGCCTCGGAACAGGGGTGGTGGGGCAGGATGAAAAAATAAATAAAAAACCTTACCTTCACCGCCTCACGCCTCTCCTCCATCCTCACTCGGCACTGGCAGCACTGGAAGCACCCAGGCTCCCAGATTCTCCCAGCCAAACACGACGCTGCATCAGCAGCATCGTGATTGGTCTGAGCAGCCTGTTTGACTGCTCAGGCACTGCCTGGGAGCCTTGGCATGTTCTCCACCGGGCTGTGCAACAGAGACAGGTGGAGAACATGCTAAGTGCACATGACCGTTTAGCCAGCCCAAGAGGGTTGGCCAAACCGTCATGCGCACATAGGTAGTGCAAACCACTACTCACTCTGCTCTGGCGAGCTCAGCCTCTCCCCGCCCCCACCTGGCTCCAAGTCCCGCAGAGAAAAATAAAATGATAAGAACAAATTGTTATTATCATTTTTTTTTTTTGCATTGCTCAAAGGGAAGTGGGGCAATGCTCCTCCGCCTTAGCGGAGGAGCCGCCACTGAGGGGGGTGCCGAAAGTGCTACTCTCATAGTGCTGAAAGACTACTGTCTTTGCCAGGAGTCAAGCAGCATGAGCACAGTGGAGGCCCCATACAGTGGTAAGTGATCAGTAGGAGTCTACATGCCTTTCTACCTGCTTCATTGGAGTGAGGCCTACAGGCTCACTCATTTAAAGCGCCACTGCTGTGGGCTTAACTCAGCCTTGGCCTACATCAGAGTGGTGAGTAGTGCTACACAGTGCGCGTGTGTTATAAACATGTGCTGGGTGTATGTGTGCCTGTGAATGGTACAAAGCAGGGCTGATGCAGTGCTGGGCAGTGAGTGTGTGTCATGTACATGTATTGGATGTATGTGTGCCTGTGAGTGGTACAATACATGGTAGATGAAGTGCTGTGCACTGCGTGTATGCTATAAGCATATGTTGAGTTTATGTGTGCCTGTGAATGGTACAACCATGGGAGAATCTGGGTTCCATTTTGAGAGACTCAGGGTTAACTTGAGAAGTGTGAGGAGGTAAAGGAATACTCCCCGACAGATTTGTGGATTGCTGCATTCTTGTGAGCTGGGTGAGCATACTGGAGGAAGGGAGAGCCAGGCTCTTGAGAGTACTTCAAAGGATGCTCTTTGATTCACAGAGTGGTCACTTAGAGGGGGCATGGGCAATTTCGGGAAGGAGATAGGCCTGACAAGAGTATCGAAAAGAGAAAGGCTGAGGCCCTTGGGTAACATTTTGATACACATATCACTGTGGTTGACAGCAAGGTGTGAACCTCTAGTCGCTCCAATGGCCTGTCCTGTGGGGCTATCAGATTTGGCTTGCTCCCGCTGTAACAGTCTGCTTTCTGGAGGAAGGGCAGGGCAGAGGGGAGGGCACTTCAAAAGGAAGCCGATACCCAACATAAACTTCAAATACTCAGAGCATAAATCACGTTTGGTGTCTGGAAATGGACTATGAGAAGGGGATGTCAAGGCCCTTAAATTGTCAACAGTCATGCAACCAGCAGTGTTTTGCGTAGAGGAGAATCTATGCAAGACTTCTATCTGGGATCAGGACTGGGGGCCAAGGTCTGCCAGTCTCCCATCTGGACATCACCCAGGGCACCCAAGATCACCTGCCATGGACCCTGGAGCACCAGTGACTGCCTGCTTGCCAAGACCTTTATACCCTGTGAGGAAGAGGAGAGCATTGGAGGGAGTGAGATCTAGTGGGGGATTCAGGAAATTGGATCCTTGTAGCTAGGTGTGAGGACACGGTTGCTGCTCCAATCAGGTCATTGCCTGTATGCAGGTTAAAGTCAGTGTCCCCTCTATCGCAGAGGAGGGATTTGAACTTTGCTTCACGTATTGGATTGTTGTCTGTGTGCAAGTTTGCGTGGATGACCCTGTGTGCCAGTTTGGGCCACCGTTAAGATTTGTGCCATGCCGATCGGGCTGTAGACGTGTGTGGAGTGAAGCCAGTGACCCCGTATGCCAGGAGGGGGGCACCGTGAAGATTACTGCTGTGCCAATCAGGCCATAGCCCGTGCATGGAGTGAAGTCGGTGACCCCATATGCCAGGTGGGGCTACCATGAACATTTCTGCTGTGCCAAAGGGTTGTATCCTGGTGGCCCCACCTGGCATGCGGGGGCATGCCAGATGGGGCCACCAGGATAAGGCAAGCAGCGTGGTCTGGTCGAGACTGTTGTTGAGAGGAAGAGGCCTCTGTGGTGACCCTTGTGGGCCCCAGCCTCAACTGAAGACCAGCACCAGGAGCATTGAATCCCGCCCATCTGTGGGGCGGATCCAAGAAAACATACTAGCATGAAGGAGCGTCAAGGGTTACCTGCCTGCTGCCTTCGCAGGACACGGTGAGGGGAAATAGAGGACACCCAACCCCATGCAGGCTTGTATGTGAAGACCTCATCGGTGACAACTGCTGAAGCTTCCGCACGTATGAAGGGGGAGTGCTTGGAGACTCCAGCTGTGCAGGTCCTGATGGTGGGGGCAACACTGATTTACAGCCCAGGCAGCCTTGGGGGAACTTGCCTTCCATATAGCTCTTCTGCACTGGAACATTTATGACTTAATAAGAGTCAGAGTGGGACTCTTGAGACTCGGTCTACCAGTGGGGTTAACTTGACTGTTGCTTATAGTGAATAGTGAATAACCACTACCGCTAGCGAGAGGGGAGTGAGACTTAGGAACCCACCTGCTTAAACACTAGAGCCCTGACCTCAGAGGACCATGTGTATTGTTTGTGAAAGCTGTATTTTACTTTGTGTTGTAATATATATACTCATTTGTTTAATAAAAGCAAGTATTTGATTAGACAATCATTTATTGCTGCAGCTGAAATTTATTTTGAGTTGTGAGTCTGTGTTCCCCTCCACCCACGAGAAGCCTTGGACTGCTCTACCCCCGCTACCACTGAGAGCCAAGAGCTGAAGGGGTACTTGGTCCAGTTGCTCAAGTTCCATTGTGGGCCAGGCCCTGGGACATCATGAGTAAAAGACCTCAATGCCCACATTTGTGCCTAGTAGCTCCTGCTTGCCTGTGGACGTCGAAACGGGATTCCGACAAAGGCACATCTACTTCCAATACTGATGAGGGGATGGTGTGCTTATTTCTTTGTCACGAGAACCAGTTGTGTAATTGCAGCATGCATAGCTTCTGAGAAGTGAAGAGCACATCCAGTTCCCTCCTAACTCCTGCAAGAGGTGATGAATCATAATGCAGTCATCTTGTTTACAAAAAAATTGAAACTTGGGTGTTTCTGTTATATGAGGAGGAGAAGGAAATACACTTGCAATATCCAGGGTGGTGGTTTCAGGCATGTGCCTATCATCATTAATTTCGCAAGCTTCCTCAACTCCTCTTGGAGGCCTCTGGTGCAGAGGCAGCACCTGTGCTGTTCCACAGCATCACCACTCCATCTAAGATAGAGAATGGTAACCAATCTGATCCTGATTAACACGTGGCTTCTCCATATGCAGACTTCCTTCTCTACAGATCTGGTGATGAGGCTGTTGGAAAATGGCCCTCCCTGAAGGGCCACCCAAACCTTTTGCCTTCATCCAATTTTTTCCAGATTCTTTTTGTTGGCCTTAGGACTCTGAGCACTTTACCACTGCTGATCAGTGCTAAAGTGCATGTGCTCTCTCCTCTAAACATGGTATAATTGGTTTTCATTTTTTTGGCATATTTAATTTAATTGTAAGTCCCTTGTAAAGTGGTATAGCATATACCCAGGGCCTGTAAATTAAATGCTACCAGTGGGCCTGTAGCCCTAATTGTGTCCCCCACACAAGTAGCCCTGTAAACATGTTTTGGCCTGCCACAGCAGAGGCTGGGTGTGCAGTTTTGCTGCCATTTTGACTTGGCATTTAAAACCCTTTACTAAGCCTTAAGCTCCCCTTTTATTACACATAAATCACCCCTAAGGTAGGCCCTAGGTAGCCCATAGGGCATGGTGCTCTGTACGTAAAAGGTAGGACATGTACTTTTAGGTTTTGCATGTCCCAGTAGTGAAAAAACAACAAATTCATTTTTTACTACTGTGAGGCCTACTCCTCTCATAAGCTAACATGGGGAATTCCTTAATGCACTTTTAAGCTGTAATTCCTGATTGGAAAGGAGTAGCTGTATCATGTTTTATATCTTTGGAATGGTAATGACAAATCACTTTACTGCTAGGTGGGAATTGGCATTACTATTTTAGAAATGCCACTTTTTGAAAGTGGACATGTTTCTGCTATTGCAGATCTGTGTGCCTGCAGCCTGTCTCCAATACATATCTGGAGTGAGTGACAGCTTCACTTTGTGCATTTCCTCTCAACAGCCACAAACACAGGAAGGTTAGGTGTGCTTGATTACTCATCTGCATCCTCATGGCTCTTCCTGGTCATGAAGGGAGGAAGGAGCTAACACTTACACCTAAATAGGCAATGCTCTGTCCCCACACAAAGGGCTGATTACCCCCCCACAGCTAGTCTGGAGCCAGGGCTGGGATGAAAGGGCTACTGTGCACTTTAAAAACCCTTCTTTGAAGTCACCTCCACTTCAAAGGCACAACTGGGCATAAGTACTGAGGCTCTGACCCGACCAAATCAGACACTTCTGGACCTGCAACTGAACTCTATTAGAAGAACTGTTGTGCTGCATCAAGGACTGACGCTATGCTGGGCTGCTTATCTGGAAGACCTGAGTTTCTGCTGTACTGCCCTGCTGCCTACTGGTCTCTGACCCTGCTGTGGGAGTCCTGGACTCTACCTTGCAACCAAAATGATCTCCAAGGGCATGTTGGCTTGCCTCCTGTTGCTTGAGACCCAGGGCTATCAAAGTCTCTACCCCTGCTCCTGTGCCTGGTTCACTGGAAGAGGACCCAGATACTTGCACCATAGAAATCAACACATCTCCAGTCTTCGTGTATTAGAACCGGTGCATTGACCCTGCTCCGGGAGTAGAATAGGCGCATCACTCTCGGAACCAATGCCTCGCCTTGAGAACCTGAGGCATTGGAACTGCGCATCACAGCTGCAGCAGTGTGGAGGGATCGACGCATGCCCTCGACTGCATGGAGAAACCCGGTGCATCATACTTTGGAGCCAATGCATCCTGGCTCGATGCTTCGTCTTCGGAACACACCCATCGCCACCGCTGCATGGAGAAAATCGACACATCACCTCAACTGTGGGCTTGACATCGATGCACCCCACATCTCGCTGTTGCGACCAGGACCAAGGTGCTCTTTTCATCAGGCCTGCATGACTCTTGTCCCCGGCCTGTGCTCCATCATGGTCAGCCTGAACTGTTGACTTTGCCCATGTCCAGCGCGACCAGATAACCCCCATTGGTGCTTATTGCTTCTAAGTGCTAGAACTCTTTATATTCTTTACAAATTCATAACTAAGCTTCTACCTATTGGATTTTTTTTGTTTCGGTCTTGATTTTTTTATAGAATTATTATATATTTTTCTAATCTTGTGCTGAGTCCTTTTGTGATGTTTTCATTGTGGTGCTGTGTGTTGTGTTGCACAAACACTTTACACCTTGGCTCTTTAGATAAGCCTGACTGCTCTGTGCCAAGCTACCAAAAGGTGAGCACGGTTATCTTTTAGTGTGTATCTGACTTACTCTGACTAAGATTGTGGTTCCTGCTTGGACAGGGGGCATACCTCAGCCAACCAGAAACCCAATTTCTAACAGAGGCCAATGAACCTTTGAAACGTGTGCCTCTCCTTGGTGTTGCCACCAGGGATTTATCACTTTAAGGTCTCCCACATGGTTTGTTGGCTTCTCTCCAGGAATCTTTCAGTGTCATTTCCCACAGCTGCTCAAACTGAAGTCAACATGGTGCAAAGACATAGGCTGCACTCAATTGCACTGCCATATATGATGTTTAGTCTGTGATGAGTCATACACGACTTAATTTAAGGTAAGCCCTGTTAGTCTTACTGGCAATTTACTCTTTCTTTTTTATATCAACCTAATTTAGTACACACCATTAGAGAACGCCAAATGCTGTGTTTGTTGTGTTGAATCAGAAAATATGCTTATTTGGGAGAGTTTACCAATGAAGAAGAGAAATAAATGGAAATCCTGAAAACATTTACTGTAAATGTAATTTACACCACAGGCAACTGCATACATATTCCAGATGACAGAATATGTTTAGCAATGCTAAACAGCAGTGTTCAGGGCCAGGTCTCAAAACATTTTTGACTGGTGCCATTTCATGTCATTGGTGGTAAGTTAAGGCAGTGCTTCATGCAAAGAACTTTTATCACTCTGTTATGAAAGCAGGTTTCTAAATGCGGTAATGTGTGACAAGAATGGTTGTGCACAATTCTTGTGTAGTATTTGCTGTGGTGGCGATGCTCTCTATTGTAGTTTGTGCTGCTGTGCATTATAGCAATGTGTTGTATTGTACTTATGGTGTTGCATTCCTTTTCAACTGTTTCGTTGTGTTGGGCCATTATGTTTTAATTGTTTTTTAGTATGTTGCATCGCGTATATCACTGTATCAAGCTGCTTACTTTAGATATATCAATAAATGATGCTACATTTTCAGCCAAAAGCAGCACATTGATTTTAAATTCTTTTGACAAGCAACCATTTACAGTTGTAGTCTGGAATATCGAACGAGGAATATCATGATACCCTAATATCTTAGCCAAAATATCGAAGGTCAAGCTATCGAAAGGTAAGTGCATGTAGAGAAGTATAGATTTACATTTCTTAACTGCACATTTATGTGCTTTGAAGATATGTATATTGTCAGGGCACATACATGTGGATGTAGGTATAAAAAATCTATACATACTTACCTGTTGATATTGCTGTCCTCTGTATTTTGGCTACGATATTAAGGAATAACAATGTTCCGAACCCACACAACTGTTTACGACTGTCTAATGGCCTGATTACGAGTTGAGGCATTATTTTTTCACCCCTGATAGAAAACTATACCAGGGGGTACGAGTTTATGGGGAATAACATGCAGATGTTGGTTTTTAAAACACCTAAATCTGCATAATACAGTAAATACCATATGCTTACCCCTGTTACATTTTGACAGGTTTGGCCTGCCGAAATTTAACGAAGGTTGAGTTATTTAATGCATCTGATAAATATCAGATGCATTAAATACCTTCCAACTCGTAATTCTGACCCAGGTGTAAACAGGGGTGAACGCATGGGTGGAAATATTATGAGCATCTCATAATCAGGCCCTAAGTAGGCAAAACAGTGCTGTACCAGCTCTTCAACTATTTAATACAACACTCAGCCCAAAAGTATTGCAAATAATTGAGGAAAAACCAGGACCCAAATAGCATATGATAAACCACGTGTTATGAAAGCACCATTATTTAGGAAAAAGGTACAGTTTTGCTCAGAAAAAAAGCTAATTCACAGTCTGGAAAAGTATAGTATATGGTAAAAAGATTGCTTGGATAGTACCGCATAGTAAGTCAAAAAAGACATTATAAATATTAAGCTCAAGCAGTCATATGCTCAAGTAGTGCTACAATACATTCTACACCTACTGTGTCTACATAGATTTAGGAACCTGCTAAAATCTGTCACTAGTCTCTTCTTCGAGACATAGCATAAATTGATGAATTTTCAAGAAAGCTTTTTTGTCACAGTACAACAATTGCTCATGCAACTTGGTGCTGAATCCGAAGACGACAGCTACATAACAAGTGTATACCGTGGTTCACCTCACAATTTTGAATTTTGTACTGAAAAATGCATCATACCAGGGGATAGCAGAGTTATTCCCGTCATGTATGCAGTTTGAAGTGGATTCACCACCAGCCTCTTAGTGGGAGTGATGGAGCAGGGGTTTTGAGAAAGTAAAACCTGCTCAGATTAATTCCTCGGTAACATTTACTAACAGTGTGCGGTGAAACTAACATGCAAAAACAAGAAAACACGGGGAAATGCTTGTGCGCATGCGTACACTAATGCGTGGACTAATGCATGAAAAACTAGGCCGCATTCACGTTATGCTTGAAATTTAAAATAATAATAATGCTGCTTTCCGTGCTTAATGCTTTAATAGACGAATAACGTGGGATGGTGCTAATGGTGGGTGGTAAATAGTGAGAATTATATTTCATGAAATTAATAATGTCTGTGTTTTATTTATCGTAGCGAAGCTTGTATGGGCTTACATCGTTGCATGATGAATTAAGGGTTAATGAGAAGAAAAATCAAATAAAAGCTGAAAAATCGAGCTCTGAGAGAGAAATGAAGAAGGCAATGTTGACGACCTTCGAGATCCATTGTATGTCTGCCAAGTAACGGAAGGATGGCCGTGAGATCATGAGCAAATTGTACAAACCTCTTCCGCGGAAGCTGCAGAAGGCAGACAATAAAATGTAGAGTTTTGAAACATGTTACAAATCGAAGGAAGCTGTATTCATGAAACGTGGATTACGTACTTGTTGAAAAAATAAAACAAAGGGTGCTGTGAAACCATGGACGTGACTATGGTGGTGTGATAGAACACCCCCTAAATTGACCAATGAGAGACTAAGAATCTGAAAATGTTGCTATAATGGTGGGATGGACATGTAGGTTTTTAGAGTATAACTGGGGTGTCTGGGAGGTGTTAAGCTAGCTCGTTAGCTCGTGGGGACGCCTCTCTGAAGAAGCTAGAGAAGGAAGATCGTCGCTGTCCGTCGGTTTGCTGTATGCAGACAGAGGCCTACCTGTTTCCTGTTTCTGATCTATTCTTTGTTTCCTGAACCTTATCGGGGAACCCCCATCTATTCTCGTGGCCAGGGGGTAGATTTTCCACTAAATATTTAGGTTAGTATGGCTAAAACCTATATTTTGCATAAATATTTCCAAAAGTATAATTGTCTTAAACTTATGTCTCTTCATCTATCCACTCCTTCATTGCATTCTGCTTATTGTGATTCGAGTTTGTTGTCATTTTGCTTTGACAACTGTTCTCTCTCTGCGATTTATACTTTGTTTGCCGAGTAAAACTGTACATGATGAGCATTTACCTTCACATTATTTGCGATAAATATTATTAACCTTATATCGAGTTTGTGCTTTATTTTAGTAGTATAGATCAATAGTTAGTTTCTAAATATTTACCATCAACTCTTCAACTAATGGTCCATCGACCAGAGGAAAGAGAGTTTGATTACAGGTTCAATTATGTATCTAGTGTGTTAGGATGAGCCTGTAGTTTGTGAACTGATTTAACGTTTTTTTAAACTTGAAACAGCGCAATGGGGATTTATGTGTTGGATGTATGAGTATGGGCCAGTGATTGTGTTTTATCGATTATCGATCCCTGATTGGCGCTGGATCAGGAGTAATGCCACTCATGTATAATTAACATGTTAGTACTCGGTGCTGCAACACGGATCCTGTTGGTCCTATAATGAGAGATATTGCATAAAAGACAATATATATCTCAACTGTTTTAGACTAAACTGTATTTTAAGTTTTGTAATGTTTAACAAAACCAACGTTTAAATTACGTTAGTATACAATTCTTAATATATTAAAAGTTGTACAACGGAAAACGTTTTTGAAAACAATCCACCTGTTATTGCAGAACCTGTACTAGAGTAAGTGCAGGCCGACGGATCACCACATGATGATATCTTACTAAGGGGATGTGCACAGGGGACATGCATGGAGCTGACTTAACACATCATAAACCCCGTAAACATCCCATAACAGCTAGCTCATTTGTCAGGCAGAGCTTCAAGATATTAGTGCGACTGCAGCCCTGTAATCAGCAAAGATGCTATTTCTCTGTCCTTGGGGTCTGAAGGAAGCAGACTTAAACCTTTTCTAGTTCGTCTTTATGTATCTTCTGTAAGCTTTAGATGAAGCCATCGCCCTTACTTTCTGTTTTCTTAAGCCCATAAGTCTTGTCCACTAAGGGAGTCTTAACAATAGATAACACATTGGTATTAATTTCATCTACAGTTGGCCATCTTCTGTCTGGGTCTCCTGGTATTGTGCTTATGTCCTGGCATTAACCTTCAGGCAGAGATTAATTTTGCTAATTTTCTATGAGGATTCTTATTCTTTTATCCTTATCCCTCAATGTCCACTGCTCCATGTGACATCATGTGGATTTATTCTGTACCAAGTGGTGTGTTGTAGTAAAAGGATAGCATAGTAAAGTTTCCTGCATGCAGTCCGTCTTTTCTGTTTCTAGTTTTTAGGTGTCTCCAGTAAGTTATATTAAATGGGCATCCATAGATTAAGTTTTCATCTTCATAGGTCTCTTTCAAAGACCATGTGGGTTACTTGCTATGTTTTTACCAATAGTAGTCTTATGAGATTCCTTAGTTTGAGTCGCAGAATGTGGAGATCAATCTGCAGGCCTTGAAAGTCACTAGCCGCTGAGTCAGCAATCACTTTGAAAGAAACAAAGTCTATCAAAGAAACACAGAAAACATTGAAAAGTATGTCTTTGGTTATCGCGCTCTTTAAATTAAGGAGTGCTGACAACTCTTTCAGGTACACAGCGCAATAATGGTGAGTGCACTCGACGGGGGGATGATCGTTGGCTGAAGCGTCAACACCCCTCCTCCCTGCCACGTCAGGACGCATTGCCGTAGCATCGCTATGCGCCGGCGCTCGAGTGCGGCTGCTTGCTGCAGGCTGCGGGTTTTCGGCTGCGACCAAGTTGGGATAAACGCCCGAAAATTGGAGGATACGAGGGCTATCCCCAAGAATTAGCTCGGCGGCAGAAGGCTGTGAGTATCATATGGGGCCCCTCTTTTCCTTCTCTACTTAGCTGCGCATCCATTAGGGGGCATGAGGGACCTGTGGTTTCCCCTCCTCCTTGGCTGACTCAACAGCTTGAAAAAGTTTCCAGCGTGGATGGATATCACCTATATTTTTTGCGCCCCTGATGACCTGCGTTGCCCAGACCTCTGAGAGACCAAGTTCCTACTTGCTGTGCTGTGGTCTCCAGGTTTGTCACTGGGGGGGTAAATTATTATTATTAATTTACATTTGATAAAGTGCATGGCTACCCTTAGGCATCCCAGTGCTAGCGGCAGCAAGCAAAGGATAAGAATCTTAAGAAAGGTTCTGAAAAAGCCATGTTTTTAGTTGCTTCCGAAATGAGAAATGATGGGTCAATGAACGGAGATTGATGGGGAGCGTGTTCCATTGTCTCGTCGCATTGTAGGCGAATGTACGGCCTCCGGCTCGTGCTCTTTTGATTTTAGGTACTGTAGCCAGAAACATATTAGCTGATCGCAGGCATATTGAGGGATGATAAAAGGCCATAAGGGTGGAATTGATTTTAGGGCCAATCCCCCAGAGGGTTTTGTGCGCTATGCATAAAGATTTGAACATTATGCGTTCCTTTATTGGTAGCCAGTGTAATGATTTCAGCGGAGGCTTAGCGGACTGTGATCTGGGGATGTTGTGCAGCAACCTGGCTGCACAGTTCTGCACAGCCTGCAATTTCCTTGTGGTGGCCTTTGGAGTGCCCAGGTAGAGAGAGTTTCCATAATCTAGCTGGGAGTCTGATGATGCCGTAACAAGAGGCTGCTAGTTGTACTGCTTGGTGGTCAAATTTAAGTGACCTATCCAGCCATATTCCCAGGCTTTTAATCCTTTCTTTGGGTTTTGGAGACGGGCCAAGACATTTGGGCCAACTCAGTGCGGGAGTAGTGATGGAGTAATTACCAAGAATCATTAACTCAGTCTTGTCTCCATTGAGCTTGAGACACGACTGGTCCATCCAGGTGGCCACCGTTCCCAAGCAAGATTCCAAGTTGGCTGGCGCCTTCTTTGGGTGGCTTAATGCTACCACTAGCTGTGTGTCGTCTGCATAGGTCACGATCTGGATCCCATATGGCAGGACTAACTCAGCAAGTGGCCTTAAATAAACATTAAAAAGGGTAGGGCTCAGTGAGGAGCCCTGTGGGACTCCACATGTGAGAGGAACCCTTCTTGAGGTGTGGTTGCCCTCAAAGACCTGATATGATCTGTCTTTTAGGAAAGATTTGATCCAGGTGAGGACTTTGCCTGACACTCCCACCGTTCTGAGTCTGTCAAAAAGGATGTTATAATTGTCTGTATCGAATGCGGAGCTCAGGTCAAGCAGGATGATCGCCACCATGCCTCCGTGATCGAGGATTTTCCGTGATTCCTCCACTACTGCTAGCAGGGCAGTTTCTGTACCATGGTTAGGTCGGAAGCCTGTCTGGGAAGTATGTAAAATCGAGTGGGATTCAAGGTACTCGGAGAGGATTCTGTTTACATGTTTCTCTAAGATTTTACTGGTCATGGGGAGAAGTGAGACCGGCCGATAGTTGCCCCACAGTTCAGGGTTAAGGTTGTTTTTTTTTAGTAGTGCTCTTATCATGGCATGTTTCCATGGCCTGGGCACTTGGCCGGAGAGTATGTAAGAGTTTAGTACTTTCAATAGCACAGGTAGTATGACATACTCCACCTTGCAAAAACAACAGTTGATGGACAGAATGCAGAACAATGTCATACATTCACCCCAGTACAGAGATCTGGGCCTAAATCCATCGTTTTTTTGCTCACCATGCCATTCCAGTTTGAACCCAGCCATATGCAAATCAGTCTTGACCCTGTGCCTCATGGGAACAGTCCAGCCCGAACTGCCAAGCCAGGTCCTCCCTGGACTGCAAACAAGCATCCTAGGACCGGTTTCGGGGTTTCACCCTCTTCAGCCAGGATAGCTTGACTCCAGTGGCATGGAGAGCACGGGACCCACGTCTGGGCATACCCGTCCCACTCGGGGTGACAAATGCAAAAACAACAGTTGATGGACAGAATGCAGAACAATGTCATACATTCACCCCAGTACAGAGATCTGGGCCTAAATCCATCGTTTTTTTGCTCACCATGCCATTCCAGTTTGAACCCAGCCATATGCAAATCAGTCTTGACCCTGTGCCTCATGGGAACAGTCCAGCCCGAACTGCCAAGCCAGGTCCTCCCTGGACTGCAAACAAGCATCCTAGGACCGGTTTCGAGGTTTCACCCCTCTTCAGCCAGGATAGCTTGACTCCAGTGGCATGGAGAGCACGGGACCCACGTCTGGGCATACCCGTCCCACTCGGGGTGACAAATGCAAAAACAACAGTTGATGGACAGAATGCAGAACAATGTCATACATTCACCCCAGTACAGAGATCTGGGCCTAAATCCATCGTTTTTTTGCTCACCATGCCATTCCAGTTTGAACCCAGCCATATGCAAATCAGTCTTGACCCTGTGCCTCATGGGAACAGTCCAGCCCGAACTGCCAAGCCAGGTCCTCCCTGGACTGCAAACAAGCATCCTACTCCACCTTGCGCAACATTTGAACAGGAGCTGCATCAAGGGGGGAACCTGATTTGGTTTTAGAGAAGAGTTGGGCTAAAGTAGCAGCATCTATAGCGGGAAGGTCTACTAGATGTGGAGAGCTGCCCCCCCAAAGTTTCTACTTCTATGTCCAGGTTCTCGGGGCAGGAGGCATGGGGAAATGTGTTGTAAATGTCTAAGACTTTATTATTAAAAAATTCTGCTAGTTCCTTACAACGTTGCTGCGCGGATTCTGTAGGTAATTCAGGAGAGGGGCAGTTTGTCAGGCTTTTCGCTATTAGGAAGATTTCCCTCGGAGCGTTAGCTGCCACTGTAATTTTCTCCTCATAATATAGTGCTTGTGCCCTCTTTGTTACTGCCTGCACGTGCTCTGTTTTCTATTTCTGCAGGGCTTGGTGGTGCTACCCGGTAGAGGGTTGCTGGGTAGTGCCACAGCAGTAGGAGCTCTTATAGGCTGTCAGTACACTGTAATATAGTGGATAAGCAGGGGCTGAGAAGCAAGATTAAAGACTAGGTGTTTGGGTGCAAAAATGCGATGTCATTCTAAGGTCTCTGGCACTATAACCACAACCCATTTTGATTCACCTGCACTGGCCCAAAGGGTCAAAAAGTGAGTGGGGCAAGCTACAGCTCTAGCAAACAGCACTGCTACGGCCCGTAAAAACTACGCCCTCCCTAGTAATACTGAGGAGCATGAAGAAGGTGTAAGCATTATCGAGGGCCAGCAGCACCAGGAGGGGACTTTGAAGGAAGTTTCCATGAGCCAGAGCCCTAATAGTCTGAAAATTGGGATAACTTCACTCAGTCAGATCTTAGAACAAAAGTCAGTAGCGGTCAGCCGGGAAACAGAGGCTATTCTACCAAAAGCCAGAGAAGTCATGGAATATCCTCTCTTCATGAAGACCAAATCAGGTTCGAGGCCAGGCACATGCTCCGGGCCGACCTGTTTGAGAAGCCACAACCCCCGCAACCATCCTTGGCTCTTTCTCCAAGGGACATTTTGGAGATATCTCAACAATTGGTGCCTCTAACCCAGCCAGCAACAGCCCTACGTTCATTAGATATCGAGCAGGAGGATTCAGGAACTGGAAAGATGCAAGAGGAGCCAGGCTTAAATCTCTTAAGCGATGAGGCATTTCAGGGTAATCCTCTGTTAATTATGCAATGGGATGCTAAGACGATGCTAAACCTCATTCTGGAGGAGATAAGGGACCTGAAAGCCTCACAAACTACAGAAATTGCAGCTTTACATGTACTCCTCTTTAAGATCGAGGAGACCGTTGCCCAGATCCCGGAGAGGTTAAAAGAAGGGGAAGTAAGGATTTCCCAGCTAGAGGATCAGGTATCTATTCTGCAGGAAAAAACAGTTACCTTTCAGAAACAGAAATCTTCAATTGAGTATAGGCTGGAGGAACTGTAAAATCATTCCCAATGCACTAATTTACGTATTGTTGGATTCCAGAAGGATTTGAGGGACATCACACGCTACAGTGGGCGAATACTTTTATTAAAACACACATTCTCCCTGAATATTCTTGTGGCCTTTCACTCACAAGAGCTCATCGAGTACCAGCACATCAGCCGCCAAATCAGAAATTTCCTCACACAATACTCGTGAATTTCAGAGATTATTGGGTGAAAGAGCAAGTACTATCGAATGCGATGTATACAACGCAATAACCAGAGTAACGGTTTGCATGGCATTGACAAGCAGACCAGGTCTTTTCCAAACACATTGACATCATCCAGAAAATCGATGAAATGCCCCAAAAAGTATTCTACCATCTTAAAAACATACATTGCTTACGGATTAACATAAGGCCTTTAACTGATGATGCACATGTGAAGATTTACAAACCTAAGACATTCCTGCAAAAGGCCCCAATATATTTGAAAATGATCCTCAAACAATTGTTGACAAGCTGTCTCTTGGAATGTATACCACTTGCTATTTATTCATTAAATCAAGATTATACTGTATGAATGTTGCAAATTTTCCAGTCCGCAGTTCAGAGAGTAATGTTGATCTGTAAGTAATTCCCTCATAATCTTTACTTTGACCTGCTTAGGGTCACATTGCCATTTTCTCTAAGTACTTCTTTCGCCACTGGAGTAACTTTACAATGACGTACAATAGATACGTCACCACAGCTGTGCCCCTGGCTTGCTCCTTGCGACCCCTGGCACTGCCTTTGTAACCTGTGGCCTCAGGGGAACATTTATTTATATTATTCTGATTTGTTTTGCAGTCGGGGGGTACAGAAACAGAGCTATAAATGTCTTAGCTCTGTTAAACAAATAAAGACAGCAGTGCAAAGCATACTCATCTGAATAAAATAAAGAAACAAAAAATGCTAATTATTAAATAGGAGCTTGCTGATTTCTGTTATTAGGAACACATGGAAATGTTGTTTAAATAAAAGCCTCACCTCTGTGCTCTACTGCATGATACTAATCAAAATGTATTAACAATGCTAAGGAATAAATTATGCCAATAACCGAGTTTACATTCAATATATGGTCCACAAAAAGAAATACAGATGGACAAAACCACAAATATTTTTAAATCTTTTTTTTCATCTTCTACATTTTATGCTTGGGGTGTACACTAGAGAAACCATTAAATCATGACAGTTTGCTGTATAAATAACTTGACTTCCCAGTGTTGTTTTGTGTTATTATTGTACTATAGTCTCCTCTTCTAACAAACCCATATTTATTCATGCAATAAAAAAGAGAAAGGTGCAATGTTCCTATAATGTTAGTACCCTATTTAAAACTGAGGTGGTATGTAAAAAGGACATTTAACTGTATTAGTAACTGTTGTATTATTTTATAATTGTGCACTTAAGAGGCTCCTTACTTCAGAAATGTCATCAATAATGATGTCATCAGAATTAAGTTCATATGATTATCACTGTCCAGAAAGCTTCAGTGTCAAAGATCATGTGATGTCACTTCCTGTGATGTCATTGGGTCAAAAGGTGGTTATGTGATGTCACTTCCACTACCCCTAGCATGTTAGTGAATTAACGCCCATTCACACCCCTTACAGAACTCACTGTTTTATTACATTAATATCAGTAAAAAATCATGGTGCCTGAAGAACATGGAGCAAGCTAGTGACATGCTGGCATAGTTTTGCGTTCCTCTTAAAAAAAAAAGTAAATGTGTCTCACATGTAGCAACACGATGGAAAGACAACAAACACTGCACACTTTCTTTTGGGTTCTTAGCTACTAAACTAACCTTTAATACTTGATGTCATATTTTTGGATTTCTGTTTTCAAAGAAATGGAGTGTATTTCAGTATTTGGCAACAATATCTTAAACATAAAAAAACACTAAAATATTTTTTATTCTTTTTAATGCACTCTGCCATCAGCGTGTGTTTATTTTGTGTTGTTAATATTGATTACATATCATTAATTTTTTCAATGGGACCGAGGCATGCCACACACAAAAACATGAGTTACCCTCATCCAGAAAACATTGATATGCACGAGCTCTATGCTGCAACATTGCTTCCTGTGCGGTAAGTGAAGCACTGTGGGAGTACGCTATCCTGGCCAAAGAATCTGCTCACGGGGGTACAAGCCACTGTCAGCCAAGCCGCTGAGGACTACAAGTCCATTCTACTCTGCCCGGGCTGCCGCCTGAACACATCCTGCCAGCGCTATAAAAGCATGCTGCGGTCCCGCTGTCTTAGGGGCCAGCTCTACGCTGCAACATTGTTTCCTGTGCTGTAAGGGAAGTGCTGTTGAAGCGCGCTATCCTGGCCAAAGGATCCTGCTGGCGGGCGGTACAAGCCACTGTCAGCCAAGCCACTGGGGACTAAAATTCCCATGTCCTACTTACTTTGCCCAGCTGCCTCCTGAACACATCCCACTAGCGCTATAAAAGTGTGTCCTGGTCCCGCTGTGCATAACGCACCCGGGCAAAGCCCGGGCCAAGTACGGGTCCATCTGCGCCCATCCTCTATCAGGCAAGGATGGGCTGGGCCTGCTCTCTTTAATTTTCGCCTCATAAAAAAATCAGTGACTCTGCTTTACACGGGGAGTACTACTAGCGGGAAGGTGAGAAAAAGTATCACTACTGTGGGGAAGCACAAGGTTGTTGGGGGTGCCACTGCCACACGCACTTCAGTTTCTATCAACAGCATGCTGGAAAGGGTTGTCGGGATTGTCACGAATAAAATTGTATTGACAGACTCTCTTTGGATTTTGGGGTGCTGCCAGCTCCGCATCCTAATGTTGTTTCGGTTGCAGATGTTGCAGTTAACAGTCTTTTGCTTGAGAATGGAGTTGGTCACCAGCCTGTATCTGCTTGCCCCGGATATTGTTTTGATGTGGTCGTTATCGGTGAGTCAGTACTCGGCCCCGGCAATCTCCCATCCCTGCAATCTGTTCCTGCTACAGCTGTCAAGCGCAAAAGACAATTGGGGAGAACTGAGGCTGCAAACCGGAAACAGCACCCCACCCCACTCCAAGGAACAATAGTGAGCTAATTCCCTGGATTCAGCCCCTGACGGCACCTCAACCCGAACCTCAAACATAATCCTTTGCCTGCCAGATATGTGATCCTCCGTCTCTTGACCCCCTGTCACTTGAAGCACTTTGTGTGACATTTGATAATATTCTTGAGGGGAAACTCAAGCCATTGACTAAATGATTGGATCAGCTTGAGGGCTTCCTGGGTAGACCTCTTAAGCATGTTTTCACCGAGGACAAGAGCAAAAAAGGCAGCAGCCCACCGGCACTTGACCAATTATTCTCGAATAATACAACCAACACTGCCCATCAGGGTACAATTAAGAATCTGCCTGTGCCTGATACCCACAGACATTCCTCAAACACCTTGGATGGGGGTCAGACTGGGGATAATTTTAATATATGTGCTTTGCGTAATCCAGTTTGTCAGGCCGTGTCATCTCCTGATCCAACCCCCCCATTTGCTGGTAATTTTGCTGCTGCCCCTTGTCAAGATGCTTTAAGCCTCCCCCTTCAACATGCCCTTATGTGCTCATCTTGGCCAGTGTTTCCCCTATAAGAACTGGACAACAGGAGTCATGATACCAGATCAGAAATAAGGCTGCCCACTGGCTATACAATTACAAACACTTTAATGCCTGGGGCCTCAATTAGATAATAATTTTGAGGAGAGTAGGCTTGCTCAGACACTCAAAGAAAAACATTATGGGGGACTGCATTGTCATAAGCGTCGAACGCCTGCATGTGTCCGTAATATACTGTGTACAAAGGAATCCAACAGCTTAACTTAAACTAAGGTTGTTAACCTTCCCCTGGATTTTTTTTACAGGCCACCAGCCCCTTTTTCAGGCTCTCAAACCCCAATCTTGAGTATTTCCTGCAATGTCCCCTGCACTAATATGTTCTTTGCACTCGGTGACCTGGAGAATGAAGATTGACATTATGGGAGTTCATCAACGCCCAACCAGGTACCTATCCACAATGATACGCCCATAGTGCACACTACTAGTATTACCCCTGTTGTAGAGGTTGAAAGTAGGACGATGGAACCTCATTTGCCAATTACTCGTAATGAGGATCCAGTAAGGTACCCAGCCAGTGCCAATTCAGGGGTTCTTGTTGGGGATAGGAGCAATACCAAGGATATGGGAACCAAGTCACTCAAAATACTTAGCTGGAATGTGGCCGGTATTAGACCAAAGATCAATTTACTGGATTGGCTCCGTTTTATCAGGAGCTACGACATTGTGCTGTTTTAAGAAACATGGGACACACTGCTTGTATTTGTGGATGGGTACCATTGTTTTAGTGTCTCTGCCATTCCTTCACATAGCGGGCTCGCATGGGTAGGGGCTGGCCATATGGGTGAGCACTGCTATAGGGGGGCACGTTAAAACCATAGAGTCCCATGATAGCAGCTTTCAAATCATAGTAATTAAAACTGTTTCGAGCTTGCACATTGTGAATTTTTACAATAATGGCTTTAGTGGTATATGTAGCACCAAATTTCTGCCATTATTCAAATCTATCTCCAAAATAGCGGATGATTTGGGACGATCACGGCACACACTGTAGCTATGCCTGGCTGGAGACTTTAATGTGCGGCTCCCCAATAATTTTGAGGACCTACATTTAGTACCATGTTTCCCTGCTAACACTGACCCACGGAGTGCGGAATTAATTTAATTTCTTCCCCACTTGACTTTGTAAAATGCACTGGCCATTGCGAGTTTATCTAGTTGTGAGGTACCTACTTTCAGGGGGCATGGCAGCCACTCAATAACAGATTATATTTTTGTTACCTGCAACTTAGAGGACTTACTTTTACACTTCATGGTCCTTCCATACTGCCATAGTGGCCACAGCCACATTGAAGTCAAACTATTACTTTGTCCTAAGGAATCAAATCAAATCAAATCAGGGACATTTGTACAGCGCACATATCACTCTGTCTCATGGCGCTTGCAGATGGCTCTGATAGAGTGCTCATTTAGTTGTCAAACAGCCATGACTTCAGCTTCTTGCGAAAGCAGTTGTGATCTGTGATAGTACGTAGGTTTAAGGGGAGTTTGTTCCAAGAAGCAGGGGCAAGAAAGGAAAAAGACCTTCCTCCATTTCTCACGGTACGAATTCTGAGCGGTGTGAGAAATGATTCGTTGCTCGATCTTAGCACCCTACAAGGCTGGTACCAACGTAGTTTTTTGGACCAGTACCCCGGGCCTTTTCCATACATATTTTTGTGTGTTAGACAGAGAATTTTAAATAGGATTCGCTGTCTAACTGGGAGCCAGTGTAGAGATCTCAGACAGGGGGCAGAAGGGGATCTGGGCGGAAGATTCAGAACCAGCCTGGCCGCAGTGTTCTGCAAGATCTGAAGTCTTGTAAGAAGGCCTTCGTTGATTGAGGACAACAGGGCATTTCCGTAGTCCATGCGATTTATTATTAGTCCCTGGACTAATGGTTTCCTGGCCTCGATCGGAATCCATTTGAAGACCTTTCATAAGCTACGCATCACTCCAAAGCAACAGCCAATTATATGATTAGTCTGACTTTTCATTGACAATTGGCTATCCATATAAAAACCTAGGTTCCGTACCGTCGGTTTGGGTGTTGGACAAGGTTCAGGGGCCACCAGTCATGAGACCAATGTTCCTGAGCCTTGCCAAAGAGCATGATCTCAGACTTGCCTCCATTTAGTTGAAGGTGATTTGTACTCATCCACCTATCAACGTGGGACATGCATTCTTTGAAATGCTGCTTTGTTTCTAATGGGTCTGGTCCAAGAGTGACCAAGATCTGCGTGTCATCGGCATATGACACGACATCAAAACCATAAGATCTGATCACCTTGGCCAACAGCGTCATGTAAAGATTAAAGAGGGTCGGGCTCAGGATGGAGCCCTGTGGCACTCCCATCTTGACCGGTCTGTTACATGACACATTGTTGCCCACCTGTACCGTTGTAACTCGGTCTGTTAGGTAACTCTTAAGCCATTTTAGGGCATTCCCCCTGACACCAATCTCCCAAAGCCGATGTTCTAAAATGCTATGGGAGATGGTGTCAAAGGCGGCGGATAGGTCAAGCAGGACAAGGATTGTTGACTGTCGTCTGTCCAAAGCTAGCCTAATGTTGTCTGTTACCTCTACCAGTGCTGTCTCGGTACTGTGGGCCGCCCTGAAACCTGACTGTAAGGGATCCAGTAGTCCATGGCTCTCGAGATGACTAACGAGCTGTTGATTTACTAGTGATTCCAGCATCTTCCCAAAATAGGGAAGCAGCGAAATAGGACGATAGTTCAGGAAGAGTTTTGGATCGGCTGTGGATTTTTTTAGGATGGGCCTGACCCTGGCAGCTTTCCATAGTTTCGGGAACTCAGCTTAGTGATTTGTTAAATAAGTCGGTTAGACTTTCCAACAGTACCGGTGCAATGGTTGGGAGGAAAAGTTGAGGCAGGATATTGGGGCCTGTAATTTGCAACCTGCTACCGATAATTTGAAGCTGATGTGGAGATTGTGTGACCCCATCTCAATTTTTCAAAGTGATAATTGGGGCTAATTTGGAGTTGGTGAATTTGTGTCAGTGGAGGTCCATGGTTTGCAGGTGAAGGAGGTCTCCACCGATCTTTGCTCGGAGATCAGGAAGCCTCTCCTGAAACCTGTAGAATCTACATCTGACACACCTAGATGATTTAATTCTGAATGCTCAGCCGCAAATAGAGCTCTCCGCCTAACCCTGGCATCTAAACCCAGGGACTTTGCACTTGTGGCCGTCCTACACAAGCAACACAAAAAAATCACCACTAAATGATGGCAGGAGGTTGTTGTAGCACACGGGAAACGCTAGTTCAGGCATCAAAGCTGGGTAGTAGCAAATCGTTTTGGATCTCCGTAGCTGATTTAAAGGAAAATAACCAGCCATCTACTCCATCTTCTGTCATATTTGTTAGTAATATTTGGAAGGAGCATTTCAGTAAAATACATGCACCTTAATCCCCCCACATTTTTACTATAGATCTTTGCCTTGTATCTCACTTTCAGATGACCCTAAGGGAACTTGAGGACACCATTAACCAAAGTTTTGGCGGCAAAGCGCCAGACACTGACAGAGTTCCCATTGACTTAATTAAAAGCAGCATCATCTTTTAGACCCCTCTGCATATGCACACTTTTAATAAGCTCACCCATTCATCTTTGCCCGGCACATGTGATACATCCATCATAGTCCCTATTTTGAAAAAAGGGGATTGCTCACTTCCAGGTTGTTACCAGCCGATTTCACTCATTGACACTACTGCTAAAATACTCGGCAGAATGATCTACAATAGGATTATGGATTGGGTGCATGTAGGGTGTGTACTACATTGATGCCAATATGGGTTTTGAAACAAAGTAGGAACTAGTAAATAGTGCCTCAATTTAAATTTGGTCCGAGGGAAATAAACGGTGGCGAAACAATCCCCCCTTTATCTAGTGTTTATGGATCTCTCATCAGCCTTTGATTGTATGAAACAGGCTAAACTGTGGCATCTGCTAGTTCCACAGGGCATAGATACAGTTTTAGTTTTTGTAAGTAAATACATTTATTGTTTCAATTAATAAAAATTGTTACAAAAGGCCGTGCGTGGTGTGTCCTTCCACGCACCTTCTTTGGTCATTAATAAAAACAACATTGTATCATTTCATTTAGTACATTTCCAACGGTTACACTGGGCAAAAAAATTGATATGTGCTCGCTGATTTGGGCCTGAGGTCTGTCTTTAGCCAAAGGCTCGGTCTTTGTTTATAAGTTCTTTAAGTTGATGTGGAAATTTCACTAATCTGGTCAGTTCCATGGGGATCTCTAAGTTAAAAAGAAGTTTCATTGCATCTAGGCAGGTACGGATGCCATATTTTAAAAACAAAGGGGCATATTATCAAGGGCCCATCGCCGCTTTAGCGGCACTTTTTTGCCGCTAAAGCGGCGATATTTTTATCGCCCTATTAGCAAGCTGTCGCTAACAGCCGTTAGCGACAGCTTACTGGCGATAGCGGCCGGTTTTTTTATCGCCTTGCATGCCAGCGATATTTATCGCTAATGACATGCAAGGTAGGCGTTCAGTCTCTAAACTGCACAAAAATGCCCGCGAACCGCACTTCGCCCTATTAGCAAGGATGGCCCGGACCCGCGAAGCGATAAAAAAAGTGTCGCTAAAGCCTGTTAGCAGCAGGAATTTAAGACCAGAAAAAAGCAGGTCTTAAAAATGTGGATAAGACTTGGGCCCACACCTATGCATGTTTTTGGTGCTGGACTGCGCTGCAAGCAATGTTGCAGCGCTGCCCTGCGACAAAAATATAGGGGCAGATTTACAATCCCCTTGCGACATCTTTACGACACCGTTGCACCACTTATGTGATGCAGCGGTGTCGTAAACAATGCACCACTATGCGACAGATTTGCAACGTGACACATCTAGTGAGATGCGTCACGTTGTAAAGCCCTGCGCTACATTATACCTAGCGCCAGGTATAATGTATGCAGGGTGGGCGTTCCGTCACAAGGGAAGCTCTCGTAGGGTGACGCAGTGAAATCTACAAGATTTCACTGAGTCACTTTTACGTCCCCGCTGCGTCAAAACCTTACACCTGCTTGTAGCAGGCATAAGGAGTGACGCAGCATTGCAAGTATAGGATGCCCCTGAGCAGTGCTGGAGTTGCGTCGCGCTTGCGACATGACTCCAGCACTGCGTCACCTATACGCTGACAGATGCGTCACGCATCTGTCTCTCCTTGCGCCACAGTGCGCTGCATTGTAAATGCAGCGCATCCATGGTGGCGCAAGGGGTTCCTAACGTCATGCAAAATAACTGGCGCATCCCTGCTGATCTGCAGGGATGCGCCAGTTATTGTAAATCCGCCCCATAGTTAAGGAATGCACACCATCACTAAGATAGTGCGCATTCCTGTGCCCCAGTCATGAAAAGTGTTTATGCGCTGCGACAAGACAGCGTTGCAACACTTCTCATCACGCCCTCCTTGCAACAGCATGGATGCGCTGTACTCACTGGACAGCGCTCCATGACGCAAGTAACAACAGATACGTCAGGAATCCTGACGTATCTATCTGCGCTAAAGTCATGCATTGCTGCAGTCGTGTCACAACCATGACGCAACTCCAGCAATGCATGGGGCCAGCCCATCCCTGTGGCACAGCATCACCCTCATGCCTGCCATCAGGCAGGCGGAAGGTACTGACGCAGTGCCGTTCATGAGGGGTGCCCGAATGTCTGCGATGTTGGAGATCCATCGGTTGTGGTTGCGCGCTGTGGTGTCATCGTTTGGAAGCATTGGTGGAGTGTTGGTGCGGAGGGAGTCGACGAGACGTTCTGCAGTGGCCTGGATCCAGCTGCGACGGGGTGCGATGTTGGCGCTGGCATCCGGTGGGCAAGGTGAAGACGTCATTCATCCAATGATGGTAGTGCAGGAGAGTCCGGTGTTGTGGCTGTAGTTGAAGTACCCGCTGGCGGAGGTGACGTGCCCGACTGTGTGTCCTTCTATGTGGCCTGTTGAGGTGATTTGCTGCTTGCATCTGATGTTGGTGACCTTCCCCAGGAGGGGGTGGTGCTCTGGTCACTGGGGTTGCCCAGGTGGAACTTGAGTGCACCGAGTAGGATGTCGTTGGTGGATGGGAGACCCTGGGGTGCAATGAGGTCCTAAATGGGATTGGAGAATGGAGGGCCACGGCCCGGGGAGCCTGCACATGAGGGTGCCGCAGAGGATGTTCTTGGGCTTGGTCCGGATCTGGGAGTTGACGTGGTCCATGGTCACCCTTGGCACATTAGAGTGCATGGTCAGTCGGAGTGTGTCCCTGTAGGTGACGGCAATGCCTCCTCCTTGACTGTTGGGGTGCTCCTTGCGGGTGATACTGCAGCCGTCTGTTATGGCAAAGGCGAAGTCCGGTACGGAGCATAGGTAGGTCCTGGCAGCCGAGCTGGAGTCCAGGGTTGATGGCGAGGAGGGTGCAGGCGTCGTAGCGGTGGAGTGGCCAAGAGGAATGCTCCTTGGTGCTGAGCGCGGTCCAGGGGCTGACGGATGCAAACGGCGTACCCTATGGGTTGCCTTTGGCATGGGAGACGACCATTACAATGCAGGCAGTACATCGTTGACAACGCAACTCCGACAACGCGGGTGCCTTAACATCGCATTCGATTACAACGCATTGTGAGCTCAGTTATGGGGTAATTTTAACTTTTTCATGTGTGAATGTGTTTTGGATGTCAAAAATGAAAATTGTTGTTGTTCTGGGGGTCAGATTTGAAAAATGGGGTGTGCTTTTGGGGTCAAATATGAAATTTGGGGGTAAAATATGAAATTTGGGGTGTGTTTTGGGGTAAAATATGAAAAATGGGGTGCATTTGGGGGTAAAATATGAAAAATGGGGTGTATTTGGGGGTCAAATATGAAATTTGGGGTGTGTGTTGGGGTAAAAAATGAAAAATGGGGTGTGCATTTGTCTCAATTGTGATTTTCCGGTGTGTTCTGGGGGTTCTAAAAGGGATTCAAGGGTTCATGTTAGGTTTTGTTGTGCAAAGGTTAGTGTTGGGTTGCATTCACTGAAGTGGGAACAGTGATCTTGATGTCTAAGCCATGCAACACCTACCCTACTGTTGCAATGTGCCTAGTATTAGTATGCATTGGAATGGAATGCGAGGTTATGGCATGCGTCACAACTACGTATGTGCCTTTGGCACACGAGTGGTACGCCCGCTGTGCATGGGTGCACAGCGGACAACATTGAGAAGTGCGGGGGGTCTGGACAGCTGTGGGGTGGTAAACACCAGAAAGAACACTGGATGGTGCATGGACGCAGGGATGTGTGTGTGAGCGGGTGTTGTGAAAATTTATTGAGGGACGTCTTATCTCCAAGCAGGGTCCCGTGTCTTCTTAGCTCCTGCTCTCCTGCGTCTGCTTCCAGGAATAGGAAGTAGCCAGCCAGGCTCCCTCCCCGGAGTCAATCACAACGATGCAATGCAGTGGTGGGATTGGTAATTGGCAACGGGACAAGTCATGCAGCCCGGGACCGGAGGGGTGGGCATAGTTCTCCATGCAGGCTGTAATGCAGCCTGCATTGCGAACAGGAAGTGTGCATGACTGCATTGGGCAGCCTGAGTGGGCCGAACAAACAGTCGTTGCACACTTGAGTGGGCATGCCAATCCGCCCATGCCCTGCTCCGTGTTTGGAGCAGTCCTACCCACCCTCCCCCCGAGGATACATAGCATGATTACATCAGTTAGTTATCCCTTGTGTTCCCCCTTTATAAATGATTTTTTGGCTTCTCTGAGCCCGCACTTCCCGCTGCTGCTGCCCCTGCGGCCCCGCACCCCTGTCCTTGCCCATTCCCGCCTCCCAGCTGATCGATCCTCCACCCACCCCTCATACATGGCAGACGCTGCGCGATTGCGCTGCGGACACGCGCCACTGACGCACAGATGGCGCGCCTAATACAAGCCCGTCTGCGCCCATCTGCAACCCAACCACGACCAGCACCAGGAACCCTGGATCACGGGCCACCCACTGCTACAGCACAGCCACCATCCATGCACTCAACCCTGGAAAAGTCAGAGACTGACAACAGGCCTCGGCTAACATGACCCATGGCCAGTTCTCCTGCCTCCACTGCCGCCAGAGCGTAATCACCACCCCGGACTCCAACACAGCCGACGCTAGCACCGGCGACACCCTAAGATGCATCCTCCTCAACTTGTGCTACGTGCACAAATACGCTGTGGAAATCTGGAACCTTCTCGACTCTCTATCGCCCGACATCGCCTTCTTCACAGAGACCTGGACCAACGCCTCCTCCGCACCCGACATCAACCTCGCCATCCCGAACGGATACAAGATCCAGAGGAAGGACCGACACTACCACCCGGGAGGGGCCCTCGCATTTGCCCCCAAAATCACCCTCCGCCTCACCACCTCCAGCAAATCCTTCCCCACCGCCGAACACCTGCACTTCCAGATCCAGACCAACCACAACTCCACACTCCCAGGAACCCTCGTCTACAGACACCCCGGTCCACAGACACACCAGCCAGCCCACCATCTCCACCTGGCTGCCAGTCACAGCCGAAGACACCGCCTCAACCATGAAAGGCATCCACTCAGGGGTGCCCATCAACCCATGCGCTCCTCACATCTACCACGGAGCCACAGACGCCATCACACACGAACTACAACGCACCATCAACATCACCTTCAAAACAGGCACCTACCCAGACGACTGGAAGCGTGCAGAAGTCTGGCCCCTGCTCAAAAAGTCCACAGCTGACCCCACCGGCCTCAAGAAATACCGGCTCATCTCGCACCTCCCCTTCGTGCACAAAGTTGCAAAGTGAACAGTCAACAGGGAACTGACACGATTCATTGATGGCAATGCCATCCTCGACCTGTCACAATCCAGATTGCGAACCAACCACAGCAACGAGGCCGTCCTACTCACCGCCACAGACGACATCCGCACCCTCCTGGACCAAGGCCACTCCGCAGACCTCATCCCACTCTAGCTTTCAGTGGCCTTCTACACCGTCTCCCACCGCACACCTGTCGCAAGAATACACGACGCCGGCATACAAGGTACAGCCCTAGACTGGATCCGATCATTCCTCCCCAGAAGAAGCCAAAGGATCAGACTGCCACCCTTCCTCTCCTATCCCACGTAAATCACATGCGGACTTCCACAGGGGTCATCTCTGAGCCCGACCCTATTCGACATCTACATGGCCCCCCTCGCCACCACCGTCCGACAACACGGCCCCAACATCGTATCCTACGCTGATGACACCCAGCTCATCCTCTCCCTCACCAAAGACCCCACCGCCGCCAGACTCAACTTCCAGGAAGGAATGCAGGTCGTCGCAGTCTGGATTACCAACAGCTGCCTGAAGCTCAATGCAGTGAAGACAGAAGTCCTTGTCCTTGGAACCACCCCTTCAGCATGGGACAACGCCTGGTGGCCTTCGCCCTCGGAAGCCCACCTACCCACTTGGACCACGCCAGAAACCTCGGCATCCTACTCAACCCATCCCTCACCATGAGCAGACAGGTCTACGCCGTCACCTCCAGCTGCTTCAACATCCTCCGCAAGCCCTTCAAATGGATAACCCCAGAGTCAAGGAAGACAGTCACCCATGCACTGACCACCAGCAGAGTGGACTATGGACACGCACTCTACGCCGCCATTTACAAGTCCCTACTCCGCAAAGTACCGACACGACAGTACACCGCCGCCATGACTCGTCCTCGGCATTCCCCAGCACTAACACATCAGCCAACACCTACGTAGACTCCACTGTCTCCCCGTGGTGTAAAGAGTGACCTTCAAAATCATCACTCACGCCTACAAATGACTACACATCAACGTAAACATATACCTCAACGACAGAATCAAATTCCACGTACACAAATGAGACATCCGATCTTCCAACCTCGCACTGTCCGAAACCCCGCACATCCACAGAGCCAGAGCAGGCAGGAGATCCTTCTCCCACATTGCATCCAATACCGGGAACGAGCTACCGGCAGACATCATACCATACCATACCAAGACATTTATAAAGCGCTCGGCTACCACCAACGGCGGTGTCCCGGCGCTACACAGAGACAAAGGAAGATGAAGAAAGAGAAGAAGGCAGGCTAAGGGAGATCAAAAGCCAAGTTTTCAGAGCACTCCTAAAAGTAGTTTCAGATTCTGCTTTGCGCAAGTAGAGCGGCATCGCATTCCAAAGAGCGGCTGTTCTTACTGCAAAGGCGCGCCCTCCCATCCTGGCTTTACGGTAGGAAGGAGAGCAGAGAAGAAACTGGGAGTTCGAGCGCAGGGTCCTATTTTGGTGGTATTTCCGAAGTCTGAGCCTCAGATAACCCGGTCCACTTTCTCTAGTAGCTCTAAAAGCAAGTAACAAGGCCTTAAATTCGATTCTTCTCTTTACTGGAAGCCAGTGAAGACTGCGCAAGTGGGGGGAAATGTGATGCCGGAGAGGCACGTTTCTAAGAAACCTAGCAGCAGCATTTTGAACTGTCTGGAGCTTTTGAATAAGATAGGCAGGGAGGCCAAGATACAAGCTATTGGCATAGTCCAGCTGGGACGTAACCAAAGCATGGACTATGGTGGCCCGACAGTTCATCGGTAGTAAATAAAGAAATCTACGCAAGCTTTTGAGCTTCCAAAAGCATGCTCTAGAAACTTGGCCAATCTGGGCTTTCACCGACAATTCCGAGTCAAATCTAAATCCCAAATTTCTGACAGATAAAACTGGGGTGGGAGGGGGATTCAACTGCAGTGGCCACCATAAATCAGCCGGTGGAGGTGATGGTTGGTTGAAGAACATCACCTCAGTTTTATCGGTATTCAATTTAAGACAGTTATCTGTCATCCATGAAACAATCTTAATTAGGCATTGCCTAAAGCTGTCAAATGCAGCCATCTTGGAATCTTTAAATGAGAACACCAGCTGCGTATCATCAGCGTATGAAATTATACGCACGCCACACTGCTCAACTAATGCAGCCAGAGGGGCCAAATAGATATTAAATAGGGTCGGGCTTAACGCAGAACCCTGAGGTACTCCACAGCCCATGGCGCAAGAGGAAGAGACATAAGGACGAAGGAAGACCTGCTGGGATCGCCCCTCCAGGAAGGATTGGAACCAATTTAAGATGGTACCCGAGATACCCAGCTGTGTCAGACGGTCTAAAAGAATCGAATGAGAGACCGTATCAAAGGCTGCAGATAAATCTAACAGCACAAGCATAGCACAGCTACCATGGTCTAAGGAGGTGCCCCCTCCCTCTACACCTTCAGGAAGACCCTCAAGACCTGGCTCTTCAGCTAACAGATCAGCGGCACCCAACCTCAGTGCCTTGAGACCCTCACGGGTGAGTAGCGCGCTTACAATTCCCCTGAGTGATTGATTGATTGTGTTATCATCATGTGATGATTGTTCCTCTTCTGCACTGCTTGAGGTGGTGGGGCAACGCTCTTCCAACATATCGGTAGAGCCGCCACTGGGGGTGCATCATCTACATGTGATAGGCATGAGCAACTCCCCCCCCGGCCCTCCTGCGCTACGCGTCCCACCTTCTCCTTACCTTTACATTGACCCCGTGGCGCTGTCCATTGCACTCTCTCCAAATATGTGACTCAGCCAGCAGGAGCCTGAGCCAGGTGTGCTTTCACTGGGCTGGGTACAGCAGTCACCGCGTTGTCCGCTGGTGGACCACCCGATGCAGTTGAAGCAGCAGGCCTTCCTTAGGCGTGTAGTTGCAGCACTCAGACCACACAAGTGCGGCGTAGCACAGGGGCCTCACCCTCCAGAGCATCCGGCCAGCCCAACATCATCCGTCCTGTGATGCAGGGAGACGGCACCCACTATTGGTAATCCCCTCCGTGCACCCCGGTGTAGTGGTGGATTGTAGTATTCGATGCGGACCCCACTATGTTGGTACGCATGAGCGCCTCTACCATTAACTGCTCCAAGGTGAACAAGGCGGACTTCTCACACAGGTCAGCAACGTGTCTCCATGCGACCTGCCAGACTTCACCACCAGGTATGGGTGATCGTCGCACATCAATGTCTCCAGCCACGGCTCATCGACTCCATGGCTCCTCCACATCTCACTCCAGGCTCCAGACGCAGGTCCAGTGAGGCATCCAGGCACCAGACGCAGGTCCAGCAAGGCATCCAGGCACCAGATGCAGGTCCAGCGAGGCATCCAGGCACCAGACGCAGGTCCAGCAAGGCATCCAGGCACCATACGCAGGTCCAGCGAGGCATCCAGGCACCAGCCACAGGTCCAGCGAGGCATCCAGGCACCAGACGCAGGTCCAGCAAGGCATCCAGGCACCATACGCAGGTCCAGCGAGGCATCCAGGCACCAGATGCAGGTCCAGCGAGGCATCCAGGCACCAGACGCAGGTCCAGCGAGGCATCCAGGCACCAGACGCAGGTCCAGCGAGGCATCCAGGCACCAGACACAGGTCCAGCGAGGCATCCAGGCACCATACGCAGGTCCAGCGCGGCATCCAGGCACCAGACACAGGTCCAGTGAGGCATCCAGGCACCAGACGCAGGTCCAGAAAGGCATCCAGGCACCATACGCAGGTCCAGTGAGGCATCCAGGCACCAGACTCAGGTCCAGCGAGGCATCCAGGCACCAGACGCAGGTCCAGCGAGGCATCCAGGCACCAGACGCAGGTCCAGCGAGGCATCCAGGCACCTGATGCAGGTCCAGCGAGGCATCCAGGCGGTCATCCTGGTCATCCTGGATATTGGGTGGCTTGAGGGGGTTGTTGATGTGTGCTGCACTTGGCCCTGGAAGCTGCATTGAACTTTTTTTTTGTGCATCTTTTGTATGGGAGGTGGACTGATTGGCTATTTTTTCCACACTTGCTGCTTAGCGTGCGTTTTTTTATCGCTGGTTGGCTTCATCGCTAGATTCTGCCCGCTATCGCCTGTTTCCCTATTGCCATTGCTCTGCGGTTAGCGGCAGTTTTCGCCGCTGATCCCTGAAGCTATCGCCTGTTAGCGACGTGTTGGTAATACGTCGCTAACTTGGCGATAACTATCAGGGATCGACGGCGATAAAAAAAATGCTGCTAACCTGGGTTAGCGATAATTATCGCCTATTCTTGCTAACATGCCCCAAAGATTTTAATAAAGTGCAACATGTGTAAGGCAGATACAAACTAGGTGGGCCAAAGACTCCTCGTACTGATGACACAATCTACAAGAGGTGACCCCTGTCTAGGGATTTCCAGCGAATGTTTATGTCTTTTATTGGCATGACCATTAGTCTGACTGACAGGATTTGCTTTAGTATTGATTTGTTCAGAGCTGAATCAAGATATGGCTGCCTCAATTTGTCCTTGTAGGAGCTGGCTAAAATCTCGATGTTGCTGCTAGATGACTCCCAAGTCGTCTCGCTTGGATAATAGTCTTACTTGTTTCCTTAAAATGGTTTTTAGAGATCCCAGTTGGTGAATAAAATAACCCCATTTGGACAAATCAAGGTGCAGTTTTAGTTCATTTCCTAGCCTACCTGCACAAGGACATGAGGGCCAGGGTACGTATCAGTGCGTAGGGTGAGGTGTCACGTGACATAGGCATTCATCGTGGAGTGAGGCAGGGATGTGTGCTGGCCCCCCTTTTATTCATCCTTTATATTATTGATCTACATTCCTACTTAGCACAGGCCACTACAGATGTTCCTATTATAAAAGGCAACCCACTCCCCACACCCCTTTACGCAGACGACTCAGTGCTCATGGCTTGCACTCCTAGGGAACTGCCTCAGTTAGCATACACCTTTGCCGATTTTATGTCCTGCCTTGATCTTCAGACTTACTTTACCAAATCTCATACTATGTCCTGCGGCCCTAAGTGCAGACCCCTTTCAAATATGACAATTGGTACCCATTGCTTGAGCTGTATTAACAACTTCCATCAGCTAGGTATTATTTTTTCTGCTCAAGAGACATGGTCTCCCAATATCGTGCACCGTACAACTAATTTTCTACAGCCAATGGGTTGTTATGCAGCCTGCCACAACCTTGGGGGGGGGGGGTTTCCCTTGTCCCCATGCTACAAATATATAGATCACAATGTTTGTCCATTGCTATATATGGGGCTGAGGTGTGGGGGATCTCTAATTGTATGGCCATCCAGCAAGAAGAAAATAGATTTCCAGAATGCTTTTACCTGTCCCTATATCAGCCTTGCATTTTATGTGCCACAAAGAACTTGGGCTCCCCTACATAGCAGATCTGATCAGAGTGTGGCCAATCTTACTATGGCTTGCCATTTGGAGAAATCCGGAGCCTGTCCTATCAAGAAAGATAATAATGGATTGTCTCTCTTTAGATAAAGGATTATTAATCCTGTGGCTTGCGTTTGTGAAGGCTTAATTCTGCAAAATCGGGATGCAATCTACTTTTATGGATACACTGTCATGTCCCGGTGTAAATAAGAAGACTGGCCAGTGCTATCTATAACAGTGAGGAATCGCGGCGGCTAAGGGACATGGAGGGGAAGATTAGTGTGACCTGATGCCTTTATTTGTGCGAACCACATTGTACCGCCGACTATATTTGGTGTGCTTGCAGTCACCTGGAACGCTCTCTGATTTTTCACCTTAGATCTGATACTATGAAATATTTACTCTGCTTCCTATTGGGCTTTTTACATAACCTCGAAACCAAGCCCTGTCTCTGTGATGATGTATCTGGACAATCAATGCTTCATTTTATGTTTTTCTGTAAATTTTATGCAATGTGTACTAGACTCTTTTTAATTCCATTTCTGAAAAAGCACTGCTGTAATTGTTGGCCAATGTAGACCTGTTTTTAGATTTTTATTGTTGCTAAACAATGAGGAAGTTTTTTTTGCACATTGTGTCTTTTTTAAAATTTACTGTGCGAGCACGCAGGTCCATGCTCTTTTAAACTTACTGCCTCTATTGTTGTTTCTTGTTTCTTGATTAAGCCTGATTGCATTATATGTATCCTTATCTATGCTTGCTATGAATTGTATACTTTTATATGTTTGCACTGTGAAATGCTTTTATGGATGCTAGAATGCCTCGGAATAAAGTTTTATTGAATTTAATTGGATATGCTTCAAGTGTTCATCACAACAAACAGCTGTAACAAAACGGCATGTGTACAAACTGCATTCTATTTCCACCTGCACTCCATTAGTAGGATTAACCGGCTTCCTTTTGTAAATCTACATTGTCAGAGTATTTTTTTTTCTCATCTCCTTACTCCATGTGTACCATTGTCACAGATGCTGTTAATCAATACCATCTTAATACCATGCCAATAACACACATTAAAAAAACGTTATACATAGTAAGATATTGATCTGTTAACCTAACTAAATGACACATTTTCGAATTCGTAGTGTCTGATTCAGTGCCAACGCACATCCGAGTGCTGTTTGCTATGTATGATAAAATTCATACATGTTAAGTGTGGTGAAGGTATTTCCGTATACGGCAGAGAAGAAAATGCATATTGACGCTTTATGCAATGGCTTCTCAACACTAAAACGTACTCCTTCCATCACTGAAAATATGAAATGCGCTCCAATGAACGCATTTGTGCCTGTTAGTGTAGGCAACGGTGCCTCCTAATCCTCAAACGTGCTAAATTATACATTTCCCTAAATCGAGAGAAAACAGAACTGAGCCGCAGAGGTACTGTCAGTGCACCCTAATTAGGCATATGGCTCCTTGTGTGTGCCACATGTACGTGTGCACCTGCTAATCTGTGTGTTTGTCACATCTCTCTTATAATTTCGTCAAAAGCTATAATGTTTGGACATGTATGCATCTGTGCTGTTTTTAGTCATTTAGTGTTGCCTGTTTCTTGGCGGTTGTCACTTGCCTAGAACAGATCTTTTACTGTTCCACCACCTGGCTGCCTCTGGCTTTTCACAAGAGGGGGATGCACATCACCCTTGTATCTAGCGAATACATCGAAATGAGGTGTGGATGTGTTATCCGTCCTCACTCAACATGATGAAGTATCATAGTACAAGTGTGAATGCACGCTATGCAAAAGTTGTACACTGTGGAGTAATTTTTAAACCACTAAGTTCACTGGTAAAAGGAATTGCCCAATAGCACCGAGGGTACCCTCACAGGAGTGTACCCTCCACAAATGCTTCCAGGGCAAATGAGTAACCATTGACTAAGAACACAGAATATTAATAAAAATACATACATTACAATCTAAAACGATGTATATTGAAGGAACAAGTGAAAAAAAGTCGGGCAAACCAACTCAACTTTCAATTTGATGAGGAGTGTACCTCGTCATTCATAATATCTTAAACGAGCCAATGCTTGTTTTCACAGTCTTTGACTTCCTTATTTAAAGGTCTTGATTGGGATGATCCAGGTTTCTAAAACAGCAGTGTGGAATGATATGTTGAGTGAGAGCGTTAGCGGTTTCCATTCCTACATTAATGTAGCCGGCATCTTTTGTATAGGTTTGTCCTGATGGCATTCATAGGAGGTTGTTGGCTGCAATATTCAAGAAGAATTGGTGGTTTGGGATGTGGAGCTGAAGGCTTTGTGATTGTCTGAGGAGAGATGATTGCAGCCTCAGCACTGCTTTCTGTAAAAGTTCTGCAGACAGTTGTTTCATAGACATTGCTTTCTATACGTCTAATGATCTGGCGTCATGTTGAGATGTTTGAGATCAATTAACAACATTAACACATATTACACATATTTTCTGAGGGTCGTTAAGGCTTAAGGGCCTCATTTATGAGGTTTTGCTGTTGGGCAGCGCCATTGGGCAGCGCTGCAGGCCTTCCTGCTGCCCTACGTCTATCTGATATATACGGCGCATTCCTGCCCTTTTCCCCTGCACCGGCGCACAATGGGCTGCCGTGCGCCAACGAAGGCACCTTTGCACCATGGTGCAAAGGTGCCTGCATTGTGGGGATGATTATTTTTGTGCAGGAAGGGAAACCTTCCTGTACAAAAACAATCACAAGAGGCTTTTTTCTCTTTCTTTGTTTGTTGCAGAATTCAGCACACATAGAAAAAGGAAAAACGAGGAGAAATAAAGATATTTCTCCTCGTTGTGCCTCCCTTACGCCGGAGGCGTAAGTTTTTGGCACTGCCTCAGATTTACGATTTCTCGTAAATCTGGGGCAGTGTCAAAAGGCCATGGATGTTGTTGGGAATGCCCCCAGCAACACCCATTGCACGCCCCTTTAAGGCAGAAAACTGCGTTAAAGGGGACGACATTTACGAGGCAGCATTAAGCCAAAAAAAGTGGCTAAGTGCTGCCTCGTAAATATGGAGCAGGCTCCTGTGCCATGGAACGTCAGAAAAAGTGACATTTCGGCGGCGAAGGGTATTTTCAATTGCTGCTAACTCCTGGGGACAAGGAGTTACTAGAGGTATTCAGCAGGATATAAAAAGAAAAGAACAGGGGGCATATTCACAAGCCCCTATCGCCACAGGAACGTTACTTTTTTCAACGTTCCTGTGGCGATAGGGGCTTCACCTTATTCACAAGGCAGCGTTAAGCCACTTAACGTGGCTTAACGCTGCCTTGTGAATAAGGCCCCCTTTCACGCTATACCTAGCGTGAAAGAGGAGGGCAATGGGTGTTGCTGTTGGCATTCCACCGCAATACCCATTGCTTATGACGCTGCCTCCTATTCACAAGAGCAGCGTAAATAGGAGGCAGCGCCAGAATTAAGACCAGGGAAAACCTGGTCTTAACCTGGCGAAGCGAGGAGAAATGTTTAATTTCTCCTCGTTTTTGTTGTATTCATGTGTGCTGCGTTGTGCAGCACACATGAAAACAGCAAAGGCCGATGATTGTGTATGTACAGGAAGGTACCCCTTCCTGCACATAAACAATCATTTTTTGAAAATGCCGTTTTGCAACTTCTGTGTGTGCTGCATTAAGCTGCACACATAGAAGTCACAAAACGGCATTTCCAAGATTGTTTATGTGCAGGAAGGGGGACCTTCCTGTACATATACAATCTTCCCTTGCACGCAGACAACCTTGCACCATGGTGCAAGGGTGCCTGCGTTGGCGCTAAGCTGTTACACTTAGCGCCAGCGCAGGGAGGAACGCAAGGCTGCACCATGTCCTTGTGAATATGGTGCAGCCTTGCGTTTCTGAAGTGGCGAAGTGAGGCGTTAAGTCATGACGGCTAACGCCTCACTTCGCCACTTCCTTGTGAATATGCCCCTGGAATTCTATTGAGACTCCATCCAAAAAGGCACCGCACAGGCATCTCAGTGAGATGCGAGAAGTATCTTTACAGTTATTTATTTTTCTTTCGTTCAGCCACTACCATTAGCCCACACGTGGATGCATTTTCAGCACGAGGCGCTGTCTGGTATGTTCTATATTGTAAGATGTATTGTATCAGAACTAGACGTTGTATCCAAATGTCTGAAAGACATAAAAACATAAAGGTTAATTGCAAGTTGATCATTAAAACTGTCATCTGCATTGTGTTCACAAGAAAATGTCACTGGTTGAAATAATGTTTATGGTTCCTCAGCAAAGTTTCAGAATACAAATTTGCACGCCAAAGGGCAGGAATGTTAGGAATTTAAGAATGTTTGACATTTCATGCATTAAAAGTCATGGTATTAGGATTGAGTAAATTAAGCATTCCCAAAATGTATCTTTTTAGAGAAAATTATTCGTGTGTATGTATACCAGCTTGAAATTAGTTCTCAAAATAAAAATACATTGACGGGCGACCATAAATGGTAGTTACATATGCGAGTTAGAGCTAGATGTACAAAGTATTTTATAGTTGCAAATGCTCTGATGGGCAGTTTTAAACCTCAATTTTTTTTTCAAATGCACAAATCTAATTTTAGGCTTCTGTAAACTTTTACTCTTTGACTATTTCATACTTGTATACAACGTGTTATCCCTGTAAAGCGCTCTGATACCCTAACGGGTCACGTTCGCGCTCTATAAAACACTAAATAAATAAATAAAATATGATTTAGACTCTTTACCAAATCGCTATTTGGAACAGGTGTGTCGAATCGGTATGGAAGATATCAGCGTTTTGTGACCATAATCTAGTCGCAAAACAGACAAGTTACAGATTTCTAAATTGGACTTTCAATCCATTCACAAAAGAGGACCCCTTGGGACCTCTTGCACTTTCTAAAGAAAAAAGAAAAAAAGTTTTTGGGGAGTAGACAGTAGTCCAGGGCAATTGCTTTTTTTCCTAGGTCTTACAACCAATGGCAGGAATAAAGACCCTCCTGGGGGTGCATCATGGGTTGCAAAATTTGACAATAGAAATGTAAAAATCAAGGCAAATTTAGGGCTGAAAGTGTGTGACAAGGCCTAAGTAACCCAGCAAATTACAAGGGTTTATTGGTTTAAAATTATCTTCACATGAATTTTTTTTCCAAATGAATTAAATAAGAAGGAAGTGAGATGTGCAATTTCTTGTTTTCCCTAATTCTGTGGGTCTCATTTAGAGGTCGGCTGTAGTGGTAAACCAGCCAAAAATCGTCAGGTTTGCCCACCTGCCAGTTTCCACACGTCATTCAGATGTAGTGAAATTACTTAGTTTATGACAGAGGCGCCTAAGGCTGCTCAGCAGTTGTAGGCTTTCTTGAGGGGGTCGAACCACAAAGGCACTGCTGGCTCAACAATAGCATTACGCTTGTTCTGTTTAGAGTTGGACTTCTATTGCTGTTTTTCTGGCTGCGACTCCCAAGCAAGAATAGAACAAGAAAATAATAGCCTCTATGCACTTGGAGAAAACTCTTTGCCTGTCCAAAAAAATTGTTTTTTTATTGTTCATAAACACCTGCTGAAAAAAAGTTGAGTGATCACTTAGACATGGTGAGTTAGCTGGCATTAAACATTTTTGCTGAACATGGTCCCACTATGTTGCTAAAAGCACTTTATGGTTTAAATCTTTTTATTGAAACGATGCCAACAGCAATTGGTAGCTAGAAGCTGTGCGACCAAGCGGGCCTCGCAGGGCCTCAGCACAATGTAAAGACATACGAAATTACAGATGAAGCAATCTATAGCAACAAGGGGAAAAAGACAGCCCCCCACCCTAGCCCCGAAATAGAAAGATAGAAAGAAGAAGAAAAAAAAGGGAATAGCTCACCCCCCTCCCCCTCCCATCCCAAGCCACTTGTGGGGAAGCAGTGCCCTAGTCTGTGGGGACTGCCTCTGAGGCGAGAGTGGTCGGCGCCGTCAGGTGCAGAAGGCGTAGGTAGCTCGGGCATGTTAGTTCCCTAAAGTCCTGCGCTAGGAGGGACAGAAAAGGCTGCCATATTTCACTAAACTCTGAACCCTTGCCAGCCACGGTAAGCGAGATCCTTTCCATGCCTAATATGTGCCACATCTGCTGGAGCCATCCGGAGTGTGTTGGAAGGCGTGGGGATTTCCAGTGGATGAGGATATTTTGTGTGGCGGAACCCAACGCAAGCGCAATCTGCTTCCCCCTCCTAGATTTTAAATGGTAGGTGAGCGGATTGGGGACCCCTAGAAGTACATACTCCGGGAGTCGAGGGAGCTCAGTGTCTAAGTATTTATCGATTTCATCAAGGACTTGGGTCCAATAAGGGGTCAGCAATTCACAGTCCCATAAAAGATGTGTAAGCGTACCCACTTCCCCACAACCCCTCCAGCAATTCGGGCTATGTGCGCTATCAAAGCGGTGCAGTCGCTCGGGAGTGTAATACCAATAATACGCTAGTTTAGTAAGGGTTTCGGTGAGACTGGTGTGAGTCGCCATGTGCCGTGCCCTATAGCAGATCCCCTCCCATTCCTTACTGGTGAGGTTGCGGCCCAGGTCCTTTTCCCAACGTGCTCGGCCTGCGTGGAAAGTGTGGGTGTAGTGCGACAAAAGCATTCTATATAGGTCTGATATCAACTCCTTGTCTGAGGAACGCGTTATCAACCAACGCTCATAGGGGGTGAGATGTCTTTGTGCCTGCGATTTGTTGTCAGGATGGGAAGCCCAATGCCGCAATTGCAAGTAGTGCAGGCGCTCAGATGCGGGGAGGCCATAGTCAATGCTCAGTTGTGTGAAGGGCACCACCCCCTCTGCGTCGTAGAGAGTACCTAATACCCGGCAGCCAGTGGTTCTCCAGTGAGGAAAGGAGGTCTCACCCATCCCTGGCCCAAAGTCAGAGTTGCCAAAGAGGGGAGTAAGAGGGGAAGGGAAAGTCATCAGGCCATGTCGTCTGTTCGTTTGGTCCCAAGCTACCATGATAGAACGGGTCACTTGGGACGCGTACAGGTTGGGGGGCATTGATGCTTCCGAAGGAAAGGAATTTTCATGAGGGAGGTGCCCGCAACCGCGCGGTCTTGGAAGAGCCAGTGCTTCTCGGACTCAGCCCTACTTCACTCCACTAGCTGGCGTAACTGTGTAGCTTTATAATAGAGCGCGAGGTCGGGGATCCCTAGGCCCCCTTCATGTGGAGGGAGAAAACTGACGAGCCTCTTCATCCTCGGCCGACGACCCTGCCAGATGAATTGCGAGAGTTCAGATTGAATCCTTTGGAGCCAACCAGTGGGAGGCTGGAGAGGGTGCGTTTGAAAGAGATAAAGTAATTTGGGAAGGATCGTCATTTTAACGGCGGCGATACGTCCGAGCCAAGAGATAGGGTAGTGTTTCCAGCGCCGCAGATCCGCGCGAATATGGGACTGTAAAGTGTTGTAGTTGACCGACCGCGTCGCTTGCAAAGTGGGAGCTAACTGGATTCCCAGATAGGGGACTGAGTCAGAAGACCACTGAATAGGGTGCCTTGCCTGCAATTCTGCCTGCTGCTGGGCCGAGAGAGAGAGGTTCAGAGCGGTAGACTTTGTGACGTTGATTTTGAACCCGGACGCCGCTCCAAAGGAGTCCAGCTCCGCCAGAAGGGTGCCCATAGCGGTTGCCGGGTCGGACAGGGTGACCAGGAGATCATCCGCGTACAAACTAATGGTGTGAACATCGCCGCCAAAGCGTACGCCCGTGATATGGGGGTGTTCCCGGACCCTCAGCGCCAGGGGTTCCATGTAGAGGGCAAAGAGCAGTGGCGACAGAGGACACCCCTGTCTTGTGCCTCTATAAATGTGGAAGGGGGTGGATGTATACCCGTTTACCCGCACCATGGCCGCGGGGCCCTGGTAGCAATTGAGAATGCGCGTCCTCATCTTTTCCCCTAGGCCAAAACGAGTCAGCACTCGCTCCAGGTAGGGCCAGTGTACGCGATCGAAGGCCTTCTCGGCGTCGATGGTCAGGAGCATAAAATCTCCTGGAATACGGGAGTTTTTTTTCGATAAGGTGGAGCACGCGCTTCGTGTTGTCACTGGTTTGCCTCTGAGGGATAAAACCCGCTTGGTCAGGGTCGATGATGCCGGGCATATAGGGGCCAAGGCGTGCCGCCAGGATGCTAGTGTACAATTTTAAGTCAATATTTAAGAGCGAGATGGGCCTGTACGCCCCGCAAAGCGACTTATCCTTGCCAGGTTTATGGATAACTACAATAGCCGCTTCGAGTATTGAAGGAGGGATCGCCCCCGAAGACGCGAAAGAATTAAAAAGTCGAGTGAGAAGAGGGGCAAGGGTAGGGCAGAATTGCTTATAGAAGGCCGTCGAATAGCTGTGGATTTAGCGACTTTTAAGCGCGAGATGGCCGAAATGACTTCCTCTGGACGGATCTCCCTCTCCATGTGCTCGGCTTGCGCCTGGGACAGGCTGGGGAGAGTAACCTGGTCTAGGTATGCGTCTATAGTCTCCAGCTCTAGGTGCTGCGCATTGTAAAGTTGTGCATAAAAATCCCTGAACATCTCTACTATGTCATGGTCTTCTGTGTGCATATGGCCTGCCAGATCTTTAATCCCCTGGACCCCTTCCCGCAGCCGGGTTTCCCGCAGTTTGTGCTCCAATAGCCGGCCGCATTTGTCCCCACCACTGTAAAAAGAGTGTCGCAGGCGTAAGGCAGCATATTCGGCTTTATCACGGTCTATGGCAGCTAACTGTGCTCGGGCCGCTTTCAATTGACGCCAGATGCGTGGGGCACCCGTCCGCCGGTGTATCTGTTCTAGTTCACTTACTTGCTGGGTGAGGTCCTCCCGTTTGCGCTTGCACTCCGCGTTGTCTGCAGAGGAGAGGGCAATAATTGCCCCCCGTACCACTGCCTTCAGAGCTTCCCATTTGGTTGAGATGGGCGTGTCTGAGTTATCATTATGGGATAGGTAGTCGTCGAGTGTGCTCTGAATCTGGGCTACGGCGCCTTCCCGGTGCAAGAGAGAATCGCGAAAGCGCCACTGTCAGACGGGCAGCCGCACGGGTGGGAAAGTCAGAGTAGTCACCACCGGTGCGTGGTTCGACAGGGCAGCGACCAAGATGTCTACTGAGGTTGTGATGGCAGTGAGGTGACCAGTGCCTAAGAAATAATCCAGCCGGGCATAAGTCTTGTGGGCGCTAGAGTAGTAAGAGTATTCCCTGGATCGTGGGTGGTAGTGTCTCCACAGGTCAATCAAGCCTAGATCACTTAGACGAGCATGTCCGGCACAGGAAAGGGCACCCACCTGACCATAGCGCTGTACTGACCTATCAAACTCGTTGTCAAAGACCAGATTAAGGTCGCCCCCCAAGAGTAAGCTATGGACAGGAGTCGCAGAGGCTTCAAGCAGGGCGTCATGGAGGAACCGTTCCTGGCCTTCGTTAGGAGCGTAGATGGACCCTAGGATCAGCGGGTAACCCCCAATCGTGAACTGATAAGTTAAGAGCCTGCCTTTGATTTCGGCCTCCTTCTGCACCACTTTGCCCTTAAAGGACCTGGAGAGCAAAATCGCCACCCCTGCCGATTTGGAGGGGCCCGAGGAAAAAAATTGGGTCGGGAAAGCACGGGACCGCAATCTATGACAATCCTTGGCCAGCAGATGTGTTTCTTGTAGTAGGCACACGTCAGCCCCTGTGCTTGCCAGGTACCCAAGGATCGCGCGGCGCTTGACAGGGTTATTAAGCCCCCTCACGTTAAGCGTGAGGACTTTAAGATTCAGCGGAGCCATCTATCTTAGTGGATATCGTGCGCGTCAAGGCACACACAGCCAGGAGCAGGGCAGAGTGCGTAGCTGCAGCAGTGGGCAGAGCTCAGGGGTGTCCGTCGCCAGCACAAGCGGTGGATGGCAGCAGCATTGGGAGCCTGAGAGGGAGCAGAAGAGAGAAGAGGGAAGAAAGATAGCCCCTGAAAGAGAGAGAAAAAGCCCCGGCACAACAAGCGCCAACTTAAAACAAAAGTCTTGATAATAGTCCATCTTCCACGGAAGATCAGGAGGAACAGCAATACGGGCATTAAGTGGCCAAGTACATCCCCCCCCCCCCCGGCCGCCCCAGGAATGGCAGCGCCAAGAACTATCCTTCAGGCTCGGGTCCATTACGAGGACTGTGTCTTAGCAAGGGCCATCGGCAATGTCTCAAGGAAACAATCTAGAGAAACCCAAACTGCCTGAACAATGATTATAAGGTGCTCATGAAGTCACTAATGCTTTAAAACATCGCCATGCAAACAGAAAAAGTTACCCCAGCAAGAATCAATCAAAAAAGGGATAAGAAATATATATATTTTTTATTATTTATACTATTTTATCAAAATTCAAATAGATAGCAAAAACATTTTTTGAAAAACATTTCAATATGAACAAATATATACAAGGTCCCACATTCACACATTCAAAACCATAATACAGTCATACACATACACTCAAAAACACTCAAAAAGGATATACAATTTATAATAAGGTCATAACTCAAAATGATTCACATTTGATAATATAAGATACAAAATAGGCATCAAACAATTAATAGTAGTTCATGTGTCATCTTATTATAGAAGGTGGAAATAAATGGAGGCACACGGTTCTCCAGCGCCAACGCGCGTTTCGGTGTCTAACCCAATGTGGGTCACACATTCATCAGGGCGATCAGATCAGTTGTGGGACACAAGCAACACAATAGATATGCCTAAAAGGATAATACAATACAATAAGCAGAAATATCATACAAATTAGAAAATATTAAACATAATTCAAAGAAAATACACAATTCCTAGATATATAACATATAGGGGAAAAAAAACTTTAACGTTTGCAGCGAAAACACTTTTTACATAAGATAAATTCATTTGAGGTCAAAAAGAGAGAAGGGAGGAGAAATAAATGTGCACAAAGAGTTTTTTTTATATATATATAGACATAGTGATAACAAACCAAAGACTTCCCATAGAGTCTCCTAGCTATCGGCCTAGCATATTTATAGAGAAATCACCAAAAGTGCACATAGTGAATAAAAATTAAAATAAATGAGAGTGACGAAACATACCCAAAAAGGGTGTTGTCGTTCCTATAGTGCATATATATATATATATCTGAATAGAAGGCATCTGAAATAGTCAACAGCAGAGGAAAAATCGGTTGACAAGGATGCTCAAAACACAGTCTAAGGGAATAAAGAATGTGTAGTGAGAAAAACAAGACAACGCTTATTTAAAAATGGATGAACCAATCCCAAATTCTATTGCAACCAGTTTTATGCTTACCGAAATATAAGAAATGATACAGCTGATAAATAAACAGGGAGGTAATCCGACTCCACTAATGTTAAAATTCAAAGATAAGTGGACGATTTAGAAATATTAGTCCAGTCTGAAGGGGAGTCGCGCTCAGAGGCGAAATACTCAAAGGAGAATAGGATGCATCTGTAACAAGAAAACAACAAAAAATAAACAATAAAACTGTCGAGGGGAAATAAAGGGAAAGAAACAAAACAACCTCTACAACAAAACGCTGTACGATAATAAATACAGCCATGGATCCACGAGGTTATTTCATAGAAGACAACATCCAAGGCGTACGTGCACAGGAAAATAACTGTACGAGTTATCGGAATGTCAGGGTAAGGAGGGCATCAAAAAATAGGAGGAAAATATACCATCGAAATTTACGCCAGGCTTAAGTGAAGATGTATAACGGACGGGAACCCAAAGTAATTTATGCATAATGGGCATAAAAGTGTACATAATAATATGGCAGACTGCATAATGGGCATAAAAGAGCACATAATAATATGGCAGACTAAGAAAGGAAATCAAATTTCAAAAGGTAAAACCGGAAATACAATGTATCCGGATACCCACAAAAGAAAGAGAACATCGCTAAAATAGTCGGTCTCACGTTCCAATTAGGAAAACCGGGTTATGTAAGCCCACAAGGATTTCAACAGAGATACATCCTAAACATAAATTTGGGTGACAAAAATCTTTATCCATAGAAAAAAATGGAAAACCCAATGCACTCTGGAGGCCAGGGTGCAATAACGCGAGCTTCTATATGGTGCTCCTCGCGAACGACAGCATAACGGGCGGGACTTACCCTCACTTGAAAATCATACGTGGAGGCCATGGTCCTCCTACGGCATGCGGGGGGCAAACTCCCCAGTGCGGATCAAAACAGCTGAGCAAACGGAGCGATGTTCAGCGTCTATTTAAGGAGTCCAGAAAAGAGCAGAGGCCATTCAATATCCGGGGCATCAAACTCCACCCTCGGCGTTCGGGCGGTAGTAATAGAAAGGGGACCGCATCGAAAAGTTTCAGGGAAGTCTATTCCCCAGTGGCCATTTTGGAAAGGGGAGAAACATGAAATAGATAACAGAAGCCAAAAACAATATATATAACATATATAGAATTTTTCAAGATCTTCTAAAAATACTCACAGAAAAACATAACAAGAAAAATATAATAATAAATAATTCAGGTGTCAGTTTCAGTAAACTGGATAGACGAATCATAAAGGGAAAAATGTGGCCAAGGGATATAATTAAGATAGAATAGCATTTTCCCATGGACAGATCTCATTTAACCCTTTCTCTTTCGAATTAAGGAAAAAAATCCAAAAGACTTCTCTTTTCCTTCTGATCGCAGTCAGATCCCTTCCTGCCTGTGGTTGAACCTTTTCCAGGATAGACCATTTCAGGTCACTCTCTACGTGTGCTGCCTCTAGCCAGTGATTAACCAGAGGGGCGGAGTGTTTCTTAAGTCTGATGTTCGACTTATGTTCCCCGATCCTCTTCCTACATTCTCTGCCTGTTTCACCAACATAGGCTAGTTTACAAGGACAGAGAATAACATATATCACGTTCGATGAACGGCAGTTAGTCATTTCCGAAAGGAATACAGTTCGTCCATTCAATTGAACGTTATCACCTACTATAGCGTTAAGGCAAGCTTGGCAGGTACCACATCGGTGGTTCCCTTTGATGGGCTCATCCCCTGTAATGGATTTTTGGCAAAAAGGTTTACTTACAGGGTTCTTGCCTCTGACTAGGTGATTTTTGAGATTTTTATTCCTTCTAAATGCGAAAAGCGGCTTAGGTAGCTTATGCTCGCTATTATCCATGTTGAGTAGATACCATTGTGAATTAATGGTCTGGCGTATCTTGTGGTCCAAGTTGGAATGCTTGGTAACACAAACCAATTTTTCTGTTTGTTCAGGGTTCTTAGGTTGAAACATGGTATCCCGATTGTAGTATCTCGCCCTCTTTAGTGAGTCTTTAATGAGTCTCAAGGGGTACCCTCTATTTAGCAGTTTCTCTTTCAGAATGTCAGATTGTTTTAAAAAGTCACTCATGCTCGTACAGTTCCTCCGAAGACGGAGAAACTGACTGAAGGGTATACCTTCCTTCTGGCAGCGGGGATGAAAACTGCTGAACTGCAGTAAAGTATTCCTCGCCGTAGGCTTAGTAAACAATGAAACTTGTAGTTCTGAGTCTGAGTGCTCGATCCAGACATCGAGAAATTCAAGTTTGATGTTACTAGATTGTGCAGTAAACTTGAGATTAGGGTCTGCCAGGTTGATCCAACTCCTGAATTCGTCCAGGGTCTCCTTATCACCCTTCCAAATAAAGAAAATGTCGTTGATGAAACGTGACCAGGATCGAACGTTTTCATAGAAGGGGGCTATCTCGTTGTATATATTCTGTCGCTCAAAGTGACCCATGTAAAGACATGCTACACTTGGGGCACAGGCTGCGCCCATACTGACTCCCTGGACTTGCTGATAATATGTGTCATTGAACTCAAAGAAATTTTCTCCTAAAACAATTTCCAAGCATTGAAGGATAAATGACGAGTTGGTTATACTAGGATCTGACTGTAAGATCTCTCGGAGTACTCTCATTGCTCCTTCTTGCGGAATGTTGGTGTATAAGGACTCCAGGTCCATGGTGACCGGGAGTTCCCTATTACAAAAATAAGGAGTCTTCTCAATTTTAGAAATAAAGTCACCAGTGTCCTTGATGTAAGATGTAAGGTTGCACACTAGGGGTTTCAAGAACCGATCAATATATTTAGAGAGGGGTTCAGTGGCAGCCCCAATAGTGGACACTATAGGTCTCAACGGGGGATCAAACTCATCTTTGTGTGTCTTCGGAATTCCGTATATGATGGGTATACGGGTGAAAGAGGGCCTACTGCTGCCCTTTTGCGATCTCTCCAGGGTCCGGGCGTTGCAATCTATTGGGTCGGCGTCGATGTCTCTGCTGCCTCCAGCGCGGCTGTGCATCACCGGAACCCCTGGCCGGGGTGGCACCGCTGTCATCGTCATCAGGAAGTTCAATCCCTAGCACCTTGCTGGCCTCCGCCAGTGATCTGAGCTGATAAAGTGTGCCATCGTAGCGGAATATGAGATGAAAGGGGTGGCCCCAGGAGTATGTAATGTTGCGTTGACGGAGAACTGCAGTAATTGGGCGGAAAGTCTTGCGTTTTTGAAGTGTAAGGGCAGCGAGATCTTGATACAGGATTGGCGACTGGTCTCGAAACGTGAGAGGGTGTTGCGCCCTGGCTTTCTGAAGAATCTCTTCTTTGGTACGGTAATCATGAACACACACTAAGATGTCCACAGGAGGAGCGGTGGCAGGGCGGGGGGGACCCACCCGATGAGCCCTGTCAATGCGTAGATCCGTGTCCAGGGGGTTACCCAAGACATGATTGAAAAGTTCGCGCACGAACAAGAAGATGTCACCCGCCTCTGCATTTGGACTCACTCCCCGGGTCCGCACGTTGTGTCGTCGGGAGCGATTCTCCAAGTCCTCAAGGTGAGACTGGAGGTCCACCTGTTGATCGTGGAGGCGTAGAAGTTCCTGTTGTACAAAGGAGATCTCCTCGTCTCGAGCATCGCTTTTGCCCTCTAATGCGACACCCGGTCTCCTACGTTGTCTAAATCTTTGCGAACGTCCTTGAGTTCTGCAGTGAGGTCCCGTTTCACAGTCGGCAGATCATCGCGTAGGGCTGAGAACAGGGATTCCAGGAAGGCCCGCGTAACCGGTTCCTCGCTGGGGTCGCCCATAGATGACGGGAGTGTGCCAGTTTGTTTTACGGAGCCCACAGCGTGCCCCCCTGCGGGCGTGCGAAAAGCTCCTGGAGAGATTTACTCTTCTTACCCCGTGTAGAGGCCATTGTGTTGTCCAAGTCACAAGGGGTGCGCAAGAGGTCGGCGGCGGCAGGTCCCTGCACTCCCCCGTCGGGCCACCCAAGAGGAGCGCCAAGGTGTCGCGAGGGATCCCAGTGAGAGAGCGCTGTCCGGCAGGGGAGACACGAGACCAGGCAGGGCCGGCAAGCGCACCCCGGGCTTCACCGCCTCCTCCTCGACCAACAAAGGGGCCTTCGCGGGGGGACCCTCAAAGGCCAGGCCCTCTCTATGGCAGCAAAACGAGGCCCCTCTAGCTCTGTCATTGGCGGTGACTCCAAGACCAAGGACACAGGTCGCCAAGCTTGGGGGAAGCGGGCCCTCGGTTCCCCCTCAGCGTCCCCGCCGGCAGCCACTCTCAGCACTCACAGCGCGGGGTCCCAGTAATGGAGACCGGACTCCAGGGCCACGATGTGCCAACCCCGCAGCGAGCTGGACCCCACCGGTCTCGTCCACGCGCCTCCAGACAGGCCAACAGTCCCAGGGTCACCCGTGTGGCTCCCACAGCGGAGGCAGGGTACAGTCAGGAGCCTCCCAGGTCGCTACAGATGAGGTGGGGGCCCCCCGTGCGGTGCGCCACGAAGCCTGTGCAGCCCTCTCACCTCCGAGATGCGGTCTGGTCATCGGGGGGCCACAGGGCGTCGCAGGTCCGGGGAAAACCTCCGCCGACAACTCCACAGGCCGCAGACACTCTGGCAGGTGCGGGCAGTCACAGGCCGCGTCCCGGCCCTCTGGGCGCGACAGCCAGGAGAAGGGTGGGCCGCCGCGCACCACCCTGCTGCTCCAGTCAGGTGCGGCTCATCAAGGCTTCCACCCCGCGCCGGAGAGGAGAGCCCGGCTCCGAGAACGAGGCACCACAGGCGCGGCCCCCAGCCGTCCAGCCGATCAGCAGGCGCGCAAGGCCGGCGCGATCACCAACTCGGGGCCACGGCTCCGCCCACCTCCGCAGGCGGCTCAGGGGAGGAACTCCGGCAGAGCGGGGGCCGCTGGCTTCAGTGTGCTGTTCCGGACTGGATTTCAGCCCGATGCCGGCTGTAGTTGGCCCGAACCGGTGATTTCCCGGGACGGTCGGAGTGAGAGACGAGAGGATGCGTATCACCTCGCCGCCATCTTGGCCACGCCCCCCTAGAAGCACTTTAAACGAATATCCCCACACATTAGATGGTGAGTTTTAATTTAGGAGGCCCTCCTTCCCTGGGCTGGAGGTGGTGTGACATCTGATGTCCCAAAGATCCATGGCCAGCCCTCCAGGGTGTGTGAGGCCTTAAGAGTTCTGTATCTGTGGATTTTGCACTATACTGACCGCTTAGATACACAGGCTGAAAAACATAGGCTTGTGCAAGGGTCATAGATTTTCCTGGTGTGTGCCAGGGTGTAGTCTGCAGGCATTCCAGTCTTCTTTTGAGATTCTTTCCTAAGTTTCCTGTATGTTTTAACTCTAGTCCAAAAATGTGCTTTAATATGTGCTAGATATTTAACTTATTTTATTAATGTATACTAGAAAAGATAATGTTGAGGGTCTCATGCTTAGTTTTACATAATATATCATAACACTGAAATATTACAGCTTCAAAGAATTTTAATAATAGCATATTGGTGTTTAAGCTCACAAGCAACGAAGGAGGCAAATATGATTTCCATTCAACGAATCCTGTCTTATTGTGCAAACAGAACTGCCAAAGCCTTCTGCCCTGATCTCAAATCTTGAACCAAATACAAAGTTGACATTTATGTTAAAAGAATATGCTTTACTTATGGGATCTTTTCCGGCCTTCCGATGGTCGCACTACTTGGTAATTAATAGGTATATATGAATGGTGCTGTTTAAAAGTACTTTGTGTGATTCCAGTGGGCCTGTCCCCAAAGATCAGTTCTTAATACTTCAGGACCATTCTGGAATAACAGTACTGTCATTGAAATTTGATTGAGGTATCCAAAGGATTTTCATAACCCATAGCATTCTCTGTAGTAGGCATTTTATTGAGTGATAAAAGACTGCTTTTGATGTTGCACTGAGCTGTTGTGTTTGCTCTAACTGTCCTGATAAAGAGTTTTTTCCTGGGTATTGTTTATCCCTTTGTTCTACAACTTTCAAAGGCATTTGAGGAAAATTTTAATTCTTTTTAAGTAGCTCTATCGACAACTCTAATACAAAAAAACAAGTTCAAAGAATACACAGGAGTATGACATTTCTTTGGAAACCCCAGTCAAATTTCATTAGTAGTGTTTTAATTCCAGTACGGTCCTTGTGTCAAACTCCATCAAGATGCAAAGATCTCACCTACTGAACCAGAGAAAATAAATGGTGGTTGATATATTTAATTATCCCACTATCTTACATGATGTTACATCTTAAACCATGTACGTTTACCAGGCTCCAACTAAGGCCTAGCTGCCTTGTGATTGGTTGGAGCTAATGACTAATGTCCCATTACTTAATGTGTTCCTACTAGGAAAGGTCACGTGCTCAGATGTATGCCTTCCCTATCCTACAAACAGGTGGTCTCTTCTGACCCTGTGCTCGTGTACATCATAAGGACTTTTGCACCAGTGAATATGCATGTAACATGGCCATGGTAGTATGCTTATACACCTTGGGCCAGATGTACCACCCACCAATTTGCGAGTCGCAAATTGCGTCGCATTTGCGACTCCCAAATTGGGATGCACAACAGTGTCTGAGACACTGTTTGCGATTCCCAATGGGGTCTCAAATTGCATGCCTCATGCATATTAATGAGGCTGTCGCAATTTGCAACCTCATTGGGAATGGCTGGCACTCCCAGGGATGCTGGCCTGCTGGGGTCAGCAGACCACCATGTCTGGGACTGCTTTTAAATAAAGCCATTTTTTAAAAAATGCAGCCCGTTTTCCTTAAAGGAAAACGGGATGCATTTAAAAAATAAAAATGAAACTTCCCTGGGACCACTGCCTGCCCTTAAAAAATATTTTGAGAGCCACTCACAAAGGGGAAGGGGTCCCCTGGGGACCCCTTCCCATTTGCGAGTGGTTTACCACCCTTCTGTGAAGGGTGGTAAACTGCGACTGTTTTGCGACCGCAATTGCGGTCACAAAACAGTCATACATAGCTTCAGGGGTCGCTATTAAGAAGGGACGTCCTTGGAACGCCCCTTCCTAATAGCGAGTCGTTAATCCTATTTTGCGAGTCACAAATTGATTTGTGACTCGCAAATAGGATAGTACATGGGCCACACGTTTTTTGCGGTCGCAAACGGATCTAAAACCCATTTGCGTCCGCAAAAAACGTTAGTACAACTGGCCCCTTGACACTTAAGGCTCTCCTTTTGGGCAGGCTTCCCCCAAACGGATTCTATGTGTTATTTTATCCCACTTCAAGGTAAGAAAAACACTTTTGATCCACATCCTTGGACAATGAAAAGGAGGGATCTTTTTTTATCTTGAATATACTGCCACAGAGAGCCCTTCATTATGCATGGTAGTGGTTTGCGCTTGTGGTGCTCTCAGCACACTAGGGGGGCATATTTACTCATATTTCAAGTAACGCAGCTCAGCAGGGGAACTTGCTGTGCTGCGTTGCATGAAAGGGAGAGAGAGCAGAAATGCTCCTTATATACAAAGATATGTGACATTTCTCCTCTCTCCTTGCACTGGCGCACTGTGTGCCAAATTCAGCACACATGGAAAGAGGATGTAACAAGGAGAAATAAAGATATTTCTCCTTGTTATGCCTATGTTGGGTACGCACACCAGTTTGGTGCTAACCCAAGATTACAAGTCTTCGCCAATATGCGTTTAGCTCAAAATACGTGGGAGGATGCCTGGGAACTCCCATGCTTCGCCCATGGAATGCCTACGCAAAGTAGTTCAAGGTGTTACTTTGTATTTACTAAACCACACAAAGTGGCTTTGCGTGGCTTTGAAAATGACGAACATGATTTTGTATCAGGGCTGCATCAAAAAAGTGACACAACCCCAACACAAAATCATGGTCTATCTGGGCCTAAATGTACACCCAAGATTTAATTTTCTGATTGTGCTCTGATCATTTTATTTCTGCCTTGTGCCTTTTCTATGCTTTTTCTAAATTGCTGAATGTATTATCATATCATTCAGTGCCTGACTACCCTCACACGTGACAAGTTTTGCGCTCTACAAATCTACGTTACATTATATTACGTAAATGTGCTGCAAGTTTGCTGTTTTTTATTCACTAGAGCAGTTTAAGGTTTCTTCGGTTTCTCCCTCAAAACTCTATTTTTATTCTTCTGCTGATGTGGACTCCAAAATTAAATCAATATTCAAGGCAAATCCCTTTAAACATTAGTTGGGACTTTTCCTGGGCAGCCCTTTCCACGCACACCCAAATATTCATTGGCTCTCCCCTCATCCTTATCAAACTGATGGAAAACTTTGTATTAGCTGTATAGGTAAACAACACAATCACTACCAGTAAGGAATTGAGGAATTAGTTGAGGGGGTGGGAACCCACCTCAAATACTAATCACAATCTTTGTCAGGGTGAACCATAAATGTCGGTAAATGAACCTGCGTGTAACACTCTGGTAACTTGGCACATAGCTGTCTGTCTTATCGTGTAATGGCAGATGGTCCACTGTGTTGCATAGGTTACACTGAAGGAAACTCCTTTGATGGAAGTGTGACTATAAGGGCTGCCCAGCGAACTCGTCCATGAGGCCCTCACCAGTGTAAGTTAGGGACCACCAAAATATCGCAGACTCAGCAAATATTGTCCAGCAGGACTGTACGTATAGGTATAGTGTTTATGCGTGCTTATAGATGCATGAGTACAACTATAGTAGGGAGTAAAGAAAGTGATAATCTTGGTCCTGAAGAAAGTCAGGGAACCTTGTAGGGCTCTTAAAAATGCCGAAACATGTCGACCCATTCAGGTGCAGGGATAATAGGCATTTCCATGCTTTGATGTGGTTTTTAATCATCCCTTCGTCCCACCCTTAATAAATAAAAATCGTTCAGGGTTAGGGCTTAGGGTGTTTTTAATGTTTTTTTATACTAAGTCCACCAATAACTACCTTCAAAAGCACTCCATGCAATCATGGGGAGCCCATTCACCACTAGCATTTTCTCTGGTTAATGAGACGAGACCTATGATGAAGCATGACACCCAAGGGGGTGTTTGATGCCACGCCTTCCCATTTTTGTGAATCTTTTAATCCTGTCATACTGCATAACTCAACATGGATCAGAAGGGTTCTCAGATGATGGGTATTTCCCTGTGAGACAACCCTTGCTTTGTCTCCATGAGACTGGTCACATTTGCTTTTGTTGTTCTTGATGTTTAAATAGGGAGGACAGAAACATTGGCAGTCCTTTTTTCCTCTTGTTCCCCTGGACCTTCCTCCTCATCTGGGAGACAGGTTCATTTGTTTTGAACAATCCATAATTAATAATTAATTTCTGGGAGCAATATTAACACAAGATGTACTATACTTTTTAACTGTGAGAAGCATTTCATGTGTCTTTTTAAGCACAAAACTACAAATCTGAACACAAGTGGAAGTATTCAAACTATGACTGGCAGTTCCTTTAACATAGTTAGTCATCAAACATTCAGGGATATGTTTATTAGCCGAGGGGATAACTTTTGAGCATAAAACTACAAATACAAATGAGGGCGGCAGTATTTTGAACTCCAGTGAAAGTTGCTTTAACGTGGGTGGTCAACAAAGATTTCAGGTGGATTTGTTACCTGAGCGAACTGTTAGGGTAATTTTTGAGCGCAAAACTAGAAATCTGAACGTGAGCAGCAGTTATGAATGTGAGCAACTGGAAATCAACCTCGAAATTACATGTTCAGGTGTTTACTAGAATGGACCATTTGGGTAATATTTTGAGAATGAGATGCATTTTGCGTAATTATGCATATTTTCACATAATTTTGTGGTAATTTTGCCTAATTACGCTACAGCTTATTATGCGAGTTTCACACACCCCTATCCATAATACTTATTAATTCTGCACCCAGGAATTAAAGGGATTCTCAATATCGTTAACTCAGAGGTTGTGAAGTTAACACCATCTGCACCCGAGCATTTACAATTAGGCACTAGGGGCCATATTTATCATTATTTCACACAGAGCAATGCATCAAGGCACCTTACTGCCTTGCGCTGTGTGAAGGGAGAGGGCAGGAATGCGCCATATCTATCACTATATGGCTTATTCCTGCTCTCTGCCTGCGCTGGTACACAAACTGCTGCCTATTGCCAAAGCAGGCACTCTTACACCATGGTGCAAGGGTGCCTGCATTGCAGATAGGATTGTTTTTCTGCAGAAACAGACATCTTCCTGCACAAAAACAATACTCTGAGGCTTTTTGCTCTTTCTATGTGGGCTGCAAAATGTAGCACATGTAGAAAGAGGAAAAAACAAGACAAAATAAAGATTTTTCTCTTTGTTATGCCTCCCCTGTGAATGTGTAGCATTTTGACACATTCCCAGACTCACCAGTCTTGGTATGTATGGGAATGTACCAAAATCATTGGGTTGATGCATGGGAACACCCATGCTCCACCCATAGAATGCCTCCCTGGGGCAGAGTAACGCAAGGCAGTGACTTGCAGCTGTCTTGCGTTTCTCTAGATTTACCAAGCCACAAAAGTGGCCTTGTGTGGATTGGTAAATATCATTCTAGGTTTTGCATCACCCTTGTGCTACTTTGTGTGGCGCAAGGGTGAAACAAAACTTTGATAAATATGCCCCTGGGAGTCTAATAGGAGCAGTAGTGATGCAGCCGAATGAAATCCCCTCTGTAAATCACATCATATGGTCTACGGGTCTACCAAATGGTGGCAGAGATAGTGGCTGCATTAGCTCTGTAACTATGGCACCCGATTGACTAGCATCCCGTGAAGAAAGTGGCTAGCTATGAAAAATGTAGCGGTGTGACATGAAGAGAAAATGATGGAAGAAATCAGGTTGAGGGTCTAGAACAGGGATTCTGGCTAGCGGTGCTTTCCAGGCACCAACTGCTCCCAGCAAGGAAGATGCACTTTAGCACCTTAACATCCCCAAGCAGAAACAATCCCTTGTAGACTGAAATAGGGGGAGAAATGCCTCTAACCTTCTACCCTTCAGCTGGACGTCCTTATAGAAGAGGTTAAATAAGGTAGAGGCACATAATCTCTGGAATTTTGAGAAAGTGGACCAGTGGTTGGAAGAAAATCAGCACAGGGCCACCTATTGTCTATGGGGACAGCAAGAGAAGATGGACTCAAGGCAGAAACCTGGAAGGAAGAAACATTAGAAAACAAAGGTAAACACCATCAGTTCTACAAAGTAAAATTCTTCTTTAATTAATCATTCAGGTTGTGAGATATAATTCCCTATTGTTTTTGTAATTCATCATATTTTAGAATATCCCATAAGCATATGATTGGGATAGAGGTTCAGCACTTTTAGTTTCTGAATTTCAACTTACATGAGTACAGTGAAATTAGGTTGAGCTCACTAAGTCAAAGGCATCTGTGTACAGCTTAGTTGTGATTTCAGAGCAAGATTGAAAGAATTACAGAGTTTTAGGTCTTGAAGTTCTTGTGCTTTGCATCAGTGCCTCTCAGATCGATATTTTTGCTATTGTTTAAGAGCTCTGACTGGAAAATAATGAGGTGCTAGTTTTTTTAAGTAACACGGCCGCCTGTTTCCATAGATGTTATGAACAAGGGAGATAATATTGGAGTTAACCCTGTCCTCTGCTGGGAGCCAAAGGGGAGCTTTTAGGGCTGGGTTGATGCATTTGAACAGCAGAACATCAGGTTATATAGGATTTTTTTATCATCTATGATCTATGGTTTAGGGCAGACCAAGAAATCAAAGAATACTGGTGACACTGGTGAGCAATCTGGTTCTATAAAGGTGATATACTGGAGTTAGAGTAGACGAGACACAACAAGAGTCAGATGCAAACTGATAAAGGTAGGAATTTAAAACTTGTTCTGCTTCAGAGAAGTATCAGAGAGTAATTCTGTGATTTTCATTGTAGATTCTCTTCTGATTTTTTTCAAGAGGAGAAAATGAAACAAGGTCCATCACTCCTACCCAGTTTAACAACAGTTCCCTTCACCTGAAACGGGTCCCTTCACTCCTGACCTACACGAAACGACTGAGGTCCACCTCCTTCTCTATTTGCACCAACCTTACTATATCCATATCCTTCTTCCTCTCTGCTTGATCGGCCAATATATATGGAATAATATTTTACCTGAGCTACAGATGTTGCTTTGTGTCTATGTAATTGTCTTCTTCCACTCCTATAGTGCTACAATAATAATGCACTGTGTCCTCATTGTTTAGGCAGACATCCATGAGTGTAGATCTAATGTCTCAGCATCCAGCTCTGCAGGAAGTGGCATCACCGAATTTCCTATCATTCACCTCTTTATGAAGTGACATTACTGCATTTACCAGTATCTTCCCAACTTCTGTTAACTTCTCAGCAGGGCTCACTGTCCAGGCATCCACAGCAAATGGTAGATGCAGAGAGCTTGGTAGGTCTCAAAAGGCCCTTGGGTCAAAACCCCTTCTGCACTGACACTAACTCATGTTCATTAATGCACTCTGGCCAGTATTCCACACTCCAGAAATCACAGCCCTCATCACTCATCACAAACTTGTCACACTCTTCATCATTGAATTACTTCCTTACACATCCTTGAAATCCTTGTTCCCACAAACTACAGCATTCAGAGGTCAGACTGCACACATAAGAATGGAGGAGGTTACACCATCATCCTTAAGGCTTCATGGTACTGCAACCTAAGAATGGAAGAGACACTCTATAGAGCTTCTCACATGCCACGTCCCACTCTCTGCAGCTCTGTGCAACTTAATCCATTACTTTCCTCCTAATACACAGGCCACCTGGGTAAAACAAAGACTTTATTCATGAATTCTCAGACCTTCTCACCACCTCGTCAATCAGACATGCTCGCACCACTCTCTTGGACTTCAAGCTCCCAGAAAATACAGGGAAACACCCTTCTAAACCTCATTGACACACTCAACAAGATGCAGCATGTCACCCAACCAACACACTACAAATTCCACATCCTTTTCCATGTCTTCTCAACAGTGCCAACCTTCCAATTCAAATCACCTGTACCATTGTGATCCAGCGCAATATTAGCCAACAGCATTCATACACCATATACTCACTTGGGCCCATACATTCACACTACACTAATACTTACGCTGGGTGTCAGATGTACTCTTTTATCAAAGTCCCTGCTACCAATTACCTTCTGATTGAAGAGTAATAACTTACCAATGGATCCTTTGCTAATTGGGAAGTTTAAAATGAGTGACATTCATTATAGTACATAATCCTGAAATAACCACTGAGTCAGGAAGTTTTAAAATGTTTATCTAAAGTTTTAGCAGAGTAAAATACAGAAAACACGGTACTTGATTGAAATACCCAAGAAAAAGCATAGAAATGATTTTGCTAATAAATGACGGTGTTTAAGGAAGAGGAGAAGATAGAGACAGCAGCGCAACTAAAGGTTGCAGTATAGTTACCTAAATGCGAGAACCAAGCCCCTTAGCCAAGGAGTTGGAAAAGATAGGACCCAGGAAGGATGAAGAGCAAAGACTTCTTCCAGGATCTGGACAGGACCGGTAAGCTCTCTACAACGACGCCTGCGCCGTTCCCCTCTCTGATACTCGACTTCTCTCGATTCTCCCGTGCCTTCTTTCTAATGGACTCCGCCGCCCCCTCCTCAGGACCTCTTCCAGACAGGAATTCAGTCAGCAACCGATCAGCTGGGCAGTCTGGAGTTGAGAGCGCTCTGGCAGTATGGACGCCTGTTCTTCGTGAACGCATGCTCTGACTTATTTACTAATGCTATATTCTATTATACCCTTCTACGCCCATGTACCTCCCCTTAATGTTGCTAAAATATGGGACCACTACTTCTGATTGGACAGGGACAGGGGTTGGATTCTCGCACCATATCGATTTGGCCTAAATTGTAAAGCCTATTGTCTTTACGTTCCCTCCCCTTCAAATTAATACATTTGCTTTATTTCCCACCCGTCTCACGACAAATGTTATACATTTTACAGGAGAAAAGTAACAATTTGTCCGCCGGAAACATTGGGTACATCATCTTCGGCCAATAGGTCGTGGCCTTGGGAGACGTCCAAGTTGACTTCACTTGGCAGGCATACAGGACACATGCGCAGAACCCTCTGTCTCTCGAGTTTCAAGACACCAACCCAGGCCCAAGTTTACGAATTACTAAAAGTGCAAGAAGAAAATATTAAAATCACAAAAAAAATGTTTCACTGTATACCCACTTTCCCTATTCTATTCCCATTTAATCATAATACTATCCTGCATTAGTAGCGTTAAGAAAACGACAATTTAATAATGACATGAGAGCAAGCTTAAGCATGTGAAAACATTTAGTGGCCATTTTAATGCACACTGCGCAGAAGCAGAAGTTTCCCACCAAGCAGAGAAAGACGTCACACCATGTGATCAGGTTGCGACATGCGCAATGAAGTCCCGCGCTTTTAGCGGCCATCTTGATTTATAGACAAGCGTTATTCATTAGTAAAATACATAGGCAAGCGTCTATCCCTTTTGTGTTTGTGAATGCAAAGATTAGTATTGACAGTACAAGTTTAATAAATTAATACTATGAGGAGGATTGCATACAAGCAAGTTTCATTTTTGAAACCTTGCTCCATCAATCCCCTCTCTGATGGCGTTTCTGAGCCATCAAAATACTACCCTCAATCAGATGCCAACTTCTAGCAAATCGTTTCATTCTCATTTTTACTTTTTCTATTCTTACAGTCTCCTTTTAATTTCTTGTATAAATCACTTCTCCATTCTTCCAGTTCGATTTCATCTAGTTTTCTCTTCTTTCCTTTTCCTGTCACTTTATATGTTCCATTCTTTCTACAGCATTTGCACCATATTGTTATTGCCAATATTATTATTGCTATCCCTGCTAGGGGTACTAATATTTGACCTATAAGTCCTTTCCCTATATTAGCAAACCAGGTTCCAATTTACGAGATACTATTTGTCAATCTTTCCCATACACTATCAACTTCCAGTGGTTTTAGTTCTTTCTCAAGTTTAGTTATGTTCTGAATATACGTTCCAATTTCTGCACTCTTATCAGGAATATAAGTGCAACAATGTTTCGTCTTCAATAATTTACAGACTCCTCCCTCTTTTGCCAATAGAATGTCAAGAGCAAGTCGATTTTGCATCACCATAGATCTAATCGCATCCATCTCCGTATTAATCATTAGAAAACCTCCAGCAGTATCCGTTGATAAACGATCAACCACTGTAGACAATTTGCATATTTTCCTTGAGTTCAGAATTATTCCCACTGAAGGTATCAATGCACCAAATATATCACCTACAATTTCTGAAAACTAGCTCTTTTACTACGTATTAATTCATTATTGTTTTCATTGCTTCCAGTGTTTCTTTTTACGTGGTATATCTTTGGAAAAACTATTCCAAAATAACAACTTCCATACCATCTTCCAGGAAGCCTAAAGTAAGCCTTATTCCCACATACATAATAGATTCCAGGAAAAACTGAATCTGTTCCTCCTTTGAGTCCCCAACCTCCAATAATTAAAAAATTGTGTTCACATTCACTGGTACCGATGAAAACATTGTTATAATCAGTCTTTAACCTATGAAGACAAATTTTCCTTTTCTTTACGAAATCCAGAGCCATTGCAGCTTGAGCTTTACTAGGTGTATAACTCCCTTCCTTCTCCGCCCAAGGTGGCAACTGAGCCTTATGCTCTGAAGCTTTCTTTTGAAAATCATGTCTTCTATCTTCTACTAAATTCAAAAATATCTTTTCTTCTTCTAGTAAAGAACATGTTAGATTGTGTCTATGTGCAGGTGTTATGTCTATCGATTTCATTGTTAAGAAAACTCTCCCATAAACTGTGCGTCTTGACTAGTAAGCACTGGGTTCATACTCTTGCGAATCGGAACCTCTGAAAATATCACATCTAAGTTTGAATAATAATACTGTAGCCTACCTGTTCTATAAAATAAACTTGTTAATACACTACATGAGATGCCATATGTCAGTGGTAAATGATGGTATGTTAATCCTTCTGCTACTGATTCCAGTAATTTCATACAGACATAACAATTACTAACTTCCATTGTGTCTACATACTGAAACAATAACTTTGTGAAAACATTTAAACTAGTGTCGTTATCAGCTATTTCATGATGAATTTCTGCCTCATCTTCTGCCATTAATTCTACTCTATTGCCCTTTATGTTTGCTGTCCTCCCTTTAGTTTCATTATTAATCTTCTTATCTATTATCATAAGGTAAGGAATTGCTACAATCAGGACTAACCATACTATAAGCACCAATACTAGACTACATATGCAGATTGCACAGCATCTCCTACAAAAATTTCGTTTTGGTCTCCCAGTAAATCAGGCATTTTTCGACAAGGAAGATTTCTCTTCTTATCTCTTCTTCTTTTCTTTAGATGATTCTTTTGTTTAGTCAGGGTGGTCTTGTTTCTTCTTCGTATGTTAGTTCTGCACTTGTTCCTTCGCCACCACTGTCACTTGACTCTGAGCTTTCAAAATCTTCAAGAATGATATAAGTCCAGTCAGGACCCTTGAATTTGTTATTCACAAGTCTCAGTCTTTTACTTTTTCTTTTTCCTGACTTTTTCTCTTGTTCAGTTTAACTTGTCACTTCAGGTACTTGTTCTGGATCTTCACTTCTGGTTGTTATGTGGTATTTTACTCTTTTAATGACACTTGGCCAATGATCTCCTTTTCTTGTTTTCTTTGTTGGCACTGTTTCTCTGTTTACGTCTTCAAAGATCTCGTTATTTTCACTGCTCAATACTGTTTTGTTTTCTTTGATTACTGCCTCTTTTGTTTGTTCTTTTTCAGGTCTGATTGGTTTCTTTTCAGTAGCTCCACAATGACTTTCAAGATGTTGGCTTTGTTCCTTTTTTATTTCTTTATGTTCATTTGTATTTACCCCTTTTTCTTTAGTGAATTCTTCTTGATCTAACTGCTTCTGATCAGGGCTTATTGCACTGTGAACTTCTGCAGCCTGACCTGATTCTTCTAAACCTGTCTTTCCCTCTTCAAAGTTTATTAAATCTTCACTGTTTTTAGTCCAATTTTCTTTCCCTATCTGATTTAGTTCAGGATCTTTTACTGTCTTGTCTTCTTGATCCCGAACTGTTTCTTCTTCACCTATCTGATCTTCTTCAATTTCCTCCAATTTTGTTTGATTTCTCGTTCTGTAATATACTTCAGGAACTTCTACCACTGGTATCCAATCCTGACTTGTGCTCGGTTGTTCTCCGTCAGCTTCTTTCGAACCTCTAGCCTGAGATTCCTCAGCTGGGCAACCTTCAGCTTCTTCAGTGATTGGCGTTGTCTGTAGATTCTCTTCTTCAGGTTCTGGTACTCTCTTTGTGTGGCTTACGTGAATCCAATTAGGAAATCTTGCACACTTCACTGCTGTATTGGTGGTCAATATAACTTGACAAGGTCTGCTCCACCTGGGTGATAGACACGTTTCTCTGGTGTGATTCTTCACTACCACCCAATCACCAGGATTCAGATCATGTTCTAGTTCAGGCTGCCTGGAAACTGCATCTTCTCCAACCTGATGAGAGACAGAACGCACTAGGTCAGCCAATCCTTTGCAATAATCCAAAACCATATCATCAGATATATTCACCAGTTTGTTTGTGGGAACATGTGTTTGTCTCATTGCTCTTCCCATCATTATTTCATGAGGGCTTAATCCTGTCGTTCTGTCAGGTATGCTTCTGATTCCCATCAAGACAAGTGGCAATGCGTCTGGCCACTCTAATGATGTTGATGCACACATTTTTCCCAATCTTGACTTTATAGTGCCATTCAATTGTTCAACCACTCCAAAAGCCTCTGGGCGATATGCACAGTGCAATTTCTGTTTTATTTGAAATGCTTCACAGATTATCTGGATCACTTCGCTATTAAAGTGTTTTCCTCTATCTGATTCCAAAGATACTGGGAAACCAAACCTAGGTATGAGCTCACGTAACAACAGTTTTGCAACTGTAATACTGTCATTTCTCCTAGTAGGGTAAGCCTCCACCCACTTTGAAAACAGACACACTATGACTAGTACATATTTTAGTCCTCTGCATGGTGGTAACTGTATGAAGTCGAACTGGAGTCTTATAAATGGGCCCTCTGCCTTCCCAATCTTTCCAAACCCAATTATCGTTTTCCTGCCTGGATTATGCATTTGGCAAGTTAGACATCTCTGGCAAAGACTCTCTGCAACAGCCCTGAATTTGGGATTGTACCAATTTTGTCTGAACAGCCTAATCATTGCATCTCTCCCTATGTGTGAGTCTCCATGATGCATTCTGGCCATTTGTGAGAGTAAACAGTCTGGCATGACTGGTCTGCCATCTGCACTGATCCATACTTCATCTTCTCCTCTTTGGGAGCAACCCACTTTGATCCACAAATTTTTCTCACTTTCATCAACCTCATCTTGCAATTTCTTCACCTCATTCCAAGTTTCAGGTGGCATATACAGCATAAGTTGGCAGCTGATTCCCATTCTTTCCACCCTCTTATTGACTGACGTTCTGGTTTTGGAACAATGTTGAGCCACCAAGTCTGCATATCTGTTGCCGACTACCACCCAGTCATCTCCTGACTGATGTGCGGCACATTTCACCACAGCCAATTCTTTTGGTGATTGTATTGCTTCTAGCAATTCCCTTACAAATTGTCCATTTTTAATGGGAGATCCTGAAGAAGTCATGAAATCCCTCTGCATCCACAGTTGGCCAACATCATGCACAACCCCGTAACCATATTGACTATCTGTAAATATGGTCACTCTCTGATTCCTCCCAATTTTGCAAGCTTTTATCAAAGCAATCAATTCAGCTACTTGTGCAGATTTTACTACTGGTAAATAGGATGCTTCGACTATTCCAGTTAATTCACATACCGCATAGGCAGCAGTTAGTTTACCATCTTCATGTCTTTGACATGAACCATCGACAAATAGCTCCCTGTCTGGCTTTTTAAGAGGCTGTTCCTCTATGTCTGGGCGTGGTTTTGTACATAATTCTGTAATTTGTACACAATCATGTTCATCTTCTTCGTCATCTTTATTTGTTTCATGATATGGGTCCGGCAATAAAGTTGCTGGATTTATTATTGTACACCTTACCATGGTCACATTTTCAGCACCCATAATTATCCTCTCATATTTAGTCAGCCGACTAGGAGTAAGATGCTGAGTTCGGGTTCTTGTCAATAGAATCACAACTGCATGTGGAACATACACTTTTACAGGATGTCCCATCACAATTGACTCGCTTTGTTCAATGCTCAAACAAGTCGCTGCCACTGCTTTTAAGCATCCTGGCAACGCGGCTGCTACTGGGTCCAATGTAGCAGAAAAGTACGCTATAGGATGTCTGTCTAGTCCAAGTCTCTGAGTTAGGACAGAAAGTGCACAATTTTCTCTCTCTTGACAGAATAATGCGAATTCTCTTTTATAATCAGGCATGCCTAAGTCAGGTGCTGAACAAAGTGCGTTTCTCAATTTTACAAAAGCTTCTACACTTTCATCCTCCCACTCAACAGGGTCCTTTGCTTTCTTTTTCGTCATGTTAATTAAGGGCTTAGCTAACATGGAAAAATTTGGTATCCATTGTCGACAGTAGCCTACTATTCCTAGGAACATCCGCACTTGTCTTTGGGTTACAGGCATTTGCATTCTCTTTATTAATTCTACTCTTTCAGAGGTTATTCTTCTTTTTCCCCTCTCAATTTGATGTCCCAGATATTTAACTGCTGTCCTGCAAAACTGTAACTTTTCAGGTGAGACTTTATGCCCTTCCTCAGCCAAAAGATTCAATAATGCTATGGAATCAACAACACAATCTTCTCTGGTGGTCGACGCTACTAATAAGTCGTCGATATATTGAACTAAAACTGAGCTGCCTGGCATCACTAGTTTTTCCAGGCACTTTTTCAGTATCTGGTTGAAGATGGAAGGACTTTCTGTGTACCCCTGAGGAACACGATTCCACACATATACTTTATTCTCAAATTTGAATGAGAAAAGATACTGGCTGTCTGGATGCAATAATATTGAAATAATGCTTGACACAAATCAATTACTGTGAACCATCCTGCATTCCAAGGGATCTGGTATAGAATTACTGCAGGATTTGGTACTATGGGACAACATGGTTCCACAATCTTGTTTATTTTACGCAGGTCCTGAACAATCCTATATTTTCCACTAGGTTTCTTTAGTCCCATGATTGGTGAATTACATGGGCTACTCATTACTTCTTTTAGGATGTTTTGTTCTACCATTTGTTTTATTTCTTCAATGACTCCTGTTTTTACTTCTGCACTCATTTTGTACTGTTTAGTATTTGGGAAAATCGCACCTTCTTTTACCGTAATTTGAACTGGATCTATTTTTGCCATAAGTCCTACTTCTTTTCCGGTGAAATCCCATACTATTGGGTTTACTGTACCTTTTAATTCTTCTGGCAACTCATCTTTTGTTATCAATGAAAACATTTCATCTATTTCTGTACCTTGTTTTGCAACCATAATTTTATATACATGGTCCTCATCTGGTGTCTGGACTGCCACACCATCTGGCGTGCAGAAAATTGTACAGTTCATTTTGCACAATAAATCGCTACCTAATAAATTTACTGGGCTAGAATCGCACACTACAAATTGGTGCATTTCTCTGAAATTTCCTATTTTGACTTCCATTGGTTCTGTAAGAGGCGTTCTAATTCTTTGATTAGCTACCCCTACTACTTGGATATCTTCACCAGAGAGAGGAAGGTCTGGGATGTCTGCTGATCTCACAGTAGACCTGGTAGCACCAGTGTCCAAAAGGAAAGTAATATCATTACCTTTCACATTTCCTTCAACATATGGACCAGACTGATCTACCTGTAAGGATGCGCCAAGTATGCACTCCTTCTTCCCCTCTCCTAGGCACCGTCATGAGTCGTATTTACAGTAATTGTCCTGCAAAAGAAATTGTGATGTCATATAATCATTCTTACCACTCCCTCCTGGGTATCCAATGTCTGTACCATGTTTTGCTCTGCTTATATTACCCTGAACAGGTGGAGGTGGTAATTGATTTTGGGGATTTACACCCTGCTGTGAATCATTCTGCATCTGTGGATTTAAGTTTTGATTTGGGTCATTATTATTCCGAATCTTTTTACATTCATCTTTCCAATGCCCCAATTTTCCGCATCCATGACAAGGAAACTTCTTTTTAGCTTCTTCTCTACTCATTCTTCCTCTAAATTTTCCACCATTTCCCATATCACCACTCGTTCCAGGATCTTTTCCTGGATTTTCACTCGGATTTTCCAAATTAATTCCCTGCTTCTCTTCCATTTTCACCTGAGTCCACATCACTTTTTCCTGCAATTTCTTGTGTCTATCCTCAATATCGTCTCCACAATATTTTGCATACTTCAGAATCTCATCTATGGTCTTTCCCTGCCAACATAGCATATGCTGTTTAATCATCTGGCAAATCTCTGGCTTCAGACCGTAAACAAATCGATACACAAACTGACTCATGTTCTTGTCTCCAATATCCTCAAATCCACTATACTGTTTAAACACCTGCAATAAACGCTCATAATAGGAATGTACTGTTTCACTGGCTTCTTGGGTTGTTCGATCTATTTTCACCCAATCTGTTTCTTTCGGGGGTATTTTCCCTTTCAGGTATGTTATCACCTGTTGATACTTTTTCATCACATCATTTGACGGGGCACCTGTTTTCGGATCTCTGGGATATTCATCACTAGGCCAATCGACTGTGATCTTACAATCTGTCCATAAATCGGCAGGTACCACTATGTCAAACAAACCATCCAAATCCTTCAACAATACCTTTGATACCTTCACAAACCTTTCAACCTGTTTGTACCATTCAATTGGTTTTTCTCTCAGCTTTGGAAAATCATTCGTAAATGATAAAATATCCTGTCTGCTCCATGGGACATGTACATATCCTCCTCCCGCAACTTCTCGCATTGGATACATCTGGTCTGCTTTTCCTGCTTCCTTCATCACATATTCTGATGCTGTTCTACTTGTTCGTGCTTCTTCCTTTTTCTTGGCCCACCTAGATCTCCATTTATCTAGATCTCCCCATTTTGTAAAACTAACATTAATTCTCTTATTTGCAGTCTTCTTCCAGATGCATTCATATTTTCTAAATCTTTGTCTGAAAATTCTGCTCTATAGGGTTTCTGTAATACCTTTGATCTCCCTATTTCTATGCCCATCTGTAGTGCTAAATTGGACAATTTTTCATGGAATATCTTTACATTTCTAGTGATACTCCTGCACAAGAATAATAATTCTTCTTCATCATAGGTATTCAAGCGTTCTACTCCTACATTTCCTGCTATTATTTCTTCTAATTCAACTTTTAATTTATGGATATCCAGTACTTTTGGAGGTGTGCACTGTTTAACTGACCCTTGTACCCATCTTTCTAGATCCTCAGGTGTTACTATGGTAGCACTTTTTGTTCCTGATGAAGTTACTAAACTTACATCTTTTGAACCTCCAGGTACATCTTTTCTGGGAGTACTATTTACAGAACCTCGAATAGGTAAATCCATGAGTGATATTGTGGATTCACAGTCACTAAATTGATCCTCAATTATAACTGGAGCTTCAGGTTTGGGGTTACTCACAGGAGTAGGTGCAAGTATCGGTTGAGGACAATTTCCCTGAGTACCATATAATGGAACTACTGGACCAATTGTTACAGGTATGGTCAACGAATCAGGATGTACTTTTATCTGAGTTATTTTCTGTATTAATTCTGCTCTGGTCTTTTCTAGGGCTTCTTTTTCTTTGTCATGAAGTATTCTAGTCGGGGTGAACTCATGCATTACCTGTGGCATTAATGGAGTTTTTGGTGGTGCACTTGGGGTGCATCCACTTGTCCCTTCCTGATATGGTGGGGGATTTCTTAACATTTCTTCCATAAATTCGTCTTCAGATTCCTCATTTCTCATTAAATGTTTTGTCTTTTCTGTACATTTGCCTCCTGATTTTTCTCCTTCTGTGAATAATGGATACAGTCCCTCTGTAATCATTGCCCTTCTCCATTGTTTCATCTGACCCTCTCTTGACTCACGTAAATATCTGGGGTAAAATCCTGGGTAACTCCTATTACTTCTAGATCTATCCCGTTCAAATGCCTCGGTTTCCCATTCTTCTAGAGCTTCATACTGTGTTAACCTAGGTCTGGGTTCTAAATCATTCATTCTCAATCTCAAGTTTTGAAGAATTCTTCCATTGAAGGTACCATTCTGGGGAAATGCTAATACTCCATCATTTTTGGTGTATTCTATCCAATTCTCCATCCATACACAAGTATGATAACCTCTCTCCATCATCATAAATTATGCTGGCGTTTTAGCTGGTGGAATAATAATTCCTTCTCTAGTTTTGATTGGTTTGTCCTTTTTAAAATAATTCTTAATCTTTTGCAAAAATGACATTTTTCTCCTTTCTCCGTACATTCTATCTAATCTTCTGTGTACAAAATTATATTCTGCAAAACCTAGGAATCTCCTATCCGGACGAGTTCCTGTTAAAGTCGGATCACGTTTTAACATGCAATCCTTATCCACTAAGAATTTTGCTTCTATAATTTCGACCAATCAAATGTCTGCTATCTTTTATTTCCGAGCTAATCCTTGTGCGGCCTTTTGGTGACGTTTCTCTGTCAACCCCTCCTTTACAATCTGCTCTTTTCTCTCCTCGCTGGTTTAACCAATTCCAGCGCGGCACCTGTGACGTCAGTACTACTCCTGACCCCTCCTTTACAAAGGTTTTCTCCACACCCGCTGTTTCAACCTACCACAGCGTGGCGTTTTGTGACGTCAGCTCCCTCTCCGGCAACTGACCCTCCCTTTACAAAAATTTACGCACTTATTTTCTCTATAAATCTTAATTAAATTTCGGTAACAACATAAAACATTCGCTATCGTGCCAGTTGCTCTAAAATAGAAAAGATAGTTTTCTCTCACACTTAGTAAAACCTTTCCTTTTACTAATACATACACTACGAGTAAAACACTTCCGTCTACTCTTCACACAAGCTCCAGAAGTACCTGTTACTTCTCCAATGTTACCCTTAATAGGTGATATAACATCAAATTTTTATCAGCGTACCTTTTTGCTATTAATCACACGCATAGAGTCCCTAACGAGTACTTGAAGTCCTGCTTAGCTTCTCAGTACTATTTCTGCCTGACAGATAACCTCACTGCAGTATGGCTTCCACTTGCCACCCACTATTCTTTTTACCTACCCCGGGGTATTCTGGACAACATATAACAAAAACTCAAAAATGTAAGCGGATGTTAGTTCATAAAAAATACAAATAAAATTCTCATTACCCAATTAACAAAGAGTAACAAAAACCGTCCTCTGCTTACCAGAAAACTGATCCAGCGCAATATTAGCCAACAGCATTCATACACCATATACTCACTTGGGCCCATACATTCACACTACACTAATACTTACGCTGGGTGTCAGATGTACTCTTTTATCAAAGTCCCTGCTACCAATTTCCTTCTGATTGAAGAGTAATAACTTACCAATGGATCCTTTGCTAATTGGGAAGTTTAAAATGAGTGACATTCATTATAGTACATAATCCTGAAATAACCACTGTCAGGAAGTTTTAAAATGTTTATCTAAAGTTTTAGCAGAGTAAAATACAGAAAACACGGTACTTGATTGAAATACCCAAGAAAAAGCATAGAAATGATTTTGCTAATAAATGACGGTGTTTAAGGAAGAGGAGAAGATAGAGACAGCAGCGCAACTAAAGGTTGCAGTATAGTTACCTAAATGCGAGAACCAAGACCCTTAGCCAAGGAGTTGGAAAAGATAGGACCCGGGAAGGATGAAGAGCAAAGACTTCTTCCAGGATCAGGACAGGACCGGTAACCTCTCTACAACGACGCCTGGGGCATTCCCCTCTCTGATACTCGACTTCTCTCGATTCTCCCGTGCCTTCCTTCTAATGGACTCCGCCGCCCCCTCCTCAGGACCTCTTCCGGACAGGAATTCAGTCAGCAACCGATCAGCTGGGCAGTCTGGAGTTGAGAGCGCTCTGGCAGTATGGACGCCTGTTCTTCGTGAATGCATGCTCTGACTAATTTACTAATGCTATATTCTATTATACCCTTCTACGCCCATGTACCTCCCCTTAATGTTGCTAAAATATGGGACCACTACTTCTGATTGGACAGGGACAGGGGTTGGATTCTCGCACCATATCGATTTGGCCTAAATTGTAAAGCCTATTGTCTTTACGTTCCCTCCCCTTCAAATTAATACATTTGCTTTATTTCCCACCCGTCTCACGACAAATGTTATACATTTTACAGGAGAAAAGTAACAATTTGTCCATCGGAAACATTGGGTACATCATCTTCGGCCAATAGGTCGTGGCCTTGGGAGACGTCCAAGTTGACTTCACTTGGCAGGCATACAGGACACATGCGCAGAACCCTCTGTCTCTCGAGTTTCAAGACACCAACCCAGGCCCAAGTTTACAAATTACTAAAAGTGCAAGAAGAAAATATTAAAATCACAAATAAAATGTTTCACTGTATACCCACTTTCCCTCCTCTATTCCCATTTAATCATAATACTTTCCTGCATTAGTAGCGTTAAGAAAACGACATTTTAATAATGACATGAGAGCAAGCTTAAGCATGTGAAAACATTTAGTGGCCATTTTAATGCACACTGCGCAGCAGCAGAAGTTTCCCACCAAGCAAAGAAAGACGTCACAGCATGTGATCAGGTTGCGACATGCGCAATGAAGTCCCGCGCTTTTAGCGGCCATCTTGATTTATAGACAAGCGTTATTCATTAGTAAAATACATAGGCAAGCGTCTATCCCTTTTGTGTTTGTGAATGCAAAGATTAGTATTGACAGTACAAGTTTAATAAATTAATACTATGAGGAGGATTGCATACAAGCAAGTTTCATTTTTGAAACCTTGCTCCATCAAACTGATCCAGCGCAATATTAGCCAACAGCATTCATACACCATATACTCACTTGGGCCCATACATTCACACTACACTAATACTTACGCTGGGTGTCAGATGTACTCTTTTATCAAAGTCCCTGCTACCAATTACCTTCTGATTGAAGAGTAATAACTTACCAATGGATCCTTTGCTAATTGGGAAGTTTAAAATGAGTGACATTCATTATAGTACATAATCCTGAAATAACCACTGAGTCAGGAAGTTTTAAAATGTTTATCTAAAGTTTTAGTAGAGTAAAATACAGAAAACACGGTACTTGATTGAAATACCCAAGAAAAAGCATAGAAATGATTTTGCTAATAAATGACGGTGTTTAAGGAAGAGGAGAAGATAGAGACAGCAGCGCAACTAAAGGTTGCAGTATAGTTACCTAAATGCGAGAACCTAGCCCCTTAGCCAAGGAGTTGGAAAAGATAGGACCCGGGAAGGATGAAGAGCAAAGACTTCTTCCAGGATCAGGACAGGACCGGTAACCTCTCTACAACGACGCCTGCGCCGTTCCCTTCTCTGATACTCGACTTCTCTCGATTCTCCCGTGCCTTCCTTCTAATGGACTCCGCCGCCCCCTCCTCAGGACCTCTTCCGGACAGGAATTCAGTCAGCAACCGATCAGCTGGGCAGTCTGGAGTTGAGAGCGCTCTGGCAGTATGGACGCCTGTTCTTCGTGAACGCATGCTCTGACTAATTTACTAATGCTATATTCTATTATACCCTTCTACGCCCATGTACCTCCCCTTAATGTTGCTAAAATATGGGACCACTACTTCTGATTGGACAGGGACAGGGGTTGGATTCTCGCACCATATCGATTTGGCCTAAATTGTAAAGCCTATTGTCTTTACGTTCCCTCCCCTTCAAATTAATACATTCGCTTTATTTGCCACCCGTCTCACGACAAATGTTATACATTTTACAGGAGAAAAGTAACAATTTGTCCGCCGGAAACATTGGGTACATCATCTTCGGCCAATAGGTCGTGGCCTTGGGAGACGTCCAAGTTGACTTCACTTGGCAGGCATACAGGACACATGCGCAGAACCCTCTGTCTCTCGAGTTTCAAGACACCAACCCAGGCCCAAGTTTACGAATTACTAAAAGTGCAAGAAGAAAATATTAAAATCACAAATAAAATGTTTCACTGTATACCCACTTTCCCTACTCTATTCCCATTTAATCATAATACTATCCTGCATTAGTAGCGTTAAGAAAACGACAATTTAATAATGACATGAGAGCAAGCTTAAGCATGTGAAAACATTTAGTGGCCATTTTAATGCACACTGCGCAGAAGCAGAAGTTTCCCACCAAGCAAAGAAAGAAGTCACACCATGTGATCAGGTTGCGACATGCGCAATGAAGTCCCGCGCTTTTAGCGGCCATCTTGATTTATAGACAAGTGTTATTCATTAGTAAAATACATAGGCAAGCGTCTATCCCTTTTGTGTTTGTGAATGCAAAGATTAGTATTGACAGTACAAGTTTAATAAATTAATACTATGAGGAGGATTGCATACAAGCAAGTTTCATTTTTGAAACCTTGCTCCATCAATTGAATAGGATAGGGTACCATGCCCATCTCTCTGCTCAGTGTCCAGACTACACACAGAGGGCAACCCTAAAGAGAACAACAAGCTTGCAAAGACTTGTTCATCAACAACCTATGGTACAAACTAATTTCTCACCCTGCCAACTCTACGTCTAACATCCTTCTGAATGACTGTAATACTTTTCTGGAAATCCATGTGAGCACTCATATTCCAAGTGAAATATGCAAGTCCAAGCCAAAACCTATATTCATAGACAAATTGGAAGAACAACAGAATGCCCAATGACCTCTGACTATTGAAAGTCTTCCGTGCAAGATGTAGGCAACTCATCACATCTGCCAATGTCAATGTCAAGTATTATATCAACACCATCAATGAAGCAGCCAGCAAAAGCAAAACACTTTTCTTGCCATATTATATAAGGATAAGGCATAAAACCACAGATTGTTCAACCTTTGAGTATCTAGGTAGTCACGCCGGTCAGGAAGAGTACATTCTTGATTTTGGATGAATTTCCTTGAGAACGCCATCTTTAGGACCAAAAAAGCATATTGGCTTATCCTATTTTTGGCGCATTTGGCATAAGTGAAACAATGCTACAAACTCAATATTAACCTTGCTACTTAAATTTGTGTCTCAAGAGGCATATGGGAAGTGGTGCCTCTACTGCTTTTTTTTTTTTACAAAACATGTTTTAAGACACTCAATGGAAGAAACTGGGCTGTTGTTTTACTGGTGGATGAGCTCTGGTCAAGCAGCAACCACATTCATTGTCAGGGTAAAGCACAAGCATAACCCAAATTAACCTGTGCTCAAGCCCCTGGTAGCTTGGTACAGAGAAGTCAGGCTTAACTTAGAGGCAATGTGTAAAGTATTTGTGCAATACTTTAAATGGTAACACAGTACAAACCCACCACAAAATGCTCCAACAACAGGATTAGAAAAATAGAGGGAATTTTTATAAATAAAACAAGACCAAAACGACAAAAATCTAATTAATAGAACTGGAGATATTGAATTTTAATATTGTGGGAAAAATAGTGCCAAAAGGTATAAAGCGCCAACTGTAGATAACTGGTTGTGCCGGACCAAGACAAAATCACAAGTTCAGGCCGAAGGTGATGGAGCACGGGCCGGCTATAGGGACCCAGTTAGGCCTGCTGAACAGACACAATGTGTCAGTTCTGAGATGTGGTGAGGCTGCAGTGTTGTGTCGAGGGTCCCACTGATGAGGGCTTGCAATGCGAAGTCCGGAGTCGGGGATGCGCCACGCAGTCGGAGCATGCATCAGTTCCAAGGAGCTACGAGGCTGCGATGCGCATTTCATCGTCATTGTCAAGGCTGCCATCCATGAGAGATGCGAGGGCCTGCGCAAAGGATGTGTCACACAGCGGCAGTTCTGTAGGCGCTGCGAGTTGCAGCGGTGATGCAGGTCTTAGTGATGGGTTCAATCCACGCAGTAGCGGAGATGCGTAGGCTCTGCTCGGGGTTGCACCGCACAGCAGAGGAGATGCATCAGTTCCGCTAGATCCACAGACGCTGGCAAGGCACCTTCAACCTACTTCCAAGTTCAAGGACTGGGGTGGCACTACTTGGCAAGGTAGATTCACAGATGGCAGAGTCCAGGTGCAGATGCAAGGTTGTTGGAAGCCTGTTATGTCCCTGAGGCTGCAGATCGGGAGGCCAGACAACTAGCCCTAGGAGTCGCTCTGGGTTCTGCGTTCAAGAAATGCAGGTCAAGTCCTCCTCACCCAGGCAAGAGGGCAGCAGGCAGCAGTTCAGCACAACAAAGTGCAGTCCAGCAGAGTGGCAGTCCTTCAGCAGAACAGCAGTACTTCCTCGCAGGTGCAGAGGGGATGTGTCCAGATCATCCCTCCCATCCTGCCAGTGATTGCCCATCCAGCCACACCTAAGCTCCCTATAGTGTGTGGCTGTCTAGGTGGAATACACAAAGCCCAACTGTTGACTATACCGGTCATGTGACCAGAGACAGACTGCAGGCACTAAATGGATAAGGCAAGAAAATGCCAAGTTAGGACTTTCAATTGTTATCCCAGAGATAGTAAACATGAACTGGGTATCCCTTCTCATTTGAAAATTACCCTTATAAAATGTAATAAAGCAACTCCAATGTTATCCTATGAGAGAGATGGGCCTTGCAGTAGTGAAAAAACAAATGTAATAGTTGTCACTATACATTGCACCCTGCCCTCTGGGCTGCTCAGGGCCCACTGTAGAGGTCTCACCAGGTCGAAATGGCAGTTTAAAAGTGCACATACAGGCTCTGCAATGGCAGGCCTGAGGCATGTTACAGGCCCACTAGTAGCACTTAATTTACAGGCCCTGGGTACATGTAGTATCACATTACTACATGTACCCAGTAGTACCTCACGATAGGTACATTAAATATGCCAATTTGGGATGCACCAATTTTTCCAAGTTTTGGAGGAGAAAGCAGAAGCTCTTTAGCAATGGTTAGCAGTGGTAAAGTGTGCAGTGTCCTAAGGATAGCAAAAACGAGAACAGTAAAAATGGGGGAGGAAGGCAAAAAGTTAGGGGGTAGACCACCCAAAGGCTGACAGGTCTAACACCCAAGCACTGCATCAGCCCCCTCCTTGAATGTCCTATCCACAGAAAAGTTAAATGCCATCAACCTCTTCTTCTGAGAAAAAACCTACACAGTGAGCCAAAGCACATTGACAATACTAAGCCAGCTTCTCTTGGATCCACTGCTCTGAGTATCCCACATTTGTCATTCTTCAAAGCCCTATTTCTCATAGATCTCGCCAACATAACAAACAACCTCAAGCCACCCCCATGAAGGTGATCTATTACTCTGGTCCATCATTAAAGCTCTCTCTGGAGAAGCTCTCTTACCCCTACTCAACACTTTCAGCACCTCCCTCATCTAAGGCATCTTCTCAAAATCACACAAGATATGCCCGATCCTCCCATTCATGAGGAAACTCACAGTACACCATGGTGACCTCACCAGCTACGTCCCTTCAGTCTCCTACCTGTCATCTGCAAGATCATTAAATAAGCATTATATTCTCAACTCCAAGATTCTTTCAATGTCAACCATCACCTGCACAACTTCCGATCTGGTTTTATATTACTCTGCAACACTGAGACAGCTACTTTGCACATTGTAAATTCTTCTCTTCCAAATACAGATGAAGATGCACTTACTTCGTGATATTGCTGGACTTTTCAGCCACCTTTGGCATTATTGACTATCCCACCCTCATCCACACTCTGAAGTCTTGAACGGGATTCACTGGCAATGTCCTTCACTCATTCTCCTAGCTATGCAACCAAGACTAGTTCGTTCACAGCTGCACCTCCAGGTCTCAAAAGATTGCTGTCTCCTGAGGAGTCACATAAGGTTCCACCCTGTCCCCTGTCATCCTCAACCTCTACACAGAGCCCCTTGGGACTCAACTAAGCAATAATATCATCAAACGTCACTAATATGCAATGATACACAACTCTGCCTGAATGTCTATGACCATCTAGACATTGGATCCTTCAAAAACTACCTCACCTCAGCTTGTCCTTCATGTCAATCACTTACCTGCAGCTGAACCCCACCAAGACAGAATTCTAGTTATTGCTAAGGGCAGCAATCAACAACTAGTCCAATCCTGACTAAATGAAATCTATATTGATGGCCTCAAACCACAACTTTCTCCTAATGGCAGGTCCCTTTTATTCACCCTAGACACAAACCCTACCCTCAAAGAACAAATAGTCAAAAAAAGAAAGACAGTCTGATGCTAGATATCGCCACAAAGGAAAGTGAAACAATTCCTCCCAGAAAGTGACTCATGAATACTGTTCATGCCCTTGTACTCTTGCGTGTAGATGGTGGCAATGCTCTGCTCCATGGCTTCTCAGACCCCACACCTTCCCCTCTTAAGGGCATCCTACATGCCGCAACTCATCTCATCCATGGCGTGAAGAAATAGTACAACATTAATTCAATCCTTACGGACATTCTCTGGCATCCCCTACAGCCCACACTATCTTTCAAACTAGATAAATCATTATCAAAGCCATCATAAGCAGCAATTCCAGCTGCCTGTCTGACAAGCTAACCATCACTGGTGGCTTACAGCACACCAGCAGTGAAGACACCATCAAACGAAGACAAAGAACTGTAAACAAGAAATGAAATACAAATCAACAGGCCTTCTCCAGTTATGCATCTAGAATCCGGAACTGCAGCCCTGTATCCATCAGAACCACCCCACCTCTGCTCTAATTTAGGAAACAGCTGAAGACACAAGTCTTTAAAGAGCACCACATCCCAATGCCATAACATTCCTCTTCTGTTCCTAGAAACCAGATACTACTTAATTCATTTGTTGAATGTATCTATGCACATACCACATAAATGCAATGCATTTCTCATCTGCATGTCTCAATGTCTTATTCCCTGCTAGGGGCCCACTTGACGTTTTTTTTCCAATCGTAGCTTTGTTAATTTTTTAATGCATTCAACACTTTTGATTTTGTCGATAAAGAACAGTCTGCTTGTTGCCAAATTATTGGGATTTATTCAGTTAATTGGTTGCAACTTGAGTGGAATAGAGGTAAAAATCCTAATTTTATCCATTGAGAAAGCTGTGGTATTTTATGTGTTGACCTGCATTGTGGAAGGTTAGCTTAGATGACCTAATGTGCATGGGCCAAGTCAACTCACTGGATGTTTGAGGGTATGAGCGAATTATTGAAACACTATTTGGTTTACATGTTGCTGTGTGGGCTGTGATTGTGAAGGGGGTTGATTGAGTCTGCAATTTGAAAAAATCGTTTTTGAGTGTGTCTAGATGTTATTTGGCATTGTTGAGCTTTCCAAACATGAGGCCTCATTTATGGCATTTTAGAATAAGGCAGCGCAGCAAGGCATCTTGCTGCTCTGCCCTACACCAAATTGAAAGGGCAGGAATGCACCGTATTTAAGCAATACCGTGCATTATTGTTCTCTCTGCCTGCGCTGGTGCCATTTTGGCAGCCTAGCGCCAATGTAGGCAACCTTGCACCGTAGTGATAGGGTGCCTTCGTTGCAGACAGGATTGTTTTTAGCAGGAAGGGGCACCTTCCTGCACAAAAACAGTTCTAAGAGGTGTTTTCCTCTTTGTATGTGTGCTGCTGAATGTAGCACACATGGAAAACGGGAAAAATGTGGAGAAATTAAGTTATTTCCCCTTGTAACACCTCACCTCGGGAGGCATATGGATTTGGTGCTTGCCCAGGTTTAAATGTTTTTGTAAATGTGGGGCAGTATCAAATTCAAAGGGTGTTGAATGGGAAAACCCACCGCAACGACCATGGAACCCCTCTCTGCGCAGCGTATGGCGACGCAGCGATTTGCGCTGCATTTCCTTACTCATTATTTATGAGGCCACTGAAGGCCACATAGGGTGCCTTTGCATGGCTTCATAAATCTTTATGAGAGCCCTGCATCACACATGTACCTCTTTATGTGGTGCAAAAGTGATGCAGGGCTCTCATATATAAGCCCCATGGCTTTTTGATATTCGTTTATTGAGAGAACTGGATCAGCATATGGTAGCTGTATGTCTTTCATGTATCGGAAATTGTAATTGTAAAATGGGTTGTAGCAGTTGCTAAAGGAAGAACTATACACTACTAAGGGGCATATTGATGAGCCCCCTGTGCTGCCCTAGCATCACTTTTTATGCCTCTCCAGCGGCACAAACTACAAAATCATATTTATGAGGTCACGCAAAGCCACTTTGCGTGGCTTTGCATGGCCTCATAGATATGGAGTAAGGCAATCAATCAATTAATCAGTAATCTTATAAAGCGTGACTACTCACCCATGAGGGTCTCATGGCAATGAGTGGGGGGAGGTGTGTCTGTGGTTCAGTTAAAGAGCCAGGTCTTGAGGTCCTTCCTGAATTGCGGCAGTGATGGTGATTGCTGGAGGTGCAAAGACAGGGTGTTTAAGGTCTTCGCAGTGAGGTAAGAGTAGGATCTTCCTCCAGCCATGGTCTTGCGGATCCGTGGGATGGTGGCCTGGGCCAGTTGGGCAGAGCAGAGATGTCTGGTGGGAGTGTAGAAGGAGAGGCGGTGGTTGAGGTTTGCAGGTCCGGCGTTGTGGAGGGGTTTGTAGGCATGTGTGAGAAGCTTGAAGGTGATTCTTTTGTTGACAGGTAGCCAGTGAAGGTCTCTCAGGTGGCCGGTGATGTGGTTGAGGCATGGGATGTTCAGGATGACTCTGGCAGGGGTGTTCTGGACCGTCTGCAGTTTTTTTATTTTTGTTTCTGGGTGGTGCCGGCATAGAGTGCATTGCCGTAGTAGAGTCTGCTGCTGATGAGTGCATGGGTGACCGTTTTCCTGGACTCGGTGGGGATCCACTTGAAGATCTTATGAAGGAGGTGGAGCATGTGGAAGCAGGAGGATGAAACAGAGTTGATTTGGTGGTTCTTTGAGAGTGAGGAGTCCAGATAGGTTTTGTGTGTGGTGTGTGGGTGTGGGGGGGGGTTCAGAGCGCAGCAGGCCACCAAGAGTCATCCCAGGCAGAGGGGGAGGAGCTCAGGATGTCTTGTCTGAGTTAAGCTTGAGGAAGCTGTCCTTCATCCAGGTGGTGACTGCCTTCATCCCTTTATGGAAGTTGCTCTTGGTGGCTGTGAGTTTGTCTGTGGGGGAATCAGCTGGGTGTTGTCAGCAAAGGAAACAATTTTGAGTCTATGGCTTCTGATGATGGCTGCAAGTGGGGCCATGTAGATTTTGAAGAGGGTGGGGCTCAGGGAGGATCCCTGAGGTACTCCTCAGCTGATCTCTGTGGGTTCTGAGTTGAACGGTGGAAGTCTGACTCTCTGCGTTCGGCCGGTGAGGAAGGAGGGGATCCATTCTAGGGCTTTGCTGCAGATGCTGGCGTTGTGGAGTTTTGCACATAGGTTGTGGTGGGAGATGGTGTTGAAGGCGGCTGAGAGGTCCAGGAGGATGAGGGCATCAGTCTTGCCTCGGTCGAGGAGGGTGCGGATGTCATCTGTAGTGGTCTCAGTGCTGTGGTTGCTTATGAAGCCCGATTGGGAGAAGTCCATGATGCTGTTCGTTTTGTCGAACTTGTTTCGTAAATTGCTGCGTTGCCTTACTCTGCACTAGGGAGGTGTTCCATGGGCGATGCGGAGGGTGTTCCCAAGCAACACCCGTGGATTTTTATGCTTCCCCAGATTTACAAAAACATGTAAATCTGGGGATGCGCTAAAACCTTACACCTCCACAGGGGAGGTGCAACAAAGAGAAATAACTGCGTGTCTCCTCGTTTTTTCCTCTTTCCATGTGTGCTTCATTCTACAGCACACATAGAAAGAGGAAAAGGCCTCCCAGGATTGTTTTTGCATAGAAAGGTGCCCATTTCTGTACAAAAACAATTCTGCCAACAACATAGGCACCCTTGCACCATGGTGGAAGGGTGCCTACGTTGGCGTCAGGCTGCCGAAACGGCGCCAGCGCAGGGGGGAAGGTCAGGACTGAACTGAATTGGATAAATACGTTGCATTCCTGCCCTTTCACTTTGACGTAGGTCAGCACAGTAAGATGACTTGCTGCACTGCCCTATGCCAAACCCCTTAAATGCGGCCCTGATGTTCACTGATGAGGGTGACTTTTTTCACCAGTTGCTGTTGGGTTACGGCTTTGAGGTCTGTTATGGAGGATTGCGCCCAAAATTCCGAGAGTGAGACGTGCCTTGGGTTGGTTTGGTCTATTTTAGTGCACAATAAAATTCATGCATTTGTTCACTTAGTTAGGTATTAGGGTGGTGAAATTATTTGCTTTTATTTTGGTTGTGGCAAAAAACTCATTTGTATTAGAAATCGTTGCTGGTGGTCTGAAGTAAGAGGATATGTGGATAGTGTCAAGTGTGGCCAGTTGAAGTCGTAGTGTGGAGGGAGATTTAGATTGCAGTGAGCATTTTCTGAGATTAAGGTGCAATTTGAAATGATGGCCAGGCCTCTCTTTGGATGGAGGAGTTTCCTGGCACTAGCTTTAATATGGTAGATATTGTTGTACTTTGAGCAAAGCCAGCTTCTGTGATAATGAAAAAGTTGATGAAGTATGCAAAGATGAAGTTGAGATTTCCATATTTGTTTCTGGTTGCCAATTCGGTGTTGAGAAGAAAACCTTAATCGTTATATGTTGTTAGTGTAGATTACATTTTCTAGTGATTTTTGTGTGTTCATTTAAGGGCCATATCGATGTTTTGAGTGTGAATAGAGATGCTTTTAATAGAAAGAATATCTATCTAATTTATTTAGGAACACACAGAGAGCAAGGTATGTGCTAAAACATTATAAGGAGAGGCCCCTATTTACAGGCACGGGATGTAATCAAGTTAATGTGAATCCACAAACAGGACCACTTACCCTAATGAGGAATCCAATGTCCCTCATCATTTTTGATGTTTTCACCCCCATACGAGACTGCTGCTTAAACCAGAGTGGTTTGGACAGTACTACTCATAAAGTATCCTGTTGTGTAGGCTTATTTCATTGTGGGTACTGAAAATGTACCCTCCACCCTCTTTGCTACACAGTCAAGATGAAATTACTGTCACAGATGTGTTCACTCTGGTTTGACTTCCAGCAGAACTACTGTTATATTCCATATAGGTACCCTATATAGACGCAGGTAACATTGCAACCTTTCACCTATATTCTTCCCTACATTACATACATAATGGTTCTTAGGGACTGACCTTTTACCTAGATACGACACTGCATTCAGAACGCGGGTTTCCCCCTAGTTCGAATCTCATACATTATGCATGAGGCTTCTTGGAAGCACAGCAGGACTAACATCTCCTGTATAATAGCTCTGCATAAAGTTCCGGCCCAACGTCATCCTTTAGGCCGACACAGTAACACAGCAAGGTAGGACCCCTGGGGAGACCTATGGGTATATATACATCACATCTTGCTTGGAAGGACAGAGGAGACCGAGACTTCCCGGCTGACACACTGACCAGAGACGCTGAGGTTCCTGCATGCAGACACTCGAGCTCGCAGTGGTCTAACATCCCTCGCGGGGTGTCCAACTCGAGACCAGGACGAGGTCCCATATTCTCTCATTCTCAGGTAATGGGGTTGACTAGATCCTAGAGGAATTCTTGGCATAACACCTACACAGATGCTAGGTACATTTAGGTAGATTTAGGTACATCTAGTTAGGAAGGCATTGTAGGAGTACGCACTTTTATCATGTGTTTTATGTACCTATATATATTCATGTTTTCTGCAAGATGGTAGAACTTTACCATCCCTTTACTTTCGTAGTACTTCTAATCATATATCTCTGCTACTGTCTAATGGTTGTTGCAGCTCATCTATTCTACACTAGAATAACAACTGTGCAATAAATACTTATTGAAAACGCCCAACCTGTTTATTCTGTGTATCTCTCTGAGACAAACTAAGTGAGCACGAGTGACTGAGCGAAAGGTAGTATATTGTTTCCACGATTCTGAGGGATCAGGGTTGTCATGTTCTGAGGTTGCCAGAATCTATTCTCTCCTTGGTAAGAGGAGATTATCGAGGCACTGTGAGCTAGTTGATACAGATAGGATAACGTATCCGGTGGGGGTACACGGAATCAGTCCGCCACCAATCCCACAGTTTATGTTATCCAAACGCGCAGATCCTGTATAGGTTATATAGGAACTACACGACATGGCGCCGCCAACGTTGGTTGGGTACTTATTTAACAGTAGAATCTGAGTAGTTCAGTCGTGCTATTCTCAGAGACCCCTACTCACAAAACACCAGAGACGTCTGGAGTGGGTGGGCACAAACTCCTCTACAGCTGAGTAGGCTAAAAAATCCTATTTATTGGCTGTTGGTTAATCAAGCTTGAAGGACACAGTGTTCCTAAAATTGTGCAAATACACCTTATCTTAGTTTCCTTGAAATACTTCTTCCTCTAAAAAATGACTGAAAGCGTGGAAAACACAGAGGGAGTTGTGCATAGTTTGCACCTCTCAGATGAAGAAGAAAATGCAGATGCAATTCCGATTGCAGAAAATCTTAGAAATACAGTCACCCTGAAACTACTTGCGCATGGTGTAACAGCCAGGGGTGGCATAGTAGCTTTCGTGATTGAGGCACACAAATCATATAGAACAGAGGTATTTTATTTGTGGGTTACATTCCCAGCAGCAAATGCAAGAACAAAAACATTTCACTCCTACACAGAAGGAGATGCACCAGCGGAATATTGTCCATTTGAGGACATTGAGGTTCTGCTCACATACCAGGAACACTTATACTGGTTTAAAGGCGCCCTACCCCACATAAGAAGAAGAGTGAGACTCGGCCCGCTCGGAAGAGAAGGGGCAACATGGCCAATATTAGCGGCCTAAACATCACATCCTGACATTGAAACAATGCCACCAGGAAACTTACTCACACAACACAAAGAATTGATAAAAATTTACAGAAGCTTGATTGACGCAATTTGTCATAAGGACACTTACAGTCCAACCAGCAATAGTTGCAACAAATGGAACTCAAGCTCAGAGTACAGCAACTAAAATCACACCACAAACATTACACGCGGTGATGGGTAAAATGCCCACAAAACGTGAACAAATGCCATTCTGGGTAGCTCAGAAAATAACACAGCTAGAGGCCGTATTCCCGAATACTACCCCATATGAAAAACACAGAATGCTAACAATCTGCTTGCCCATGGGGATAACACCACAGATAGAGGATTGTACCACTTGGGGTACAGTCTTTGCTGCCATTTATACCAGAACTCATGCTATCCTGTCATTAGCAGTAGTACCAGACGTATTGAGACAAATACAAAACGAGTACGGAGCAGAGCCTGCTCTGAACTTAGGGATGAAGTTACTAGGTAACTATGCCCAGGTATCAGCCATAATATTAACTAATATTAAAGGGGAAGCAGCTTCAGTGGCTATCCGCCAACGCCTAAGGGAGTTCAGTCCTTTAGAAAAAGAACACGAACTACCGAAAATAATTGAAACTGCATATGCAGAATTAGGCAGAGATAGTTTGGGTGGGAAAGCGTTAAAACCACAACTGATGGGCAGTCCTGAAAAGGACACTTCTAAGCAGATACCTGCTTCAACAAAGAAGAAGTGGGACAATAAAAAACAACAAAACTTTAAAGGAAACAGATCTCAATCCAGAGGTAGATCTCCTCCACAGGAGCCCTCCGAAAAGAGGTATAACCTTAGGAATAGGGATAATATTAGGAAACCTGACAGGTATCAGGATACTGATACACGTTCCTCTCATTCCTTTCAGGGTTCATCGAAACACTCCGAGAGGGAAGGACGGTCAGACAGACAAGAAGAGCGTACAAAGTCCAGAGACAAGCAGCACGCTCAAGATTACACTTCTAAAAAGAAGAGAAACCAAAGCAAAAGCCACAGTTCAAAAGAAGAAGGTTGCAGGTCTAAAGATCAGACATGCCCAGAATTCTGAGGTCTTGACTGCTGAACGGGGAATGGGCTCTGACGATGCTAGACAGTGCGGCAGAAGTAACAATAACTCGCCAGAACCTGATGGAATTTCAGGTGATAGCGGACTTGAATGATTATATCACGGTAGAGACACCTGATACTAGGGTAAGTGTCCCACATAAATTATGTAAAATAACACTCCAAATAGAGGGGGACAAATGTAGGACAGTTAGAGGTCTCTTTTGGGAGAATCTGTCATTTGGCTATGACATTTTGTTAGCTGAACAAGATTGGCCGCCAACATTCGTCATGGATTGCCCTAAAGGAGAAACTGTAATTTTACCGGCATTCTCAGACCATATTCCCAGCCACTTAAAACACACATATGCGCAGGAGTGGGCGGTAGCCCAAGCCCCTGCATTATACAAAAACCATGTTGGATGGGATGAGGATTCAACCCACCACATAATTCCTTTAAAAAATACTCCAATTGCACAGAGGCAGTATCCAATAAAGCAAGAAGCTAAAAAACAGGTCAGGGAGATCTTAGATCAACTTGAATACCAAGGGGTGATCGAAAATTGCACCTCATCGATGAATAATCCTTTGTTTACAGTCATGAAACCTGACAATTCATATAGTTTAGTTTTAGATTATAGACATTTAAACACTTGCACTAAGACCTTTGCAGTCCAAAATGCACACAGTGCCGCATTAATGAATAACATTGTGCGGAAAAAATATAAAACGACACTTGATATCTCAAATGGATTTTTCTGCCAAAATATAGCGCCTGAAAGCAGGTATCTAACAGCATTCTCAGCGCTAGAGTCCCAGCGTCAATCTTGTCGACTCCCCCAGGGGTATAAGAACAACCCGGGGTTGTTTTCGGCCAGAGTAACTGAGTTACTTCAAAATTTGGATGAAGAGGCATTGTTCTATGTGGATGATATTTATCTAACGGACGATGACCTAGAGGAGCACTTGAACAGAGTGAGTACCATAATTTTGGGATTTGCATCTGAGGGCTACAGATTCAACTTTAAAAAATCAAAAATTGCCCACCTCAGTGTCCTGGTTTTAGGATATGAGCTTTCAAGTGAAGGGAAAAGCCTGGCAGCCAATTTTTTAGAAAAATGCACGCTGCTTCAACCTCCAAAATCATTGAAAAACTTACAATCAGTCCTGGGATTCCTGAACTTTGGCAGAACATACATTTTGGATTACGCGGAAAGAGTAAAACCTTTCTACGATTTAATAAAACCTGATTTTTCAGTAAGACAATGGACACAGGAACACACAGATATCGTTTGATCCTTACTAGCTGACATGATAGCTTCCAAACACTTACAGACACGTGTAAACGTACGCAACCTGGTGATCCGTATAGTTGCGGGTCAATCTGGATACACCTATCTAACATATAATGAAGGTGAAACGGTACCAATTGCATATAAATCGCATTTGTACACAAATGCTGAGATTCACTTCGCATCCACAGAAAAGATTCTGACAGCAGTACAAACTGCTGTAGTGAGAGAAACAGCACTGGCTCAGGGGAAACGAATAATAGTAGTGACTCCGGTTCCAGCCTTAGAGGCTGCGACAAAGGCAAGCGTTCCTAACTCCAAAGCCTTACATCCGAGATGGATACAATGGGCTAATTCACTCACTGCAACAGATGTGGAGTACAGGTACGACCCAAATTTAAAGACACAAGCATTTCTGCAATACGAACAAGAATATCCTCTACCAAACGAAATAATGCCTCTAGATCAGTATGAATATATAATTTACACTGACGGATCAGCTCAACCGGCCATAGGAAGTAAGCAACAATATAGCGTGGCATGCGCAATAGTGAAAGGTCGCATGCGGGATGGAAAGTTCCACCCAAGTTGCACAAAAACGCAATCTCTAGGAGACTGCACGGCACAGCTGGCAGAGTTAAAAGCCTTGATACTGGCACTGGTAAATACGGATCGAGAATTCCCCACACTAATTGTGTGCGATTCATTTTACTGTGTACAGTCGTAAAATGAATATTTGCAGCACTGGGTTCTAAACGGGTTCAAAGATGCAAAAGGTGGCACAATTAAGCATAAAATGCTATGGGAACAGGTAGTGGAGTTGAAAACTGAACTACCGAGAGCTCACGTGATACATACACTGAGTCATCAGCGTGATGGCGTTCACGTTGAAGGGAATTCATTGGCTGATGAAGCCGCAAAGGGGGCTGTACGAACGGCTTCCGTAGCTGCAATCACTCGTTCTAAAACGAGAACAGACGGTGAGATTATGGTGGCTGTCATTGCTTCGCGCAAAACCAGCAAATCAGTACCAAAAAGATTTCCACTCAAGCACTCCTACAAGTTAGATGCCAATAAGATTCCATTTGCTCGGATTCCTGGAGTGGGGGATAGAGTAATTCCAAACATGGATCGTAGGTTAGGTTTAATTCTAGCAGCACACGAAGGGATAGGTTCTGCACATGCAGGAGTTACGGCGACTGTTTCTTTATTGAAACAACGCTATTGGTGGCCTGGGTTAACTAAGCAGACTAAAGACTACGGGGCATATTAGCAAGACCGGCGATAAAATTATCGCCGTTTTAGCGGCAAGAAACTGCCGCTAAACGGCGATAATGGGCTTGCTAATGTGCGTTATAGAATTCAATAGAAGCCCAGGTTAGATGTCCTGCACATCTAACCTGGGCTTCTATTGAATTCCATACTTGCATATTAGCAGGCCCATTATCGCCGTTTTAGCGGCAGTTTCCTGCCGCTAAAACAGCGATAATATTATCGCCGGTCTTGCTAATATGCCCCTACGTCTTCAAATGCGACATCTGCCAACAGATGAAAGGTTCCACCGTAACACGTCCAGCACAGACACAATTATTAATATCTGACAAACCACTAGCTTGTGCTTACTTGGACCACTGCGGCCCCTTACAAAGAGATGGGGCTTACAGGTATATCATGGTTGCAGTTGATTCCTGCTCAAGATTCCTATGGGTGTGGTCCCAACGCTCGGCTGATGCCTGCACTGTTATAAAAGATTTGCGAGTCTTTATAGGGACATACGCAATTGGCACATTACATCCTGACCAGGGCCCTGCGTTTAGCTCTCGGGCTTACAAGGAGGCCATGCGAGGATTGGGTGTAGCTTTGCGGTACTCCTCTCCGTACCATCCCGAGGGAAATTTGGTCGTGGAGAGGAAAAACCGAGACTTAAAGCAATCTTTAACGGCTAGAGTATTAGGCACGGGTGAGAGTTGAGTAAAACATCTGTATGGAGTGCAGCGACCATTGAATAACATGCCAAGAAGTTCTCTAGGGGGGTCACACCATATGAGGTCCTATTTGGGACAAGAATGTGGGTACCTGATCTTGATTGTGAAGGCGCAGTGGCGGATGAAAAGCCTTTTGACATCCATGAACGTTTGGCGGTTTTTTCAGGATCTAAATGAGTCCAGGACACAACAAAGTAATGTCCATATGAAGCAGACCGCCACTGGGGAAGTCAAATCAGTCACGGCAAGACCTAACTGGATCCCAAAAGTCGGGGATCTTGTCAGAGAGAAAATAGCGGACAAGAAAGAATTTGGGCCATCATACAGAAACCCTGTACAGGTTCTAGCAGTTGAAGGAACAAGAACTGTACTTCTACCGCCTCTTGCCGGAAAAAAGGAGAAAAGATTTGTCTCAATCGACCTCATCAAACCACACTATGTGGCCGATACTGAGTAGTAGGCCATGTGGACTCCAAAGTAGCAGACGCCCTCCTCTCGCTACAATTCAAGAAGTTCAAACGGAAAGACTCATCACGTTCGAAGAGTCTCCTGCACGGAATCATGGACTATGCAATAATGCTATGGAACTCGTTCCCCTTGAACCTGAAGTTCAGATTCAGAACCAAAATGAAAGACAAATTTCAATTCGACCAAATACAGATGTCTACATCAACATGCCTCAACAAGAGCAAAGTACGATCTCTACAAATCCTGATGCAATACCAACAATTGATCAAACTGCTTCTGGCTACTTCATAAACTTTGATACGTTTTCTTTGGATCCAAGTGAACCGGAAACAATGCCAGCCCAAAAATCGCGCAAGCAGCAAGTTAAAGACTTTCTGAACTTTCTTAAAAAGACTTACCTGGTGTCACCTTGGGTAGAACTATGGGTAATCACCGGGATACTTTTCTTTCTTTTCTGGTTAGGCTTAGTAATAGTTTTTAGCATGCTTGTTAATGGAAAATACCTTCGACAAAGCTCTGCAGCCCAAAAGGTGAATTTAATTTTAAAACCACATCCATCTTCTCATCGAGAACAAAGAGACTTGTCTTCAGTGAACATTACAGCAGTTCCTATACCTGATGGTATAGTTTGGGACAAGGTTGATTTCGATATATTTGGGCCGACCGAACTTTTGAGAATTCCTCATTTATTTAAAGTATCGTTGAGTGATATCATTACCTCAAGTACATTTTCCGACGATTGGGATTTTGAAACAGTAAATAACATGTTGTCTGATTTGGAAAAATCTGCTGCATTTTCTAATAGAGAAACATTGGAAAGCACATCAGATTTCGAAACAATGTATTGTTATCAACACTATGGTCATCACTTTCTGCATAAATCTGCAAATCTTAGAAATGTGTTCACTTACCACCAGTGGGAACATTGTCCAACACCGCCGAAAGGCAGTTCAAAAACATTTACACAAAAGTTTCCATATTTTTCAGGGTTTAATATGTCTGACCCAGCATCATATTATTATAAGGTTGCACCATCAGCACAGAAAAATATGTTAACAAACACCAAACAGAATTACTCTGCTTCCTTTATTGCCCAGTTTTCTGAACAAGGTTTCGACTTTTGGAAAGACACCATAGACTTAAAATCAGTCTGGGGTACTAGAGAATGGCAAGTTCAGGGAACAGAAGCTTTGTTTAGAGCATGCCTTATCCCTCAACAAATCATGTTTTTGAACGAGACAGTGCAACAGACGTCTTGCCTTGGACTAGCCAAGAACAAAGACTTGAACACACCTCGGCTGCCAACTCCATCACACATAACATAACATCACAGAAAGAGATTACGTTGAATGACATTATACAATACAACAGATCAGACCCCGATTGTAAGAAATGGTTGATTTGGCCCATAGACACAAATAGTTGTCAGGCGAGATTCATGGGTAAAATCGAAGGTTTCGCTATCCATAGGCCAGATCCACGTTATGTACAGAGAGAACATCCAGGGGTAGTGACATCCTACAGTGTTGGGAAGTTGTGCCTTGATTGGCTAAAAACCTCAACACTCACAAAGGTGAAACAACACTTATCCTTACTGTCACAGGATGTGGATCTCAGGGAGTTTTTACTAGGTCCCAGGAAGACACGTCAGAAACGCTTCTATTATGCTGTTTATAGTGAAATATGGAAAATATCCCAACAAGAGGCCGCAGAGAGGTTACGTGAAATAGACCGTATAAATCTAGAAAAATCTCCAGCAGTGGTAGACAATGGGTTAACTACATTGACCTCCAGGATATATATTCCTTAGGCAACATTGTATCTTCTGCGATAGACATACTGGGACAAGATTTGGCCATATTACAACACAGGCAATCTCAATTACGTTCTATTATGTTATTAAGCTGGACGCTGCAATCTTTGCATGCAGGCTGTGTGCCTTGGCGTTATATCAACAGTACATCTCTGTTTTCTGAATACAATCTAACAGATAAACAGATAGAAATTGCACAAAGGGGAGCAAAATATACAATGCTGCGTATCGAAAAACTGGATAGATTAGCATCCACAGAATGGCTAATCCATGGCCACATAACTCCATTGGTCACTACTTTTCAGTTTCAGTATTGCCTTGAACAAAAGCAGGCAGGCAGATATGAAGAAATGGGTAAGGAATACATTAAGGAATCTTGGGAATTACCATACAGATTTCGATGCCGGAGTGGGGATCGAGAAGTGTTTCTAAGCGGTACAAACTGTGAGAACGCTTTAAGTGGATCACTCATGTGCCAGGATATAATGTTGCACAGGGCTTGTAATGGTTCTGTAGCAAACCTGTCCTGCCATTTGAGGGGTGCCCCAGCTGCAGTGATTACTCCAGCATTCCGGCTACTTTCAAATGGGAGTTACTTGATGCTGAACAGTCAAGGCTGCTGCAGAATGCTCCCAGGCATCGCATATCTGGTAACCGTGAGCTCCAGGGTTACTTGTTGTATGCAAGTATTGTTTCCACCGACACATACAGTCAGGGAGGCGCCGTTATGGCCTTCACTGAATGTTTCTTTAATACGGTTTGATACTCTAAGCAGAATGAAAGCCATACTTTTACAAAAGTCTGTGCCCTTAACCTCCGCTCGAGAGACTTTTGATCTCCAGATCGCGAGGTCTTCGGCAGAGATACAGGCGCTTATTCATACAAACTGCCCTTTCCATTTTGCAGAAATGGTAAATCGTATCTTTAACATGTCTGATACGACAGGCATAGTCCACCTATTTAAGACCATATGTTCTGGACTTCTGAGCACCTTTCAGACGGTACTTGGAGTTATACCAAACTTCATACACTCCGTATTTGGAAGCATCTTTGGAGGATTTCCGCTCATCCTGTTTCTAGTAGCAGGTATCCTGATTGTTTTATATTTTCTACGCAATGGATGACCCAGTCACCAAGGAGATGGAAAGATCACTCCTGGAGCGTAAATACCATGACCGCATGGTACTACATCTAGGCACACCTCGCCTAAGAGAACTAAGTGCATCTTGGTTCTTGTCATTTTGACCAGTCTGGATGGACTGCATCTTACCTGTCCTCCGATGCCTATTTTGCAGAGAAGAATGCATGTTAGACCTTTGTTTGACACTCCAATCATGTGCGCAACCAGACGTGAATGCTTTACTGGACCCGATAACGGCGCATGTTCTGCATTGTCCTCAGCGTATTCCGATGTTGATGGCGGCATTCCTTGAGCCCCCACAGGTAGTAACAGCACCTGTTGGTATGGACACCGGCTCCTCCTCTGACACCCAGGCTTTGGACGGATCACAGGCTGCCCCAGCACCGGCAGCGGACAGTGTGGAACAGCATCTGTGCTCGATTGACGTACTCTGCGAGGTGCTACAGGGGCCGTCTACTGCGGAAGCAAGCATCGAAAATGTTGCGTCTACCAGCCAGGACACATAAACATTTGACTCATTTGGCTCGTCGTGTGCTGGAAGAAATTCGCCCTTTTTAAAAAAACATGCTCAAATTTGGAACTCAAAACAAAAATTTACATTCCTTTCATTTATTGGGCATACATGGCTTTCTAATGCTTATAGTGCTTCGGACTATAACTAAGGACACCTTAGAGCTATGGCTTGCAAAATTTCTTTAGACAGTTTTAAGTTTTTTTAGACATTTTTTTGAAGTTTTAAACATTTTTAGCTAAACAGATGTTTTTAAACTTTGTGCGTACCAATATCTAGTTAGGCTAGTAGTACGGTAATAACTTACATATGTCGTCCAGTCGGAAGAGGAGTGGGTGTTATATTCCATATAGGTACCCTGTATAGGCTCAGGCAACATTGCAACCTTTCACCTATATTCTTCCCTACATTACATACATAACGGTTCTTAGGGACTGACCTTTTACCTAGATACGACACTGCATTCAGAACGCGGGTTTCCCCCTAGTTCGAATCTCATACATTCCCCTGGGGAGACCTATGGGTATATATACATCACATCTTGCTTGGAAGGACAGAGGAGACCGAGACTTCCTGGCTGACACACTGACCAGAGACGCTGAGGTTCCTGTATGCAGACACTCCAGCTCGCAGTGGTCTAACATCCCTCGCGGGGTGTCCAACTCGAGACCAGGACGAGGTCCCATATTCTCTCATTCTCAGGTAATGGGGTTGACTAGATCCTAGAGGGATTCTTGGCATAACACCTACACAGATGCTAGGTACATTTAGGTACATCTAGTTAGGAAGGCATTGTAGGAGTACGCACTTTTTATCATGTGTTTTATGTACCTGTATATATTCATGTTTTCTGCAAGATGGTAGAACTTTACCATCCCTTTACTTTCGTATTACTTCTAATCATATATCTCTGCTACTGTCTAATGGTTGTTGCAGCTCATCTATTCTACACTAGAATAACAACTGTTCAATAAATACTTATTGAAAACGCCCAGCCTGTTTATTCTGTGTATCTCTCTGAGACAAACTAAGTGAGCACGAGTGACTGAGCGAAAAGTAGTATATTGTTTCCACGATCCTGAGGGATCAGGGTTGTCATCTTCTGAGGTTGCCAGAATCTATTCTCTCCTTGGTAAGAGAAGATTATCGTAGTACTATGAGCTGGCTGATACAGACAGGCTAACGTATCCGGTGGGGATGCATGGAATCAGTCCGCCACCAATCCCACAGTTTATGTTATCCAAACACGCAGATCCTGTATAGGTTATATAGGAACTATACGACACTACCTCATAATAAAAGTCATGTGGTGGACGGAATCTTTAAATATGGCTGGCCTTCCTCTTCTGGTGTGATGGAGAAGTGTTCTTCGCTACACTGATAGTAGTATAGTGGCGCCACAAAATTCCAAATGAGAATCTATATTCATGAGGAATAACAGGAGGTAGCTATGTGAATTGTCCACAGAAGATACTGGAAAGCATAGATAAAACCGCAATTTCCTATAGGTTAAACTTAACTGAGGCATCTAGAATTGTTTTCTAAATTTGATATGAAGTGGTGGGGACCTATTGTATGTCAATTATGCCAACATTCTATCATCGCAATGTAAGGAATCCCTGACTCCCATGAAGAAGCATAGGAAATTCCAAAAGCACATAGAGACAGACAGACAACATCAATGCATGCAATGTAAAATAGAGGAATATATGCAGACAATTGCAGCAACAAATGCTTTACACCCCAAGGCATCAGTATGTGATAAGACCAAAACACTTCCAGACAAGCACATAGGAAACTAACCATAGCTGAACCGTGGTGGACAGGCGTACAGGCAGCCAAGTACAGAGATCACCAGACCTAAGGTAGTCATGCACTCGGATCACCCGCAATGCAGTCAGTCATGCGCATGCTCCAACAGATATACAAATGTCCATGCACATATCTTACCATCACACAGAAGCTCACACACAAAGACCACATATACAGAGCCACATACAGCCAGACAACATTTAAGCAGGGAAACTCAGATGTACAGATATAAAGACAGGCTTAGGGCTGGATGGATTGATAGATATTACAGTTGTGTCCACTTATCTGTTGGCACCTATGCAGAGGAAATCAAATGTATGGTGGAGAAAAATTCTGAGAATTAAATATACTCAGTTTTGGTATTGCACTGGAAAATCATTTCTACTGGGTGATAAAATACTTTATTCTTCACTTCCACCCAATCCACCCCTTAATTGGAATTATTATCTGCTGATAACAATACGTTGTACTTTTCAATACCATTTAATCATTGAATGATTTGCTACTTTCATCCACATGTATTCACTGCAATTAAGTTCTTTCACCTATCTAGTGCTGATGTACACTAATCGTTGTAATCAGAACCATTGACTAAATTGAAGTAAAGACTAGTGACACAGTCTACAAATATTGTGAAAATAGTGAAGAGTAGTAAATAGAAATTACCTGGAATTAAGAAGACACTTGTATACTTCGGCTTGCAGGTCACTATATTACAGGTAGCGGTCCTCACTCGTACACAGGGGATTCCCAATACTCTTACAATATTCACTTAGATAGTGTCTCTGGTGAGGCCACACATGCCACTTCGAGATGATGCACATCTTTCTCCTAGAGTGATCTATGTAGAGGTGGAGCTACTCACTTAAAGGAGGAGGGTTCGGAATCCTATTCTAGGGGTGGTCCCTGTCTAGTCCTTCATCAATCATAAGTCTCCATCCTGGGAGTGGGAAAGAGGCATGGTTCCAACAGCACTGTGGAAGCCTTTCAATATCAATCCCTGAGGAGAGTAGCTGGAGCACTAACCAATATCTTCACTGCATCTCACTTCCTTACAAGTTCCTGAGGCCAGCATGTACTCTGGGATCTTTGATGATCAAGCCTGGACGTAAGATCAGTAAAGAAAACACTCAAATGGATAAGGCGTTTACTATTCTTTCTGAGGATCTGAATTGAAGGGTCGCTTTTGCTAGGTGCCTCTCCTAACTTTGAAGTTAAACAGCTAGACACCCTCCTGGAAGCATCCTCAAAAGAAAATATCCCTCTACGATGAAAAGGCTATACAAAGTGATCTGCAAATGTATGATGATATGCTGGTATCTTTTATCCTAGCCGTGTAAATACTACAATACAAATATTGGACCTATGTAGTATTGCGTATGTATCTTCTTTGATTAGTTACACTCTTGCTTGAAAAGCAGAGGGGCCATGTATTTGTTAAGCATACTAGTCAGGCCACCAAAATGTGAACTCTCATGAATCAGTAGCATGTGGTGAGTGGGCAAGAGGATGATAAGGTGGGTTGTCCAATCCAGGCTTATTGATTTCAAGGCAGTGACGTCTATGTTCTGGGTGTTTCTTTTGGCGTGGGTTCAGTAATGTGTTGTGCGGCGCCTTGCCTGTTAAGGAGACTCAATAATGTTTCTCTCATGATCTTTATGGTTGAGTTACTAGGGATAATTGTCTTTCTTAAGTGCATGGTTTGATGGATAGATGGATAGATGAGGTTGTTATTAGTGGTGTTTTAAATTTAATCTTCACCACTAAAGTCGGAAACGTTGGAAATCTTTGACCTTTGTGAAGGTGGACAAAGTTCCTCCACTTTGCCTAACCCAAGGTTTTGCTACATACTGCTCTGAATTCCTCTAGCTAGATGCCCCACACAAGAAGTGAGAGCAGACAACAGGGAATTGGCTACCAAGTGAGCAGATTTCCCTGTTACTATTTGGAGATGCCCTTAGCTCTGAGTGGCAATGGGGAAATGGTACTACTGTCACCAGTCGACAGCCACACCCAATGCATTCCCTGGCCGCTTGAAATCCCACCACACCAGACAAAAGTGGGCAGTGGCAAGTGCGGTGACCCATATTAAGGGTTTGTATTGAATCAGTAGTTTGGGAATTGTTCAAAATAATATTTTGAAACCAATGTTTCTTGTCATTACATTCATGATATGCAAAAGCAATATTTCTGTGTACAGTACTCATTTTTTCATGGTCTTAATCCTTATTTTTGCATACGGCAGGTAGATTACCCTTCTCTTTGAATAGGTTACTGCAGAATAGAACCATGTGCCTGAGGAGTACACCATACAATTAGAAGAGATTGAGGAGTATGTTGTTGTTTTTCTGGGCCAAATTGCATGCTTACTGGATCCACTGTAGTTTTTGGTAGGTTAATCTGTAAGAAAATAACTGACAGGGCTCCACTGGAGCCACTCATTGCCACAGCCAATGCACACTATTGCAATGGCGCGCACTGCACACTGCAATCACCAGCTCTGCACACTGCCACTACATATGATTATAGGGACATGCATCATCTCATCGCTCCATGACAAAAGACGGTTCATTTCAGAGTGGGGGATTATAAAGCAACTGAAATACAACATTGGTAAATGCAGGGAAATGCAAGTTACAGACAAAGAGGATTGCTGATACTACGTATGGATTCTACTGAAAGCCTCTATCGTGAATAACGGTATCAAAATCTGGATTTTCACTGGTGTGACATAACAACAGCAGGAAACAAAAATTTGATTCCCACTGTTCCTATGTCACAAGGAGAAGTGCTTGCTTACTTCCCCTGTGTTTCCAATTCTGCTTGGATCCTAAAGTCACAAGTGGAACGGGCAAATTGAAGTCTCCACAGACCATGGAATGCAGGACTGTAGGTGGGACCCCTCTGCCGCCAAACGCTGTCCCCCCTGTGACAGGGAACAACAGGCTGCACTGATGAGCGGCTCTCAGAGACTCACTGTCAGTGCGGTGCCTGCGAACACGGCTTCAGTGAAGAGAGGAAGCGAAGACACAAGGGTGGTGGGGGGGGTTGCAGCAGGTCAGGCAACTGAATATATTTGGGCGAAGGGATGGGGAGTAGTTAAGAGAGGGTCATATGGATAGGTGGAAGGAAACCAGGCAGGTCTTTCAATCAGAGAGAATTAGAGTGAATGAATGCAGTTGGTAGTGGGGTGAGTAGCAGAATCCAGGTACTTTTTTAAAATATTTGGTGGATAGAGTTAATGATGAGGGTGGTGGAGGTGGGTGGCAGAATGGCAGTTATGGATTTATTTTTTTAGGGTTGAGGAAGGTTATTGCATAGGGTGTAGGAAGAGGGTGGTAGGGCTCCACATGGGGGTTATATTTTTTGTTTGGGGGTGGGAGTGGGTGGTAGGACTACTTGTTATGTATGTTTCCCTCAAAATTCCTCTAACTCTGTGCAGGGGAAGAGGACATGGGTTTACATGTCTTCTTCTCATAAGTGAATGGAACATAGAAGCTTAGCCGTGCTGTTTATGATAGCATCTGATGCTGTTTTATGGGCACTGCCTTGGCAAAGCAGGCTTTAACCGCCAAGAGCTCCTTTACCGCCCTGCAGGCTCTCTCCCACACTGCCTATCTCATGGAATTGATTGATAATAACCAGAAGCGAAAACAGTGTTCAATGCTTTCTATATGAAAGACAGAGCCCACTTCATTGTTTCACTGCCCCACTGCCTTCATTTAAGTCCAGGTGCTATGAAATATACCTTGGCTCTAACCACCTGCAATCACGTACCAACATTCAGCACTGGTTGTGTGTGGTTTCAGTATTTTGGCAGATTGATTAACTGATATCTTTGCCAGAGGCATGGATAATTTAGGATCCCGTCAACATGTATGGGGAGCTACGCACTCCCCAAATCATACCCTACAATTGATATTTTCTAAGCTTGTGGTGATCTTCCAAGTGGAAGTAAGACCAGGTCAATGGTCAGGTCACTAAACTGGACTGTTTCGGGACAGGGAGACATGGAAGGATAGCCCAAGGATATCACACTCCCCTGTTTTATTCTCCAGCCATAAGTCTGACTGACTCGCCACTGTTTCCTATCCTCTGTTGATTAAAATAGGACCCTTCAACCACATATGCCCCCATTAAAAAATATATTATCAAAGGTTTTTTCATTAATGGTTTCAATCCAACTTCTTCAAGTAGGGAATTCTGACAACATTCTCGGAGACAAACCTTTTGGACTCTACATAGTTGGGTTACTAACTATGAATTTATTAAGAACTTGGGGATTACTTTCAAATTAAGGGGTAAGATTGGAGTGCTGCTAAGCCAGGTCTAGTTGGCATCTAGTGGCCACCAAGCAAATATTAATTTGGTATAGATAGAGATGGGTGGTAGAGTTTGTAATTTAGGATCTCATCTTAGCGTTTGACATAGTGAATCACTCAATGCTGTCATGCTGCCCCGTAAACAATTAACTATTTTCCTCTATTACATGTAATGGTTCTTCTTTCCCCTGACATCCATTTGTCAGCTGGCTGGGTTGGTCCATTGCTTTCAGTCAGATTCTTTTTTACCCTCAAGTAACCCAGTCCCAAGTGCTAATTAATTGTTAAATATTTTTGTGATTTAAGACCATAGATGATTTTGATTGTAGGTGCCTTCCCTTTGAAGATGGTCCAAGATACTTTTCTGATTCTATTGCTGGTTGGTTTAAAATGTTAGCAGCAATAAGGTTTAGATATATATGTAACAGTTCGTTCCAACTCACTTTTGCCAAGACAGAATTGAAACTCTTTAGTCTGTAGCGAAAACACAGTTCTGCCTCTCAGAACTTCTGTTATTTGTGATACGGTTTTTACATGACAGGTAACTCCACAGATAACTAATGTGATCAAATGCTGCTGTTCAATGCTGGACTACTTAGAAAGGACGACTCTCTTTATGACAGAATTGTGGAGGGTGGGCACAGCAGCTAATGCATCATGAGGCTACTGGAAGACACTGTTTGATGGTCATGTTTTATTTCTATCCATCCCTGAAAATTACTGTTTTGCTGGTCTGGAGCCTGCATCGTAGTGATCATATACGACAGCACCACTGAGCACCTCAATGGTTCCCTGTGAAGGATTACATTTTGTATAAGGCAATCTGTTAGCTATTCATGTGTCTCCCCTCCACCCCTTTAGTGCTGCTGCTATCATCAGGGCAAGAGTTTGTCAGTAGTGGTTTGCTTTCTGTACCAAATTTTAAGCTTGCCTTAAAGGGCCAACATCACTTTTCTATCCAATATCCTCTTTTGTTGAATAACTTCTTTCGAGCTTTACATTAATCTTTCAGCTCTTTCCACAAGTTTTTGAAGAAGCAGCTTTTCTAGAGTAGCACTGTCAATGACACAGGTGTATGGCACTTGGAGTCCATTAATTCCATTCTGTGCATTTTGCAAGTGTTTTCACTTGCTCATTCCTTCACTCATTTCTCGTTCACACACTTCCAAACCTTCCAGGTCAGGGGTACTCATGTGCATCCTGGGTCACTTGTGGCCTGCCTGACCTTTACATGTGGCTCCCTGGTTGTGTTATGTTATGTTCTGTTTTGTAATGTTATGTCGATTTGTATAGCGCACTAATCACCCAAGAGATTATCCAGGTGCTTGGGCAGATGTGTGTGTGTGGTCCCCAAGGTGCTTATACGAAGAGGCAGGTCTTTCTCTTCTTGTGGAACTCGAAAAGTGAGGAGGAGGCTCTGATGTGTTGAGGAAGGACAGTTCATGTCTTACGTGCAATGTTGGAGAATGAGCGACCCCCTGTTTTGCTTTTGCGGATGTGAGGCATGTGTGTTAGTGAGAGTGAGGCAGAGCATATGTGTCTGGTGGGTTGGTGAAAATGTATGCAGCTGTTCAGGTACTCTGGTTGTGTGATGTGAAGGGCTTTGTATGTCTGCAGCAGAAGTTTGTATTGGCTCTGCTTGTGGATGGAGAGCCAGTGAAGCTTCCTGAAGTGCGGTGTGATGTGGGTGTGACGTGAGGTTGAGTATGAGTCTTGCCGAGGCATTCTGGATGGTCTGGAGTCTGAGTTGTCTGGAGATTTCGGCAAACAAAGTGTTGTGTAGTGCAAACATCTGGAAATGAGTGCTTGCGTGACGGTTCCTCTGGTGTTCTGAAACAACCTGAAGATCTTTCACACCATGCGTTGGATGTGGAAGCAGAAGGTGCTCTCGTGAACAGCAGGACTGGGCTGCTGTTTATTTATCTAAACCCTAACATTCAGAAAGTTGTCAAACAAGAAAGCAAGGATTTTTTACAGTTAACTGAAGTAAAGGAAATGAAGCACAGAAGGTGTACTGCTCCAGTGATGTTTAGGAACACCTTCCTATTTAAAGACATTACTGACAACGAACATGTAAAAATATGATAAAGTCTCTTCAAAATTAAAATTTCTCTGATATATGGAAGTGTTTCACCTTAGTACATCAGCGCATTGAGTGGCATTTATTAGAAGTAATAGTTTTCAAACATTAACTTAAGAACAATCATTCCCACCCCCATCTTTGACGACAATGCCATAATGAACCAAGAGGCAAGTCAGTTGTCATATGCAGCCTCAATAGGCTAGGTTAATTTCATACATAGAACAACATTACATTGTTACAAGAGAAGCTTTTGTACAGCGGACATCTTAAACTCATTTAAGGTGCTCTTATACATGATAATGAAGGAAAAAACAGTTGCCTAGGACCAGGGCCAGCTTCAGCGCTGGTGGTACCCGGTGCAACAATCTTTTTGGCGCCTCCCAAATAGCCACCTTCTCCATGGATTCCCTCACTACCACCCTCCAACAGTCCCCTCATCTCTCCATAGCCCCTCTCTAACAGGTATTTAATTTCTTTTATAGCGCTACTGAAAGGAAGAGACGGTTTCCCAGGTAAGTTCAATCTCTTTATTTGCAGGGAAAGAGATGTCCGGAGTAAATGACCGGCCAGAGCAACAGCAAAGTACAACTGCTGTTCTGACCATTCCACATGCCACCGTTCTAGTCTGGAACGATGTTAATGGTGGCATGTGCACACACTCAAAGGACAACAATCACTTAAAGGTACAGGAACTTCCTATGCTCAGAACCCAACACATCTTCCCCCTTAACCAAAACAAAATAAAAACACAAAAATGTAATATCACTGAAACAAAATACACCAGAACATTATACAGTAAGGATGAAAGCAAAGAAACCCATAGTCAAGATATTACGATTTGACATAATCTTTTAACCAAATGGAAGGTTTCCGTTCTCTTGCCGAAATTCTGGAACTTGGTTCACCATGATCGGAACCAGGAACATTGTGAGAAAATAGATCCACACAAGTATTCCCAGGTGAACTTTGTTTAGATAACTTTTCCATATTCCACCATTTACCATTACTTAATTTGACTGCTCTATTCCTTATGCAAGTAATTTGCATTGCACGTGAAAACTTAGAATGACCCTTGGTTATGTGACCAGGAAGTCTCACCTTGACCCAATCACCTACTTTAAAAGCAAATTGTTTCCTTCCTTTAGTAGGTTCCTTGGTAACATACTTACTTTGAGCTTTGAGACAATCAGCCTTCACCAAATCGCGATTAACCTTGGAAGTACTCAGATCTAGCATCCATGGTCTAACCAACTTGGACGAAGCTGTTCTGCCTTTCAATAACATAAAGGGGAAACTTTAGTCACAGCATTGGGTGTGGTACGCAAAGCCCACAATAGATTCGAAAGCTCTGTCCTCCAGTCTAAACCATTTACCACGGACAGTTGAATGCTATCCTTAATAACCCTATTGCAGCGTTCCACTAAACCATTACTGCGGGGTGATATAAGGAAGTGGTAATGTGTTTGATACCCCAATGCGACAAAAAGTCCTGGAACTCCTTGGACACAAATTGTACCCCATTATCAGTGACAAGTTCCACTGGAGCACCTTCCTTTAAAAACAGAGATTGAAGAAAATTAACAACCTCCATAGTAGATGCTGACTTCACAAATTTTACCTCAGGCCATCTTGTACCGTAGTCTACCAACACCAGACCGTACCTGCTCCCTTCATCCAACACATACATGGGGCCAATGATATCTAGAGCTAATTTAACCCAAGGTTTGTCAGGAATAGGAATGGCTTCAATGGGACTGGGAAAAGTGATTTGCGATTTATCACTGGTGGCACATGAAATACAATCTCTTACAAAATGTTCAACAGAACGATCCATGCCAGGCCACCAGAATACCTCTCTAAGTCTTCTCTTCATCGCTCTCATGCCTATATGACCCTCATGTGCAAGTAACAAAATCTTACTCTGAAGGGATACCGGTGCAACCAACAAATCCATTCTCTTGAGAATGCCAGATTGAAGATTCAACTCAGAGAAAACATGTTTAAATGACACTACATCTTCTTGCTTAGGCAACCACCCTTTACCTAACATAGAAATTACTTCTTGTAACAAGATATCTTGCTGAACAGCATTTTTCCACTCTTCTTCTGATATGCATGAAAAACTAGAATCCACTAATGAGGCTACTACACAATATTCCTCCTCAGTTTGTTCACCATGTTGTTCATTTACTAGAGGCAGTCTGGACAAACAGTCCGCAAAAATGTTCTTAACACCAGGAATGTATTCCAAATGAAAATGAAATTCCATCAACCTGTAATGCCACTTAGCAATACGGGGAGTGGCATTACCCGCTCCTTTGGTGGTGAATAAATTAAGCAAAGGCTTGTGATCCATGCGAATGGTAAATTCAGAACCCCATAAGTACTGTCTGAAATGATCAACACCCCACCAACACGCTAAAGCTTCACGTTCTATAGCTGAATAAGTGGACTCCGCACCTCTCAATGTGCGCGAGGCGAAAGCCACGACCTCCTCTTTTCCCTCTCTGACTTGTAGAAGAACAGCGCCCAAACCATATTGGCTGGCATCAGAGACCACAATGGATCTATCATGTGTGTCAAATGGTTGTAAAGGAATGGCCTTACTTAATTCTAATTTGATATCTTGAAATTCTTTCTCCAAATCAGGTGACCACAAAAATTGTTGGTTCTTTTTCATTAGTAGTCTTAAATTGTGAGTTTTGCTACTACAATTGGGAATGAATCTGGCATAGAATTCCAACATGCCATAAAACGATCTAAGTTGATCTTTGTTCTGTGGAGGAGGAAAAGACTTGATAGCCATGACTAAATCTTCCTTAGGTTCCACACCTTTAGCTGAAAGCTTATAACCAAGGTAATTTACTTCTTTGACAGCAAATTTACATTTTTCAGCCTTTAAGGTTGCACCACGATCAGTTAAAATGGATAATACAATAGCTAATGTTTTGTCATGAGCCTCTAAGTCTTTACCATAGACCAAAATGTCATCCTGGAAACACTTTACATTAGGTACCTCAGCAAACATGGATTCCATTACCCTTTGGAATACGTCCGAGGCCGACGCCAATCCGAAAGGCATCCTTTTGAACCTATACGCACCAGCAGGAGTGACAAAAGAAGTGAGGTGACGACAGTTTTTTTTTAGCGAAATTTGGTGATAAGCTGATGACATGTCTAAAGTGGTGAACACTTTGGCATCCTTGAGAGAAGTCAACATCTCTGTGATATTTGGCAGGGGATGTCTATCCACCCATATTTTGTCGTTTAAGTCCCTCAAATCAATGCACATCCTAAGAGTCCCATTGGGTTTCCTGGCTAAAACTACCGGAGAAAGCCATTCTGAGCTTTCTATGGGTTCAATGATGCCTTGATTGCAAAGAGATTCAAGTTCATTGGATAATTCCTTCCTCATTGCCAAGGGAACCCGTCTGAATTTGTGCACAATGGGTTGGACATCTTGTTTAAGAATGATTTGATGAGAAAAACCTTTAATTTTCCCCAAAGTACTCTTGAACACTGATGGAAAGGAAGTTTTCCAATCATGCACATTTACGGAACACACAGAAGTAAATTGATCTCTAAGCAGAACCTGTTCAGGACTATTAGGATCCAAAATGATTCCCAAATTTTTTTGTTCCAACCAACCAAGAAGAGAAGATCTATCTTCTGCTACATAGACGGTAGCAGTAGTGGCGTGATCTTTAAACGATAAGGTACAATCAAATTCACCCAAAACTTGAACAGGTTTGCCACCATACGCTACGGGTTTAATAAGGGACTTCCTTAAGGGAATATCAGTTAATTTACACCATTCTTCTGGACCTATTAAAGTGAAAAAGGAACCTGAGTCAGCCATCATGGAAACATGTTTACCATTAACCCCAATTTGACAGTAGGGCCGTTTTATACTTGGGGGTTGAAGTTTTAATATTTGAGACACATTTTCAGGAATACTAGTGTTGGGAAGAATACTACAACTGTTTTGAGGTGCTTTATCAACAGCTTCCGCAGTAATGGATATTAGAGGCACACTTACAGAATTATGTGTTGCACTCACTATGTTATGGGAAACTTGGACAATATCTTCATCAGTACTGGAGAGCATCATGATTTCATTACCATCTTCACTATCGGAATCAGGATCCGCTTCAGATTTGGTTTCAATGGAAAGTACTTTTTTTGTGTTATATTTAAAATTAGAATTGCTGGGTTTAGACTTACAGACCTTAGAGAAATGACCTTTCTTTTTGCATTTAACGCAAACTTTATCTAAGGCAGGACAAAACGGCGCATTTCCTAAATGACTTCTGCTACCACATCTATAACATTCAAATGGTTTACGTTTGTCATACTTAGTCTCCTTTTTGACCATAACTTTGTCAACAGCAAAAGCATGTACCTTAGGGGCCCATTACGATGGCGGGCGGAAGCACAACCGCCGTGCTGGCGGATGCAAAAACCACCAGTTACCGCCGGCACGCAGCAGTCCACACGCCCGCCCAATTACGATGCGAAAAGCAGGCCAAACACCGCCGGCAAGCCAGCAACACCGTCCGCCATCAAAGTGCGCCCGCACACGTAGCGGCGCAGCACAACTGACACACACCGTCCGACGAAACACGTCCCGCCCGGCGCATAAATTACGATGCCGCAAACAAACGGCTCCCACGGCAAAGAGACACCGCACGTGAAAGAGGCGGAAACACGGACGCAGAGCACGGACAACGAAGAAGCGGCACCCGGGCATGAATCCAGCACTGCAGGCCCTTCCCATGCTTCTGCTGATGCACCACCAAGGACGCAACGTACCGCGGAGACGCAGGTAGGCACACACACAACAAGTGCACGCAAACAGCGCACACAGTGCAAGGGCGGAAAAAGCGGACAACCCCCCACCAGCGCGTGTACACTACACATCCACCATCGCATCCACATATGACACACAGGCCAAATCGTAACATCGCAGAACACATGTGTACACACCACCTGGGACTAGGAACCAACCACCCCGTCACGGCCCCAAAGCGCCGATGGCGCCGCCACACATGCGCACAACGCAGAGGCCAACCGCAGCGCCATGCATGCGTCGCACACAGACACAGGGACACAACCAAGCAGCACACACATCAGCCCCACCCCAAACGCACATGACACGTGACAGGCCGGCCACAGACATGTCCCCAACGCCCAATTCACGGACAACACCCAACGCCACACAAACAACGCACACATGTCAGTGAAGACACGCAACTGCAGGACACACCCCAGTGTAACAAACATGGCGTAGCACACAGCGGCGGCAACACCAACTAGGAGAAGCAGGGCCCCTTCGGGAAGAGGAACGCCAGTACCACACTGAAAAACCCATACCACCCTGCACATATGAACAAGACACATGAAACGGAACACCAAAGAGCCCGGGGACCGACAACAGGTGGCTCAAGAATAACATCCACACACAAGGCCCAACGCAGAGCGGAAAGGCAGCCTGCCGCCCACACAAGGGAGAGCAGACAGCACTGAATGACCTTCCATTCCAACACCGAAACCACAGCCCTACGACAGAAGCCGGTGAATACAGCCATTGTCCAAGAATAGACCAACACAGGCATGCCGAGGAGACCGACCACAGGGCAGATAGCGCACATCACAGAAGCACACAACGGACGGGGAAGAAAGAAGAAAACACTCCCCATGTCGGCCACATGCAAGTTAATTGGAAGGAGTCACACAGCACTGACCTTGAACTGTCTGAGAAGCATGTGGGAAGAGGGCCCGTGTCCTCCAAACAAGCCAACAGAACACAAGTCCTGTCTCCCCACGACTACACAGAGCTCACAGCAACCCGGAGCGTGCACATTGCAGACTGCACACACAGCCGGAGCACGCCACCTCTACGAACCGCTGCGAAATGGCAACCGCAACACACCTACCCAACTACGCCGAACAGCTCAAGCTGTACCAAACCAACACGATACATACATTGGGATGCGATCTCCTGTCCCTGCTGAACGTAAGTTACCGACTGACTTACTGCATCACATTGTTCAGCTGCGTCATGCCCGTCTTCTACTGTCGGAGGTGTCCCTACCAGCATCCCGTCGAGATATGCCTCTCCAACCCGGCATGTCTGAAGGCGGACCTGCTACCACTACTCCTCCCTCTGGACGCACACGACAGGGCCTGCTCTGCCTATGGGGGCATGGCGTATGTGGCCAACATCGCACGCGCACTGAAATGGAACCACTGTGCCTCCACACGACGGATCATCGAGAACAGCTACATCGAATGTCACCCAGCATGCCCCATCATGGTCCTCCAAGGGACAACCTACGAACAACACCTTGACAGCCACCATCCGCTTCATTGGCTGGCAAACATGTACACCACCAATGACATGGAAGCCCTGCTGGACGGCATCGCATACCTGACAACCTGTAAATACGTCGGACCACAACGCAGGTTCCCGAGTGACCTATGAAGTCCAACCCCGCACCCATGCTCAGCTTCCGCACGGACTGGCCAGTCACCACCACAACAGCCATACCAAACGACCGGCAACTGTAACCACACCATCAACGACATCGCCATGACATCGGATATGACCGGGACATGCACACTGTTCCCCATCACATCCAGGAACACCGCATGCATCGTGGGAGGCAGTGGCATGGGCTCTGTGCATCGCACCCACATGGACGGAACTGCCACGAACAACCAGGACACGACATGGATCCAGCGCACATGGACACACACACCGCTCAGTGGACATGAATAGGTCGCCTGGAGTCTGTGGGTGCTGCACCCTCCACCCCCGCCCGGGAATCCCATACCAGGACCTTTGCATGGACGACAAGTGCATACAACAACAACACGACCCCAGTGACTGTGACATGTCCAGTAACCACCACAGTGCAACAACAAGTGGCACGCCGCTGCATGCACGCAAGCACATGCCCTGATGTCATCTCACATGCACGCGTGCATGAGGAACAACCGCAGCAAACCTGTCACATGGAACTGAGATGGACTGTGCCCATGATGCCGAGCGGTCTGGTAGGCTACATGTATACCGTCTGTGTCAAAGTCCGCAGCTCCGCAGCTATACGTAAATGTACATTAGCACAGCCTTGGCCAAGCAGATGTAACCCACACCCTATCCCATTTGTAATCATGCTCAGTATATCCTCAACATGTATTCCGCTGCCAGTAGTGTCCACTATACTGCATCACAGAGGACAGAAGACTCAATATAATGTTTGAAACCAAAACTGTCTCCGCTGACTCATTCCACAAGTACGAATGAGAGAGGATGAGAGTATGTGAAGTACATGGCAGTCGTGACATGACCATGTAGTCCACTGGTATTGGATGTCAACGCAAATGAGTAGCACTACTGTGGAAGACACACATGTGTCGTGTGAAGTCGTATGGACGCAGTGCTCAGGTGGGTGGGTGCGACGGGTAGATGCGCACATGCCAAGTTGGAGCACGCCGTGTTGGGAGGGGTCATGAACAGTACACCACCGCTTCCCTGGGCATTGTGAGAGGACACCTGTCGGGGGGGAGTGAACACGTGTGTGCACAGCAGCCGGGCACACGTACAAAGCGGTACCAGGCGCACCTCAGCCCACCCTCTGTGGACAAGCTGGATCCTGTTGTGCGCCCGCCATGCCCCTTGACAAGGCACACACAGCCCCAGTCGACCAGGTGCAACCCCAACATAGTCAATCCGCACAGGCGATACAGGGCACGGGATGGCAGTGGAGCATGGTGTGTGAGAGGTCTCCTCGCGCTCCTCCTGGTCATATCACGCAGGCAATAGAACCTCAACGTCTAGCATGGCACAAGTCAAATGGAAGTGTAGGGGGACGCACCACAGCACGAGCAGCACTGACGTCACGGGAGGTGGCTCGCACCATCCCATCCATTGCCCATCATACCAACCACGCCACATGCCATTGCGACTAAGTGCAAGCGCGTGCGCCACCACCCCGAGCCCTCCCAGAGAGGCCAAAGAGTGAATGTGTGGGCCATCAGCCACAGACGGACGCGGCCTGGCCGCAAGGGCAGCCACAGCCACTGGGTGTCGCAGGTGGCGGATCCGGAAGGCGAAGACTGTGATGCATAGTCCATGCAGGCCGGGTCTCCATTTGGGGCACCACGCAGGTGGACGGCGTCCCGCCACACATCATACCCTGGACCCACACATACACTCCTTGCCCTCTCTGGTGCGAGCTTGGGGCTGCCTGTGCAAGCGCTAGCCTCGCAGGTGAGCATGCATATTGGGGGCGAGGGGAGGACATGAGGGCTGGGGCGAAGATGACTGTATCACTGTCAGTTAGTACAAGGGATGACCCAGATGTGGAAAGGAAGAGACGTGTCCCGTGTGTACTGCAACTAGTCGCCAATCCAACTACCCCCCATGTCCGGAATGTAAGCCCGCACCTAGGCCCGCCCATCCGCCACATCGAACATACCACCAGCACGACAACCTTCCCATTCGAAACACTGACTGGGGGTGGCGACCAGTGAACAATCATGTGTAGCCTACCCACGCGTACATGTGGGCCCTCCATGATCCATGTCACCTGCGGCAAAGACATGACATGCGCAATGAGGGAAGTGAGGAGAGCTGTCCGCCCCACGCGCAGAAGGTGCATCAGCTCCACAGACCCAGCAGCGAGTCCAGCAGGGGTCACATGTGCAGGGGCAGCTGTGCCTGGTGTGAAGGCACATGCATATAGACAGCACATCGACCAATGTGTAGTCTGCCCACATCCACAGTCCATCATCATGCGGACATAGGAATTGAACACAGGGCAACACATCTTAGTTGGTGCACCCACCGTGACCAACAATGCGCAATCATCGACGTACCCGCCCTGTGCATGGCCCCCACCCAACGGAGGCACATCCAGTGCCACCATCCCACACACACAAGCCTTCCACGGAACATGCTGTGTCCAATGGTCATTACAGAGTCAGCGCCCATCTGGTGGATCCTGAACAGGAGACACATGCACACACATGCCAGCTCCCACTATGTACGTCTGCCACCTGGCACGTGCAATGTAACCTCTCACCTGTGACGTGTGACTGCAAGCACACAGCCGTCTTGGCATGGGGCTGTCAATGTGGACACCAGTCAATGTTTCGGGAGCTGTGATCCGTACAGTGCTGTACATAGGGTGCAGTGCTGACACCTACTACTGTCTCATATCCCCTCGTGCCACAGGTCCCACTTGTATTGGCCGCTCAGCCCGTGCCCACATCGTCGTCGTCGTGTGCCATACTCATCCAGCCTCGGAAGCAGTTCCATGCTCAGCAGACACTCATGTTGCCGTGGCGTTGCCGCTTGACGAATATGCAGTCAGTCCCCATCAGCACGCCCGCAAGTCATTGGGGCCTAGATCCCCATGTGCATGCACATGGCAGTGGTATGTCTCACTTGCCATTGCCATTGTTGGGAGACCTGTGTAAGTGTATTGTGGCCGTGCCGTCCCAGCTTGACAGCTGGGCTGTGGCTCATGTGCTTGCTCAGTCATGTCAGTGATGTGTATGCGAAATTGCTATGTGCCGTGTTGCTTTGACATGTGTCCTCTGCCATTTAACCCAGGCGGAGACCGAACATTGACCGCCCATACCAATTGCTGGCGGACATGGACGATACAGAGGTAATCAGGAAGTTTCGGCTGGACAGGCCAACTCTGCATCGACTGTGTGCCATGTTAGAGCCCCATCTCCGTCCCCGCAGGGTGTATCCGACTGCTGTCACCCCCACGGCTAAGGTGATGGCCGCCATGCATTTCTTCGCCACTGGGTCATTCCAGCACACAGTGGGCAGTGGAGGAGGGATGTCCCAGCCCATGTTCAGCAAGGTGCTGAGGGATGTACTGGCAGCCATGATGCTGTACCGGAACAGGTACATCAGATTCCCCAGGGCTCATGAATTGGCGGCAGTGAAGGGTGCATTCTATGCCCTTGGCAGAATCCCACACGTCGTGGGAGCCATTGACTGCACTCATGTTGGCCTTGTTCCACCACAGGCCACTGAGCACCTGTGCCGCAACAGGAAGCACACGCACTCCCTGAATGTGCAAGTGGTGTGCCTTGCGGACATGGTGATCACCCACGTGTGTGCCAAGTTTCCAGGCTCGGCCCATGACGCACACATAATGCGCAACAGCATCTTGCCACGACTGATGGCCAATCTGCAACAGGATCGTGCCTGTATTGTCGGTGAGTATGTGGAGTGGTGTAGCGTGCTGGTTGTGCGATGCTGTCCCCTGTCCAGTTGGAATAGCTACGGTTCTCTGTGTCCCTCACACCCAGGTGAATCTGCGTATCCGAATGGGGCATGGCTGCTCAGTCCATTGAGGAATCCTCGCACCCCAGCAGACGATCGATACAATGAGGCACATGGGAGGACCAGACGTGTGGTCGAGCGTACCTTTGGCCTCCTCAAGTCCAGGTTCAGGTGCCTGGACCGCACCGAGGGTGCACTGGCGTACTCCCCACAGAAGGTGTGCCAGATAGTGGTGGCGTGCTGCATGCTGCACAATCTGGCCATTCGAAAGCAGATCCCCCTCATTGTGGATGACGGAGATCAACCAGGGCCCCAGCCCGCAGACCAGGACAGCTCGAGTGAGGTGGACAGCGGAGAGGAGGAAGCTGGGAATGTGCGCCAGCAGCTCATCGCCCGCTACTTCACTTGACGGTGAGTGTCCATGTACGACAGATGATGTGTCTGTATCTGTGCAGGTGTGTGTGTGCTGTGTCAGGGTGGCCGTATGTTCACTGCGTGCAGTGTGTCAACGCTCCATGGCCAGGGTAGTATGCCACTGTTGGTGACTGTGGCATTGTGCCCTATTGCTCTGTGCGATGTGTGTACATTGCTTGTAGTTGTTGACATGTACTGTGTGATGGGTGTGTGACACACTCATTGAATGTGCTCCTGTTCTGTCTCCCACCCCTAGGTCCCTACAGGCCCTCCGGATTCCATTGCCATGCCACGCATCAGGTGCCTTTCCGCCCAAGGTGGCCGTTGTATTCCGTACAAATAAAACACAGGGCACAAACAGCAGTTAGTGGAAAAGGTGCATTTATTACAAACTGTGACATGTGATTGTGTGTAAGGTGATGACAAAAGTGGTGCGTGCAGTGACAATGAGCTGTCGGTCATGGCTGCGTGATGATCAGGGTGTACCCACTGGTTCTATGTCCATAGTCCAACACACACATGCCATCCAGCTGGCTGTGTGGAGTGGGATCGTAGAGCAAGTCAATGCAGTGGCTGGTCAAGGAAGGCTGGCGGAAGGCTGGCTGGTGCCTCACTTGCGACTGGAGCGTGCGAAGTCCTCCCGGGAGATCTGTTTCCTCTTCGGACGGCCCCTTCCACGTTTGGGGGGGGGGGTGTGTGGTGGCGACCTGCTGGTGGTGGGTGAGGTGTGCTCACTGGCTGTGGACGCAGGGGAAGTGGACACTGCTGCCCGAGCCTGCGCCCTAGCAGGTGGTGGCGGAGGTGGTGTTGCTGGCCTTGCCTGTGACCCCACCGCCACCACCAGCTGGCCCATGAGGTCCACGAGTTGGTCCATACGGGACACGGAGTGGCCCATATGGGCGTCCATGGACCTCAGCACCCCCAGCACCTCCCGCGTGTCAGTAGCAGACCTGGCCCATTGTCCTTGGGCCTCTTCATAGGCCCCAAGGACTCTGGCCATTTGAGGCAGGGCATGGCTCCCAGGGGAGGCTGGCGTTTCCCTGACCCTGCTCCTCCTACCAGTCCTGCTGCCACCGGCCTGCCCACTAGCCACATTGCACACCACGGTCCTCGCTGTGGCTCCCAGGGTGGATCCAGTCGGCCGGGCCACCACCTGCGCTGGGGCTGGTGCCAGCGAAGACGTGGTGGTGGTGGAGGCGGTGGTGGTCGGTGCGGCGATGGTGGCGGTTGCGGCAGTGGTAGTGGCCGCAATGACCGTGGGTGTGGCCGCAACGACAGTGGCAGCAGGGGACTGGGACTGTTCAGCATCCCTGGATGATGGGTTGGTGGGTAGGAGGGTCCTGGGGAGCGGCTGGGCCCTGCCACGCCAGATGGGCCAGCTTGGTGGTCCGTGTCCGAAGAAGGAGGACAGATCCTCCAGATCCGTGTGTCCTCGTTGGGGGCTTGTAGGCTGGCTGTGCTGGCTGCTGTCTCCATCCCCAGCATCCAGCAGTTCGTCACCTGTGGAGAGAATGAGATTTGTTATTGTGTTGCACCTGGCGAAGTATGTATTAGTCGTCTGACATTGGCAGTTCGTGCAATCTCGTACATGGGTTTCCCGGAGGCGAGTGTGTGGCTGTGGCATCTGTAGTTGTGTGTGCTAGGCAATGGGACTGTGTGCTGTGCACATGTGGCATGGGACGGATTGGCCATGCCGATGGGTGTGTTGCTGTGCCCCTACTCATTGTGACTCTGGTGTATGCGGGCTCCTGGCCCATCCTGGGTCTGGTTTGTACTTTGCTTTTGGAGTTCATATGGAGCAGCTTAGGAACGCATATGGCAACATGGGGGCCATGCCCCAGATTCGCATTTGGGAGGGGATATGCTTTTGGGGTTCAAATGGAACGCTTAGGAACGCATATGGCAACATGGGGGCCATGCCCCAGATTCGCATTTGGGAGGGGATATGCTTTTGGGGTTCAAATGGAACGCTTAGGAACGCATATGGCAACATGGGGGCCATGCCCCAGATTCGCATTTGGGAGGGGATATGCTTTTGGGGTACATGCTGTGAGCCATGGGTGCCGAACGTGACATGTGTTGTGGCAGCATGACAGTGCATGGTCTGAGGTGTGTGCATGCCTGACATGCCCTGCATATTTGCTGTCTGTTGTGGTTACTGGACATGGCATTGGACGCATCGTTATGAGTGAGTGATAGTTGTGTGCCAGCCAACGTATTGCAGTTGTCCCATCTCCTTGGTGTGCGTGCTGCCCTGTGCCATGTGCATCACTGCAGTGCTCGGGGGGTGTGGCCCATGTTGTGTGTTGTTGCTCACAGTGTGTCGTGCGCTTAATTGACTTCTGGCACATGGTTGGTCATGGGCATGTGTCTTAGCGTGACTGCTGTATGTGTGGCAGCTGTGCGGATGACATGCCTTTCATGAGACTGGGGCTGACGGATGGGATGGATGGTATGTTGTATGTGCATGGTGTGTCTGTGTGTTTGATGGGTTCAGTGGTGTTCGTGTGCATTTATGTTGTTCCGCTCTGTTGCGTCTAGTGTTGTTTGTCTTACATAGGCGTAGTTGTGGGGTGTGGGGTTGACAGGCAGTGGGGGCTACATGGACAGGACTTCAATGGTGTTTCGGTTGTGTGTGATGAGTTGCACAGTGGCTGCCGTGTGGGACTATATTCAGTGTGGCTTGTGCATGCAGACGTGGCTCCTTGGGTGTTGCTATGTCTGTGATGGGTCATGTGGGGTGTGAGTCTGTTGTTCATGTCCGTGTGCACATTGTTCACTTGTTCGTGACGGTGGGCGGTGCTGCGTGTTCGTCTGCTACGTGACATGTCCCATGTGTTGGTGGTGTTATGGTCCTCATGCCTCCAGTAATCCAGCCCTGTCCAGTTTCCCACCTGCAAGTTGTTCGTGCGTGCACTGTACTGGATGCCACATGGCTCTAAGCGGGGGTGCTCCATGTTGCAGGTCTGTGGGGGTGGGTGGGTGTAGTGGGTCGTGGGGGTGGCTGTACACCCACTGACACCGATTGCTGTGGACCGTGATGTCTGCCTTTCGGCTGTCGTTGTGCACTGCGGTGGCTGACACGTGGCTGTGGGGTGTGGGGATGCTCCTCCTTGCTGTGCTGTGGGACTGGGGCCTGGTGTGTGTTGTACTTGGGCTGTCCACCGTCCCACCCACTGCACTTTGTGTTCCTGCCACTTACCTGTTACTTGTCGGTTAGTGCAGCTGTGGCGGACACATGGGTGTGGTGGGTGCTCGTTGTGGCGCTTCTGGCATATTTGGGGACCTGTTGGTGGTTACGTTGTTGGCTTAGTGTACACATGTCCCCACGCATCTTACAGTTGTTCGGTTTGGGCTGTGTGTGGTAGTGTCTGTTGCATGTGCGTGTGATGTGTTGTGTATTGTGTGCTGGACATGGGGGTGTTTGTCCCTGGGAGCTGTGGCATGGTAGTTGCGCATGTGAGTACATAGCGGTGTGCTAGTATACATTAGTTTGTACTTACCAGCCTCCACTCCCCCTGCTAATCCGGCGAGGATCTCCGGATGGATTACGACTCGCACCTTCTCCTCCCACGCTTTGAAGGTCTTAAAGAGCGCGGGATTCCCTCCGCCAGTGACGGCAGCCAGCTCTCTGTTTTTGCCCTCCTTCTTCTTGACCAGGCTCTTTACGTCATTCCAACGTTTGTTTATCTCGACTCTGTTCCTGGGCAGGGTCCCGACTGCATTGACCTGGTCTACGATCCGGGTCCACATTCTGTTTCTGGTGGCTAGTGGTGTGTGCTGGACCATGTTCCCATAGATTTGTGGGTACACCTTGATGATCTCGTCGACCATGACCGTCAGCTCCATGGGCGTGAACTTGGGCATCCTTTGTGGTGCCATGGTGTTTGTGGTGCTGGTGCGGTGTGTGTTGTGTAATGTGCAGGGGGTTTGTGGTGCCGGTGTTTGGTGGTGGTGGTGGTGGTGGTTGTGATGTGTGCGTTTCTGTGGTGTGCTGCTGTCCTTGCTGTGTCACTGTGTCCTCTCCTCTCCTCTCTGGTTTGCAATGTAGCAAGGGGTTGTGGTCTGTGGGAGTGCTGCTTTTGTACTCACCTATGTGGGTGTGTCCTCATGGTCTGTTGTTTTCAGGTGTGTTGTGTCTGGGGTTCTGGCCTTTGTATTTTTTGTTTGTCCGGGGGGGTGTTTTCGGGATGTGTACTGTGCTTGTGTATTTGTGTGTGCCTTGCTGTGTGGACTTATTGGCCATGTTGTGTGCTATTGGTTTTGTGTGCGGATGGTTTCTGTGCAGGTACGTTGGCGCCATGGCTTCTGCCGTGTCGATTCTCATCGGCGTTGTTTGCGCTGGCGGGCGGTATATTTGTTGTTTTCCGCGCTCATGGCGGTGCGATCGTAATTTCACGTGCGGTGTGTCGGCCGTGTGGGCGGGCGGTTTTGTGTTGTCGTGCGTGTTTCCGTCCGTGGCGGGCGGTTTGACTCCGACTCGGACGATGGCGGGCGGTATTTTGTGTGATTTTTCCGCCGATGGCGGTTTTCGGTTTGTGTACTCATAATGGCGTGATCGGTGTTCAGGCGGTGTGTGCGGGCAGATTTTTGCCGCTTCCATGCCTGGCGGATTTATTTACGCCGGGTATCGTAATGGGCCCCTTAGTGTCTAAAGCCATTTGATCCATATACATTGCAGTGGATTCAACATTTTTAGCTATCTCTAGAGCTTTATCCAAGGTTAAGTCTTGTGTAGTTAGTAATTTCTCTTGGATCTTTTTGCTATTAGTCTTTTCAACTAACTGATCTCTCAACATTTCATCATGAAACGTTTTGTAGTCGCACGTGGAGGCTAATACTCTTAAGTCACTCATAAACGTATCAACAGGTTCACCAGGTAACTGTTTCCTCATATAAAACTTGTGCCTCTCCATAATGATGTTACGCTTTTTTTAAAATCTGGAATCTAACATTTTTAAAGCTGAAGCATACTCATCAATAGCGTCACCATCACCCATGACTACAGTAGGAGGCAAATGTTTCAAAACTTTTCTTCCTCAGTGCCCAAAGAGTGACGCAGTAACGCAAACTTTTTTTTGTGTGAAGACTTCGGCTTCAATGGCTTCTAGGTAAGCCTCAAAACCTTCAAGCCATAATTCCCATTCTATAGGAGGATTACCAGGTGTAGAGAGGAAGGGGGAAGGTGCAAGTACAGATTGTTGCATGTTGTTGGCTAAGCAAATATGCAAGAAATAAGAATAACAACACTAAAATAGTTAATTGTACAGTAACACACCCCAAAATACATTAACTGTAAACAATTGTAAAAGTTGTGCACATTTGAAATAAAACTGGAATGACTTTACAGCTGTGCGCATCAGCGATTGCTTAGAATCAATGTGCACCAAAGTTAAGGTAATTTGCAGTGATACCAGATGCTGAGAAGCTTGGATAGTGCTTATGAGAAGCTGTGGCTTCAAGTTGGAGTTGTACGCATTAGCAATCCTTTACTAGACTGCCGAGATAACAGATCGTAATCACCAAATAGGGTTAATAAAGTTATGACCAATCGGTGTTGGTGCGTTGTATGGAAGAGGTTTCCTACGTCTTGAATATACGATATGTTTAAAGCTGTGCGCATCAGCGATGCATGAATCAGCTGAGCGCGTGAAGACTCCGAACTGAAGGATCGAGGTAGGCCCGTTGCTAGGCGACAGGAAAATGCTCTTGAAAGTGGCCAGAATACGTGACCGCGTACAGAGAAGAGCGTCGGAACAAGCGTTGCCAGGAAACGAAGGATGCAGCAGATAAACGCTGCGTGGTTCTACGTAGTAGTACGTAAACGTGAGTCAGCAGGAAACGATCTCCACACAATGGATGTCACTCGCGCTCGGACAAAGAGCAAGGCAGTGCGCGAGGCTACACTGAACCTCGTGCTGCGCTCGAGCTCTTGGGCAAAATGGGCGCGAGGGAGAAAGAGGGTAGAGGTTCCTGCCTGTAAAGATGTAGGAGACGTCCTACCAGAATCCGTCCGTGATCAGTGCTGAGGTCTTGACCAAGTCCGTCCGTCAACACGAAGGAGGAAGGTCCGAAGAAAGGAAGACGCTGTCAGCACACACGGAAACGTTCCCTTGGGCATCAAGATGCTTCCGGCCGGTCCAGGGTCCAAATCCAGTCGTCGCCAGTGAAAGGAAGAGACGGTTTCCCAGGTAAGTTCAATCTCTTTATTTGCAGGGAAAGAGATGTCCGGAGTAAACGACCGGCCACAGCAACAGCAAAGTACAACTGCTGTTCTGACCATTCCACATGCCACCGTTCTAGTCTGGAACGATGTTAATGGTGGCATGTGCACACACTCAAAGGACAACAATCACTTAAAGGTACAGGAACTTCCTATGCTCAGAACCCAACAGCTACTCATATCAGTGTAGGGCATCAGAGCACTTTATATTACACACACATTATAACAAGACAATGAATCATATGTTTGTAAATCGGTGTATAGGAAATGTTACGTAATACAATGATGAGTGTTATATCCTCCATACTGGTAGGCAGTATATTTTAGGAGTGCTTGGTTCGAAGAAATTCAAATTCATGATTAACAAAAGGATAACTGTGAAAAAAGCATTAATCCACTGGGCTATCTACACAAAATGCAATTCTTTGATCTGCATGGTACACGTTTGTTGCATCAGGTATATGAACACTCTGCACTACTTTATTATGAGTCATGCTGCCACTAGATAAACCTTAGGGGCTGATTACAATGGCGGTCGAACATATCGCAGACAGGACCGCCCGACAGGCTGTCGGCGGTCCCGTATTAGGCATTACGATGCGACTACTACAACGGCGGTCGCAATGCCTATATTTTGCATTGCGGCGGGTGCTGCTGGCTGCAATGCAAAATAGGGACACTTTACATATCCCTGCCTGCCACATGCCTGCCACATGGTGCAGGGATATGTAGGGGGGCACCATGGGTGCCCCCCAGTGCCACAGCTTAGGGCCAGGAAGGAAGGGGGGCACGCTACGGGCCCCCAATGTCCCTTTCCGCCTGCCTGTTCATGGCAGGTTGACCGCCATGAACAGGGAGGCAGAAAAGGGACATCGTAATCCCTACGGCGGTGCCTGGTAGGCACCGCCACCATTGTATGGAATACGAGGACCCGGCGAGCTCAAGAAGCCCATCGGAATCGTGGCAGTCGGTGTTTCCAACCGCCATCAGACCGCCCGCCATTTTAATATGGCGGGCTGTAAACCTGTCTTCGATGGCAGTGAGACCGCCACTGATGGGCCGTCGGTGGCTGTCTCACCGCCATCATATTCAGCCCCTAAATCTCTCTCAAGCAAGTATATTAATCACCAGAGTTAAGTTGACATTTTATTGTTACCTGAAATTTGCTTAACCCACAAGAAACTCTGTGACAGGTACTTTTCATCCTACAAGATATTTCAAAACACAGCTCCCCCCGCACCTTCCATGAGCTTGCCTCTTGATGCAATGGCACGGGTTGCATCGCTTTTTATAGTTGACCCTCCCTATGATGACAAACTTTGGTCAAGCATGGAAACCGGGATTGATCCCAGCTTTTCTAGATTGACATTGTGCAATTCAGCCAGTAGATGGGTATTCCTTCCTCTCTTTCTTTTTACATCAAACGTTAATGTTTTGTTTTAAGATCCAGGTGCATGGCAGTAAAGTATGGGTGGTAGACAGAAGCCATATTAAAAAGCCAGGATCGTTTTAGGCTTAAGGATCTGAGAGAACATTGCGCTGAGCCAGAGCCAGGCCAGCTTAGCTCGAGCATTCAGTGGCTCACCCACCTCTACCACATTGTGACAATTAAGGTGACAAAGGGATAGGAAGTACAGAAATTTGACTATGATAAAAACATTTGGTTAGGAGAACAAACACCACAGTGTACAGTGTGGATTGAGACTAGGTGTTCTCTCTCCCTTGGGTAAAATCAAATGATTATTGGGTTACAGTCTTGTTTTCCTATCACATACTTACTACTGGTGTGCACTTTGAGTTCTTCTTATCATTGTGAGAAAATGAAGCAGACAAATAGGTTAAATATTTTATTGCCCAAGAGCACAGAGCTTGTCATAAGGGGAGGCCAGGAAAATCCATGTTTTCTGGTTCCATAGTTTCCATTTTATTCATTACACAACAACTGGGGTGCAAGAGGTTCTGATGGTGAGATTCAGGTACTACTCTCAGCAGAGAAATGTCATTGTGTTGAGGAACCTGCCTAGTCTTTTAATACACAGTTCAGAGCCAACCTATTTTGGCAGAGTGGTAAATCCAAGTTTAACGTTGTGTCTCCCAGTGCCAAACCTAAAACTTTCCCACTGTGCCCCGTCTACCGGTGGAGGTTGAGTATTTGTGTCTGCCCACCTCAGTGAATTGCACACCTGTTGATAGATCTCTGTTAAGGATTTTTAATAGCAATCACTACCTTAACCAATCCTGTTTCTAAGAACTACTAATGCTTGCAGGGAAGAAGCTAAAAGCATAAGGAGAATGTGAGGCCCAAGATTCTGTTTGATTCCAATTCAATAATCAATCTACATCCTTTGTACACTTAACTCACCAAAGGAAGAATAGTAAACAGAGAAATCTTATTTCAGGGTGCAGTCGACGGATAGCAATTTACACACAGCATAACACAGTATTATCTTTGTTAATTGATGGTTCGAAATAAAATATTTCATCAACAAAATACATAAAGAATTGCAATAAAAATTATTGTCAGATCTACGTCTCTTCCAGAGGCTTGGGCTTACTTTATACCGCAGTATGGATTGAAACCCTCAAAATATTTCCAGACTCACAATCCTCACCATGCACATGTTTGCTCACCTTATGCTCATGATGAAAACCACCTCCACTGACCCAACCAGCTGACATCAATGCAGCCTTCACTCAAACCACAGATCATATGTTTTGATCCCTGGAACAAAGTTTGCATATAACCATGTTCTAGGCAGAAGATGAAGTTAAATACATATTCAAATTCCTCCTAACATTGAAATGTACACAAAATGTAAGCATGCACTATATGGGGAGATGTTTTACTCCTCTTTATTATTCAGATAGAAAATGTAGAGCTTCAGAACTACATATCCAGATGAAGAAACTGATTACATGCTGATGACAGATTGTAAGGTCAAGCATTCTATCAGTTAGCCGTAGCAGCAACAGTCATAACTGGATTTGCATAAACTACTATTTAAGAACATTTACATTATATTTCAATAAAGTGAGCCTTTGGATAGTTAAATATGTGTGTACAAATGGAAACTCAATGGATTAGGAAATCTATTTCACTTAGCCGCTTTGTAGGTTATTTGAAAAAGTATTTGTATGCTCTCATTTGGAAAGATGCAATGAAGCAGCCACTAAAAACTCCCCCAAGCATGTATTTATATTTTATCTGATTTATTTGTTGCCAACATTTTCAGTAAATTCAAAATATTTTGGGAAAAAATAGTATTGAGAATGGTCTTGAACATTTCCATATGGCATTGCAGATGTCGTATGAAAACAATTCAGTGATCTAAAGGTTCACTAGAGAGCTTAGATCTTAGGATATGTTGTGCAATTATTACTAGAATTTTGAATGATTGCATGTTGTTCTGATTTATTTTGATGCATGGCCCTAATCCAATGCTGTTTTTGTTGGCAGCAAATATAGGGACTGATGGTATTAATTCCCTTAAGTTATTATTTTGTGAATTTCATTGAACAATCATTAATTAGTGTCAATCTTTATTTCATTAACAACATGACAGCGAACCCATTTGTGTCTCCAAAGATCACCTACTAAACAGCTGTTAAATATTTAAAAAATTGTATTTGCTAAAGTAAACAAGATAAGGTTATCTAAGATGCTTGTGGTAAATTAAGTGGTCAAATTTTCAATGTATTATAGATGAGGCCTGTTCAGACTGTCCCAATCCCCAAATGCAATACCTACCTCACTGGCAGACAAACGTCAATACGTCCATCTGCTGAAGATTATAAACTGTTCCTTCACATCAGTGCACATGGCCTTCTAGCAAGCCACCCTGGTAGATCTCCTTAAGATATCTTCATTTAGGACAGCCCCCTCTCAACTACAGGTCCATCGAAGCACAACAAGATACTAGGGGATGTAGTAGCGACCCAACTTAAGCACTTTCATGACACTAACAGATTCACAGCATGCTACACTTCTTCGATCTTTGGTTCCGACCCAAGCACACTTCAGATGCTACCCTCATTATGATCCAGGAGGAGGTATTCAACATAGCAGAGATTAACACAGTTTCCATGCAGCTTAACCTTTCTCCAGTCCTTGACATTGTCCAGTAGAGCAGCTTTAATGATAGAATATGGAGAGAAATGCCATCAAGAGCACCATTGCTGTGCTCATCTGCTGTTGTTTACAAACCCCAAGAAGTCAGACTATGATTGTTCTTATTCTCCCCTGTCAATGGTAGATTTCTGCTCCACTCTCTTCTTTTCAACATCTTCATGCTATCCTAAATGAAGCTACTTACAAACCTGGTCCTCTTACTCAGCACCTATGCTGATATCCACACTTCTTTCCCCATGTCTCTCCCTAGCTCTCTTTTTCTCTTTTGTTTCTCTATATCTCTCTATGATTGGCTCTCTCCCTACCAATTCACTTGGTCCATGCCTTCCTTGTTCCCAAATCCCAAACCTATTCCAGAATACACTAACCAACTACTGGCCTATCTTCCTGCTTCCCTACCAGGCAAAGTAATGGACATTATTAGAAACAAACAAACAAACAAACGTCTAGCCACCCACCTCACTGACAGCCACCTCCTCTGCACCTCACAATACATATTCAGGTCCAACTACAGTACAGAGACCTCCCTCATCGCCACCACTGATGACAACTGGATGATCATAGACAGGTGATACTGCAACCCTCATCCTACTGGATCTTCCTGCAGCCTTCAACACTGTCTTCCACCCCATCCTTATCCAAAGACTGCACAAAGCCATCATCCAAACTCCTGTACATAGCATGATTTGCTCTTTCCTAACAGGCTGCATCCAGTCGGGCAGCATGGCACCCTTCAACTCAGACGCCATCAACCTCATCTGTGGAGTTCCACATGGATCCCCACTCAGCCTCCCTCTCTTCACCTCCTACATGTCCCCACTCATCAGCATCATCAGCGTCCACAGAATCAACATCATATTCTATGCTGATGACATACAGTGCATATTCTCCCTCTATGACAAAATACCAACTTCTCCACCTGCATGACTGAAGTTGCCAGATGGATAAAAGTCAACTGTCTCAAGCTCAGCACAGACAAGACAGAAGTACTAACCTTCAGCAAAAACATTTTGCTCTGGGACTCTACTTGGTGGCCTACTGAACTCTGAGCCACACCTCTCCCAGCAAACCATGCAAAGAACCTTGAATAGTAATCAACAAACAACTCATCATGACCGGTCAAGTAAACGCAGTCTCTGTCTCTTATTTCGACACACTCAAGATGCTAAGAAGATCTTCAAATGGCTCCCCAGCAACACCTCAAGTCCTCATCACAAGCAAGCTGGACTAAGGCAATGCATTCTATGCTGGAATCAATACTCAACTGACCAGAAGACTTCAGACCATATAAAACTCAGCAGCCTGACTCACCTTCATCATCCAGACCCACATTCACACCACCTAGCGCTCAAGGAGCTCCACTGGCTTTTAATCCACAAACGAGCACTCTCAAAACTCCTCACGCACACATAGAATGCCTTACACAACATTAGTCCCGCGTAGCTCAACAACCACATAAACTAGCTGAACTCTTACTCGCATACACCACCACATATGTCAAATGAGATCCTCACTCCTAAAGCCTGGAATTCCTTGCCTCTGTACATCAGAGCCTCATTTCAGTTTTTGAATTCAGCAAGAAACTGACACCTGGCTCTTCATCTAGCCCCGACCCTGGTTGGCCCATACAGATCTTGCTTCATCGCCAGGATACCCTCCCGAGTGAGCGAGGGAGCAGGTCCTATTCAGGCAGAAGCCATCCCCGATTTTTTAAGCTAAAGTTTTTTTTTATTTTAGCTGTCTCCCACCTAATATTGCATTTGTTTCAATATATGACAATGGGGACAATATATGACATTCCTCCTATTCTTTATTCAAAATCTCCCACTTGCAAGTTGCAAAATCTTGCCATGTATGCACATACATATAACATAATGTAACATAACATATCCCATATCACTGTGAAGTTAATTTAAATAATTGAATTGCCCATTGAATTTCTTATCACGTTTTACCTTACTAGTAAATAACATTTTCACTTTTTTATATTCCTGTGAACAACTTGTCATTTGATGTCATCAGAACTCATATATTTGTGGCCAATGCCAACGTTTGGGCAGTGCGACTGGTGTCATTGCATCAGGTGCCGAGCTCTGGGGCCGCTGCATTCTGAAATGTGTTATAGGTTTAAAAGCACCTGCTTCAGTGTTCTTTGTGTGCTGAGCATTTTTCAGGAAATAATAAAAATGTCAAGATAACTGTGGTGTTTAATGTACCTGCTAGAGAGATCAGAGTTTTTTCTAATAGAGGTCATAAAGTAGGGCAGAGGGTTAATGCCTATTACAAAGCATGTGTAACAAGCAGATCACAGAATTTATTTTACATAGATAGCTCACAGGGTTACGGTTTTTGTCACAGAGATAATTTTGTTTCCTGCAGTTCATAAGTTATTATCCGTCTAATATAGCACAGTGAGCTATGAACTGACATCAAAGCAAAGCATGCAAACTAAAGGGCATAGGTTTAGAACTTTATGTTTCCCCCCCCCCCAGTCTTTAATTATTCTAAGAATGCTAAAGGGGTTTCTTTGGGTAGAAATAAAGTATTATTAGTAAAGATACATTTTAAATCCTGAGTTTGTGCTTCTCCAGCCCAAGCACTCTTGAAATATACTGCCTACCAGTTTGGATGGCATGTGAGTTCTACACCTTGTAGTCCTCATTGCTTTATCTAACGTTTCCTATTCAATGATTTACACACCTGTATGATTGATCATCTCTGTATAATGTGTGTGATCAGTGGTCAAAGTGGGCAGGATTTGAGGGGCACTACGTGCCCATTCGTTTTTTTTTTTTTAACAAATCTTTTTATTAAACATACAGGAATGCAGTATACAGTACAGTCACTGACTGAAGCGCATAGTTAAGACAATATACTATACAATCACTCACAGAGACCGACGCCTGACTCCAACATGGCGGCCATCCGTGCCACGAACGAGCTCCTTCAAAGCAGGTACCAGCGGGGCTAGCGGAGTCTGCAGGGGCAAATAACAGCTTACTGAATAGCTCACCCTGGTTGATGGAGACATCTGGGGGCATCGTAGGAGGGATATCTGTGCATTTGGGTGCCTGACCTCAACATGGCCACCACACCAGGCTGCCCGAGGGACTGGGACATCGGCGGGATACTCGGGGACCCCGCCTGACCTGAGACATCACGCGCCCCCTCTGAAGACATGCGGACCCTGGCTCTGTCCCCTTGCCGATCCACTGCTTACCTTTCACCCACCTTCCTCCTGGGTTATAGAGAATAATGGGGACCGACTGAATCCGAACTTCAAGGACTCATCCCCTTGCCTGACCTCAAGATGACCGCCTCAGTGGGACCCTCCTTGATGCTCTATCTCTCCTGGTCTAAAATCTTTTGTCATCAACCTGATCTTGTTCAGCCCCCACCCGACCCTGTTCCTGCTCACCCACCAGGACTTTTACTCTGAGAACTTTCCCTCAACAGCGGAGACCTAGCCATTTTGACTGATGCCCGGTGGAGCTACCTCGCGAGCTAAAGGGGAGATGGGTTATGGATTTCCACCTTGACCATCACCTACCCAGCCGGTCTTTGGGCAAACTTCCTTTCGTCTCTCCTGCCGTCTTTTCCCTCATCCTCTCCCTTCACACTTCCCCCCCAAAGACCTACCCATCCGGTCCTTGAGCAAACTTTCCTGCGTCTCTCTGGACCTTTATTTCCCTCCTCCCTCCTCCCCCTTCACCCTACCCCCTACCCCTCTCCGCTCTACTCTTTCTCCTCTTTCTAGCTACTGACCCTTGCCCTCACCCGTCCTTGCTCATAGACCCCACCCTGCCTTATCCACTTGACTTTCTTTTGTGAACCTTCCCTCGTCAGCTGAGACCTAGCTATTTTGACTGATGCCTGATGGAGCTACCTTGTTTAGCTATAGGGGAGACGGGCTGTGGATTCCCTCCTCGGTCGTCACCTACCCAGTCGGTCTTTGGGCAGACTTCCTCTCGTCTCTCCTGCCATCTTTTCACCCATCCTCCCCCTTCACATTTCCCCCCTCCCCCTCTCCGCTCTATCTGTCTCACCTTTCCTTCCTCTTTCAATATGTTGCTTATTTTATGATGTAAAGTGTAATTTGTTTATCGTGTCCTGTAACATTGTGTAACCCAATGTAAAGCGCTCTGATACCTCCGGGTCTAGCCAGCGCTATATAAAACTCTCAAAATAAAATAAAAAAATAAATCCCAAATTACAAACAGCCAGTATTGTGGAGTGCAGGACATATATCACCAATAACTCTCGATCGACTGCTCCCACACGATCCGATGGCCCGCCCGCCCCTCTCTCATCCCCCCCGCTACTTCATAGTCCCCTATAAATAACCCACTGGTGCCACACTTTCTCCCATTTCTTAGGGCAACCTCTGCCTTCGTATATTACTTTTTCGGCTGCACAACACCAGTCCAAATCGGTCTTCCATTGACTCACCCTCGGTGGCTGGGCAACCCCCCATGCGCGGGCAATGTTTCTCTTGGCCACCATGACCGCTACCATAAGCCATAGTTTTTGATATTTTGGCCAAGTCTGTTCCCCAAGTCTGTTCCCCTGTTACACACAATTCATGCCATCTGGCATCCATGGGAATGTCCTGACCCAGAACCTCCGACATCACCCTTGTTACTCTCTCCCAGTATTGATGTATGTGCGGGCAGTCCCAGAGGATATGGAAAAAGGAGCCTTTACTATCACAGCCCCGGACACAAGCATCTATTTGTAGACATCCAAGTTTGTGCATGAGTGTGCTCGTGGAGTAGGACCTATGGAGGATCCACAATTGTATAAGCCGGAATCGTGCTCTAATTGCCACCTCTCTCGGGCTTTGCACTGCCTCCACCCAATCATCATCCTCCAGCAACCCAACATCAGCCTCCAAGGCCGCCCTTATCCCCCCAGAGGGTCTGGAGAGTTGTTTACGATCTTTCTATATGTTAGGGACAGTGCTTTTTCAGGCATTGGATCCAGGAGAAGTCGGTCTTCCAAGGGGCTATATTCAGGAATACGTTCCCCCTCACGGATATGTGTGCGGAGTGCATGCCCCACCTGCATATATTTATATTGTTCCGTTTCCACTAGTTGAAACTCAGTTTGGAGATTATTGAACAAGATGATCGCTGGACCCCTCCACACATCCCCCAAGTGGGCAATATCCAGCAACTTCCATTTGCCAAAGCCCTGCAATTTCCCAACCTCCCTGAGTAAATCGCTATCCCATAATGGAGTGCGTTCAGTCAATGTATTATCCCACCCCAGGAATCTATTTGCACCATTCCATGCATCCAACACCGCTTTCGTGTGGGGGGGCATGGACTTCCCGGCTCGTTTGCGATATAAAGCGGCAGGGTAACCCCCGGCACCCATCACCAAGTTATCAACCCGATATGCCGGATCGTTCCTGTAACCGAAGGCCCAGTCGTTTATCACCAACAGTTGCGACGCCCAATTATATTTCCTGAGGTCCGGCACTGCCAGGCCCCCCTCATATACTCCCCTTTGTAGTTTTGCTAACGCTATCCGCGCACCACCCCCATCCCATAGTAGCTTTCGCAGTTCACTATCGACCTCCTTAAAGAACCCATCAGGTATCCTATATGGGGTGTTCTGGAGGATGTAAACCATCCGTGGTAACGACATCATTTTAAACAGGACAGCTCTCCCCATCAGGGAGATAGGCAATGTCCTCCAGTGCGCCACAACTCTCTTAAGGCGTTCAAGCTGGGGCAGCAAATTTCGAGCCATGAATTCTGCGTCTGATTTGGTCACAACCACGCCCAGATATTTGAACTGGTCCTGCACCTGCAGCCGGATACCCTCCGGAAGAACGGGCGGCGGGCCGCCTGAAAGCATGAACAAGAGGGACTTATCCCAATTAATGCGATAGCCGGAGTATCCCCCAAACAAGTGAAAGATTTGTAGGAGTCTGCTGATGGTGAAGCGGGGCCTGGTCGCATATAAAAGAACACCGTCGGCGTATAGGGAGATTTTCTCCTCACATTGCCCACCGCCATCAATCCCCGAGGCCACCTGGTCCGCCCGCGCCCACGCCGCCAGCGGCTCCAGTGCGAGCGCAAATAATACAGGGGACAGTGGACATCCCTGCCTCGTCCCTCTGTGCAAGACGAAAGACCGGGAGACGGAACCATTCACGAGCACTCTGGCCGACGGACTGCTATAGAGCAGTCCAATCCAGGATTTAAATCGAAGGCCGAACCCAAACCTGTCCAAGACAGTCTTTTTTAATTTAAGCACAACAGTTTCCCTACTTTATAAGAAAAGACAATCATCCAGGGACGGTTAATGAAGAGAGTTTAAATGCGGCAGCTGAAGTGTAAGGCAGAGAGTCTCATGCGCTGTGAAACGGAGGGAGGGGCAAACAGCTAAACAAGCCGTCTTGCCAGGGTGCCTGCTTGCCTTATAGAAATGTGAATGTTCGTGACAGTTTAATCTGCAAATGTAAAGGGTGCCTAAAAGACGGTATTGGCTTTAATTAATGGAATTACATGAAGCTTCCTGTATACACTTATTTACTGTTTTTGAGTGGTAGTGCAAGATAGTTATCAACTGAGCTGTGTGCTTTTAAAAGACAGTTATATAAAATTTGCAAGCACTTATTTTATCTAAAAATCTTTTTTTTGCATTTTGTAAAAGCCTATTTTATACTGTGTGCAATACAAGTTTCAAATAATGACTTACATTATCACAGTGCTTTCTAGCACATACTGGGACTTCGTAGCAATAGACATACACAAGTCACTATTTTCCACTGCACCAACCAGGATTCATTTCCCACTGATTAAATTAACTTGCATATATTTTGTCATTTAAGCTGTGTGCTGCTTTATATATAGCTACCTAAATGTGAAAGACAGAAAAAAGTTTCAGAATTTTCTTTTTTTTGCCATGCCTTTGACTCCGCCCCCACGCTTACTCACCCCCCACCATTGTGCACAGCATCACAGCTCCCAGATTTGATTTAATGCCCTTCGACCGTTTGTGATGTAAAGTGCTCTGACACTCTACATTGGTATGGGTAGCCTGTAAAAGAAATGAAATACAAGTGAGGGAGGGGCAAATATGGAGAGATGAGGGGCACTGTTGGTGGGTAGTAGTGAGGGAATCCATGAAGAAGATGATCACTGCGCAGCGCCAACAATGACTGTCGCACCAGACACCACCAGCGGTAAAGCCTGCCCTGTTTGTAGCATCTACATTGCTTTTACCCTAAGTAAGTATAACAGATGAATAACATAGCTTCGTGATATACACTAAGTTTATACTAGCTTTCTGCAGCAAATGAACACTGCTGTTTTATAAATCTAATATTTTGATAAATCTAATATTTTGATAATTAAGTATATTGAAAATTAGTTTTTAAACCCTGCATTTATGTGTATTTCATTTTGATTTCCTATCCCCCAAGTAAACGAATCTCCGCTTGTCTCTTTGCGTTTCATTGATCTCTTTAGAAAGTGGCCTTTCGATTTCAGCTTCGATATCGTCATAGCAGCTCCTGTACGATTTTCAGAGTTTTAGTTGCGTCTGCATCTCTTTCTCTGTACTCTTCCTTTGACCTGCCCTTCCCGCTCAAAGTCTGTGTCACACAGACCTTCACACCCTCAATGCCGCTGCTTGAGCCGGTCTTCCAGTGAAATCAGTCTGTAAGCGCGGGCAATCAAATGAGAGTGATGAGCGCCATTTTAGCAGCTCCAAGCGAGCGTGATTCGATCAGCGCGTTTCCCGTAACTCTCTCCCCACATCCTGATGTAATCCGAGCAGCGTTTGCTTTCAAAATATCAATCAAATTGGCATGAAATTGTTTATTAATATCAAGGTGTATTTTAGCAAAGTGAGGTAATCTAATAAAAAGAAAAAATGCCCCGACAACTAGCAAATAGCACAGCAGAGTATCACAGATGGACCGTGTATCCACTGGGAAGCGAACGGGAAAGCGCTGGCCGTGATGAAAAGGATGTTAGACTTGACTGTCCTGGAAAGGGAAATTAAACTCACCATCTCAAGTGTGTGTATCACGGGTTAATAATTGAGAATGGGTAATTCAATTTGACACGCCAAATTATTTTATCGTCATCTATAATCTCTCAAGGGATGAGCTCATCTGAACGCGTGAAGATCAACTCTGCTGTTTTTTCTAAATAAACAAGGATGTATCTAGATTGGCTTACAATTGTACCCACTGTATGCAGGCCCGGTTCCAGGAATTTTATTTTGGTTGGGCCAAGGGTGCGTTTGGGTGGGCCAATGCGGGCCCAATTTATAACAATTCTGAAGGTAGACTACAAGCCCTAGGGTTACACATGGACATCGATTCACCAAAATGCCAGGGTTAGCGGAAATAACATTGCACATCCTTGAACTTAATGACATCACAAGAAGTGACATCATAGGACCTTTGACCCTCAAGCTTCCTAGAAGTGATGTCACATGACCTTAACCCTTATAACATCACAATAATTGACATCGCTGAAGTTATAATAAAAGCCTTAATAAAACATGACATACAATAACAGAACGTTTAAAAATGTCTGTTTTAGATACCACTTGTATTAGGGTGCTGAAGTCATATGAAAGGAGATCATTAATCGTTTTTCTTAGTTTTACATGAAAAATGGTGTTCATCTGAAGACGATAATTCCACATTTATTCTTAGATAATGGTCGGACATTTATGATTCCCTTGTGGCTGTGTAGTAGTCTTGCCCACGTGTACAGTAGACAAAGTAGACGTAGCCGAGTTGTAGTTGATGTAGTTTATTCAGTTCTTAGAAGTAGTTACAATAAGCTAGAACAAGCCCCACCAGGAGCAGCCTCCTAGCTGCTCAGCCCATATTCCCAACTGTCTAACACACACACAGGCACCCAAGCATTCCACTCACACTAACATTCTACGTGGAACACTCACACTGGCTGAGCAGCTAGGTACAGGATGAAAGGGAACATATTAACATGACCAGAGGATACTACACATCCTCTCCCTTTTACACTGAAAATTATTAGGACCCAAACTAAAATGAAAACAACTATACACAGAAATGTACAAAAGATGAAAACAGTCCATAAACCCAGGGATGCATGATGAAATACATCACGAGAGGGAAAACAGACACACTAAGGAGGAAAGAAGGATGATAGGATAGAAAAACACACTAACACCATCCTCCTCCTTTAATAGTGAACAAAGAAAAAAAATGTAAGAAGACCAAGAAGAGCTCACATACAACAAGTGATGAAAACACACATGACAGAAGAAAAGGGTAAACTTAACCCAGACTAGAATACAATGGGTGGAACAACACCCAAGGAAGTACACCTCACGTGAGGAGACTGTGGCGAAAACTCCATACGCCACCCCTCATGTGAGGGACACTATGGGACTAAAACCCCAGTGAAAAAAAACGATGATTGGGACTGACACCCAAATGTACAGATTACATCACATGGGACTAACCCCCAAGGACTTGTGCAGCATGGGAATACAGATGCAGCACAGTGTGGCATCACAAGAGGACTACCCACACACATGACAACGTACAAGGAAGTGAAGGGACTGACACCCAACACCAAAATAACAAAGGTGGGACTAACACCCCCTTTAAACTAAGTAAATAGGACTAACACCCATTACTACTGAAATAGGTGGGACAATAACCCCCTATAAACTGCGTAAATGGGAAAACACCCCATAACCCCACAACAAGCGGGTTGACCACGAAGGTGTGGAAACTAATAACCAGGAAATGGGGCTGAAACCCATCCCAAATGTAAGTAACTGTGAACGTGGGGTCATGGGACTAAAACCCACTCCCATCCCTAGACAGGGATAAAATATCTTAAACAAGAGGAAATGGGACAAAAACCCACTCCTATCTCTTAGGCAGGGATAACACTGTCTGAAACATGGGAACATGGGACTAAGACCCACTCCCATCCCTTAAACAGGGATACAATGTATATGAAACAACTCAACATATAAGTCATAAGAAAAACACAATACTTATTTTTTAGAATGTGTGTAACCATAAGCGTTTTGTGTGTACTGGAAGCTAAGAACATAGAACCAGCACAAAATAAGTACACTCAACACTAAACTTGACTTTGGCACTCTCCAGTCACACAACCAACCCAAGCGTGAGTACACACTAACCATGAAGAATACTGACCGCCCATACATCAAAGACAGCAGCCACCCACAAAATCTTCTCAGGGCACGGTACATCACCCCCATGACTTCCCCCCAAGATGGGTACACGGTGCAGAGTAAACTGAAAAGAGGGTTGCCCTACAACTGATATGAACCCAACACACAAACTATGGCCATAAATACACCATCAGTAGAACGAGACATGCATTAAAATGACAAGCAAAATAATGAAAGAACAGTCTCGAGCTCCGGTGAGCGGTCTCTCACCCGAGGTCTCCACACCAGGCTTCGTGCAGCTACCAACATACGATGCGGAGTAGTAGAGGTACAACACTTGAGTCCCTTCAGTGAGCCTTCGCTGAACGCCACCGTTAAAATAAAGTGCCACCATGTCCATGCTGGGCCACACACCTGCTTGTGAGCTCAAAGTTCCATTTCCACTTCATCAATTGCGGCAACGTTCTCCTCTTTTCTTGCCGCACCGGCGTTGACCGCTGGAGAGAACTGTATGACTCACCATGTAAGGCAATTTGCTTGAGCCGACCGGGTGATTTTTTTTTCTTTCGCAACTTAATTAGCAACGCGGTTTGCAGAAAGTGTACACCGCCATGAAGATTGCCAAAGATGAGGGAAACTCCAAACACAAAATGGCTGCACGCATCCTTGACGCTGTGCAGAGTGGCTAGCGGCAGGAGCGTGCACCAAAGCGTCCACCGCAGCAATCAGCTCGAAGAGGAGGCGGACGTCACAGAAGATGGCTTGAAGGCCTGATACGAAGGTAAGTCTGCGCGCGTTGAATATATGCGCGCGGTGAGAGCTCGAGAGGTATTTGAATGGCAGCGGTTCAACTGCCATAGGGCAATGCCACCCCCTCTAAGCGACCAAACGATGATAAATAAACAGTACACACTCACCACACTATACACGGTCTCCGTCCCCGCAAACATGGGCACACGCTCACGAAGGATGTCACTCCTCACAAGACAAGTAACTGGGTAGTTCCTCAGGTGGTGCCGCTTTCCTCAGGGGTAGTTGCTGAGAAAATTAAGACTACTCAGTGTCCAATAAAACAGCCTCGCTCAAGACACAGAGGTGCCCCCACAGTAGGCAGTGCAGACACAGCAGGAAGCGCAAACCTTGTTGCTTGTTGTTGGAGACAGTTCAGAAGTCTTCCAGGTGACAGCAGAGTTTTGATCGGTGGGATGACGAACGCCCAGTTTGCAGGCTGTCCTGATGGTAGAGGGCACTGTAGACGTTTGATGTGGCACTCTAGCCATTTGTAGTAGCATAGGATCTTTACAAGATGTTGTAGACGTATAGAAACAGACATAACACGCCTCAGCTGGGCTGTCCGGTGTAGTGGACACTGGTGGGGCCGCAAGGCGTTCTTAACTGGTTTCTTGCTTGACTGGTTTCTTTTCCTTGAATTTCTTGATACTTGTTTCTTTTTTTTTTGTAGATGTATTAGGTTCTTTCCTACACGTAGTCTTGCTGTAATCCACATCTTTGTTGGCATCAAACAACCTTTAGCGCGTGAGATTAGCTCCAGCTCGTCGCCATAAATGTGTAGTAGTCTTGCCCACGTGGACAGTAGACAAAGTAGACGTAGCAGAGTTGTAGTTGATGTAGTTTATTCAGTTCTTAGAAGTAGTTACAATAAGCTAGAACAAGCCCCACCAGGAGCAGCCTCCTAGCTGCTCAGCCCATATTCCCAATTGTCTAACACACACACAGGCACCCAAGCATTCCACTCACACTAACATTCTACGCGGAACACTCACACTGGCTGAGCAGCTAGGTACAGGATGAAAGGGAACATATTAACATGACCAGAGGATACTACAGGCTGCTTATGCAATGAGGCATGCACTGTCACTATGGGAATAGTATAATGTATGCCACATCCTACATTATATTACTGTGTGCATCATACACAGACTAAAATACATAAACACCTTCAGAATCCACACACAGAAACAGCCGGGTCTGGTGGACTAATGCAACAACTATAGGGGCTTGTGTTCGACCTCATGGTAACAGGTTTAAATCCTGGTGGGTACACTCAGCCTTTCATCCTTCTGAAGTCAATAAAATGAGTACCACTGAGTTGGGTGACAATAAACAACTGTTATTCAGTGCCTAGATACCCTTGGGTGAACGTGAATTCTACAAATATACATGCTATGTTAGATAATTGAGGTGCAATTGGACGCCCACAGCTCTGGGCTCTGGTGCCACTGCACCTGCTGCATCATTGGCAGGTAACACCATGTCCCCACTCCCCCATACACACCACCTAACTGCAGCTTGCTTTCGACATGAGGTACGGTTGCCACATTGCCGTTTTCTTACGACATGAATATTTTAATGTCTCAGCCAGTGTAAAAATAGAAAAAGTCACCCAAAGTCAGCATTTTTCCCCTTTACAGTGCATACTTAGAACAGTATTTATAAAAACAATGCACTTTAAAATGTGTTCTGGAGGTTCCTTAATTACACCTGACCAGGGCACAAGTCCTAAAAAAAGAAGTGGGGGGACGCTGACGTCACGACAGGAAGTGACGTCACGAAAGGTGGCTTGCACCATCAGACTCATTGCCTACCCTCGCTCACCCCTTAGATGCGATTGCATCAGAGAAGCCAACGCGTGAGCTGCGTTCTGAATGAGCTCCGATCTCGCCCCAGAGAGGCCAAAGAGTGAATGTGTGGCTCCATTTGCTCTAGTTATCGAGCTCCCGGTAAAATAAGTGGGGGGACGCCGTCCACCCGCGTGGTACCCCGACTCGAGCCCTGCAGCTGACTAGGGTTTCCACCTGGCCGATTTTTTACTGGCACCATCAGTATTTTAATGTCCCAGCTGGTACAAAAAAATAGCAAAACCACTTAAAGCAAGAATTTTTTGCACTTATCTGTACCTAATTCAAACAGCAAATATAAATGGAAAACACTTTCAAATGGATTCTAGAGCTGCAAGGATTCCTGACTATTAAATATAGTAAAAACAGACGGAAATGTCATGGTACAAATGTATACATAACATTTTATTCATAGTTCTTTTTAGTATCATGTACATGCCTGTGCACACTCTTAAAACTACAACAAATAGCCGGCATTTTCTTTTGGAAAGGTGACAACGCTACCCCAGATTGATAATTAATGTAAACAAAGTGACAAAGCATCACAATGTTTGGCCGTCCTCAAGCCTCTTCTGCTGACTGGGAGGGCCAAAGGTCCTGTTTGGGTGGGCCTGAACCACCTGGCCCACCCGCTAGAACCGGGCCTGACTGTATTGTGTTGTTCTCTATATTGCAATGTACATATACTCTATTTGTTATGTCCTGGGCCCTGAGCCCACATGCTGAATAAAATAACTACACAGCCACTGGATATAATATTTGTAACTGGTCACAGGCTTGTGCGCCCAGTCTGTTTTATTGACAGAGTCACCTGACCGGTGACTCATGTGGTAGATGTGAGTGGAGTGAGTTTGGGGACAGCCCTCAGAGACTGGCTGACCTGTGACATTTTCACCAGAACACTACATTACTAACGAAAACCAAAAGAAAGTTCAAAGAGTCCAAATGTGTAAACAGCAGAACAAATTGGACACCATTGAGTCTACCAGTCTCCAGAGTCAATAAACAGGACAGCAATGGATATATGGATAAATGAGGTTGGCTGCAACAAAATATAATCGCTCGCATTCATAATTATCCTGGTGTATCGGCTCGAACACTGGTGCATAGAAGTCTGAGATCTTTTGACAACACACCTGCTGGTGTCAAGTCCAAAGACTGCAAAGTTGGTCAAAAGGTGATTGAGGAGCGTTGATGGAGTCCTTAACGAAGCTTGCTCTTGTGGTGTTGCTTAACTCTCTGAAGACTGTCTTGTAGTGAATTAGAAATTCATCAATGATTTTTTTAGGTCTTCGTCTGAGGCCCCGATACCTCTTGGAGTCCATCTCTCACATGGGGAGGCCCCTTAGACATATGGCCACTGGGGCTGTGTGTGGGCTGTGCTGGGACTGCATGTATGCCTCGTGTGGGCTGCTGCAAGACCACCAATGAGCAGCTGTCTAGACACTCATGCAATTGTAACGGTAGATGGGTTGTAGTCAAGGCGAGCTACAGATGACAGGATGAGGATGCTGATGGGGTGAGTGAATTGCCTCTGGCTGATTGGTGCTTCAGAGTGTCATGGACAATTCTTGGCTTTTGGTATAACAACTGTGTCAGACTCCATTCTGGTTGTAAGATGCTCCACGAGTAGTAGCAGTGAAGCATGTTGCAGGGACTGGGAGGATGGTGTTGCCAGTAAGGTGATCCTCTACAACAGTGTTGACAACTTGCCTTTATGTTTTCAGGGATTCTTTCTTGGTTCATTGACGGTTGGAGTGACCATATGGCCTTTGTAGTTTTGTGACTCTGTGAGTTGCTAGTACTCTATGTCTTCTGCTTACATAAGGCTTCTGTATCTCTTGGCATAGGTACATTGGTTCGTTAGGCAGCCAATGACTGTGTCTGTACATTTTTCCAGGAAGCTTGGGGCAGAGACTTGGTTTGTGCATGCGTGTGACTCTAGCTGGGCCTTCACTAGGTCGGTGCCGTTCCACGTCAGTGTGTTGCTTCTGTCAGTAGATGCACCCACGGTCAGTGGTACAAGTCTTTTCAAGAGTATCTTTCTGGCCTTGTCCCATCTGTTCATCTCTCCTTCTGCACATGAGCAGTCCTCAGGTCTTCCAGTGTGAATTGGCTATTTACTCTCCTTTCCTTTCTATCTTCTTAGTGCTCCAGCAGGGCACCTTCTTCTTGACTATGCTGGTGAGACTTTTAGTTGCTCGAATCTCTTCTTCTTCCTGGTGTTCTGGTGTGCACCGTCTTTGGGAACAGGCCAACAGGGCCTCTCAGTGGTTGACTGTCTTTGTAGTCAGGCTGATGGGCCTTAGGGTATTGGGCTCAGCCTCTGTGGTGATCATGGCAGGCTCTAATCTGATTTCCAACTCTTCTTCTTTGGTTTGCTGTGGTCTCAGGTCATGGGTCACATGTTCCCCGATCAGGGATCTTTTAGTGCTTTCTCCCTTCAATTTAGGGCCAGGGTATGGTTCTGCTGTCATTGAGTGGAATGTAAACCTTGCATGCTTACTCCTACGAGTGATCTATTTGTCCTGTCAGGGTCGTTGCCTGTTGACTTATCGGCCACCCTTGTGTCTATTAGGCAGCTCAATCTGCAGCAGTGGGCAACGTCAAATGGGTGCTCTACTCCATGTGGGTTTAGGAGGCTACCCAGTTCCAGGACACTGGCAACTGCAGCTATCAATCTGGAAGAGCTGAGTGTATATTGAAAACAGTTCTCTTCATTGATGCCTCTAGACGACTGCCCATGTGCATGCAGTCGTTCAAGGAAGTGCAGAGCGGAGCAGTGCCAGTAATAGTGGTGCCGCTTGAGTTGGAGCTGTGCCGATATCCCCCTTTCTGCTCTGGGGTGTAGCTGCTAGCCAGTCTCACACAATGTTAGGACCACTGGCGCATCAATCTCAAGGGGCATGTTGCAGATCTTATGCTATGGGGAGGGGCCAGGTTTGTGCTGAAGTGCATGCTCTCGGTTGGGGTAGGTGCAGGATTGTCAGCATGTGCCTCTCTTACCTCCCTTGTTCTCCAGGGGTTGCTGCTCACTGGTGGTTTTTCTCCTTCTTCCTCTTTTCAGAGACTTCAGCCCTTGGAGACAGTGGTGGGGCCAGGAGGCAGCAAACGGCCCAATCTGCTGGTGCCCTTAGGTTATTCTCTTTATTTTTGTGGGGAGTTGGGACTTGCAATGCTATGGTCTCACACTGGACAATCGATGGACCAGTGGGTGCAAGCCTTGGTGCCCAGCACGCACAATTTCTATTCTTCCTACTGCTGCACTTGATCTGTGGGAGAAGTACCACTGCTTACCAGTGATGGCATAAATTCGACCAGAAGTAACCAGCTGGAAGGCCATGTTGAATGGCAGTGTTACAGGCGCCTATTGAAGACCCAAGTTGATTGCTGAGAGAGGTGGGTTCTGGGGCTGCTGGGCAGAGACCACAATGTTCTCGCCCTGGTTCTCCTTCGCCAGCATGGAGCTAGTGTCGACAGACCTGATTTTATAATCTGTGTGTGTCCTGGTGAGCTTGTGCCCACAGTCTTTATTTTATTTCAGTTTGTGCATCATGTGTTGTGGATGGCTTCTCAACTCTTGTTCTTCTGACCATGGACTTATATGATTGTGCCCTCTAACAGCCGATTGTGTACACCGTGCTGCCTCTTGCAGTAGCTCTACACATGAGATTGGTTGGCTTGGGGATGGTCCGGCGGTAAAGCGGGCAGAAACTCTTTGTTTGCCACTTCTTGTGTGGGCTGGCTGCATCCCAGTGAAGCATGTACTGTGGGTGCCCTGCACTGGTCCAAAACCTTCTGCCTGGGAAAAACAAGACACGGGCAACTTCGCCAGGTCCTGCTCACACCAGTTGGGTCCCTCAGCTGTTGTGTCAGCATTACCCCTCTTCACCAAATGTTATGTTGTGGGCCCTAGGCCCACATGCTAAATAAAAGAACTACATAGTCACTGGGGGCCTGATTCACAAAGGTAACCTTACACTTTTGAGTACGTTTATGATTTTTTGCAATTCACAAAGTAATTTTAGGAGTAGTCTCTTTTTAGGTGCAGAGTCTCTGCCACAAGTGCGGAGTCTCCACAGTGGTAAAGATACTGCTTGAATAATTGCTTTGTGAATTGTAAAATATCATAAACTTGCACAAAAGTGTATGGTTACACTTGTGAATCAGGCCCTGGGTGGACTATGTGTATCTGGCCCAGGACTTGTGCTGCTGACTCTTTTTTTTTACAGGGTCACCTGCCCTGTGACACCTGTGGTGGATGGATGTGGGGTGAGTGTAGGAAAAGTCCTCAGGGCAGGGCTGACCTGTGACGTGTCCACCAGGACACTACACTATTGATGGAGACAAATGATGCAGTACTCTATTTCCTCAACAAATAACATTTCCGAATTTCTTTTACTAAATGTAAAATTAGCTTTTTAACCCCTAATGTTTATATGAATTATCATCTTATAAAACAAAAAGACTGTGGCTTTTTTAGAGTTCAAATGAACGTTTGAGCCAATTAGGCCAAGAATGCTAAAAAACAATGGAAGCAGAGTAAGTCTCCTTTCACTACAATGGCCCTCATTACGAATGCCATCTTAATTTTGATGGTTACTGAGCCCCTCGAAATTATGAGATTCATGGAGATTTCAGCTGCTGAAAACAGTTGAACTCTTCATGTTTGAAGTACAGTAGAAAATGAGGAATTAAGCAGGGAATCTGACCCAGAATTAGTGATTTACTACATTCTTATTTCCACTTGCCTTGTGGTAGAAAAATAAAATAACAAGTTGCTTTCACGTGAAGAGATATTTTTTCAGCTAAATTAAAAAGGCCCTTGAATTTTGAAGTTGCCAAGTATTATCCATCCGAAATAAATCAATCATTATGGCACAGGTAGAGATCACATCTTATCATTTCTTCAGAAGAAGTAAAATGTGGCATGGCATACCCAGTGCACTCAGCACCAGTAACCAAACATTAGAAATGCAAGATCCTAACAGTAAGTTATATTTTCTTGCCTATGAAACATAAAGAAATCATAGTTCAGCTGAAAATATGACAAGCTGCAATGCCACTGTGGGAGTGCAGAACCTGTATCTCATTCTCTTTTTCAATGAACTCCAGCGGCTTGGACTGGGAGTGGTGTAGTCCCTATATGGGCTTTGGTGCTCCTCAATGGACCTGTTGCTATTTTATTACATCTTAAACATTAGAATAAACGGGTAAACCTTCTCAGTAAGAATGACAGACATGGGCTAAAGTTTAAAAGTTTCCTCAAACACTTATGTAAAAAAAAAAATAAGGAACAAGAAGAACTCAGTAAAGTTCTACAGAAAATCTAGCATAGATTGGCATTCTAAGAAAGGGAAAAGGTGAACTCCATTTACAGGGAAAAGCAGGTCCTTTTATAGGACTTTAGGCAAAGGATTGCATACATTCACTGCACAAGTACATGGTTGACAGGGTATGCACCAATGGGGAACAAGCAAAAAGAAACATTTTACTACAGAAAACAGTTGAAGATTCTTCCATAATTCTCTCATAATTCTACTACATTAGATTCAGATGTACACAGAGTCCATTAGGTGACATTATTTGATACACAGTATGTTGTTCGGTCTGGGACCTTGATTAAGTAGATTGCGTTCAGTGTGACTAGGAAAACCTCAGCTTCTCAGTGTAAGCTAACAATTCTTTATTGCAGCAGGAAATAACAACAACAACAGTGGTCATGTGGTATGTTGCAATGTCTCCTCCAAAATGGAAGAAAGTGTGAAATTGGCTTAGATTAGCGTAAAATTGATTTCCCATACATTAAACACTACAATTCAAGAGAACAGATCCTGCTACCCCCCTGATGATTTTTAAATCATCACATCTACGTCTTTATTGCAATACATTTGACATCATTTTTGGATTCTTTCCTCTGGATCCTTCCAATTTCTTCACAATATCACACAGTTCGCTATGGCATCTCTTTAACCTTTACATCAACACACTTTCTCTTTCTTCCACTCATTGCTGACAGCTTCTTTGTCCCACATTTTAGCCCACTGTTTGATGAAATTCCTTTGCAAACGTTTCGGAAGAAAAGCACACATGCAATGGCGATTAATATGACTAATAGAGGGATTTTTGAATTTCTCCACGTACACTTCCTAACCATTCACCTATCTTTGCAAATTCCTTTCCAAAAGACCCAAATCCAGAGTTTATTCCTTCCCAGGCACCTGTCTCTTCCAATTCAGTTAGTTCATGGGATATATTAGTGATGTTTGCAACATAACTATTAAGCTGATTATTTAATTTAGGAATGTAAGAGCTATATTCTCTAGTGTGAACTACCTTGCAGATACCATTTCCTTATCAAGAAGCATGTCTAAATCTACTCAATTTTGTATTATCATGGCTCTCATTGCAAGCAATTCCTTTATAATAACAACAGTTACAGTACCTGGGTGTTATGAGCATGCCTATCCACTAGGGTTGACAATTTTCTAATCTTAACATCATTTAGCGCTGCTCCCACTGAGGGTGTCAAAGTTCCAAAAATATTGCTGAGTATCTGCTTAAAGCTGCACCTGCTTCGTTTCTCATAGCGATCAAGTTGTGGATCTATATCATTAGTGTGATAGATTCTTGGAAAGACTACAGCTGCATAACAACTATCTACCTAATTGTGTGGCAGCCCAAAGTAAGCTGACTTACCACAAATGTAATATATACCTTTAATACTTACCTATAATTCGTCAAAAACTCTTCCTCTGACTATGCTCACATATGCTTCATCTCACATCTTTGACAGTCTCATTCTCTTCTTGTCTTCTTATCAGGCATAAGGTGCCCTTCTTGGCGACTTCGACACTGAACCTTGGGAGTGGATACTGTAGATACTCCTTACCGTCTTCCCTGATGTGTTCCATATAAACTCTCTTTCTTCCCTTCTCTCTTCATCTTGCCTTGATCTTTTGTTTAGTTCATCTACAAAACTCCTCACATCCTTGTTAAATTTGCAAGTTAAATCATGCATGCTTTGGTTAGTAGAGCTTGTGTTAGTCACAGGGGTAAAGAATTTCATTGTATACTCATGATGATCTTTGTTTGAAAGCAGTAGAAAAACAATAAGCATGTTTAATAGACCACAAATACTTATTTGATCTTTTCACAAATGGTAAATTTTCTAAAGACTTTCCGTAATCAGTATAAAACAATTTAATAGAGTGCTGCGGATAGAATAGATTTAGAAAGATACTGCCGGAGAAGGGAAAGGATAGTACACAATGCCCTCTGCTGCAGAGGCTGTAAAATTGAAACATACACAGCAGTCCTCTATCTCCAAGATTCTAACATACTTGGCTAACTTTTGAAAATAGACATTATAACTATAAACACCTTCAGAATGAGGTGCATGCGAGATTCTACCTTCATGCATTTTCTGACTAACAACAGGTCTATCAGTTTGATTCACTGGCATACAAGAAACATCTTCCAACAGCAGATAGACATCTAACATCCACCCAACTACAGAAACAGAAATGGCAACTACTGAAACTACAAGCACAATTTCGCAGCGGTGCTGCATCATATCAACTGAAATCAGATCAAGGGAATAAAGATGTTATTTTTGGATGAAGAGATTACCCCTTCTATAACTACCCTATCGTCAATACCTATTTTATTCTGTGTCAACTGGAGGCCTAAAACTCTGTAGTAATGCTGAAGCTACTGAATCAAGGGTTGACGAAAATGGGCAACTGGTCATTTGGTATCCCCATGTGTTGCACAGGGTTCTGCCCTAGCAGTACGCCTGGATTTTTCCTTTTCTGATCACCTGGTTTTTGGACTTTTTACTATGGGTGAGCCTCACTACCGATGTCTCACCCACGGTAATAAAATGGTAAACGGAGTGCACATGTTTACTGCCAGAGACCGCCTTTTAAGATAAGACCACTGCAAAGCAGCAAGGGTAAGTGGCACTTGGCTGGTTAAAATGTGAACACACAGGTGCCCACGTGTGTGCACACGTATGCGGGCTGCATGTGGGAGACTAATGTCATGTGCAGGGTGGTAACAGCACACATGTAGCCTGGGGCAATGAGGACTTTCCAAGATTAGATATTCACCTGGGCTAGGTCTGATGAGGGTAGTGTACACCATTAGGGAAAGTCAGTGTGCTTTGCTGTTTTAACTATGGTGACCCTCTATTATACACTTTTGGAGGGAACTGCCTTAGAGTGTAGTTTTCCTTCCCAGTGTCCTACAGAGACCATTGACATTTTGAACTAGAGTGTAGCCTGTGCAAGAAATCCACATTTGTAACTTCCAAAATGATTACTGCACATCTTCTGGGTAAATCAGAGTTCCCATATTTTCCTGGCTCAGCTCAGGATCAGAGCCCAGGCCTTGTGTCACCCTGCTGTGCCCAGCAATTACATTTTCTCCAGCAGCTGGAACAAAAGCCCCCACACAAAAGGATCAATTAGCAGTACTTCTCCCAGCTCCTAAAAAGGAAAGGGGTAGGACAGAATTATCTGCATCAATCACTTAGGTGTCACACTGCACCAGGGATGGGCCTGTCCAAGCCCACTGAACAAAGGAGAGTGCCAGACAACTGTAACCAAACTAGAGGGGGGCCCCCCTTTGAAATAGTAGCGTGCAAGTCCCTGGCAATGATGTCAGTGAGGGGGGGAGCTGAGACCCCAGGAATTGATGTGACCAGTGGCTCCTGGATGACACCATTTTGGATTGTTCCATCATGTTTTTCAGGAGGGTTGGGACAGGGGTGAAGAGGTGATGTGGCATCACAGGATTGCTTAGGGGTACCGGTCTTCTGGAACCTTCCTCTCCCCTTTATAAAGAAATTGCACAAGTCAAAGATTTTTCTCTTGCCTGTGGATTTTCTAACTACTGCGCTGCTGGATCCTGGGACTGCCTTGGAGAACTGAAAGGAGGAACCCCCTGATCCCCACTCAGGACCCAGGGCTCTGTCCAGTTTACCCCAGGCCCAGTGGGTCTCCCCTGGGGCCAGTGAGGCTGGCCCCCTTACTGCCTCTGAGCACCAGTTGGATTAAGCCTAAGACGTTTCTGCGCCTCCCAACAAAGCCACAAAGGAGAACTGGCTCACAGAGTGAGAAGAATCAGCTTTTGAGGACTGCGCCACTTAACAGGTGACAAGGGTTGCTGCATAGAGCTTGGCACTAGGAGCATAACGATCCCAAGATCATCAAAATCAGCCCAACGCAGCCTGAGTTATGAATTTGTATGTTTGCCGATTTTTGACCTTTCTTGATTCGGAGCACGTGGGCTCCACTTCTGTTTAATCAATTTCCCCCGGGGTGGACCAGAGCCCAGGGGATGGCGCAAGAAAGCTGCACATATCACGTTGTGGGAGAGGGCATGCGTGGACCCCCCTCCCCGTGTTTCCATCTCACCCAGGGAGCCCATCCCGCAGTCGGACTTATGAAAAAGGGGGCCAGGACCCCATCCCCAGACCCCCAGCACCTTAAGAATGCGGGTAAGCGCCATCGTGCTTCCCTGTCGAAAACCTGGGGGGGGGCAGTAACCCATCCCTGGGCCCCGGGATGCAGCAGTGGTTAGATGTCCTGCACATCTAACCTGGGCTTCTATTGGAATTCTATAGCGCATATTATCAAGCCCTTTATCGCCGCTTTAGCGGCAGTTTCCTGCCGCTAAAGCGGCGATAATTTTAACGCCGTTCTTGCTAATATGGCCCTATGTTCCCAGTATCTCATGTTCACTGAATGCAGGAGAAGGAATGCCAAAACACAAGTCCAGTTGCTGTCATTGTAAGGGTGTTAACATCCCAAGTTAGGGATCTTTTGCATTCCTGACTGGAACAATGACTCCTTTTAATTCTGTATTTATTAAGAGCTTAAAGTATAACATACAAACAGTAACAACACGTCCATGAATCAACTAAAATAAAAAAGGAACAAAAAATAAAAGCAAAGGAAAATAATGCACTGATCTCCCTACGGCATGAATGTACATTAGAAATTTTTTGCATATGGGATAACTGCATAGTTCATCCTCTGCAAAACTCAATTATGAAAAGATTTTACATAACACAATTAATTAGGAGCCAAACAGCAACAGATAAATGTTTTCCAAAGACCACAACAATTTCACAGGTATCCCATTGTTTCCCGATTATTGATTTTAAATTTGATTTGCAGGAGATGTAAGCTGCTAAGACTAGAGTTCAGGGAAAACACTACTAGCATCAGTGAATGAAACACAGAAAAGTTTAAAGTATCACATAGGGCACAATACAGCTGGTGGAATAATATTTTTATTGACTGTGAGGTCTAAATCAAGATTGTAGCTTTTATTATTACACTGATGTATGTTATGTTTTATAAATATATGTTATCCTGTAATCTAGTATTCCTGAAGAAAACTCCCTGGGATATCATTTTATATATTTAATCGGTTTATTGATGTTATTTCCTGATACAGGATGTTTCACTTTTCCGACTGAAAGTGATAAAGACTTCATTGTAAAAACATTAGTAATTTAATTATACTGTTTCAATGAAGTTCTAAAAATTGAGTGAGAGACATTTTCATTCATGCACAGTATGCATTCGCAGAACGCTATGTTTAGCACTGTATACTTCAAATGCATATTGTGCTATAAATCAATATTTTTCGAGTTGAAGTTGATTGAATGATAAAGCATGTTGAGCTCCTGTGCTTAATATCTTAATGTGACTGAACCACCAAACTAGAAGATCAGAACTTTGCACTAGTACACATCAGATAGATAGCACCTGTCTTAATCTGATTTCCACAAAAATATCAACGAAGCAATTAATTTTAATAAAATGCAATGAACAAGTGGTATAGGAAATTTCCAATTAGTACACTGCCATATGTGTACCATATGCATTTATTTTTCTATTTATGTAGGACAACCACTCACTTTTGTGCAAGTTTACTATTTGTTTTAGTATTCACGAACTGCCAGTTTATTTTTACTAATAACTGCCAATAAACTGGCAGTTCGTGAATACCCTATTCTTGCTTTTCATTAATGACCTGGTGACCCTCTTGGAGCAGTGTAAGCATGATGTCTCGAGCTTGGCTAGCAGGAAGGTCCTGACACACTTGTTTGCGGATGATGCCTTGCTAATTGTCAACTCTCATGGGCATCAGCTCAATCAGTTCAGTGTCTTCTGCAGGCAGAGAGGACTGGAAATCAATATCAGAAAAACCAAGTATATGGTCTTAAATTCCTGTCATACCGCTCTGTAACATCCAGTCTTCAATGGTGTTCCACAATAAGGTGTTCACACCTTTGGCTCTCTGGGGTTTACCCTTAATGAGTCTTTTAGCTGGTCTTCCCAGATCCAGAAGTGGAAACTTCGGCTGGAGCATTATACAGGTGGCATCCTGAGAGCTGTTCAGGGCTCCAGCTTTTGCCCGGTAACCCCAGCATTACAAATCTACAACCTGCAGGCACTGGGGAGGGGGGGTCATTATATGGTGGTGCACTTTGGGGGCATGATAATGTAAATGACATGGAAAAGGTGGCAAATTGTTTTCTAAGAATCCTCGCCAATTTGCCGGTAACCCCCCCCTCATGTTCTCCTCTGGTTAGACCTGGGTATCAGATCTCTTGTCCACAGGGTAAGACTTAGACCCCTTATGTATTGGAGGCGGAATTGGTCCTCCGCTGAACTGGCGCCCTAAAGGATGGGCCTAGATGACATTTTAAAGTGCCATGGGGTAAATAAGATTCCTTGAATGGAGTACATCAAACGTAGCTTAATTAAGATCGGTTATGAGAACCTTTTGGCACATCCAAAATCTGCTTGCATGGTGTCTAAGCCCATGCTAAAAGGGATGTATTGGAGACACATAGATGAAGGGCTTCATAGGCTTGGGAGTGTGGGCTCGACCTCAGTTTTTCTAGAGTTCAAGGATGTTCACTCACTTGAAGAGTACTTGGATGATATTGAGCCCCCGGCTGCTAGAACATTGTATATAAAATTTTGGTTTGGGACCCTGCTGCTTCGGCCATGTACGGCGAGAAGGCAGCATTCCTCTATCGGAGATGAGTTGCCCCTTTTGCCCTAGGATTAAGGAGAGCTTAGAGCATGTTTTGTTCTTCTGCCCTCAATATCACGCACACAGGGGGGTTTGAATTTTGCTGTTCTGGCCCAACATGGTGGTCAGGTACCCTAAATCCGTATTAAGAATATTAAGATTGAATACGGCCCACTCAATAGTCTTTGCCGTCTCCCAATTTTTACTATGCATGTGGAGGCATAGACTGAAATGGATTGCTTCCTCTCCAGCAGATTCGGTTGGGGGACTTGTATCTTACTCCTTTGTGTAATATGCAAGCGGCTGATAATGTATGAGTGACAATTTGATTTTATTAGGAATTTGGATTATCGGCTATATGCATGTATTTATCTATTTTATCACTGCTATATCATGATTAATTGAGGCCCACTGCTGTTACTGTAGGAACTATATGCTTTCCTGGTAGGGATTGCATTGTTTTTACTAACATGGATGTTTTTTTTATTCTTCTTATTTATTTTATTCCCCTGCAATAGTATGATTGATTGTTGCCCATTCGCTGTTTTTTTCATTTATAAGGCTTTTAAATATATCTAGATATGTTTTTAATGTTTTATTTGTACATTATGACATGTGTTTTTATGGCTATTTGCCAAAATAAAAATATTGATTGATTGAATACCAAAATAATAGATACCTTTGTGAATAAGGCCTTTAGTTCATATGATCCTCTCACAAACCTGTTGCTTGTCTACGTAACTCTTTGGATATCTGTTGAGACACAAACTTTGGTACCAGAACGTCAACTGCCATACAGCAAAAAACATAAACACATCCAATAAGTTTTTAACTGGAAAAGAGCCATAACAAAGCATTTATGTGTCTGAGAATCTGGTAGAATAACTGCCCATACTCGGAACTTGCAAAAACTACAATAACATAATCAACTCAGAGATTGGGCTTCCTTTGATACACTGCTACAGGCCTAAATATCATACCATATTGGGAACACAGGAGAAAGACATAACAAAGAATTTAATTGATCCGGAGTCTGGTAGATGAACATCTTCTTTCCAGAACTAACAACCAAATCCCTGCATATCACAAACCTACAAATAACTACACACAATTACAACATTCAAGAAACCCTAATAGGTGAGATGCAGAGCTATGCACCAAAATCTAAATGGAATAAGTGGATCAGACTCATAATGCCTAACTTTGGTGCCTCAGAGTTTAATAGGAAGGCTTCCACTGTTCTAGATCAATCCGCCAAATCACTGCTGTAAGAAATTGTGTTATTTAGTTGAGAAGGTTGAGAGCCCCACTCAAATAATAAGCACTATCCTTGTCAGAGCGAACCACAACAGTCATTAAATGAACCTGTGCTTAACCCGCTGGTAGCGTGGCACAAAGCAGTCAGGCTTAACTTAACAGCAATGTGTAAAGTATTTATGCAGCAGACAGCAATAAAGTAAAAACACAATACAATAAAAATCCCAAACCATTTTACAAACATAGAATAAAATGTGATAAATTAAATGACATCAAATCAACGAAAATCTAATCAGTAGAATCGGACTTATGAGTTTTCAAAATTGTACTTGAAAACAGCGTCAAAATGGACTAAACGCCCCTTGCGCTCATGTGGTCCCGCTGGACTGGGGATAGTCAAAGGTCAGGCCGACCGCAATGGAGCATGGTTCACATACAGGGACCAGGTTTGTCCCACTGAAGAGTTACTTTCTCAAGTCCACACAAAGAGCTTATTTTCATGTTGGTGGGGGCCATGAGGAAGTCGTTGTTGTAGCGCGAAGAAACAGTTGTCACTGGAGATTCACATTGGCAGTCAATGTGAGCTGTTGCTGTCGGCACAAAGAGAAGGTCTCGCTGGAGCTTTATATTGGCATTTGTCAAGGGTCACGCTCTCAGTGCGAAAAGCAGGTCATTGCAGGTGGTCACTTAACAGTCAAGAGGAGCCCAAAATGTCTGTATCTTCACTTTTTCTTCAGTAGGAGTACACTTTCATGCCAGCAAAGGCTCCAGGAACTGGAAGTGGCACCTCTTGGCGATCGGGATGCACTCCAGCCGAATCCAACAGGAGGACAGGCAGGTACAGTTGGTGCTGGTCAGCTGGGCACTTGCAGGAAGGCCTCTGGAGGTTGATGTGTTCCTGTAGCTCAAACAGGAGGTCAGCCAACTGACCCTTTGGGTCACATCATGGGGAGCCTGGGTTCAAGCCAAGCAGGTCCAACCTTCCTTCTTCAGACAGCAGGGCAGACCTTCTTCTGAAACTTCCACAGGTGTAGGAGTGTTCTGAAGGTGTCACTTTTATACACTGCGCCAGCCTTTGAGTAGGGAATTCCCTGGCCTACCCCCAAAACTGGTTCTGGTAAGTTCTTCCTTTCCCCAAGTCCTGGCTCCAACCTGTCTTGGGTGACAAGAGCGGGTCTGGTGTCAGGTTCTTTTGTGTGTGCTGCAGGCAGGGCCCTGTAAAGCACAATCAGGGCAGGGTACAGCTCCTTCCCATCCATCCTATCAAGAAGAACCACTCCCCTCACACCTAGGCTTTCTTTGTTCTCATATCTAGAACGAATACACAACCCACAACAAGAGAGTCATTCACAGTCATTTGACCCTGGACACTGGTAGACCAGCAAAGTTAATTTCAGCAGAAAAATGCCAACTTTCTAAAACTGATTCCAAAGGGCACCTTGCTTGCGCACCCAACTGTTGCACTGCGAAATAGGAAATATTCCTTCTCAATGAAACATGTCTTCCAAAATTTGTCCAATATTTTATGATTCTTTTTTCACCATTAATCCTTGTATTTTTAATCACTGCGGAGACAGCGTAATTGACCATCATTATTTATTCAACTTAGTTCTTGTGCCTCCCGAATGCCCATCCAGGCTTGTACAGTGACACATCAAGGTCAATTATGCAATGGAGTAGGCCCATTAGAAAATACCCAATGCATTTCAAGCCATAAGGCTCTTCGTCAGGGGTCTCTAAAACAAATAAAAGAAACAGCTCAGCTGACTACTCCTATGAGAACCTTCATCATACAAAATACAAAACAATGTTACAGCACCCAATACCTATACCCTCACCACCCTCAATACCCCCCACTCTAATCTCAGAAACTAAAAAACATTAACTGAATGCAAACCCCTAACCCTCTCATTCCTAAACCCCTCTCACTGAAACATGCCTCTGTTGTATAACATTCTGTTATGAATGATGCAAAAAATCTCGTGTGTAACACCCAAACTACCAAAACCACCATTCCCCTATTCAGTCCTCCCTGATTCTCAATGCTGCTTAAATTAACACTTATATATCACCCGATCTACTAATTCTCATTCTATTTCACTCCCACCAAAACCACCTTCCCCGTGCCTCTTTACAATTCAATGAGTTACCTTGAAAAGCTGTAACCGGCAGCCTAATCTCCTCATGTTTTTCACTCCATTATCGCTCAAACTTCTGTCTGTCTCCCTGCCGTTCAGCCCGTTATTTAAACTATTCTCACACCCGTGCACGCATTTACAGACTACTACTTTTCGTGCATGAATATGAAAAATGGAACTTGATTAACGGAAGGAGTGCAACCTGAATAGTACTTTCCTACTTTCTAAAACTGGCATTTAAAAAAATGTAACTGAAATAATCTGACCTAACTAATAAAGAGGATTTTAATTACAATTAATTTGAGTGGAAACACCATTTCTCTTTCTGGTCCCAAACCGAAGTTAACCAGTGTTAGTCTATGAGAAAGATAGCCTTACAGCAGTGAAAAACGACTTTCACTGCCAGGACATGAAAAACTAAAACCCACATGTCCTACTTTTTTAAAATATCATACACCTTGCCTAGGAGCCTTTAGTTTAAAACTGCACTACAGGCTGCAGTGTAAGGCCTGAGACATGTTTTACAGTGCTACTTTACCGGGTGACACTGAGTGCTGCAGCCAGCTAGTAGCATTTCATTTACAGGCCCTGGGTACATGCAGTGCCATTTACTAGGGGCTTTTGAAAAAATGTGCCAGTTAGGTGTAATCCAATGTCACCCTGTTTTAGGGAGAGAGCACAAGCACTTTGCTGCTGGTTAGAAGGGGTAAAGTGCACAGAGTCCTAATGCCAACACAAAGGAGTTCAGCAAAGCAGGGCAGTGAAGGTAACACGTTTGGGGAATACCACTCCAAGGATGCCAGGTCTTACAACTGCAAATCAGAAGCTGCAACCTGTAATAAACTACACATTTCTATATGCATTACAGAGTGCAATCTCTATAATAAAAAACTCTTCAAATGTAGCATAAAATCTGCAAAGCATTAATTGATTAACACAGGATATCATCCTATACCCTTTATGACTAAAAGCTATTTGCTCAACCAAAAAGGTCTCCAACATTATGTAACTTAGCCTGCACATCAACCAACATAAAAATATACTCAGAAAGTCTGCAAAGCCTTTGCAAAACACGTCTGTGATATTAATCTTGATTCACACTTTTCCTCAAGAACAAGAAAAATAACTTCACATGCCAAAGAGGGCTGCCTACACCACAGAGCCTACAATCTTTTCCTTCAATTTTCTACTAAAAGAAGAAACCAATGAGCTAAGCAAAGGAATAACAATAACAGCCTCACCAGCAGGCCATTGCCATCCAAATATTTTCAAAATCATTCTCCTAAAATCTTCTGTTGCCACACTGGCTCGAGGACCACGTTTCCAAGGACAAGGGAACTCAAAGGTATACAAGGGACCGTGGGTGAGGATTGTTTATCGAGTAACAAGCGGTCCCTTGGTTTAAAAATACATTCAACAATACACATAGAAATTAAATAAGTTCTATGTCACATACTTGCAAAGAAGAGTTTCTGAATATTTATTCAATCACATAATAGAAAGGAACGTAATGAAAGTGGGAAACATGAGACAACATACAAGGGAAAATTACAAGGGAAATACCATAAAATCTCAGACATTTAGAGGGGAATGACAATTAACAATGTTACAAAGACCATGTCACAATTTTTGAGTACGAATGCTATTGTACTTATGAATCAGTATTATGCAATAGTCATGGTACTGTGTGTCAACGACGTTTCGATCCCATTAAACAATATAGAGATCATCATCAGGACTTAGATTATGCCTGAGTATATCAATTGTCTAGTCACAGGCCCGATGGGATGAGCCAATAGTTTCCTAGTAGGAAGGGAACTGTATGCGATAGAGTTTAGCTGAACTTTCCCTTTCCCCTCTAAATGTCTGAGTTTTTATGGTTTTTCCCTTGTAATTTTCCCTTGTATGTTGTCTCATGTTTCCCACTTTTATTACATTCCTTTCTATTATGTGTTTGAATAAATATTGAGAAACTCTTCTTTGCAAGTTTGTGACATAGAACTTATTTAATTTCTATGTGTATTGTTGAATGTATTTTCGAATGCAGTTGATCAATTAAAAAATGGAGCACTTAGGCCTACGAGTATTGAATGGCCAGATGTCTCCAGACATTACAGCACAGCGTCGCACCACTCGGTAAAATCCCATGCAGTCATAGATTACTCCCTAGTATCACTTCCTCTATACCATATGGTTACAAGCTAAAGTTTGGGTATTAGGTTGGAAAGTGACCACCAACCGCAAATAATCAGTTTTAATTTAACGATTACAACACATGATCAATCAACGCCGGAAATAGGTTACTCTACGGTACAAAATTACAAAATTACAAAATGCGACAGTGGTCAGTAGCCAGTATAGAGAAAGTCGAACATCAAGCAAAAGAGCTGCGGGATGATTTATATGACGTAGCTCAAAATCCTTTGACCCACTGGGATCAATTTTCAATGCTCCTAGTAGAGAAAAACGCTGCATGGCATACAGCGAGAACAACAACAGCAACCCCACCTCCCAAGAAAATTTCGGCACAACTCATATTTGCCAAAAAGAAATGTAATCATGCTCTGAGGCACCTAAGAAATAACCCGTCTTCTAATGTCCGGTGTGAGACTTTACCTAAATTAAGGATGCTCTTCAAAAAAGCAGCTTGGACTCGAACAAAAACCGAACTTGATCAGAACTGGTGTAAAATTCACCATGTCGCTAAACGCAAAGATTCAAGAGAATTTTGGAAATTAGTCAATAAATCCACTGGTAAGAAATTACAACAATCAATGTCAAATATATCTGAAGAAGCTTGGGAAAAGCACCTGGATTCCATGTTCGGGGTCAAAGATACAGCAACCGGTTCATCAGAAACATCCATCCGTAGTAATACCAGGGAAAATCTGTCTATTGAGATTCAACCTAAAATAGTGTAGTCACTTATTAGCAAAAGCCACTGGGATGCTGCTCCGGGGCCGAACAGCCTCCCGCCGCACTTTATAAGGAGAATACGCAATTCTGGGCAAAAAATCTGTCAATTTTAGTTAATCATATCTTGGTGAGCGAAGAAATTCCGGATAACTGGAGGGGCTCAATTTTGGCCCCGATTTATAAAGCAGGTCAAACCACGGACCCCACCAATTATCGGCTGATAGCCCTAATGGACAGACTTAACGTCCTTGGTGGTCTCCAAAAACCTGTTGCCGAGACATCAGACGGGGTTCATTAAAAGCATGGGTACCACTATTAACATACAAATGCTATCACTCACAATTGAACAGGCGAGGCGTCGCTCATTGAATCTTCATTTGTGTTTTATTGATTTTCGTTCCGCTGTTGATATGGTGCAGAGGAATATTCTCTGGGATAACTTATCGAAATTGGGAATTTCACCTAAGCTCCTGAGAGAGATTCAATTATTGTATACAAATATCTGGACAAGAGTAAGGCTGGGCCAAGGCACAGCCATCTCAAAAAAATTATTAACAATGAATGGTTTAATACAAGGCTGTGTCTTTGCCCCTATCTTGTTCAATTTGTATCTTGCTGATATTTCTTCAGATCTGAAGAGCTGTATTTCACACTCCCCATCGGTAGCTGGTTTTAAGGTCTCCCATCTTTTGTATGAGGAATGGTTACATTTTCTCATTGAGTGTAGCAGGTTAGTAGCGGTTAGAAAAAACCAGGCTTTTTAGGTTAAAAGGAAATAGCAGGTGGACTGCGTCACTAGTAAATGCACTTTATGGATAGTTTTTTAGTTTTTTAAGTGGTTTTTAATTAGATAAATTGAGTGTTTCTTCTGTGGGATTAACCCTTTATTATGTGTTTTTAAAGTTGTTTACCAATGATAATATGTATGAAATGTGCATAAATGGGTTACATTGTAAGTTTTTATTAACTGAACAATAAACTTTATCCATTCATTCAATAAAAAAAATCGATATTTCTACAACTTAATGCTGGGATACGTTTTTTTCCAAATTTTCTTCCCAAACGTGATCAGAAAAATGCGTGGAAAGCACCAAAACCTTCACAAAAAAATCTGCGCACATTTGTTTATTATTAAGACCCATAAAATAAACATGCAAACAACCAAGTGAAACAACTATCAACTGAAGAAAACTTCTCTAATTAGTGGTATAGCTTTACCTTTTCACTAATACCTGAACTTCCGTAGCCTGCAAGGCTTAATTGTTTACTTTTAGGAAAGAGCTGGCTGGGCGAGTGTAGTTCATTACTTGTTCCAGTTGCCCAGCAGATGCTGAAACACTTTGTGAGAGAGATACTGAGTGTTTGTTAATTTAAAAAGCAAAAAATGATGAAGCTAGCCTGCATTGATCTGATCTCATATCTAACACAGGAGTGCAATATTGGAAATTGTAATTAGTTCGCCCTTTGAATTAAACATGATTGTATCAGAAGGTATTGATCTAGTTCAGCAAAACGTTGTAGTAACTCTTGCTTTGTTATGTAGGTTTTTAAAATATTCACAGCACGTAGTCCTATAAATGCTACATTACAAAATCAATAAACTAACAGTACTTTCGAGTCCTGAGATGCAAAGCATAATGCCTGAAAACACTTACTAATGCTGTGTATAGCCCTGTATTCCCTCCTTGCTGTTGACTGGGAGCATTGCTTCTGCAGCGCTCGTGCTGCCTGTACAGTACAGTAATTAGGTTTTTACAAAAATGTTTTGACCTCCAAGGTATTACCTTTGTTTCTGGCATTTAAATGTGGAAATGCCATATACCCCATAACATAGATCACTAATCCCCAATTTAGACTTTAGCAACAGGAGGCTATTTCTTTCTATTACCAAAGCACCTAACTGCATCCCTTCTGACCAATCAGGAGGCTGGGATGCCACAGCACCTGTGAAGTCTTGGCTTCATCTCTACTTGACACCGAACATGACAGAGCGTGGTGGTGGTCCTGGCCACCTGGATATTGTCAGCCAGGAACGAAGGGTAGCTGAGGACTGAGAGCCAACAACAAAAGCAAATGGCGGACCCCTCGATGCCTCCCAGTGTTATTAGAGAGATTATAGGGGTGATTTTAGCAGACAGGGTGCCTAAAAACACTTCAGGTGTAAGGAAGGCTGTCATGGGGGTCAGGGTTTGCTTCACCCATAAATCTAGGGCACACATGCAAAAGAATGAAGGTGCAACTCAGACTTCAACCTCCTCCGGGCATCACTGGGCTCCTTCTTGTGGCTGTGCCTGACTCCCAATGAACAGGCAGGCCTGTGTCCCCTATGATGCAGGATAGATGCTAAGGTCTTTCCCTGGAGCTAAGCACCACATTCTCTCTATCCCTCTAATGGCTGCAATCTATTAAAATGCATTGCCCAGGTGTGATATTTGAATTTTAGTGTTGGTTAGAGAAATGTTGAAGCAGAGCTGCACTACCATAAATGAGCAGCCCCTCTGTCAGACCTTCCTTATACATTCAAAAATAATAGAGAGGAGGGGTGCAGTGAAACATATCGAGGTGCAGTGCAGCATTGATTAAAAGACCTCCCTGCAGCGGCGCTAGCATCCACACTGCGTTGACACAGACTTTGGCAACCACACAGGAGCCTGAAATGGCCATATGCGATCATAAGACGAACACAACATTTAGAAGATAAAGACATCCAGGCAGGAAGCCTTAAAATCTGAGACAGGGAGCCGCTGTGACACTGAGCCAAAGAGCTAGCAGGGTGCTTTGAACACTGCAATAGGGAGACACCAACACTGGGATAGGACGTCAAGGTCACGGGAACAGACATGGGCACAGTACAGAAAGAGATGGGCACTGGGAAAGGATACAATGGGCAACAAGAAAGAGAGACATAGATGCTATATCACAGAGGCCTGGTCACAAATTCAAACAGACATGCACACTGGATCAGAGAGACACACAATTTTAATCAGAAAATCACGCAACTATGTCAGAAAGACAAAGACACACACACAAATATACAGAAGGTGTGATGGAGACGCAGTCACATGACTATGAATTCACAGGTCTGCATATATTGACACTAGGACAGAGAGGTGCAGACACTGGAACAGGGAGACAAAGAAACACAATCAGACAGATCTCAAAATTTGGTGATAGAGACATGGACACTAGCCCATGGATGCCTGAAACTGTTTCAATTATAATGAACCGTTTTGACAAAATACATTAAGCATAGTTACGTAATTTCTAAATTCTGTAGATAACATTTTTTTATAACCCGATTTAATATACTCAATTTATTGATCTCAGGATAAAGTAAAGAGTTGGCCATAACAAGACTTGAGCTTGTGACCTGCATTTCACACCTGTGGTAAGACTTAGTTTACTGCACAGATGTGCTGGGAATGGGACTTGGAAACTAAGGGAAACAAAACACATTTGAAACTTGGACAGAAGACACAAACACTAGGCCTGCAGATATGGACACTTTCACCTCACTCTAGCAACTTTCCTTCAGCCAACCACAACTTCAGATCTACTCGCTATGTGCTCATCTTCCACACTCCACCCTTCCTGACACCCAAACCCCAAAACCCAAGACATATATCATACCCAGCACCCCAATAATGCAAGTTTATTTTACTATTCTATTTCCAGCACCTACTAGGACAAAAAGTCTCTGAGACATTACACTTTAAAGGCTCACTACCCACATTACCCTGAAGGACATGCCTTTGCATACTTCAATGTACACACTACTTCTACCTCACACAATGACATGCAGAGAAAAGGTGTTTCAGCCCTGACTCTCTGCAATCTACAACATATGCAAACGCATGAATATTCATCAACAAATCCACTATAATCACGATGCTTGAGTGTCCCAGTCCATTTATGGCACCTCCCCAAAGGCAACTGCTTAACTTCCACACAACACCTTTACTAGTGAGACAGCCTTCAGTGCCAAAAGGTTGTTCAAATGTCAGACCTTGTGCTTTGTAAATTGTAAGTAACATGATATAAAACTCCATGATTTAAGTAGCACATTGCTATGCAAGTCAAAATTGAGTGTTAACCTCATTTGAAGAAAAACCTTAAAAACTCGAGAAAGAGATTTTCTCTCCTGGTTTTAATCACTTATATTATGATTATAGGGGAAAACACAATAACATATTTCTCCTATTTGTTCTCTCCTTTGGTTCTCAATTAAGAATGAATTTACTTCGAGATGACTTTTAATGTACTATAATGTTTGTTTTTTATTGAAAAGTGTATACCTTACCAGAAACTGTTTCTTTTCGAGTAAGCCAAAAGCACCATAAGCAAATCAAGAATTTGCTTCATGTTTCTGCAGGATAAGAAGATAGCCCTCTGAAGCAAGCCTTCTCTCTTTTGTGATCTACTTGTGTAGAATACCTTACCCATTTTACCTTTACCATGCTTCATGATGAAACAGAAGACTAATCGAAATAGCCAATTAATCGCATATTTTCAGAGGTGTTGATATAGACATTCAGTTTATTGACGTTAATGAACCCATGGATAAGGGTAATTACTTGGCACGCTTCTGGCCACTACTGGCTATGGTGATACTATTCCAGAGTGCTGATTCCCCTAATTGATGTATAGCATTTGCCATGTTTTTGAGTGCTTGTTGTTTCAATACATTGATTTTTTTTTCTTTGTTCCTGTTTTTGGCTGAAACCTATCCATGATGCTAAGTAGAAGTCACTTGTCAGAGGAAGAGGTTGCCTTCTTTATTAAGTAGGATGTGCAAAACATGAGGTGTAGGGCATATCGTCTGGAAGAGTAGGTGACTGTGTGAAAAACTGTTGTAGTCCACTTGTTTATGTGCTCTGGAGTAGAGCACACGCACCCTGCCAAGTAGTTCTGGGACAATACTTTGCTACTATCCAAATGTTGGAGATTCGTGGGTGGGAGAAGCGAGGTTATTGAAAAAATAATTGAAAACAGAACTACAGAAGTGTGCATGTGAAACACTTTTGGGCCAATTTATGCAACTAACAATCGATAACATCATTGCTTTATTCTACATCGCAAAGCAAGCCAACAGAAAAAACAGCATGCCAATATTTGCTTGCTTTGTAGATTACTCCGATTACTCCGCCACATTTGACGGAGTCATGCGCAACAAGCTATGGAGGAAACGGAGAAACTGGAATATCCCCGATAACCTCCTGAATGTCATCATTTCACTTTATAGCAGGAGTTGGGTGAGAGCCAAACTGGCCGGGGACACGGTATCCTCAAACTACACACAGACCGCGGGCTGAAACAAGCTTGCGTCCTTGCCCCAACACTTTTCAACCTACACACGGCTGACCTGGGCAAGGAGTTGTACAGAGCAAATCTAGCCACCCCGAAAAAGGTGAATTTATTGCAGTATGCAGATAACCTAGTAATAATCGACCACACAAAAACAGTTCACCAGAAGGGGTTAGATACCTTACACGTCTACAATGAATGCAACGATTTGGTGGCCAACCCAACAAGACTAAAGTGGTGATCTTTGGGCACTATGCAAAAAAGCCTTCACGTAGATGGAGACTGGGACCTCAAACCATAGCTACTGCAAGAACCTACAGCTACCTTGGGGCATGGTTTAGCGAGACAGGGAGGTTGACAATACACCAACTTAATATGAAAATCGAAGCACAAAGGACAACCTATGCACTGTGCAAACTCTATGGGAAGCTATGCAGCACAACAGGGGTACAGATCAGGAAAGTAATTAAAGCAAAACTACTGGCTACAGCAGGGTACCTTCACGGCGTTGGGATAGACATCGTTGCTGAGGCAGACTCACCTTGATGAATGTGTGACTACAGGAAGCCGCTCTCGCTCCTACGCCATTTCGAGCACAAACTACAGTGAAACTCGATTTTAAATCGAAGTGTGATTACATGACCTTTGTACAAATTACAGGTTCAGTCCTCAATCTACTTATTAAGGTAGGAATGGAGGGTATAACTACGGGGACCGAGTAGTCCTGATGAAAGCCGGGGAAGACGCAAAATCCGGCTGAAACATGTCGACAAATTTGCAGAATGGAGGGGTGAATGGTTCATAATTTAACCTATTCACCACCATCCCCTGGTCTGAGATACCTTTTTAACCCTGACCTGGGAATCCGTGAATAAAATAGGCATTAGGATATCCCTGAGTTAGTTTTACATTATATTTGTTTGTCTGCACTTATTCTTTGCTTGATCCCTACTCTTCTATGTGTTTGTATTGTTTTCCCCTCCCTGTTGCTCCACCCCGTGCGATAGTCTGTGCAGGGGTGTGTTTAGCAGCCCCATGATGAAGCATGCCACAATTTATTGTGGGTGAGGGCAGTTTTTCAAACATCTTAACTTTGCCACTACAACTCTAAAAAAGCGATTTTCTCACTCCTATTTCTCCGTGTGTGATTAGTCAATTACAGAGGAGGTCGAAGTAGGAGTTCCCCTCCTCCCCCTCTTATTGTGTGGAACATACAGCAGGGTATGCTCAACAAGCATTTCCAGGCCAAATTGACACTCTGCTGGCGAAAGCTTAGTGCCAAGGCTACACGCTCATTTTCTGGCTACCAAAATACCCGCGCAACACACTGATGCACCTGGAGTTTGGTCTTGCACAGCAAAAATATGAATGTTTGGGCACTCAGATGAAATACTACTATCAGGTCCTGAACATGCCAGTAGGATCCTTGAAGGAAGTGCTCAAACCAATCTATGTAGGAAAGAATAACTTTTGGAACTGCTACCTGCAAGAAGCAGTGTCAGCCCTAAATCTGGCAATTGAAAATTGGACAACAGGTGGCATAAGTTATACGGCCATAAAGAATGAAATAAAAAAATAAGTTCACCAGCTTTCAAGGGAAGTGGACATAGCCAGATATAAGGGGAAAAAGGACAGTCTGCTCTCATTGCATCCTATAAGGCCCACAAAATACAGCCATATCTGACCCAGGCCCTGGGGAAGGAATATCTCAAAGAAATCCAGTGGGCCAGGTTGGTGCCCTGCCAACAAAAGAGTTGAATTCGGAGCAGAAATCACTATGACACATCATTGCATGCAGGCTCTGCAATTATAGAGAGGAATCTCTGTTGCATCTCATGTGTTGTTGCCCAACCTTGCTTCAACAACGACGCAAACAACTAAGACCGATCTTTCAGTCCATAGGGGCATGGACATGTGTAGAGGCAACATAAGCTCTTATCTCTAGCACTTCCCCCCGGATCTTGCCAAACTTGGAAAGTTTATGTTGGAGGCAAAAACCGTGCTGAGCGAAGCCAAGCAAAAAGCTGACAGCACAGATAAAAGGGACACATTTGCCCTTGGCGGTGGGGAGATACCCACGATCACTACCATATTCTTAATGCAGACTTTGAACATTGCATTGGTAAGGGTCCAAATATTCCAAAGTGGCAAAGAATTAATAAAGAGAAAAACCAAAGACTTGGAAGAACTAGCCGTGCGAATTGTGTTGCCACAAGCTGGCTTTTGCAAATATAATGTACATTCCTACATTATTCCAACTTCTGTTATGCGCTTAGCACCAGTCACCCCTATGGTAACAACGTACAACCCTACGAGGCTGACCTTGTACTCTACTTTGCTAATTTGCACACATCCCAAGGAACGCTAGTTTTTAACAAACAATTTATCAAGGGGTCCATGTAAATATTGCAATAATGTATGAGGGATAACCGACAACTTTTTTGTTAATTTGCACACAGACCAAGCACCATAAAATCCACCGATATCTACATATGTAATTATCAGGGATACACCCCGCTTCGGACCTAACGGCACCTGGGAGCCCCTTGCACTTTAACAGACTAATTTTCACACTGTATGTAGCAGACCCCATTGTTTTAACAGCCGTTCCTTTCACTCACTCAAAACTACCAACTCAGGTGCTTTTATAATGTTTACTTGAAATAAAGGGTTTTAAGATAGTCCTTGTGACACTTGACTACACAAGTTTTAACAGAACTTTGCACAAATCCATGAGAAATCCATGAGAAATGACAGGCATTACATGTCATGTCCCCATGCTTTGCCAACCACAAGTCACTCGACGATGCTATGGTACCACAGTAAACGACTGCTCATCGCAAATGAACAAACAGTATGAAAGTGCTGTATTATATTGTTTCTTTTTCTCTTTTTAATTTTAATATTAACTCTGTATTAAGTGGAAAAACTGTATGTAACTGCTGTAATATGCTGCTTTTTTACCTCACTTTTTCCATCGACATTGTGATTGTACTAGTTGGAAAAATTGCAATGATTTTAAGTAATCGCACAATAAAATGTTCATTCATTCATGCTGTAAAATGTAACATTTGGCCTTGTTCTTCTTTGGGGAGAAAGGAGCTCATGTAATTGCCCCTACCTACCAAAAGAAGTTGGACTTACTCACTTCACTTTCTTAGATGGTCAGATTTGGGGCAGTTATTCAGGTCCACAACTTTAAGCGTTCACCACCTCCACTAATCATGACCTGAGTTAGAGATATGGCTGAAATGAGCACTAACTGGGACCAAGAGGACAGAAACCCCCCCACCCTGATTTGGGAAATGCAGCCATAAATGGTCATTGCTTTGATGTCCATTTCCGTGCTGAGTTGCTTCCACCAATGCCGACGAGTCCAACACATTGACATTCCATAGCTATCACCTTCATATGTTCAACCTCAGTCTATATGAGGCGGCCAACAGACAACATTCTAAGCACACTACAAAACCCAATAATAAAATAAAGGAACATTTCAATTAGAAATAATTGTCCCACATGGTTTATTTTAAAATCATGGCTGAATTTTGCAGATGAGATCCCATTCAAGATTGAAAATGATCCGACCCAAATGACAATACTTTTGTGTCCATCTTTTATCCTTGCTTGTTTGGTAATATGAATGCTGGGCTGAGACTCACTGTACATGTTCTAGATGAGAAAGGAATCAAACCAGTCGCCATGAGCAATTTCCCAAGAGCAGATTGCTAATAGTGTGTCTGATTTACAGTACCTTGAAATGAATATCTCAAATGTATATTTTGGGAGCTGCAGATGTGTACTCAGTCGATAAAACATACACAACCAACTTTCAAAAAGGACACCTGTGCATTGTAAGAGGGGCAGGCAGACATAATTTGTGCTACAGATCACTGCCCTCCTGGCTGCTGAGCATGTTGGCTCTATTTTAGGATCCATCAAAGAACAGGGTTCAAGTCATGATCCAGTAGAGAGGTGCCAAGCAGAGAGATACACCCTGTTTCAAATAAATCAGGGCACACATTGACTCAGTAACACCTGGTAAATGAGCTGCAGACCAGAAACCTGCAATTACTCATTAAGCTGCCAAGTTATTAGACGCACAGTAGTCAGCATACTTTCATTAAAAATGGCTGAAAATATCTCTTTGATGCTTGTTCTAAGTGAGACTTGAAACCAGGTATAAAACTTGTTTTACTGACTTAATTTGGTTTGCATTTTACTGAATATTGTTGTGTTTTAGCAGTGTCTATATGAAATAGAGGGACGTCGGAGAACTCAGTATGTTTCTATGTAAGTGCTAGTATTTGCAAACAGTAGAATTGGTAAGTCTTGTGTATGTCTTGCCTCTGTCTGCCTTAAATAGATTCAGCAATATCCATCATTGCAAGACCAGGAGCTTAGTGAAAAACACATAATGGGATGGCTTGGAGGGGTCAGGTTGGCAGTTTAGCTGCTAAGTCACTTTACCACAATACTCAGAAACTAGACTTCCATCGTAGAATTCACTGCTGAACCGACTTTTTAGGTTTCACCTGCAGAAATCTATTATTTTTAATAAAAACTTAAAAGGGACTTACATCCCGCATCCTCTCTTTCCTGCCTTCTCATCGGTTCCTGTGCATGCCACTTACCTTTCATCCCTTTCCATTGGCTGCAGCATATTTTCCTGCATTTACCAACGCTTGTTCCTCGTCTGCTTCTCTTATCAGTTTCCCGTTGCCGAAATACTGTTAACATCCACTTTGGTGGAACTATATTTTCATAAAGTTTTGCCTTTTACTCTTGCAACATATTTATATAACAATTTATAACCCGGAGGGATTCAGTGATTTGCATAGAATCACAGGATGCCATGGCAGAATTCTTTTCGGACAAAATCCAAGTCATTTACTCATCCTTCCCTCAAAGAATATCTCAACAACTTATCAGAGATCAGGAAAACTTGGTCAAAGGGAGAGTTAGCCTAATTGAAGAAATTCCCCCACTTAATACGTCCACGTTGTTTGATATTTTGAGCAAATTAAAATCCGGTTCCCCCACTGATCCTGCCCCCCCCAACATCTTAAATCAGGCCTCTGAAATCCTTTCCCCAGTAATCCTTGACCTGATAAATGCCTCTCTTTCCTCAGGGATAGTCCCTCCACTGTGGAAACAGGCTATGGTTAAAGCCTTATTGAAAAAGCCTACCCTGGACCCTGAAGTCTGGAGTAACTATCGCCCCATCTCCCTGCTGCCGGCTATCAGTAAGATCGCCGAGAAATATGTGAATTCTGTTCTATCTACCTTCCTGGAGAGCAATAACTGTTTCCATTCTTCCCAGATGGGTTTTAGACCTCAACATGGTACAGAGACGGCTCTTCTGGTGGTAGTGGAAGAGGCGAGAAAAATCCTAGACGCAGGAGGCTGCGCAGCTATTATCCTTCTAGATTTAAGCGCAGCCTTTGACACGGTTAACCACCAGCTTTTGATAGAGAGACTGGGCGAGGTAGGGACTGCGGGGACTATGCTCAACTGGCTCCAATGTTTTTTAGAAGACCGATCTTTCAAAGTTTTTGAAGACGGCATTTCTTCTAAATCTATACCGCTGACTTGTGGGGTGCCTCAGGGCTCCTCCCTCAGCCCCACACTTTTTAACGGGTATTTGAGGCCTTTGGCAGAGATTGTGCTACCATTTGGGATTCGGATAATTACATATGCTGATGACACCCAGTTGGTTGTCTCTGTCAACCAGCGGGATCCCTCCAGTACCTGTCTTGCCCTTTGTCTAGAAAAAGTTTCAAGGTGGATGGAAGAGTCTTTCTTGAAACTCAATGGATCAAAAACAGAATTAATGCTCCTAGGGAACAAAGAAAATATAAACTTTGAGCTACTCTGGCCCAGCTCCTTTGGTCCTGCCCCTACCCCCAAACATCAAATTAAAAGTCTGGGTGTCTGGCTCGACCAGAACCTTGATTTTAAAGAACAAGGGCAAAAGGTAGCGGCAAGCTGTTACGGGATCCTTCGAATGATCCGTAAAGTGCTCCCACTACTCCCTTTCCCTGCAAGAAGAGTCCTAATTCAGGCTCTCATTTTATCACGACTTGACTATGCCAATGCTCTTTATCTTGGAGCCCCTGGCTCCTCGATACGGAAGCTACAAATTGTTCAAAACTGCGCCGCCCGCATGCTTATGAACATTCCAAAGCGGTCTTCCGCCAAACCAGCTTTGGCATCTTTACATTGGCTCCCTATTCGTGAGTGCATAGAGTTTAAGGCTCTATGTATAGCCCACAGGTCACTTTCAGGTAAGGGACCTATGGTCATTCAGTCCCTTACCCACCGATACCGTCCTAACAGAGCCCTCAGGTCAGAAACTAAACATCTATTGGTAACTCCAAGAATAACGAGAGCACGAAGTGGCGGCCGCCTTTACTCGTATAATGTGGCCAAGATCTGGAATGGCTTGCCTCCGCAGATCCGTGCCCAACCTAACTACCTCATCTTTCGGAAGCAGATTAAAACATTACTCTTCCCTAAATGAATAGCTTTCAGATTAGTGTGTTAGCAGGCATTAGCGCGGGGATGCCCATGGGTAACCAGGCGCTTTATAAATCTTGTTTTCATTTCATTCATTCATTTCAGGATGTTGCACAGCGCCACCGAGACTCGAACTGGGATCCCCAGCTCGCAAGTCAGCAGCTCTGGCCGCTGCGCCACATCCTCTCCACTCCTGTGTTATCTGTCAGGGAGCTCTTTCTTTCTCCCGGACGATGATTGATGAAAACACCTCTTTATTCATTACATAGGATAAACTGATGCGTTACCAATGCTTGTTATCCATGCTGAGACTGAGACAAACTCTTAAACGAGTCCCTAGTTTATCTAGCTCATCACAAATAATCGCAACACCCGTCTTCAAAGTTGAATCAATTTTATTATTCCACTGCAACACAAACTCTAAAATGCTCCTCGGGACCAACATGTTTCTTTCCTGAAATATCCTTCATGTAGAACTTTCTCAAGGCATCCACTCCTTCTACTCGCTAAAGTACTGTCACATGTACCTAGACAACAGGCTACACCTGGACAAACTGCGAGGCACCTTTGCCAATTATTATTGAGACTTTTACCAATGTAAATGGCAGAATTTGAGAACTGTAAAAGATGTTGACCACAGAATATTTTGCTGCTGAGTTCAAGATAGTTGGAATCCAGACATAGATGATGGAATTTTATAGCTATCTAGCTTGCACTTGCAAGTACTATGTATCAGTGGCGGCTTGCAGAGGTAAACGCTGTGGGGCCGTGAGGCAGGGCAGGGTGGGGCGGGGCGGGGAGGGGGGTAGTGGAGTTCGACATACGATGGGCTAGTGAAAAATAAATAAATTAATAAATAAAACCACTTACCTTGCGCTCGCCGCATCGCCGAGTCAGCGTCGTATGTCAAACTCCACTACTCCCCATCCCGCCCTGCCCCCGCCCTGCTTCACCGCCCCACAGAGTTTACCTGTGCGAGCTGCCACTGCTATGTATGCCAGATAGAACAATTAAAAAAATAGCTAGAGGATTTAGGTCCGAAAGACCTAAGACAGAGAAATTATATCATCCTAGATATTATTTTAGACAAATACCAGGATGAAATGTCTAACAAAAGAGAAAGGGATGAATGGGACTACAGAGAAGGACAAATGTATACCTACACTAAGAAATATGACAACTACTATTAAAAGGACTGTGGATTTAACACCAACCAGAGAGACATTGAGTGAATCTAGCATACTGCTTAGCAGTATATCTAATGACAGTGAGGAATCACAAGCTTAGCATTCGCATCAAAAGAGGTTTCTTTTTCAGTGGAGGTTAAACAAATGAGATCAAAAGAAACAATACACAACAGAATTCAAAGCCAGGAATGCAAGATCAAGGAATAGAGGAGGGCAGATGAGGAGTGAGAGAAGAACAATTGATGACATTAGGAATAAAAACATAGGCACAACTGAGAAGGGAAAACGGCGAGAGGAAGTGAAAACTGTTTTCAACTTGTCAAAGAGAGTCTTGATTGAAACAGAATTGGACATTTTGAGTAAAATGTTACACTTTGTTCCAGCAAGGCACATACATTTCTTTAAATTGAAGGTTGGCATATTTAAATTTGTATGCCGCATTAAATTAAAAAAATCTTCCAACTAAAGCATGGAGAAGACATTATGAAACCTCCTCTCTCAGAAGCCTCTGAGATTAGAATACAGGGCTAAATATTCAAACTATCATTTCACTTAAAGTCAATGAACAAACTGATCTGCAGACAATACTATCAGAATTAAACACTGACTTCACCCACACTGACCAAAACATAGGCTCACATTCTGGCCTCATTTATCCACTGAAAAGTTGTGGACATATTGAAATTTTGGCGATCAGAGGTGAACGTGAGTGATGATAATAAAGCAATCAAATCAGTACAGGAGGATTCATTAATGCTAATCAGACCAGCCAATAAAGGGGGAGGTGTAGTAATTATAGATTATAACAATTATAGTTGTGAAGTTTTCTAAAAACTGAATGAAATGAATTATTATGTGAGTGTAATGAAGAAAGCATTGAGACAACCCTAGACAAATCTACTTAAAACATAGAAGAAATGGAGAGCGTTTTGCATACTTAAGGACGGTGTATTTTGTTACCTCAATAATACTCACTCACATATCCCTGTAATACACTTGGTACCTAAAATCCACAATGAAACTAGAAACCCACAGGGTAGATCTATAGTTTCAGGGAATTTCAACAGAAAGGATCTCAGAGTTTTTAACTACTCCTTTTTGTTGATTAGTTTCAAATAGGAATGTAACAAAAACACACACCCACTCACGCTCCCCATACCTAAGGCCTCATGGGGAGGTGGTAACCCCCTCCCTATCCTTTTGATCCCACACCAATGAGCACAACACCTTCATCGTCCACAAGAACCAATAGGTGACCATCCATATGATTATAACTCCAAGCAATAGAGCTCACCTAACCCCTCTCAGTCCATCATCATTTAGAATACGAGTCCTGATTCTATCTCAACACCCATATCATCATTGGGCAGGACAGGGCTGGTACAGAACGTTGCAAATGATTCATCAGAGGCCTCCATGTGGCCTCAAAACATTTCATTATGACGCACAGATCATGCATTATCATTCCATTGCCATGAGTAACCAAAGCCTTTTGGATCACTGTCTGATGTACGGTGCACATACTTTTTCCAATTGAGCACCAATTCTTATTTTTCAGCCAGCACCATGTGAAATATGACTGTCCAGGTGTGCGAAGGGAAGGTTGCATGCCTAATATTGTCACCAGTGAGTCTTTTGGAATAGGGAAACCCACAACTCCCTGATGTGGTTGAGAATTTCCTTCCAGTAAGTGGCTTTTGAGCATGAGAACTAGATGTGCAACATTGTCTCCTCCATGCCATAGACCCACCAGCAACGGTCATAACATGTGGAGAGGTGTGGTGCAGCGGCCAGGGCAGCTGACTTCGGAACACAGGGCTCACAGGGTTCGATCCCCGGCTCTGGCGGCAGCTCAGCTCAGCACCATGTGACTCTGGGCAATAGCTCACTTAATTTCCACGACGGCCCCCAGCTCCTTGAGACCCGTAAGGGTGAGTAGTTCGCGCTTTGCAAATACGGATTTACATTAACAAGTTGGGAAGTTTTTCTTGAGTCTGCTTGGTCTCCTGTACTGATTGAACTTCAATTTTTAACATGTTTTCCTGCTCTGTATGCTGTGTGTTGTCTTTTGTATATTGGACTCTAAGTCTCCCATTCCTCTTCAAGCATCTCATTCCCCACTGCTTTTGTCCATTGTCTCGTGTATGGCATTTTGGGTATTCCAGGGTAGTGACCAGTTTATCCTTAAAAGCGAAGATAAGGCCTTTAGCAGACTTATATTGAAGAACAGTCTTTCCTCTTGAAGATTCATTGCACAATGTCACAGTTGAAAATATCTATGACTTTCACAATCCCTCACTCCAAACAACTGTATGCATTCTTGGAAAACTTGTTCATCCTCTCTTGGAACAAGTTGCGCAACATTATACAGTCACCCTTCCTCCATAAATGTTATAATTGGTGAGAGTCTAACAAATACAAATTTCATATTTAAACATTTCGTACTAATTTTGACTTCTTTTATTAGCAATTATATGTATCGAACGAGTAAATCATTTACATATTGTCAAACAATTTACCAGTTGCATGCATAAGCACTTTTGCTTATGCATAGCACATTAAATACTAAAGCTAAGTCACTCACACAACACATAAATAAGAGCTTGAATTTCAAGAACTTGAAACATAATCAGCATTGCATTGATGAATACAATGTTGAATCCAAGAATTTAAAAGTTGTATGGCATAGCCCGTTTCATTGTTCTCTTTGAGGCTTTTATTATTTCATATGTGATTCTGAAATATGTATGCAGAGAGGCTAATTCAAGCAGGAATTGATGAATTTAAAATATAGTAGTACAGCCATCACATGCTTCGTGGTGTCTTTTTGTCATCACTTCCTCAGGGTTATCACAAAACAAAATGAAACAAAAGTTACACATGCACAATCATGAGGACAAAAATAACCTTTAAAATCAAGTATATTTTTTAGGACTATGGTAGTATTTAAGATACTAAAAAATGCACTTCAGGCATAGCAATATAGCTTATTTATACTTATACGATTTGGTCCATTCTAATCTTTATAATGCATACATTTTGAAAATGTATTCATGTGTGTACGCTACTTTGGACAAAACCTAATTGAAGTCAATCCTCCTATAATAATTAGAAACATATCAATGGTTTATATATTCCTTTCTCTCTCAAAAATCCTCTTGAATAGGGAACTTCTTATAGATATTAGGGTTGTTTATACCCAGCGGGAGTTGACAACCCCAGTGGGTTAGAGCTGCAGCAGGGCCACTGATATTTTTTATACCTTTAATTTCCTCTAAGAATTCCCTTTATTGTATAGTTTTCACCGTTCCACTATGTAGCAAATTGCTTTTCATCTAGGGCCGGACTAACAGTTACGATGCAGTGGGGTGAAATGGGAAGGGAATGTCGTAAGGTCCCCTGTTCTAGTTACTGTATCCCATACCGCTAGTGTTGGACTGAGGATGTTTGGAACATACACCACCACTTGTCGGGCTTGTTTACACAACCATAATACCTCCCATGAAGGCCTACCAAATGTCTTTCACTCCATAAAAGCCAAGTGTTTCTCTGCTTCCCCAAGGGACCACTCCAAGACCACTCTTAAGTGTGCAACCACGTAGTATTTACCCATGTCTAGAAGACCCAATTCCCCTCGACCTCAACCCACTCTGGAGGACCTTTGTTTGAACTGGCACTTTCTGGTTGGCTGATGTGATGCCCCAGCCAGGCAGAACCTACCACTCCCGTCAGGGGTGGTTGATTACACACACTGTATAACCTGCGCTCACCCATGGGTAGTTTGGCACTGAGCAATCAGGCTTATCACAGAAGTAATGTGTAAAGCACTGGCACAGCACTCACTCACGATAAATACACTAAGGGGCCGATTCCGATTCGGGCCGGAAATCTCTCCGACCGAGCCGGACCCGGAGAGATTTCCGACCGAATCGGACCCTAGCAGCCCGACCGAACGAGTACGATGCGTACGCATGCTATCGGACTCGATTCGGTCGGACTCCCATTGAAGTCAATGGGAGCCGGTCGTACAACGCGTACGCGGGCTCCCATTGACACAATGGGTGCGAGGCGAACAAGGGCGCCCCCTACAGCGTGTACGCGGCGAAGCAACTCGCGCCGTACACGCACAGGTAGGGGGGACCCATGGGTCCCCCCTGTGTGCGACTCACGCGGCTACGCGTACAGGGGGGTCCGACACGGACCCCCGAAGTACGGCTCCGACTGCCTCTTCGAGCCGGACGGCGCGAGTCGGTCGGACTGCTCGCGGCGCGCATCGTACTTGCCCGGCCGGGGAACGTCTCCATTGCGCGGTGCGAGGCGCATCCGTGCGAGTCGGTCGGTGCGGTTGGGACGGGCGTACGAGTCGGTCGGCAAATTCACACACGCTCGCATCGTACTCGCTCGCCCGGACGCACGTACGAATCGGTCGGGAAAGAGGGCTCCGAATCGGATCCGGTTAAGCCGAATCCGATTCGGTGCCCTACCGGCCAAGATCGGAATCGGCCCATAAGTGTCACAAAAGAGACTTTGCATTGATGTATGTAAATAACCTTTGTATTCAACACACACATTAATCAACACAACCTGAACATCATGTATTTTGGGGCATAATTCATACTTGGAAATATTGCTAACAGTACTAGGCCCAACCGTGTTGAAGTGACATCACTATTATGCACCCTTGGGACTAATCCTATTTTAACCCTCCCCAGCAATGAATCTTGCCTACCAATGTGCAAACCAGAGCAAATAGGGATGCTCATCTATAACAAATCTACCTTTTTCAGCGTTCCTTCATGCTATAAACTAGGGCCCTGGTTCTTGCCAGTGCGGCTTGTGAGGTATGTTGGAAGGCTTGCAATATGCAGACTTGAAAATTTGTGGTTACAAGATATCGGGTCGCTCTGAGTATATTCTCATTTGTATCTCAAGAGCTTAATTTTACTATTATGTCTCTTGGACATTTTCTTAATTCTGCTGTTTGCAGGCCAGCTCTGTGCACTCTCACCATACTGTAAGTATGGGAACCATACCCCCCCAATATGTGTTTAAAGGTATCTTCAGGATCTTCACATTTTGATTTCATATATTCCAGATCTTCCGACACAGTTCAATAAAGTTGCTTGCACTTCCTCTGCAAATTTGTGATGGCTCTTTCATTGCCGCTCATTCTGTCCCCTATACCTTGTATGTCTCTAGACAATGCTGTTATTGTGGCCTGCATTTAAATCTCCACTGCCTGTAGTTGCTGGGTTAGCTTATCTTCTATGTCTGCCAAGAACAATAGCAAATCCTTTCTGGTGAGGGGTGTGATCTTTCCCCTTTTTTGGCCTCCTCTGTTTGGATATCACTGGCTCCTGGTAAAGCAGCAGGATCTTAGATCAAGCTTTGTCCCCCTCTGTTCCAAATTCCTCATTTATACCCGCTGCCCACAGCCCCTTTTCGGTCCAGCCATGCCTTAACACCTCTACGTTTGCATATGGAATGGGGTTACTCTTTGCTATTCCTATCTGGGTGACCCTCATGATGGGTGAGTACCTCTGCTTGTCTTCTTAAGGTGAGGCTACCACCCTACATCTTGTGTGGCTACCAAGGGTTTGCTGGTATTAACTTTACAGTTAAGTAGCATATGTATTCTCTGCATTATTGGCCTTCCAGGACCTCAACCTTCTGAGTTTAGGATATTCTGACCCACAAATGAGATCCATCTTACTGTTACAGTCCATTCATATCCTCTAGCCATCATGCAAATCAAGCATATTTCGCAACAAATACCCTTTGCGTTGGTTTAAATTGTGTCCACAGAAAGGTCAGTGGTACACAGTGATTACTTCTGGGGACAAACCAGCCATGCTATGCATGTCTTTAGGCTGTGCATTTCAAAAATGGTGATGTTTTAGTCAAGTGCACACTGCCTTGTGTGTCTGTGTGCCCCCACACCTTGGGTCTCAGTCATTACAGTGTCGCAGACCATTGCAGACCCACTTCTGGAGCCTCCCATGTGTAGTTACACAGTCTCCCAGCATGTGGAGCCCTCAGGCTGGACCCGCCACTACTTAAAGAACGTTGATTACCAAGCCACTCTGAGCCGCACACCACATAAGATGGCCACCAAATGCATCCACTCAGAGTTTGGACCCGGATCAGGTTTTTCCTGCCTCCTTGATGGGTCCTGATTGCCACTCACGATGATCCTGATCACCTAAACAGCTACAGGGAGCAATATTAGTTCACAGCCTCATTTTTAGAATGCAGTTTAAAGATGGAGCTCTCCTCTAGAATGGCTGCATCTCTCCAGTGATGGTCATGCCCTAGGGTCTCAGTTTTTTAAAATATGTTTATTGCCCTGTCAAATGCCTATATGCCTGTAATAAGCACCAAGAGGCACTTTTAACAAGCATTTGCAATGCAATAGGTCTCGCATTTACGCAAGTTTAAGCTATTAGCATTGTAAATGACAATGCCTATTATTTTGTTTTTTAAAACATAAATAATAGTAATTTACAATGACAATAGCTTAAACTCGCGTAAATGCGAGACCTATTGCGTTGCAAATGCTTGCTTAAGTTTAAAACTGAGCGCAGCGCCGCTTCAAGGACACCGCGCTCGGTTTCTTTTTTTTTCATGTTAACTTTAACACTGAGTGCGGTGTCCTTGAAGCGTGCGCCGCGCTCAGTTTTAAAGTAAAAAAAAAAAAAAAGAAACCGAGCGCGGTGTCCCTGGAGTGGGCACCACGCTCAATATGAAAGTTTAAAAAATAAAAATAAATAAACAGAGCGTGGTGTCCCAGAAGTGGACGCCGCGTTCAACATAAAAGTTAAATATAAATAATTAAATAAACTGAGCGCGGTGTGGCGGGCGCCGCACTCAGGATACAAATACAATAAAATAGCATTTGCCATGGTCCCCATAAGTGCCTAAATAGTGCTGACCCCTAGATAAAGCCGACCGTGTAACGAGCCAAGTAAAAGATCCAGTCGTCATGGGCGGTACACAGCATACTCGACTAATGCATGCCTCGCAGGGCGTGCAGCGCATGCGCGCTGCAGCTAAGCTCGACCTAAAAAAAGTACAACTGCCCTCACAGAGAATATGAGAGACCCGTATACAGGAGGGGTGTTGGTACAGTAAAAGGAAACTATTAGGATTCAAAGATATTTATTTATTGAGGTCCGGCTGATCCCTTAGCATTAAAAATAAAGTCAGCGCCAGGGCAACCAGTCCACGTTCTAAGAAGAAAATAAAGTGTGCAAAGTCATATTGCTCGAGTTTAATGGTACACATGCCATCAGTGATTGAATGATGAAAGGTGAAGTCGGCCCAGTGGGAATCTTATTACTGGCCAGTAGGTTACACACATGACTGATGCGCTGGGCACACCTGAAGGCATTTCAGGCTGCATACCACAGCGGTGTACCAGGGGCATCATTCGTTGGGCACACTCAGGGTACGGTGGCCGAGCAGGAATAACGACGTAGGCGAAGCACACGTGACCGGCTCCCACAAGGCCCACACCCCTGGGAAAGTGTCTGCCCCGCAGGGTGGGGGCGCCGCTCACAAAGGACAGAGTGTGAACAATGCCTCATGAATAGAGGGCTCTGCAGAGGAGGTCGGGCCCCCCATTAATGGAGGCCACTTAATAACCTGCGAGGACTGGGCCCCTCCCCCGGCCCGGGCAGCACAATCCATCATTCAGGAATTGGGGGAGAAACCTCCGGGAATAGAGGGCCTGTCAGCTATCTAACAGGGTACACGCCCTGAGGGTTCAATGAGCCGGGGCCCGGGGCCCCCACTGCCAGCTCACGCGGAGCCCAGCATAGGGAACCGCCGCTCGACCACCCGACCCACTCACGCAGTCCATGGCAATGGGGACTCAGGGCACAGCACCCCCTGCCCACAGGGACCCAGGGCACCGAACACCCTGCCCACGGGGACCTAGGGCACAGCACCCCCAGCCCACAGGGACCCAGGGCACAGCGCCCTCCCCTGCCCCCTGGGGTGCACCTGGAGAGGGTGGGATGGTACCGAGGGTGGGTGGGGGGTTAGTGACACTAGCCAAGTTATTATTTTTCCTTTTAGACAAGGGAAGGGTGGGTTTATGCATCGTGTGGGTGGGTGGGACGAGGGCAGGCAGTTATTTTTTAATTTGGGGGATGGGGCGGAAGTATCTCGAGGGTGGTGGGAGGCCAGGTTTTATTTAACATGTTATATATTGCTCCCCCATTATGCTTCTGCCCCTGCGTATTCGTTGGAAGCAGGGGTTGATGAAGTGGGGGTTGTGGCATAAACAACATCAAATTACAGATGGGTAAAATGTGAATAAGGGTGGCAGTTTTCACTTCGGGGTTCTGTGGCCCATTCACCATAAAAGTTAACAGTGTGACCAAAAATGGGTTATTTCCTTTGGTCGGATTCTGCCCCAGGATATACTCACCAGTGACGACCCCCTCTCCCTTCTTATTCTTTGAATCTTTGAAGCCCCTCTCTTGAACGGAGTGTTTTAATGAAGTGAACATCAGTCTTCTGGTAAATACTCTGAGTAATCCTTCAAAGAGAGCCACCCTGCATAATCACCCTGAAGAGATGTGATGACATCACACGAGCATTGAAGTCTTCCCGCAGGCTGCCAGGCGCACAAAGAAGCGATTTGAAAACTTTCAGGCACGCCCACAAGCCTTTGCAAGGCACAGGACCGAAATATATTATATATGATGTCAGGTGACATTTGTATGGCGTGCAGCAGCCACTGATGTCGCATCGAAATGCTAAATCCTGCATTATAAGGAAAATGCTGCGGCTGCAAAAATCACGTGAAAGGGGGAAATACATCTCTCAATAAAGACCTCTTTTAAACCGAACCCTGTCCCGGGCTCTGCACGGCCCAGTGGAGTAACACAAAATGAAGGAGCCCCCTCCCCCGCAGAATGTGCTGTGGGACCCCTGGCACTAATATATCTTACAGTCCCTCACAGGCCCTGGACTGAACCCCCTCACCCCCCTCCCCCACCCACCCTGCTGCACTGCAAGGCCTTCCCCGTGTTAAGCCCCTGGCACTGCCTCGTCACACCTGTGGACACTGATGTTTAAAGCGCTTGGCACATGCTGTTTACCATCGTATGCATCCAGCACTATAGCACTATTTGTCTGACTTGCTAGGACAACGTATGTTTGTACTATGTGCTCTCCCACCCCCTGTGCATCTGTGAGGGGAGTAGCAGCCACACACACTATCCCCCAGGCCCCACTCAGCCACCTAGGGAGGGGCTGGAGAGAACTCAAATTCCCACACTGAGGCAACGTGCCGTGCCCCCAGCCGACCTGCTCAGGCGCCACAACCTGATCTCCCACGGGGGAGGGGGGGATCTGCACGGAGAGGCAGGAGGCGGGACAGGTGAGCATGAGACCGGGGCTCCTAACACAAAAATAAGCCGAGCGCGGTGTCCCTGAAGCGGGCACTGCGCTCATTATGAAAGTTTAAAAAATAAAATAAAATAAATAGAGCGCTGTGTCCCAGAAGTGGACGCAGCGCTCAACATAAAAGTTAAATATAAATAATTAAATAAACTGAGCGCGTTGTGGTGGGCACCACGCTCAGGATACAAATACAATAAAATAGCATCCGCCATTGTCCCCATAAGTGCCCATTAACAAAATAGTGCTGACCCCCTAGATATAGCCGACGGTGTAACGAGCCAAGTAAAAGATCCAGTCGTCACAGGCGGTAACAAATGGCAACAAGGCGGTAACAAGGAGGGACTAGCAAGCCTCATAATGCATCGGAAGCCAGCGTTTACCAAGGACAATGACACCTGTCAATGAAAAGTATGGGCGGAGAGCAGGCGAGGCTTACACAGCATACTCGACTACTACTGCATGCCTCGCAGAGTGGGCAGCGCATGCGCACTGCCGCTAGGCTCGACCTAAAAATGAGACAAGAACTCAGTACAAGGCCAGCAAACCTCCAGTCCTATACAGAGATGGCCATGAAACAAACTGAATTTGTTTTGCAGAATAATTTCTTCTATTATGAAGACCATTTTCTAAAACAAATCGGAAGAGCAGCAATAGAATCACGATTTGCTCTCTGTTATGTCTCTCGCTTTATAGCATTATGTGAGAAAAAGTGGGCAGCAAGACTTGATCTTTAGAAACTTGACATTAATGTTTTACTATAGTCCAGATTTAAAAAGTGATGTGTTTACTAATTCTAATTCTAAAGAACAAAATGTTTTAAAATGTCACTAGCTACTGAATTGCTGCAGTTTGTGTGCAGAATTCACACTTGGTTACAGGACATCAAAAAATTGATTCTGGACTGTGAAATGTTCATGTATGAAGGTTAATGACAAGGTTTAAATCATGAAGCCAAGCGTGTGATTCTTAGCTATTAAGGAAAACGCTAAAAAGGAAAATGTACATTTAATTACAGTCTGAGAACACTTCCTCAATAATAAATAATAATAAAATGCAGTTCCAACACTGTTCAGGATTATATATGTTTAGCATTAACTAAAATAAATGCAGCTATGTTGACTCTGACCAAACGAATTACTTACTCTGAGTTGTTTTGCTCTTGATAAAGTTCAGGAGGATGGAGTGGCAAATGTAAACTGTGCTCTTTATTATAAATGACTGATTCCAAGGTCTGAATCACAGAAATCCATATGAATAGATTTTTTAATGTCGAAAACGTTTGCTCTTGATTGGCATCACTGGATTTTAAGTTAAATTGTAAATAGCAACATTTAAATGTATTTACTATCAGTGCTTTAAAACGGTTTCAATTACAACCAGAATAACTCCTCTGGCTTTTTGAGTTTTAAAGTTACAACAATGGAGAGATAGGCAGGCAGATTTACTAAGATTTTGAGTTGGGGTTGCGTTACTTTTGTGGCTCAGCCCTGATGCAAAATCACTTTTGTTATTTACAAAGTCATGCAAAGCCACTTTTTGGTGCTTTGTGTGGTTTAGTAAATACAAAGTAATGCAAGGCTGCATAAAGTGCTGCCTTGCAATACTTTGTGTTAGGGATTTTGGCACATTCACAGATTTACTAATATTTCGTTAACATGCTACGTCTTCCCCAGTGAGGCGTAACAAGGAGAAATATCTTTATTTCTCCTTTTTAATTTTTATTTCCACATGTGCTGCATTTTGCAGCATATACAGAAAGAGGAAAGCACCTGTAACGCAGGCACCCTTGCACCATGGTGCAATGGTGCTTGCACTGGATCTAGACAGCGCACAGTGCACCAGAGCTAGGAGGCAGCAGAAATGCAACGTATCTTAGTTGATATGGCAAATTTCTGCTCCCTCCCTTTCATGCAACGCAGCACAGAAAGTTGTCTCCCTGCGTAATGTCAAATGTAAGTAAATCTGCCCCCATGTGTGATATTCACAAGACTATGCAATTAACCTAATGACCCCATAGAGGCTCAGAACGCCACTGTGAATGCAGTCATGACGTCAACATGGCTACTGTTATATAAATCAGCCATTTTAGTTACACAGTTAATTTAACATTTATGTAGTGTGTAAGGCTACTACATTTGACAGCAGAAAGGTATGCTCATGATGAAATACTCATCTTTATTTTTTTTTAGATAGTATAGAAATCTATTACAGTTGCATATTACTGTTTCTTTATATAAACAATTCAACCATAAACTGAACATATTGAGCCTCATTAATTTTATTTTTTATTATATGAATATACAGTGCTAAGGTTAGAAATTGAGGCCAATTTTTCTGGGCAAACTTTAAGATGTTCTAGACTATAATGATAGATGCTATTTAAAAGTTGATATAGAGGTCCTACACTGCAGGTTTTGCATTAGTAGTTAATCACTATATGAATCATAGCGCACTGGCATGAGACAGATCACCTCACTGTTGTACGAAATGTGCTAGATGTGAATGTGAACATAATCACTGAGACATATCCTCCTGAATATAACATTTAAACACAGAAAAAAGTTTGAGAACCATGCCCCTTGTTATTACAATATGTTGTGTTACATGATGCTCATGATCATATCTAGCACATTTGATGATGCAGTTAATTGATGCACTGTTGAGAATTGAAGGTGGTATCATGGAGTGTCATGTGTAAGGATGTCAGCCTCCATTAACCAAGCCGTCCGTGCGCCCGAAATTGATCAGAGTTGGTTATAATGCCATTTCTATCACCTCTAGAGTGGCGTCCTGGGGAATGTTGCTGTAGAGGGCCTCCACGTCCAAGGTAATCAATAGATCAACTGGGGGCCTCACCTAGGCTCTCTAGGAGGTTGAGGACCGCTGTAGTATCCTTTAGGAATGAAGGTGTTTTGGTTACCAGGGGCTGCAAGAAGTGATCACAAAACTGGGATAATGGTTCCAATATGGGCCCTATCCCAGACACGATGGGCCTACCAGGGGGAGGTCTTATCCCCTTTTGGAATTTTGGTAGGGTGTAAAAGTAAGGTGTTTTGGGGTGGTCATTGATGAGGAACTCAGCCTCCTTCTTGCTGATCCACCCTTGAGCCTCAGCCGTGAACACAATGGAAGATATGCGCGTGCTCAGGCGGTTGGTGGTGTCTTCCCTGATCGGTGTGTAGTGCAGGTTATTCGACAGTTGGCGTATGCACTCCAGGTTGTACTCTGTGGTGTCTTGGATCACAATCGCACCACCCTTATCCGCTGGTTTTATGGTAATAGAGGTATCAGTGCCCAATGTCTGCATGGCCGTAGTTTCCTTCTTGGACATGTTGTGAAAGGGAGTCCTGTGCAGGGTTTTGCCAACATCCTTTAGAACGGCCTGCTCGAAAGTGAGTACCTCTGGTGGCACCATTCCTGCCGTGGGAGTGAAGGTGGAGGGTTTGTGGAGTCCAGAGTCATCTGTTTCCACTGGGGGTTTTTCGAAAAAGAAAGCATGTAGCCGGATTCTCCTGAAGAACTGGTTTAATTCGTGTGCCGTCCTGAAATCATCCTCCTTAGCGGTCGGGACAAAGCCAAGGCCTTTGCAGAGAACATTCTTCTCAATATCCATGAAGATTCTCATAGAGATGTTAACTATTAGCTTCTCTTGCCCGCTGTCTGGCTCCTGGTCACTCTCAAGTTGTCTTCCTGAGGATCCTGCCACTGGACCTGTTTCTGCTGCCCTCTTCTTCGTCCTCGTCCTTTGCCCCAGCCTCTGCCTAAAAAAGGGGGGTGTTGGTAGAAGGGTTGGGGGAAACCCTGTGGTCCATGTGGGTACATCGGTGGATATTGGTGCCAGTCCTGTTGGTGGTGCTAGTATGGTGGTATGCTGTAACCCATCAGCGGCGGTGGTTGGTAAGGTCTCCTTGTGTCCTCGTTGTTTCTAATGCCAGAGCTGGAGTTGCTGCTGGTTGATGAATTGCGCGCGCGCGATGTGGTACTCTCATCCGAAGACAGGTCACTCCCTCCTGTGTAGTCTTCCTTGAGGTAGGGATATACCTTCTCCTTGTCAAACTTCCTTATATCTTTTTGAAGTTTGTTAATTTTTTTGTTTAAGGAGGTTCTCCTTATTCTCGTTCACCTCGTTGTTAAAGTCATCCAACTTGTTTTTATATGCTAATAGCTGTAACTTTGTCTTGAGTGAAGTCTCTGCCATGGTGATTCTGGTCAGGAGGTCATCCGCCAACCATTTGGCTGTGTGGATGATCAGTATGAGGAGGTCCCTGGTACATTTCCAAGCTACCAGGGACCACTCCCTTCTGAAAACCATGTCTTCTAGAAAAATGCGGGGAATATTTTGTATAATGAGTCCATTGGGTGCGATGCTCGCTCGCAAGTACTCCGTCATAAGTATCCCATGTAGTGTTATTTTGACATACAGCTTCTTCATGGCTGAATAAATACTGCCTCCCAGATATGTTTAAGGATACAGGGTTTACATGGAATTCAAAAAGTATCAAGTGTTTAGGTATCCTATATTCAAATAATATCAAAGAAACCATTAAAAATAACCTTAATGAACTCATCACAAAAATTGCGTAATTGATGGAGGGTTGGTCCCCATTATTTTTGTCCTGGTGGGGTAGATTAGCAACGATTAAAATGATGTTGTTACCAATAGTTAATTTCTACTTGTCCATGCTGTCAGTTACCCTTCCACTCTCTTTCTTTAAAACCATTAACTGTTCCTTGATCAAATTCTTGTGGACCAAACGCAAGCCTCGTATCTCACTAGACCGTCTTCAGCAATCCAAAGACACTGGAGGGGTTAATTTTCCTAATCTTGGGCAATACCATTCTGCCTTTACGCTGAAACAAATTTGGACTTCCCTGTTGGTAAATCCTCATGCTGCATTAACAATTTGTGGTCATTTGGAACAGGCCCACTGTACACCACTTTCTTTAAATGAGGCAGTTCATATCTCTTAGCCCCCCAGGGCCTTTTTCTCTCCTATACTTACCCATTCAGTAGCTGTTGCAAAACCTTTAATTACCTCCTCTAATTCCCGTATAGATATTATTTCTCAAACTCATATTTGGTACAATAAGCACTTAAAATTAAATAATAGTGTTCTCTCTTGGAAAGAATGGATTAGCAAAGGAATTATAATTGTTGGCCATATACTTACTGCTGGCTCTCTTATGGATTTTTCTGATATTCAGGTAAAATATGTCATATCTTCTTACCATGCCACTCATTACCTACATCTCAAGACTCCTCTTCTTCTCCTTCTCTCTCAGGACCCCTTTTCTGTCCCATGTAATCAGCCTCCCTCTCTCACATTGGATCTCTCCTCTCAAATGAAAGCATCTGGTATTTATAGGATTTTGTCTTGTCCCTCAGATTTGAGAACAAGATCCAAGGTGGAGCTCTTGTGCGAGACGGATCTACACCAAGAGTTCTCATTCCAGACCTGGGGTTCCATATGGGCTAAGATTCATATTTTCTCTCGCTCAGCAAGCACAACCCAAACATTATATTATTGTTATAATAGATTATTCCTGACCCCTAAGGACCTTCATAAATTAGGGCTGACTAATAATGCAAAGTGCTGGTCTTGCTCTCATGATAAAAGTGACTTTCTACACATGTTTTTCTTTGCCCTTTGGTTAAAAGGCTTTGGTTGCTCATATGGTATAAACTGAACTTTTGTCCACGACTTGTCCTTTTGATATTTTGCAATTTTTTTTAGGATGCACCTCCCCCTTATGGTGCTCTTAGGGCAGAGGTCTTCAAACTTTTCGATGCTGAGACCCCCTTGTCAAAAGTGTTTAGGCGTAAGGACCCCCTCCTGACAAACATTTCTAGAACCTGGTACTCCTCCTCATCAACAACCATAAACGCCCCCAATTCCCACAGCAAATCATTTTTACGGTGTGGAAATAATATTAAACAGTGTTTAGCCAACCAAAGATCAGTGAGCGTGGGGGCAAGGTCAGAGGTGTAGCTAAAAACAAAGGGCCTCATTTATGAGGAATTGGCATAGGGCAGTGCCGCAAGTGTTCTTGCTGCGCTGCCCTACGCTAATGTGAAAGGGCAGGAATGCACCATATTTATGAAATACAGTGCATTCCTGTCCTTTCCCCTTGCGTTGGTGCACAAATTGCTGCCTAGCATCAACATAGGCAGGATTGTTTTTGTGCAGGAAGGGGTACCTTCCTTCACAAAAACAATCCCAAGAGGCATTTTCCTCTTTCTATGTGAGCTGCAGAATGCAGCACACATGGAAAGAGGAAAAAACAAGGAGAAATGAAAGCATTTCTCATTACGCCTCCACTGGGGAGGCGTACGTTTTTGGTGCTGCCCCAGGTTTACGTGATTTTGTAAATATGGGGCAGCATCAAAATCCATGGGTGTTGCGTGGGAACCCCCACGCAATGCCTATGGAACACCTGCTTGGCGCAGAGTAAGGCAATGCAGTGACTTGCACTGCTTTGGCTTACTCCATATCTGTGAGGCCAGGCAAAGCCATGCAGCCGTGCGGTGGCGGTCCTTCCGCCATCATAATGAGCCCCTATGCTTTGATGTAGTTAGTGACCAGCTTTTATGTGAGCTCATCTCAATGAGTTCCACAATTTGTAAATAAGCACTATTGTACACCTTCAAGTATTAAATGCAATTCTACTAAGTCTCAAAAACTGGACAAAAGGGCGACTTAGGTTACTCTTTGAAACTGTTGACTGCCTAATAAACTTGAATCGTACAATTTATGGATTTTTGCTAAATGCCACTGACTGTATTTCTTTAATGCCTCATGAAATATATCTTCTATTTTGAATCTAACACATTTGTGTTAAAAAGCCAAATTTGTTTCCTTATCGGTGTGCTACCACACATTTATTTTAGAAGGATGTGCAGCAACCAGGGGCACGCTTGTCTCTGTGCTAGATAGCACAATAGTCTTAGTAGATAATTCAACAACCCATGTTTTTGGGTAGATGAGCGAATCTACAAATTCCAGAAATCCGATCCTATAGAAGAGAAAAATAACTGTGCATGTAAATTGCCTTTTCTGCCTGCTTTCTACATTTTATGCCAGATATTCATCATATAACCAAGACAAGCTTCTTCTGTGTACATCATTGTAATAAAAAACAACTCTGTCATGAGAGACATTTTTGCAATATAATGTAGCCATAAAGCGGTAACTGCTTTGCTGAAAGGACGTTTTATTGAACAAGTGTTTCCTGGGGCTAAAGCAGCAATTCCCATTAAAATAAACCATTGCAACATTATAAATTACCTTGGCACAAAAATATATATTGACACAAACAAGGTTTCGACTAAGGTAATCATTTGGGAGACTTTTAAAGTGCCTGTTCAGTAATTTATATATCCTGAACGTGGTCAAATGCATTCTCTGCCTTAGAAAGTTTTATTTCTACATCTTTTCCTTTCTTAAATGACTCCTTCTGGGGCGTGGCTTGAGCGCCGGTGGGGATGGCGGCTGGCTGATCTCGCTCCGGACCGAGATCGAAACGGATTACGAGGAGCGGCGAATTTCGACCTTTGCTGTAGCTTTTGGGCATGTCTTTCGTTGTCGGAATGCCTGATGCATTGCAGGACATTGTTTTTAAGCTGCGGTGAGCCTCCAAACGCCTAATTTTTCTCTTTTGATATGCGGCGCGCTCCCTGTGTGGACCGCGGCCGCCATCTTGTGTTTTCAACGGTTTTCCCTCAGCGCGGCAACTCTCACTTTTCAAACATGCCGCTTTGTCTCCAATGACTGCAACTTCTTGAGCATGAAGGGGGCCAACTAGCTTCCTCAATATTTATGCCGCTATTGTCTTAAATTCTGCTTTGCTTTGTGACACGCGTCATTTGTCCAGTGCGACCGCCATTTTGTGTTTCCTGCTTCACTCGCCTCAGAGAGGAAACCAGCTTCTTTAAAGTGTACTGTTTTGCCGCAATGCTTGTATTTCTAGTAAGAAGGGCTGGGGCCAACCAATTTCTTATGTATCTACACCTCCAGTTATTTGGAAGCCAATTCTGCCTGTGATGCGCCTCTTTCGTCAAAATGCGATTGTCACTTGGTTTCTCTGCATTATTTGAACTTAAGGAACGCTTATTCACATAGTTCTTTTGGCTGTGCACTGCTTGGCGGTCTTGTGACTACTTATTGGTACTTTTTATGTCTGCCTACGCCACTTGTGCTCGCCCTTCAACAATATGCTTTGAGATTGCCTTATTTACTCATTGCTTTATATTCTTCACATGTCTGTTCAAGTGGGTTGCTACACTCATTGCATTGGGCTCCTCATGTTCTGAGTGTTTCTTCTAGCTGATTGGATGATGCTCTCCAGTGCAGAGTGACAATACCCGTATTCCTGTTTTCTCAAGCAGACAGCAAGTTTAACAGTTACTACACGTTTTATACTCTGCTCCTTCCGAGGCCTCTTTTTTCTGGCCCCACTTTTTCATCATATATTTCTACATGGAACCTTCTTTTTCTTTGGGTCAGAGGAATCCCTCAGCAAATATGGCTTCCTCCCGTAAGGATCCTAACCCAGTCACTCCTTCTAAACGTAATCGGAAGGAGTCGAATTCACCCACTAAGTCACCACTACCTATATCGATGGAGGATCTTATGGAGGAGATAAAGATACTCAAACCCTTTGTTATGGACACTAATGCCACCCTTCAGAGATTGGACGAGAAGTGGTCCAACTTGGACTCCAGAGTGTCTGCGGTGGAACAACGTATTAGCGATACTCAGGATGTGATACCTCAAGTTAAGGCTATGTCCAAAGAGATTGATCTCCTCAAGGCGCAAACAGAAGACTTGGAAAATCGCAACAGGCGCAATAATCTTCGTATTTATGGAATTCCGGAAGGAGAGGAGGGGTCTGATATGCTGGTCTTCTTGAAGTCTTTCATTCCCAAGATTGTTGGTCTCAAAGATGGTACAGCTCTTAATTTACAACATGCACATCGTATTGGCCCTAAAACTGGCGGCATATCTTCTTCTTCGTCAGCCGGTCGCCCTAGAGGAATCATTGTTTTATTTCTGGAATACACGGAGTTGTTAACAGTTCTTACAGCTGCAAAGTCAAGAAAACAGATGTTGTGGTCTGGCCAAAAAGTCTTCTTCTCTCAAGATGTGGCTTGTGCCACTGCGGCTCGGCGCAAGGAATTCCTTTCACTTCGCCCGGCTCTTCGATCCATGAATGCCAGATATGGTTTGGTTCACCCCTGCTTCTTCAAGGTTACCTATAAAGAGAGGTCATATTCCTTTGATCGTCCTGAGGACTTGAGACAATTCATCTCACGCCATAAAGGAGAGGGAATGGATTTTGGAGGGTCTTGATTCGAATCTCATTGTTGTGCTCGTTCTGTCACTTGTTTTTCAGTTTAACGTTTCTATTTTAACGTTTTGATGTCGATCATATTTCAGGATGTTGTCGCTCATGTTTGTTTAATTGTTGTTCTTTACTAATAGGACCTGCTAACCCCTTTCCGTGGCCATTTCATATTGTGATTGTTCTTTGTCTCCCCTTGTAGCTGTTTTTCATCTGGTGCCGACCCATTCCCTAGATGTCTCCCTCTTTCATGCCCCTTCATCCAGTCCCCAGGGTTCACTGTTGCGTCTCAGGTTTGGTAAGTGTTCAACCTTTAGTTGCTAATTTGACTGTTGTTGTTCGCTTGTTTTACTTATATTCATGTAGTTGGTCTCCTCTGTTTTGTTATTAAATATCTGCTCCTTTCTGTCCAATTTATTTATTTATCTTTTTCTTTTTCTATCTAGCAGATTCATTTGATCTCGGTTCCGGGGGTTTTGCTGTCTGTCCTCTCCTGCGGCTCCCCGCTCCCGATGCTATTTACCTTACTCTGGCTATTTACCCCGCCCTTCTTGACTGAAGTCTCTCGGCTTCTAGTCAACTGTTTTTTTCTATCTTCTATACCCCTTACCCTTTCCTTCTTTCCTCTCTCCTCTTCTTTGCTCTTTCTCTTTTCTTTTTCTCCCTTATACTCTTTCCTTCCTATCCTATGGTTCTACTTGTTTTTCTGTGTTTTTATCTTCCACATTTGATTATTTGATTGTATCTTCACTGTTTCTTACTCTTTATTTCCCTTCTAAAATTTCCATTTTGTATCTTTTTTTCTTTACATGCATTAATTCTGATATTCTTAGACACCTTTATAGTGATTTTATATTTATGTTGAAGTATATGATGATTTTGTCAGTATCAATGCTTTTCTCTGCCTTGCAATGACTGAAAATGTTCGAATTATTTCATGGAATGTCAAGGGATTGCGTAACCCAGTTAAAAAACAACGGGTTCTTACCCATCTCTCTAAGCTCCAGTGTAAAATAGCAATGCTACAAGAAACGCATCTTAATGAGAATGATGCTAATTCCCTTAAAAAACAATGGGTGGGGCATGTTTACAGTTCCCCTTCGAAAGACAGGAAAAATGGAGTAGTCATATTATTTCATAAATCTTTATCACTCACAATAGATAAAGAGGAGAGAGATGATGATGGTCGTTGGCTTCTTCTCCACACTACTATTAATGGATCTCATGTTTCCTTGCTTAACATTTATGGTCCCACATGCATTGATTCACATTTTTGGCACTCCATGTCGCATACCCTTCATGCATGTTGTGGTTCTAATCTCATAGTGGGTGGTGATTTTAACCAGATTATGGACCCTTTTACAGATAGGAAATCCTCCTCTAGATATATTCCAAATAAAATGCAAAAAACATTTGCTAGAACCATTAATACAAGGGGCTTAGTCGATGCATGGAGAATATTTAATCCTGATAGTTTAGAATATACCTTTTATTCTCCCACTCACAACTCTACCTCTAGAATTGATTATATATTTTTAAGTCCACACCTTCTTCCCAACTTATTACACGCAGAGATTGGCTCAATTCTTATTTCTGACCACGCTCCTGTTCTGATTAGTTTAGATCTTCCTTCATTATCTTCTAAATCTCGTCGCTGGCGTTTTAATAATTATCTTCTTAAAGATCCTTCTTTTCTTGAGCAGTTTAAAGGTTTTATTTCTGAATTTTTACACTTAACATCAGCCCAGATATGCCCTTTCATACTGTATGGGATTCTTTCAAAGCAACAGCTAGAGGCTTCATTATTGATTATGTAGCTCGCAAACAGCAACAATATCGCAAGGAATCCGTTACTTTGCTCTCTTCCATTAAAAAATTGGAGCACGCCTATTTTTCTTCTAAATCTGCAGACACTCTTAAAATGCTAATCCAAGCAAAGCTTGACTTTAATAGGAAATCTACGGAAGAAGCCTCCGGGACTTTGTTAAAGATTAACTCTAAATTTTATGGTGGTCGCAATCGTGCTGGTAAATTATTGGCAAACTATTTAAAGATTAAATCGCAAAGATCCAGAATAGTAAAGATTATCGATGATTGCGACATTCCTCGTTTTAAAGATGAAGAAATATTACAGTGCTTCACAGACTTCTATAAGACCCTTTATACCCCTGAGTCTTCTCCTTCAGAAGGAGATTTGGATTCTTTTTTTAACTCTTTACCTCCCCGAACTTCCCCTCTCCCTGATTGCTCTTTTTTGGAGAAGGACATATCTCTCTCAGAGATTAAATCTGCTCTGTCTTTGTTACCTAAAGACAAGGCCCCTGGTCCTGATGGACTCACTGCCGAATTCTACTCCTGCTTTTCTTCTGTTCTTTTGCCTCATCTCTTATCTCTCTTCCAATATTTTGTCCTGAATAGTGAGGCCCGAGGCTCTATTCTTGAGGCTATGATCTGTCTCATTCCCAAGAAAGATAAAGATCCCTCCAGATGTTCCAATTATCGTCCTATATATTTGATTAATCTTGATTGTAAATTATTTGCCAAGGTACTAGCCCTTCGTATCAATCAGGTCCTTCCCGATTTAGTTGGATCCGAACAAACGGGGTTTGTAAAAGGAAGGAATATTTCTGATAATTCTAGAACTTTCCTAAATATCATTCATCTGGCTTCTAAAAGCTCTTCCCCTATGGCTGCTATAACTTTGGACGCCGAAAAGGCTTTTGACCGTGTTCCTTGGCTCTTTATGATGCGCTCCCTTGAATGGCACGGTTTTGGCCCATCTATTCTGTCCCTCATCAATTTATTATACTCCTCACCATCCACTTCAGTTTTTGTTAATGGTTCTCAATCTTCTTATTTTCCTCTACAAAGGGGCACTCGTCAAGGATGTCCTCTTTCCCCGTTACTTTTATCCTTTCTCTTGAGCCCTTTCTCCACTCTCTAAGGCATTCCCCATCTTTCCGAGGCTTTACGTATAAATCCGTTGAAATTAAATTTATTGCCTATGCAGACGATATTATGTTATACGTTTCTGACCCTTCCTCTTCTGTGCCTGCTTTTGTCGAGCTTCTTTCTTCTTATGCGGCCCTATCTGGTTATAAATTAAATTTCTCCAAATCTGAAATACTTCCCTTAAATAAATTTTGTTTAAAGAGCATGTTTGAAGGTATCGACTTTAAATGGAATACTACTACTATCACATGCTTAGGAATTAAATACTCTTCTACCCTTACAAAAACGATTCAGGTTAATTTGGATGAGGTTTTATCAAAAGTAAATAATATGGCAGATAAATGGTCTCCCCTTTTTTTGTCATGGTGGGGTAGATTGGACTCCATCAAAATGATGATGCTTCCTGTCATCAATTTTTATTTATCCATGTTACCGGTTAAAATACCATTGAAATTTTTTAAAACACTTAATGGAATTCTGAGTAAATTTCTCTGGAACGGTAGGAAGGCACGCGTTTCTCTTGCACTTCTATCTGCCCCTAAGGATCGGGGTGGTGTTCATTTCCCCAACTTTCGACAGTATCATTCTTCTTTTCTCATCCGCCAAATGTTACCTTATTTATCTACCTTGGGAGCGACTTCTACTTCGGTGTGGTATAGACTTGAGAAATCTCTGATCTCTCCTTTCCCTTTTTCTCTTTTAGCCGGCTTCACTCATCCCCCTCGTTCGCTTAACTATCCAACAATTTCTAAATTCATCTCTACCTTTTATTCTATTAAGTGTAAATCTCACAGTCCTTTACAGTTATTTTTGGACTCTTCTCTTTGGCATAACAAGAGTATCAAAATTTCTAACCGCACCATTTTTGGGAAAACATGGGCCACCAAAGGGATCTTTCAGGTTAAGCAGCTAATACAGGATTCTCGCTGTCTTTCCCTACAAGAAGTCCAGTCAACATTTGATCTACCTTTGTCCTCGTTACTGAGATATGAATCTTTATGAACGCTTCTAATGGCTCAACTTTCTTTACTCTCTAGCTCTCCAATTCCTCCTCAGGATCCTCTGATTGAGCCTCTATCCATTTCCCCTTTTATTAGAGCCTCTCAGGTTTACAAATACTTACACTTCTCCTCACTTAACCGCCCTAAAAATAAAATTGAACTGTTATGGGAATCTGAGCTACAACATACTCTTTCCGTTCAAGCATGGAACTCCATTTGGACACGCATACTTCATACCTCTTGTAATTCAAGCATTACTCAGACTCTTTATTATTTTTATCACAGATTGTTTTTCACTCCATTATCACTTTCCAAGTTTGGTTCAGATTTATCCCCGAATTGTTGGGTATGTCCTACTATTCTTGGCTCTTTTATGCATTCCTTTTTTCTTTGCCCTAACATTGCTTGTTTTTGGACTAAAATATGTGAAGCAATATCCTCTATTTGCAATATCACATTTCCCTTTGACATCTACTCCATTTTTCTGGGCAGTAATTCCACTAACTTGCTAGGTTCTCGCAAGGTAGGCAAATTTGTCGATTTGTTAATTGCTATTGCATTTCAGGTAATTACTTCTAACTGGAAGGATGCCTCTAAAGTCTCCTTTTCCGTTTGGTGGAACCTTCTTTGCTATCATCACAGACTAGACAGAGCTTCTTCCAAAACTTCTCAGCAACTTATTCGTAAAGAAGCCCTCTGGTCTCCACTTACCAATTATATATCTGCTTCTGCACTTCGTAATCAAGATAGCTCCTTTGTTTTTCAACCACCATAAGTGTTGTACAACCATCATTTTGTTTCTTTCTGGGATACAATTTTCTGTTATAACTTCAATGTTTCAATATAATAACAGTTGAAGATATTGTAGTGGCTTTGCTTCCTTTTCTCTTTTCATTCTCTTTCCTCTTTCTTTCCCCTCTTTTCTTTTCTTTTCTTCCTTTCCCTCTTCTCTATTTCTTCCCTTTTTTCTACCCAAAAAACTCAAAATGTAAAATGCTATTTTGTCTTTAGGTACAATTCTTTTATTATTGCTTTTCTTTTTCTGGGAATATTTGTATACTTAAGATAGACTTCTGTTAGTCATTCATTCCATCAAATCATCTATTCAGTTTGTTACTCCAAAGCTAATTTTCCTATATGCCTTGTTAGTTATTGTACCTGTGTTTCAAAATTTTTCTCTTTTAATAAAGCTCTTTAAACTAAAAAAAATAAAAATGACTCCTTCTGATAATAAGTCATATAGAATACTAATACTGCAACAACTGTTGTGAGGATTTGGGGTAACGGCCAGAGATGATGACTGTGGACCTGACACCAGCAAGAAAGCCACCTGGTTCACCGAAGACCTCCAGGCCTCCAAACGAACATGCCGAAAACTGGAGAAGATCTGGCTCCACGAACGGACAGCGGACAGCTACACCGCCCACAAGAGCGCCACCCGCAATCACCATCACCTCATCAGATCCGCCAAAAGGGCCTCACTCAAAGACCGCCTAGACAACAACGCACACAACAGCAAAGAGCTCTTCAACATCGTGAAGGAACTCTCCAACCCCAGCTCCAACACCAACGACATCCAGCCGTCGCAAGACCTGTGCGACTCACTGGCCACCTCCTTCCACCGCAAAATCGCCGACATCCACGACAGCTTCAACACCACGACCGCCCCGGCAACCACCGAGACCACTGCCCCCACAACCACCAACCGCCTGCTCTCCTGGACCAACATCAACGACGAGGACACCAGCGAGATCATGAACACCATCCACTCCGGTTCACCGCTAGACCCGTGCCCTCACCACATCTTCAACAAAGCCAGTACAGCCATCGCGCCCCATCTCCGGAAAATAATCAACATCTCCTTCGAGACAGCAACCTTCCCGGAAAGCTGGAAGCACGCCGAGATCACCGCCTTACTCAAGAAACCCAAGGCAGACCCCAAGGACCTCAAGAACTTCCGACCCATTTCTCTGCTCCCGTTCCCCGCGAAGGTCACTGAGAAAATCGTCAACAAACAACTGACCCGCTACCTCGAGGAGAACAACATCCTGGACCCTTCCCAGTCCGGCTTCCGCAGCAACCACAGCACCGAAACCGCCCTCATCGCCGCCACCGATGACATCAGGACCCTGCTAAACAACGGAGAAACAGCAGCCCTCATCCTCCTGGACCTATCAGCCGCCTTCGACACGGTCTGCCACCACACACTACGAACACGCCTTCACGACGCCGGGATCCAAGAGAAGGCCCTGGACTGGACCACATCCTTCCTTTCCGGCAGAACACAAAGCGTCCGCCTCGCCCCTTCCGATCCAAGGCCACCAAGATCATCTGCGGCGTACCCCAAGGCTCCTCCCTCAGCCCAACGCTGTTCAACATCTACATGGCACCCCTCGCCCACGTCGCCCGACAGCACAACCTCAACATCATCTCCTACGCCGACGACACACAGCTGATCCTCTCCCTCACCAAAGACCCTCACACCGCCAAAGCCCACCTCCACGAAGGAATGAAGGCCGTCGCCGAATGGATGAGGACCAGCCGCCTGAAGCTGAACTCGGACAAGACGGAGGTCCTCATCCTTGGTTCCAACCCTTCAGCCTGGGACGACTCCTGGTGGCCAACATCACTGGGAACAGCCCCGCCACCCACCGAACACGTACGCAACCTAGGGGTCATCCTCGACCCCACCCTCTCCATGACTAAGCAGGTCAACGCCGTTTCCTCATCCTGCTTCAACATCCTCCGAATGCTCCGCAGGATCTTCAAGTGGATCCCCACCGAAACAAGAAAAACAGTCACCCAGGCCCTCGTCACCAGCAGGCTGGACTACTGAAACGCCCTCTACGCAGGAACGACGGCTAAGCTCCTGAGACGGCTGCAATGCATCCAGAACGCCTCTGCACGTCTTATCCTCGACATCCCCCGACGCAGCCACATCACACCCCACCTGAGAGACCTGCACTGGCTCCCTGTCAACAAGAGGATAACCTTCAAGCTCCTCACCCACGCACACAAAGCACTCTACAACTCCGGACCAGCCTACCTCAACAGACGACTCAGCTTCTACACCCCCACCCGCCAGCTCCGCTCGACCAGCCTCGCCCTCGCCACAGTCCCCCGCATCCGGAAAACGACCGCCGGCGGCAGATCCTTCTCCCACCTCGCCGCCAAGACCTGGAACACCCTCCCCACCAACCTCCGACAGACCCAAGACCTACTGGCCTTCAGAGGACTCCTCAAGACCTGGCTCTTCGATCAGTAGCAGCACCACCCCTCTCTTCCCCCAGCGCCTTGAGACCCTCGCGGGTATGTAGTGCGCTTTATAAGTGACATTGATTGATTGATTGATTGATTGAACCACGTTCGAGTCTTGCTTGGCTTCAACTAACCATTCCGTGATTCTGGGAAAAATCACTTAGGGTCAGATTTATCATCATTTCACGCAGCAAGCCACTTTACTGCGCTGCCCTGCATGAAAGGGAAAGGGCAGGAATACACCATATTTAACATGATATGGAGCATTCCTGTCCTTTCTTTGTACTGGCGCACAATGTGCTGCCTAGCGCCAGTGCATGCACCCTTGAGCTGTGGTGCAAGGGATTCTGCGTTGCAGGCAGGATAGTTTTTGTGCAGGAAGGGACACCTTCCTGCACAAAAACAACCATCTGAGGTTTTTTCCTCTTTCTATGTGTGCTGCAGAATGCAGCACACATAGAAAGAGGAAATAACAAGGAGAAATAAAGATATTTCTCCTCGTTACGCCTCATCTGGGGGGGAGCGTAGCATTTTGACACATTCCCATGTCTACCAGTAATAGTAAGTCTGGGAATGTGCCGAAATCCATAGGTGGGTGCATGGGAACACCCACGCTCTTCCCAAAGAATGCCTCCCTAAGGCAAAGTAACTCAACGCAGCAATTTGCGCTTAGTTGTGTTACTGTAGATTTATCAAGTCACGCAGGGCCACACAATGTGGCCTTGCATGGCTTGATAAATCTGAGTTATTAGTTGCATCGCCCTTGCGCATCCTTGTGCGGTGCAAAGGCGATGCAACTTAATGATAAATCTGCCGTAAAATCTCCTGGTGCCGTGAAAAAAAAATGGAATGTGTCCTTGTGTAATGTAACTGATGCCTATGTTTGCACTATAGAAAGCTGCAAAACAAAATTACAATATTTGACAAGATATGGCCTACTACAAAAGATGTCACTCACTCTGCCACATAACTGGCAAATGTAACTTTTCTTGTGTGTTTAGAATGCTTTATTGAGATTATGTGGATAAACAATACAAAATATAAACAAAATACTCAAATAAGTCTATCCAAGCAGGGTGAATGAAAGAATGAAATATGAACACTTATCAGTTCTATAAACAAGAACAGCAAAGTGACAGAGATAAAAACCAGCCAAAGTTAATAATGCGTAAACTGGTGGATTAAAAAAACAAAACAAAGAGCTTGCATTGAAAAATATAAACGCTTTACAAAACCATATGCATTTTAAGAATTTTTGAGAAAAGATGAAAAGATGACAGGAAGAAGAAGAGAAGAAAGGGGAAAGAAAAGAAGAGAGGAAAAGCAAAGAATAAGCATTAACAGCATTGCAGTAATAACAGTATTAACCTATTAACCTTTTCCATCATTTATGGAGGTTCATAGCTGGTAACATTGGATGTGGATTGAACAGATTGCCTGGATAAGAATGACGTGAGTGGTGACCATAATACATCTTTTTTAATCATTGAAGGAAGAGAGGTAGCATGTACATGGTCCAATCTGTGATGATGACATATAAGATTCCACCAACCAGTAAAGGAAATTTTAGTGGTGTCTTTCCAATTCGTAGTGATTATTTGCAGGGCAATAGCAATTATCATATCAATAAACTTTCCTACCATACCCTAAGACAGACGTCTTCAATCTGTGGGGCGCGAGCCCCAGAGCGGCCGTGGAGTCCTGGGAAGGGGGTCGCGCATTTCCCAGCCTTACTTGTGCCTGGATTCCAAAACGTTTGTTTTCGTTTTGGAAAAAGACAGCCCTCCTTTGACTGCTAATTTTGCTCGTTAAAATGCTTCATCTGGTCTCCTGTGCTGTGTAAAGCTTTTGTGTCAGGTTGCCTGGTTGCCTGAAAGAAATACAAATGTGCCATATTAGTTAATCTGCAAGTGCAAAGAGTGCTTGGCACCCCTTGAATCACTCCAAACTTTGTGATGATAAAAATTTGTATTTTTTTGAGTGGTACTGCAAAGAGTTAACAACTGGGCTGTGAAGTACTTGCTTTTAATCCTTCCTGTATTCACACAGTCCTTAGTACCCCTAAGGAAGTGTTGCAGGGACAGTTATGAAAAGAAAAATCGCATTACATATACCCTGGTATTCCTAAAATCTACATTTTGGAAGCACCATTTTATCGTAAAGCTATTTACACATTTTGTATCAATCTATCTTATACTGTGTGCAATGCAATGCAAGTATAAAATAATGACTTACATATTCACAGTGGTTTCTGTCACAGGCTGTGACCTCGTAGCACTAAAAATACACAAGTAACTATTCTCCACTGCACCAACCAAGATTTAATTCTGTGGCTCTCTGGTTACACACAGGCCTCTGCAGTGCATTAATTAATAGAGGTTTCATAATGTACTACAGTGCATTTCCCACTGAGTAACAACTTTTAAAATGTATTTTTCATTTACGCTGCCCAATATTTTATATGTAGGTACTTGATGGTGAAAGACCTAAAAAACGTACAGAACATTTTGGAACTTATTTATGAGAGGCTTGCGCCACCAGAGCATCACTTTTTTTGACGCTCCGGCAGCGCAAGTGTCTCAACTAGACCTATGAGGCAGCGCAAAGACACCCTGCATGGCTTTGCCTGGCCTCACAGATATGGAGTAAGCCAAAGCAGTGCAAGTCACTGCATTGCCTTACTCTGCGCCAAGCAGGTGTTCCATAGGCATTGCGTGGGGTTCCCACGCAACACCCATGGATTTTGATGCTGCCCCATATTTACAAAATCACGTAAACCTGGGGCAGCACCAAAAACGTACGCCTCCCCAGTGGAGGCGTAATGAGAAATGTTTTCATTTCTCCTTGTTTTTTCCTCTTTCCATGTGTGCTGCATTCTGCAGCTCACATAGAAAGAGGAAAATGCCTCTTGGGATTGTTTTTGTGAAGGAAGGTACCCCTTCCTGCACAAAAACAATCCTGCCTATGTTGATGCTAGGCAGCAATTTGTGCACTAACGCAAGGGAAAGGACAGGAATGCACTGTATTTCATAAATATGGTGCATTCCTGCCCTTTCACATTAGCGTAGGGCAGCGCAGCAAGAACACTTGCGGCACTGCCCTATGCCAATTCCTCATAAATGAGGCCCTTTGTTTTTAGCTACACCTCTGACCTTGCCCCCACGCTCACTGATCTTTGGTTGGCTAAACACTGTTTAATATTATTTCCACACCGTAAAAATGATTTGCTGTGGGAATTGGGGGCGTTTATGGTTGTTGATGAGGAAGAGTACCAGGTTCTAGAAATGTTTGTCAGGAGGGGGTCCTTACGCCTAAATACTTTTGACAAGGGGGTCTCAGCATCGAAAAGTTTGAAGACCTCTGCCCTAAGAGCACCATAAGGGGGAGGAGCATCCTAAAAAAATGTGCAAAATATCAAAAGGAAAAGTCGTGGACAAAAGTTCAGTTTATACCATATGAGCAACCAAAGCCTTTTAACCAAAGGGCAAAGAAAAAACATGTGTAGAAAGTCACTTTTATCATGAGAGCAAGACCAGCACTTTGCATTATTAGTCAGCCTAAATTTATGAAGGTCCTTAGGGGTCAGGAATAATCTATTATAACAATAATATAATGTTTGGGTTGTGCTTGCTGAGCGAGAGAAAATATGAATCATAGCCCATATGGAACCCCAGGTCTGGAATGAGAACTCTTGGTGTAGATCCGTCTCGCACAAGAGCTCCACCTTGGATTTTGTTCTCAAATCTGAGGGACAAGACAAAATCCTATAAATACCAGATGCTTTCATTTGAGAGGAGAGATCCAATGTGAGAGAGGGAGGCTGATTACGTGGGACAGAAGAGGGGTCCTGAGAGAGAAGGAGAAGAAGAGGAGTCTTGAGATGTAGGTAATGAGTGGCATGGTAAGAAGATATGACATATTTTACCTGAATATCAGAAAAATCCATAAGAGAGCCAGCAGTAAGTATATGGCCAACGGTTATAATTCCTTTGCTAATCCATTCTTTCCAAGAGAGAACACTATTATTTAATTTTAAGTGCTTATTGTACCAAATATGAGTTTGAGAAATAATATCTATACGGGAATTAGAGGAGGTAATTAAAGGTTTTGCAACAGCTACTGAATGGGTAAGTATAGGAGAGAAAAAGGCCCTGGGGGGCTAAGAGATATGAACTGCCTCATTTAAAGAAAGTGGTGTACAGTGGGCCTGTTCCAAATGACCACAAATTGTTAATGCAGCATGAGGATTTGCCAACAGGGAAGTCCAAATTTGTTTCAGCGTAAATGCAGAATGGTATTGCCCAAGATTAGGAAAATTAACCCCTCCAGTGTCTTTGAATTGCTGAAGACGGTCTAGTGAGATACGAGGCTTGCGTTTGGTCCACAAGAATTTGATCAAGGAACAGTTAATGGTTTTAAAGAAAGAGAGTGGAAGGGTAACTGACAGCATGGACAAGTAGAAATTAACTATTGGTAACAACATCATTTTAATCGTTGCTAATCTACCCCACCAGGACAAAAATAATGGGGACCAACCCTCCATCAATTACGCAATTTTTGTGATGAGTTCATTAAGGTTAATTTTAATGGTTTCTTTGATATTCTTTGAATATAGGATACCTAAACACTTGATACTTTTTGAATTCCATGTAAACCCCGTATCCTTAAACATATCTGGGAGGCAGTATTTATTCAGCCATGAAGAAGCTGTATGTCAAAATAACACTACATGGGATACTTATGACAGAGTACTTGCGAGCGAGCATCGCACCCAATGGACTCATTATACAAAATATTCCCCGCATTTTTCTAGAAGACATGGTTTTCAGAAAGGAGTGGTCCCTGGTAGCTTGGAAATGTACCAGGGACCTCCTCATACTGATCATCAACACAGCCAAATGGTTGGCGGATGACCTCCTGACCAGAATCACCATGGTAGAGACTGCACTCAAGACAAAGTTACAGCTATTAGCATATAAAAACAAGTTGGATGACTTTAACAACGAGGTGAACGAGAATAAGGAGAACCTCCTTAAACAAAAAATTAACAAACTTCAAAAAGATATAAGGAAGTTTGACAAGGAGAAGGTATATCCCTACCTCAAGGAAGACTACACAGGAGGGAGTGACCTGTCTTCGGATGAGAGTACCACATCGCGCGTGCGCAATTCATCAACCAGCAGCAACTCCAGCTCTGGCATTAGAAACAACGAGGACACAAGGAGACATTACCAATCACCGCCGCTGATGGGTTACAGCATGCCACCATACTAGCACCACCAACAGGGCTGGCACCAATATCCACCGATGTACCCACATGGACCACAGGGTTTCCCCCAACCCTTCTACCAACACCCCCCTTTTTTAGGCAGAGGCTGGGGCAAAGGACGAGGACGAAGAAGAGGGCAGCAGAAACAGGTCCAGTGGCAGGATCCTCAGGAAGACAACTTGAGAGTGACCAGGAGCCAGACAGCGGGCAAGAGAAGCTAATAGTTAACATCTCTATGAGAATCTTCATGGATATTGAGACGAATGTTCTCTGCAAAGGCCTTGGCTTTGTCCCGACCCCTAAGGAGGATGATTTCAGGACGGCACACAAATTAAACCAGTTCTTCAGGAGAATCCGGCTACATGCTTTCTTTTTCGAAAAACCCCCAGTGGAAACAGATGACTCTGGACTCCACAAACCCTCCACCTTCACTCCCACGGCAGGAATGGTGCCACCAGAGGTACTCACTTTCGAGCAGGCCGTTCTAAAGGATGTTGGCAAAACCCTGCACAGGACTCCCTTTCACAACATGTCCAAGAAGGAAACTACGGCCATGCAGACATTGGGCACTGATACCTCTATTACCATAAAACCAGCGGATAAGGGTGGTGCGATTGTGATCCAAGACACCACAGAGTACAACCTGGAGTGCAGACGCCAACTGTCGAATAACCTGCACTACACACCGATCAGGGAAGACCCCACCAACCGCCTGAGCACGCGCATATCTTCCATTGTGTTCACGGCTGAGGCTCAAGGGTGGATCAGCAAGAAGGAGGCTGAGTTCCTCATCAATGACCATCCCAAAACAGCTTACTTTTACACCCTATCAAAAATCCATAAGGGGATAAGACCTCCCCCTGGTAGGCCCATCATGTCTGGGATAGGGCCCATATTGGAACCATTATCCCAGTTTTGTGATCACTTCTTGCAGCCCCTGATAACCAAAACACCTTCATTCCTAAAGGATACTACAGAGGTCCTCAACCTCCTAGAGAGCCTAGGTGAGGCCCCCCAGTTGATCTATTGATTACCTTGGACGTGGAGGCCCTCTACAGCAACATTCCCCAGGACGACACTCTAGAGGTGATAGAAATGGCACTTAGGAATGAGGAATGGACCTCACCCACACCCATCAGCTTTATAATGGAGTGTGCGACCCTTGCCCTAAAAGAGAATTACTTCCAATTTGAGGACCAGCTTTACCACCAGACACAGGGTACCTCAATGGGCAGTACCTTCGCGCCCAGTCTGGCATGTTTATACATGGCAGACTTTGAAAAGAAAAATATTGAAAACAACGCCAACCCCTACAGAGAGAACATACTGTTGTGGCAAAGGTACATTGACGATATACTTATCCTGTGGCAAGGAACCATCGATTCTTGTACCGAGTTCTGCAATTGGGTGAACACACTTGACCAGTGCCTCAAGTTTACCAAAACCACTTCAACCACGAAGATACCCTTCCTGGATCTAGTGGTAATACTGAGTGAAGGCAAAATGACTACCAAAACATATAAAAAACCGACCAATACTAACAGCTTGCTCCGGTACGATAGCCATCACCCGAAACATCTAAGAGATAACCTCCCCTTCAGTCAATTTTTATGCTTAAGACGTAATTGTAATGACATAAGGGACTACAAACAACAAGCAGAACACCTTACCTCTGACCTTGTGGCCCGGCGATTCCCTGAAAAGGTGGTAAAAAAAGCCAACAAAAGAGCCAGGAACAATCACAGGGATTCCTTATTGGAATCAAGGGAACGCACACCCAACGATGTAATTACCTGCGTCACCTCCTTCACCCCTCAGTCTAACAACATTCAAAAGATTATAAGAAGACATTGGCCTATCCTTTTTACTGGAGAATTGTCTCCAGCCACCCCCCCCGTTTTGCCTTTAAACACACTGCCAACATTAAGGACCGGGTAGTACACACGAGACCACTTCCTTTGCCCACACCAATCAGGCGCCAACTAACACTTTGGGGTCTCCCTCCGGTGACTGGGCACTACCCATGTGGGTCATGCAGCGTGTGCCCCTTTACACACCAATCCAAATAGGTGGACATAGGCACCTCTGATGCTAGGGTTCAGAGAACTCACACAAATTGCAATACACGTAATTGTGTATACATGCTCACATGACCCTGCCAGCTACGCTACATTGGCATGACCACACGGGCAGTGAAACTACGTATTACTGAGCATCGAAGCAACATAAGGTGCAAGAAAAGCATGACTAAACTACTTACTCATTATATGGAACAACAACACACACCTGATGACATTGAGTGGACAGTCCTGGAAGCAAACGCCAGCCTGACCCCTCATGCCCTCCTAATCAGGGAACAAAGATGGGTCTTTCACTTAAAAACACATCAGACAGGCCTGAATGATGACATACCGTGGGGAGAGGTGACACACTGATATCCCGCTCCTCTGCCTAGTCACATCAGACGAGACCCTGACTTCATTGCACACATCTGGAACACAAGACTGTTACCATCTAGGGCCCACCAGTATGAAGTATTTAACATCCACTGGTTCATTTCATGCAGTCTCTCCACCCGCTTTAGTATCCTGGCATTTCATCCCTGACGAACCCTGGTGTCCAGATTATGGACTACATAATCCGCATCCCCTTTTATACAGATCCACTTTGCAGCCGGTACCCCTCAAAATCACTATCTGACCTCATTTATGGACCATGCATTCCTCACTTACCACCCTCTCCTGTGGGGCTGCGGTACTACATCTCTGGTGAACCATGGTGACCATAGCACACAATCCACACCTCTATTTCGGTAGATCCCAACTGTCGGCGGTACTCTCCAATCTCATTTTGATAGACATGAATACCGATGCGCACCCACACTTGTTGGATCGCGCCCTCCTCATCCCCTTATCTGTGGCACCACAGCAGCCTTTCTAATCTGTCCCGCGACTTGCAGAGCTGTACAACTTTGGCCGCCCTGGATGCCCCTCCTTTTTAACAGCCTCTGGACAGTTATTATCATCCCGGCACCAGCTAGACATTTCAAGATGGCCCCCATGTCTTCCACAGTAAATAAAACTCCATTCCAAAATGGCCGCAGCATTAGTAAAACCATACATCATTCCAACATGTCACCCATCTTAGCAGGCTCGTCCCTCCCCGTTTTTCCTCCTGGCCACCATCCATTTCCCTTTAACTAACAGCTCCGGCACCAGTCAAACTATCCTGGGACGACTGGAGACGGGTAGGTCCCGAACTGGGAACCCCGAGGACACAAGTAAGTGCCTGCCATGATGTACGGATATCCCTTTCACTATCCATAGATACCTGCATCCCCCCTCACTCCCTGACGGTTTCCGGTGATTGCTTCTACAATTTATCATCTTTCCCGCTCCCTGGCGGTCTCCGGTAATTGTCCCAATCATTTTCCTTTTTTTCCCACAAAGCGGACACAGTCTCTTACTCTTTGTAGAGACCCATGCGTTCCTTGTTGATGGTACCCAAACTGGCAGCACTCGATACTGGTCGAGCATGACCCTTGGTACTTTCCCTGATTCCCCATTACTGCAGCATCCCACGGGCTCCTTGGATCTACCTCCGAATCGGCTGCACAGTCATTAGCAGCCCGACTGAGCATTTGCCGCTCCGTTTACATCGGCAACTCCAGCGCGATCACCGCTGTCTGCCCTAGACAAGCCAGCATGCCCCAGCTCCTGGTAATCTAATCATGCACCCAACGGCCTCATATATAACTTCCCCAGCACGCCCAGGTCTGTGTGTAGCATCCTGCACATTCTCAACCCGTGTGGGACCATTGGCACATCGATTTCATGGCACACTGCGGGTGCGCCCGGCAAACGCAGACCCCCAGTCTGCTTCCCAGGGCGGCCATCGCACCCTAGGCTGTTTTACCCATTGCTGCAACCAACATACACTCCGTGTTGAGCCCTGCACTATGGCGGTATGATTACAGCCATTACCAGGATTACCCTGCCACACAGTCCCTTCCTATTACGCCCCCACCATGCGCACTCCCTATGTTGTAGATACCACCCTCCTCAAAAAACGTTTTGGAGCGCTTACCATTGTAACCACACACTTCCAATATTTCAGAGTGGTTTCCCTAGTGATTCATGAGATTACGCCAGCCTGTCCCTCCTGGGGCATAACTACTAGATCATTCCGGTGAGTGGTCCATTGGGTGAGAGAGACTGCATGGTGGACAGCTATAGCCTGTCACAATATGTTCACCACGGCAAAAGTTGTACTATACATGTGATCACTTCTAGTCACGGTGGAGCTATGTGTCAACTATAACCATTTTCTCCTACCCTTCATCACTACCTGTTTCTCCTACCCTGCATGCGAATCTTTTAACTATCTGTAGAGAATTGGGCCCCCTCGGTCTAATTCCCTCAACTGTGAAATCAAAGATTCTTTGATAATGATTTTTATATTACTAGCACCAGGTATTACAGCACTGCACAAATTGTTTTCAGCGACTACGTGGCCAAAGACAATCACTTTGGAGATGCACGGGTATTTTACCATATTTATGCAATAGAGATGCCTAGTGTTTCAGCATGTAATATATTATTGTATATATGTACGTGCCTTTTTCTCCAGGAGTACTAACTGCCTTTGTCTCCTTTGTTGTACTGTTCATTTGTCCTTAGTTCCTCCACTTGGGCAAGACAGTTGCCTACTCCCCTGCCTCCCCCACCCCCCTTCCTTTACCCCCTGGTTTTCCCCTTTTCCCCCCTTTTTTTCTTTTTAAGTCTCCCTCCTCCCTCCCTGGTTATACTTTTTTCAGGAAGTTCCAGACTTTCCCTCATCAAGTACTAATTGACTTGTATGCTGACCTTTCTCTTTCTTTAGGTGCATCTATCTCCAGAAGGTATCATTGTACCACACTTTTTATTCAAAATATTTTTTCATATAATAGGACGACTATAGCATCCTAATATAAGGGGCATGACTTTTGCATATCATTCGCCGCCCCCTTGAGAGTAGACGACTTTCTTAGGTCCTGACGAATTGCCGAGATCCTGTTGGAATTTTAAAAAGGCAAGAAACATGTTGACCCTTCTGCACATTTCACAAGAACTGACACAGGTCTAATTTCCCCTCTCAGTTCATGCCTTCTTTAGTCTGTTTTTATCGATGGCCCAGATACTCCGCGAATAAAACTCCCCTGGGGGTATCCTGGAGCCATTTTTAAACTGCACTCGCACATTCACACAACTACTCACTCCACACAGGTTTGCCCACACATTCTATCATCTAGCTTCATGGCAGCAAAACCGAGAAGACCTCCGGCAAAGAGCCCACCACGGGGCCCGTTGGGCATTGCAGCGCCGGCCCGACGAGGAGCTGCCCTATGATGAAGCATGACACCCCCAGGGGTGTGTGAGGGCCCTTGCTCCTAATTGGAGCTATCCCTGGACGAGTATTCACTCTTCCGCTACCTTCAGCACCTGCCTGTCCAGACGTGCCTCTTCCCTCTCTTCGCCCCTCCTCCCTTAGTTCCACTAGGAACAGCTTACCTTTTGTCTTCCAGTATTTATTTAGGGGCAGGACCTCAGATTTATCTATCTTAAGCTTATACCCATAAACTATAGAGAATTCATTTAATAATGAAAAAAGCGCAGGCACAGATGTGTTTGGATTAGATAAATGTAATATAATATCTTCCACATATGCTGTAAATTTAATGTCCATGTTCTTAAATTGGGAGCCTGTGAACTTTGAAGAACGGCAAATCTTTTCCAAAAAGGGCTCTAGAGATAAAATAAATAAAAATGGAGATAAAGGGCAACCTTGTTTAGTCCCCCTGTAGAGGGAAAAGTAACTGGATTGATGACCGTTGACCTAAATTGAGGTGGAGGGTTCAGAATATAGTAACTGAATATTCAGAAGGATAGGAGGACTGAAACCGTGCCATTTCAATGCTCTGAAAATGAACTCCCAGTTCACTCGATCAAAGGCCTTTTCAGCATCAAGAGTTATGGCAGCTAAGGGGGAGTTCAACTTGGAAGCCAAATGAATTATATTGAGGTAAGTTCTAGAATTGTCCGCAATAGAACATCCCTTCACAAACCCCAACTGATGCAGGTCAACTAAATCAGGGACGACCTGATTAATACGGAGTGCCAATAATTTGGCAAAAATCTTACAATCCGTGTTAATCAGTGAGATAGGTCTGTAGGTACTACACTGAGAGAGATCCTTGCCTTTCTTAGGGATCAGACAAAGCATGGCATGAGTAAAAGAGACCTGTGTTCTTCCCCTATTTAAAAAATGAGTAATAAGAAGCAGCAGCTTAGGAACTAACAGGTGCTTGAAATGGAGAACAAAAAGCACAGAAAAGCCATCAGGCCCAGAGGTTTTATCTTTTGGAAGGTGATTAATGGTATTTGAAATTTCTTGCTCCAAAATTGGAATATCAAGAGAGGACAAGTCAACAGTATTATCTGGGGATTTAGGAATGGATTGAAAAAAACGTCTATCTGTTCAGTTGAAGGAGAGGACTCAGGGGTATATAGAATAGTGTAGTATTCTGTGAAGCACTCTAATATTTTGGAGTCACTAACGTGCCTGACCCCAGCAGTATCTGTTATAGCAACAATCTTAGACTTTTGCTTTTTAATTTTAAGCTGGTTAGCCAGAGATTTGCCAGCCTTGTTCCGACCACCATACATTTTAGCATTAAACTTAAGTAAACTACCACAAGCATTATCCCAGGTTTGTTGATTATATTGCATTTTAGCCTTAATAAGTTTAGACAATGTATCCGTGTGATTTAAAGATATTCATGCTCTAAGGATTTAATTTGTTTTAAGAGTATCGTCGAGTCCTTGAGTGCCTTCCTCTTTTTTTGCAACAAAATCTACCCTGGCAGTTGCATTAAAGGCATCCCAAATACAATTAATCTGTGAATCCGAGGGAAGGTTATTCTCAAAAGATTCTTGTAAAAATAATGTAAATTGCTCTGTAAATTGTTTGTCAAGCAGAAGGGCATTATTAAATCTCCACCTGTGTGAAGTGGGTGTAAGGGTAGGATAATCCAAATCTACTATGACAGGAGCGTGATCTGAAATAAGTATTGAACCTATCTCAGCCTGTGTCAAGAATTGAAGAGTAGATTGTGTAAAAAAATATGTAATCTATTCTAGAATAGGATCTGTGAACGGGAGACAAAAAGTAAATTCTAAAATATCAGGGTGTGAAGTTCTCCAGACATCTATCAGCCCTCTAGAAGAGATGGCTTTATGAAAGGCCTTATGCATTTTGTTTGGAATAAATTTGGTTTGAGATATCTGATCTAAAAAAGGATCCATAACTTGATTGCAATTGCCACCCACAATAAGATTTTCTGATGCATGGGAAGAAAGGAGAGTGGAAAATGCATTCCAAAATACTAAATCTACACCATTAGGGCCATAAACATTGCAAATAGAAAACTGAGTATCATTTATCTTAGTATTTGACAAAAATCATCTACCATTGTCATCTTTAACCTCATTCAGCAGTTGAATACATAACGATTTATGAAAAAATATTATAACACCATTCTTATTCTTTACAGCAGGGGAGCTGAAAACACTCCCAACCCATTGCCTACGCAAGGAGGTTATATCTTGCTCTTTAAGATGAGTTTCCTGTAATAAAGCTATTTGGCATTTCAATTTAGATAGATGAGTCAACACTCTTTGCTTTTTGACTGGGTTACGAATACCTTTAACGTTCCAGGAGACAATACGTAAGCCACTTATCGAAGGGACAAATAAAAAGCTATTAAAAAGCACATAGGAAACCAGAAGCAGATATACCAACCACAACAAATTGGATAGAAAATAGTGGAAGTCAGAGTACACTTGACTACATTAAAACAAATAAGCTGTATTGAAAAAGAGAGTATGAAAAGATTTGAGGTGATAAGTAAAAGAAAGGTCGAAAAAGGAGAGATACTTATCCAACCATACGGAACCTGGTAGAAAGTGATAGAGAACCAAAAGAACAAATTTACAATTAAAAAAGTTCGCTGCATAGCAAAGAAAAGAAGAATAGAAAGAGGTTAAAAAGAAAAGAGAGAGAAAAGGAGAAAAACAGACCAGAGGAGCAAGGGGAGAACATGGGCTCCCCTGATGGATATATAGAAGAGAGATGACAAAAAGCCAAAGGGCTTTAGCCATGAGAGTAAAGAACAGAAGAGACAATAATATTGAAAGGGGGGAACGAGAAAAACAGACACCGCTCAAAAGAAGAAACACTGAGAGCATATAAATATGATAACAACAAGTAGTGGAAAGACAATGTAAAGGAGAAGAAAACATAACCAACATGGCAACATAATGACTTACATACATAAGGAGACAGCGTAGCTGAACAAAACGTGGACATTGGAATAAACGGACAATATTGAACAGAGACATCTTCATCAATACAAGAGGGGGTTAGAGACCTGCAAAGGAAAAAAAGAAACAGAGAGAGACCGCCTGTTATAGAATAAATGGAAAACATTTAAGATTTACTAAGGGCCATGTCTTCTCCTTTCAAACACAATGGGGGAGGGAGCACACTGCTTCTCATCCCAGCACAGTTCTCCCCATTGCATCCTGGTGAATGCAGTACGCTTACTTTCAAAGTTGCTGTAGTTCTTCACCAAAGTTGGTACAAGTAGTGCTGTTATCTCTAGACACGTGTTTCTGGGTTTAGCCCTTCATCAGTAGAGAGCAAAAGTAATGTAGAACAGAGAAAAGTCATCAGGGGTTGCTGATGAGATGAGAGGAAGTGTACTCCCTCCCACCTTGTGTTTAAAAGGCTCCCTTGAGACAACGAGCTCACCTGGGATGCACCTGTGTGCCTTTGGAGTGGTACTGTGACCTGTGAAGACTTGGGAAGCATTTCAGCAACCCCTGATGACTTTTTTCTACTCTCAACTACTTTTTGCCGAAATATGGAGCGCACCGGGAGCTGCAAGGAAAAAGCAATAAAGTAGCTAATTAGACCGATTTACAGTCTAATAACCTACCTTGCCGCTCCCGGGAGCTCCTGACGCCTTTCCGCATGTTAATACGGGCCGCGTTGTGCCAAATAGGCGTCCCTCCACAAAAGACGGTTCCTTGGTGTCTCGGAGGACGCTAGTGGGCGGCCATCTTGTCCCGCTGCCGCAGCAACTCTCCAATTGTAACTTTTTAACCGTGGTTTTTGAGTGAATTTCATTGTTGTTTTCATAATTTACTTCATTCTCAATGACTGGTGCACACAGCTTTAAGCCATATGCAGCACTGTCAGCAACTCACATGTGTGCAGTTTGGGTTAGTTGAAAGGCCTGGCCACACATCAGGCCTTGTTCACAATCTGCCACATCCACCCAACCAAGCTGCACACGGCCGATGGGGTAGGCCCTTACCTCCTGCCCTCCAGGCTGAGCCACCAATTTTAGTGTTTGGCTTTGCTTGTATTTTTTTTTTGTACTGCCTGAAACTCGTAACATAGAAGCGACTCATGAGTCCGGAGCCTAGCCATGACAAGTTCTAGTCAGCTTTGACTCTGGAGCATGCATTGAAAATGGCACTTTTTTACAAGGCTGACTTTGATTTTCCATGCATGTGGTTTCCCTTCAAAACAGACCTGGGGTCAGCCACTTTTGGGGTTGACCGCCAATTGTTGTGTAAAGCGAAACAAACATGTTTTTGCCCTTATCCAGCCAAGCACATTGTCTAAAAATCTCAAAATGTGATTGATTGACTTGAATTGCAAGTTTAACCAGCAGAGACATACAAAAGAGTAAAGCCATTAAAGCCCACTCTACACCTTCCCGAAATTCTACTATCTCAAAAACTAATATATACACAAGCACACACACACATAGATAAATATACATAATATATGATACCTTGTGCTGGTTGCCACTTTGGGGCAGATTACGATGTAGTTTGGATTCTTTTCCGAACTAATCGGTCTCGGAATCGTTTCCGAACTAATCAGGTCTTGCAAGTCCGAACGACCAATTACGATGCTTCCCAACATTGTTCGGTCGGACTCGCATTGATCTGAACGAGAACACAGGCTCCCATTGAAAAAAGGACTGGTCAGGGAAAACCGTGCACCCTGTGGCGGGCACCCCATGATGCCTGCCACATTGTGCATGGTTGGAAGAGGGGTCCCTTGGGTACCCCCAAGGGCCCCAATAGGACGCCTCTGGGTGAAGGGGTGCCCGCAATGGGCCCCCAAAGGCAAATTCCGACAGCCGTTTCGTGTCGGGCAGACCGAATCGGTACAGGTGTCCGAATTGGTCATCGTAATCACTCTTTCTGAAACCGTGTCCATAGAGCTGTACAATTCGGCTACTGAAGACTCGGGCTGGCGGAATGGCTTCCGGAACTGATTCGGACTGCCCGAACGGTTTCCGGGCATCATAATCAGTCATTGGGAAATGTGTACGATTTGTTCGGAAACAAGGGTTCCGAATCGGATTCTGCAATACCGAATCCCATTGGGAGCCTTTATGAATGACTTCGTAATAGGCCCCTTAGTAGTTATAGTTAGGATCCGGTTTCAATAGGAAAAGCATTTTTTGATTTGCTAATAACTTTGGCACAGTTTGACAAATCTGCAATAAACTTTCCAAAAACAAAATTCATCCAACTATATATATATTTTCCAAACGCTCCTTCTGGAACCCAGGACCCGAGAGAGGTGGTGCATACGCCGGCGGAGCACGCCGGTAATCAAATCCACTCGCAAACAACCAAAAATGCACTCTCAGGACACAAAAAAGTTCCAGTATGTGTTGATTTTAATCCATTATCTCATATATTAATATATATAGAGAATGGATTAAAATCAAAACGCAAGGCAACGCTTTTGTGTCCCGAGAGTGCGTCTTTGGTTGTTTGCGAGTGGCTATACATATATATATATATATATATATATATATATATATATATATATATATATATATATATATATATAAATATATGTGTGTGCGTCACTGAAAAAAACAAAGGTTAAAGTGAGGTTATAGTTAGGTGAAGATATCAGGTAAAATATGATATTTTAAATGTACAAAGCCAATTAGATTCACCCGTTATAGTGATCTCAAGTTAACTATAACTCGCTCCTCCACCATGCACAGTTTTCTCATCAATAATTTCAGTACAAATGTTGCACTGATATTAACAATTATGTCATAGTAGATGTGATGAGTGATGTAATAGGTGGGGTAATTAGTAGTGCATGTAATGATGTTTCCCTGCCCGAGAGCACGGGTAAGGAAATGTTTTGTGCTCCCACCTGTTGGGAGCAACTTTGCACATTACACTTTCCCAGCCCGTGCTCTCAGGAAGGGAAATAGATGGTATTCTGAGGGTGGGCTCCCTGGGGCCTCTTAGAGGTTTAGGGAGACGGGCCATGCACCCCCTAACCTTAATAAATATGTTGGCCCTGAGGGATGGGGTCACCGGTGTCTTTTTAGGCTCAGAGAGGTGGCTCTACACCAACTTCCACTTTATTAAAATTTCAGCCCAGGGAGATGGGATCCCAGGGCCTCCTAGAGGCTTGGAGAATAGGGGAAACACTCCCCTGTCCCTAAATAATATCTGCACCGCACACCCAGGCCCATCCTTAGGGGTATTCTTTTTAATCATGCTGTTTTTTAAACAAATCTGCACATTCACAGATCCTCTGCAAATTTGCAGCAAAGCATTTAAAAAATAAATATTTGGTCCCTCTGGGGAATATTTGGTCTCACCACCAGGGCTAGGGGGTCATGGTATCCCTACCCTGTCCCCTTATGCTTTTTATTTACTTTTTTTCTAGGACTGGGTCCAGAGTTTTAATTGACTGCTGCACCGTGGTGGAGCCAATCAGATCCCACCATGAGATCAGTTGACCATGCAGTTCCTCTGCTGCTTGATATACACAAAGGCTTTGAGCATTAATTACTCAATAACTACTGAATGGATTTAAATCAAATCACACAAAGCACTCTTTCTGGACTAAGATTTAGCTGTCTGTGTGATTTGGTATAAATTCGTTCAGCCGTTTGGGCTGTAGCTGTGTTTAAAGTTCCTAAGTTCCTATTGAAAAATGAATGGGGGGAAAGTGTTTTGCTCTCGCACCCTCTTTTTCTCAGCCCCCACTTAACGGACCACCCTGAAATGTTCCAGGAAGGAGCTAGGTGAAAATGTTTTTTGGGGAAGTTTTGTGAAGATTCGTCGAACGGTGCCAAAGAAATAACCAAACCAACGAATGTATTCCCTATGGAAACATGTCCCAAACTATTAGTACCCATTAGCAACTGCCACTGGGTAACATCTATCTATCTATCTATCTATCTATCTCTATATCTCTATATCTATATTTATATAGTAACAGTGGCCACTGCATGGGAATTTTCAAATGCATTTTTTGATTTGCCCTAATAGATAGATTTGCACCAAATTTAGCATAGTCAGCTTAAGATTTGCTTCAAGTTTAGCACATTCACCTAAAGCATATCAATTTTCATGGAGTTCCATTTAGGGAAAATAAAGTTAAGGGGTTCAACAAATATGTGTTTTCCAATTTTAGCACATAGGAAACTTTGTTTATGTCTACAGAAAAAACCACTGAATGCATGAACACCAAACTTGGCAAGAAATTAGAGCCGTACGCACAAAACAGGTTTTCATTGGTTTACTGTAAACTGTTCAGTCAGTTTTTAGATAAATTAGGATTTAAATATTTTACAAAGTGTACTTCAGAAGGTTAACAATTTTGAATATTTTGGTGGTTTAATCTCACAGGACTTATGGATCTGATCCATGGATAACCATGATGTGAGAATAAGAGTTGTTGGTTGAGGGGTGGTAAAACTCTACTCAAGAAACAGCCACAATCCTTGTCAGTATGAACCACAAAAAGTGACTAAATTAACCTGTGCTTAACACTGTGGTAGCTTGGCACAAAAGCAGTCAAGCTTGACTTAGAGGCAATGTGTAAAGTATTTATGAAGCACACAAACAGTAATAAAGTGAAAACACAACACATGAAAAATCTGACACCAATTTAGAAAAATAGAATAACTAAAAAATTATTTGACTTGAAAACTACAAAAATCGAATCAGTAGAACCGGAGATATGCAATTTCAGTTTCAAAGATTTCAGGTAGCTTTAGCACCAAAAAGCACAAAGAGCCACTCATGGTTATCTGGTCATGTGAGACAGGGAGAAAGTCACAAGTTGAGGCCAACTGTGATGGAGTGCAGGCTACATACAGGGACAAGTGTAGTCCCACTGACAAAGTTTCCTTCTAAAGTCAAGTGCGAAGAGTCCAGTTCATAGTGGAGGAGGTCACAGGGAGCAGGGAGAGCATTGCGAAGGGTCGTCGTTGTAGTGCGAAGAGCAGGCCCGGTGTCACACACTGTCGTCGCTGTAGTGCAGACATCCTGTTGGGCGTCCCAGACAGCTGTTGCTGCAGCTTTGATTTAGTTGTCACCGCAGGCTGTCAAAGCTGAAGCGCAGAGTGCTGGTCGTCGCTGTCAGTTGATATAGCGCAAAGAGTCATCGTGTTCTTTGAAAACATAGAGTAAAATGTAAAAAATAATTTGACACCAAAATGACAAAAATCTAATCAGTAGATGCAGGGGATATGCAATTTCAAAGATTTCAGGTAAGTATGGGGCCTACAAAGTGCCACTCACGGTTATCTGGTCCTGTGAGACCAGGTGAAAGTCATACGTTCAGGTTGACCGTGATCCTAAAGTCTAGCGCAAAGAGTCCAGTTTGCAATGGAGGAGGCTGCAGGTAGCAGGGAGAGCTTTGTGAATTGTTGTTGCTGTAGCGCGAAGAGCAGGCTAGGCGTCGCTGTAGCACGAAGATCCTGTTGGGCGCCGCGGATGGTGTTTGCTGGAGGTTTCTGTTGGCAGTCGCCGCAGGATGTCAATGCTGTATCATAAAGTGTAGATCTCCTGGTGTCAGCCGTTGCAGGCAGTTGTTGTAGCAAAAAATAGAAGTGTTCACCAGAATTTCTAATTGGCGGTCAGCATGGGTGGCAAGATGTTGGTGTGAACGGGCCCATTTGTGGTTGTAAAGAGCCCAGAAGGGGAGGAGTTCAACTGATGCCACACCTAGGGTCCAGGATCAGGGTGGGGATCAGGAACTCATTCCAGCAGAGGCCAGCAGATGACAGCAGGGCTCAGGCAGGTCCAGTTGTAAGTCCAGGCAGGTCAAGTGCAGCAGGTCAGCTGGGCAGTTGCAGGGAGTCCTCTGGAGCTTACTTTGTCACTGTAGCTCAGAACAGGAGGTCAGTCAGCTGACCCTTGGAGTCACTTCAGCCTTGGATGAAGGTTGCAGGCCCAGTCTTCCTTCTTAGCAAGCAGGGGTGTCCTTCTTCTGTAGTATCCACAGGTCCAGGAGTGTCCTCAAGAGTGGCTGTGATGGCCCCCTTCTTATTCCTCGTGCCCACTTTGTAGTGGGAGAAGATTCTGGAGTGTCCGCCTACAGAGGTGTCTGGAATTTCCTGCCTCACTGCCCTTGTCTCAGTCTGTCTAGGGGCATAATAGCCTACTTTGAAGTCCTTTGAGTGTGAGCTAACTAGTGCCTTTGAAGTGCAAGTGTGGTAGGTGACAGATCTGCAAGATCCGCCTGTTCCTGCCACAGATGGCCCATTCTGCAAACACCCAGACTCTCTATTGTGATGCTGCCTGGGAGAAATGCACAAAAGCCAACTGCCAACTGAAACAGGCTGCAGGCACCAAATGGCTAGGACAATAAAATGCAAATTTTCTAAAAATGGCATTTTGAAAGTTGTGACTTAAAATCTGACGTTACCATTAAAGACAGTATTAAATTATATTTTTTGAGGCACCAAACAGGACTTTCCTTCCTGCTCCCAATAAAAAGTTATCACTTATTAAATGTAGTAAGGTAACCCAATGTTTTCCTATGGAAAAGGTAGACCATCCAATAGTGAAAACCTAATTTAAGATCTTTTCACTACCAGAGCATGTAAAACATAAAAGTACATGTCCAACTTTTTAAATACAAATGGGCTGTTTAGGCTTACCCTTGGTGTGACTTCTACATATGAAATAGGAAAGTTTCGGCCTGGTTATTTTGCCAGGTCGAAATGGCAGTTTAAAATTGCACACAGGCTGCAATGGCAGGCCTTGGACATGTTTGAAAGGCTACTTAAGTGGATGACACAATCAATGCTGCAGGCAAACTAATATCATTTGATTTACAGGCCCTGAGTACCTGTAGTACCACTTTATTAGGGACGTACAAGTAAATTAAATGTATCAATTGGGTGTTATCCATATTTACCATGTTTAAAGGAGAAAGCACACGCATTTTAGCACTGGTTAGCAGTGGTAAAGGGTGTAGAGTCCTAAGGCCAACAAAAACAAGTTGAGCAAAACAGGACAAGAGAAGGCAAAAAGTTTGGAGGAAGACCACCTTAAGTCTGACAGATCTAACACAAGAATTCCAATTAAAAAATAAATAAGGGCCATGGGACGAGGGAGTCTTGTTTCACATCATCCTTTTTGGATCCTCAGTTGTAAATCTGGAACTGCTGATTGTAGTGAAACCAATTGGCTGGCTGCAAGTAAAACAATTATCTTGCGGCTGCCATTTCTGGATGTGGGGACCAGTCTCCACATCCCCATGTAAGGTGGGAGGTTGAGTACACCCTGAGTCTAGGCAATACAGGAAGCAGAATATCAAAGAGGCCTCTCACTGGTTTAAATTAAAAAAAAATTAGAAAGAGCCACAAGTTTCCCGGATCTTTTTGGGAATTCAAAGTACCCTTACACCTAAAATGGCACACAAGAAAGGTAGCGCAGACCCTGGACCAATTGAAGGATTCAAGGTACTGCAAATCCTGAAAAGGACCTGTGGACAGGGCTTCATGCCCAAGTACCATGAACCAAGATTCATCAATCCATGCCTCTTCATTTAGGTTTATGCACATGGGTTCAACACTGCAGACATGCAGAAGCAGAGGCATGGCTGAGCGCATCCATGGTTGGAAATTAAGTATGTCATAAAAATATCCTTTAATTGATTGAAAAAGCATGGTTAAAAACTGAGTTATAGTTCTGGCTCAAATGCAGAAAGCCACTGAAATTGGCCACTTATAGTATGTAACACACATTACTCATGCCACAATTAGGTATTGTTGTTATGTAGGTTATTGTCTGTACTGCGTTCGGAAAAGTTACATTATCTTTTACTGTCAAATCATTCTGCCACCTGAGACTTGTAATGCATAATTGTATATCTCTGTTTAACAATGCACTACACTTGAATCAAACAATCAAAAAACACTAAAAAAGTTCAATAAATAATGTTGGATACTAAATGCATAGGCTGGTTCCGCTTTCTGGATGGGTTCATGTTTTTCTTGCTTCCAACCTACATTGCTCATTTTTCTGAATCCGAGTGGTAAGGCAACACTTCTACCTCTAAATTAATAAGGAGATACACTTTTTAATTGAAAAGGAAAGCGGGATTAGCAGAGGACATGGCACAGGCCCGAGGCCAGAGGTGAGGCTGGAAATCTAGTATTCGACGACCACAATAGAGAGTAGATGACATGTATTTTCTCATTACATCTCCAATCCACTCGACAATACAATTTATACAGACGAGAGAAAAAAGAATGTACATTGGTTAAACCCAAATAAAAATCAATCAATCAATCAATCATGTCACTTATAAAGCGCACTACATACCCGCGAGGGTCTCAAGGCGCTGGGGGAAGAGGGGGGTGGTGCTGCTACTGATCGAAGAGCCAGGTCTTGAGGAGTCTTCTGAAGGCCAGTAGGTCTTGGGTCTGTCGGAGGTTGGTGGGGAGGGTGTTCCAGGTCTTTGCGGCGAGGTGGGAGAAGGATCTGCCGCCGGCGGTCGTTTTCCGGATGCGGGGGACTGTGGCGAGGGCGAGGCTGGTCGAGCGGAGCTGGCGGGTGGGGGTGTAGAAGCTGAGTCGTCTGTTGAGGTAGGCTGGTCCGGAGTTGTGGAGTGCTTTGTGTGCGTGGGTGAGGAGCTTGAAGGTTATCCTCTTGTTGACAGGGAGCCAGTGCAGGTCTCTCAGGTGGGGTGTGATGTGGCTGCGTCGGGGATGTCGAGGATAAGACGTGCAGAGGCGTTCTGGATGCGTTGCAGCCGTCTCAGGAGCTTAGCCGTCGTTCCTGCGTAGAGGGCGTTTCCGTAGTCCAGCCTGCTGGTGACGAGGGCCTGGGTGACTGTTTTTCTTGTTTCGGTGGGGATCCACTTGAAGATCCTGCGGAGCATTCGGAGGATGTTGAAGCAGGATGAGGAAACGGCGTTGACCTGCTTAGTCATGGAGAGGGTGGGGTCGAGGATGACCCCTAGGTTGCGTACGTGGTCGGTGGGTGGCGGGGCTGTTCCCAGTGATGTTGGCCACCAGGAGTCGTCCCAGGCTGAAGGGTTGGAACCAAGGATGAGGACCTCTGTCTTGTCCGAGTTCAGCTTCAGGCGGCTGGTCCTCATCCATTCGGCGACGGCCTTCATTCCTTCGCGGAGGTGGGCTTTGGCGGTGTGAGGGTCTTTGGTGAAGGAGAGGATCAGCTGGGTGTCGTCGGCGTAGGAGATGATGTTGAGGTTGTGCAGTCGGGCGACGTGGGCGAGGGGTGCCATGTAGATGTTGAACAGCGTTGGGCTGAGGGAGGAGCCTTGGGGTACGCCGCAGATGATCTTGGTGGCCTTGGATCGGAAGGGGGCGAGGCGGACGCTTTGTGTTCTGCCGGAAAGGAAGGATGTGGTCCAGTCCAGGGCCTTCTCTTGGATCCCGGCGTCGTTAAGGCGTGTTCGTAGTGTGTGGTGGCAGACCGTGTCGAAGGCGGCTGATAGGTCCAGGAGGATGAGGGCTGCTGTTTCTCCGTTGTCTAGCAGGGTCCTGATGTCATCGGTGGCGGCGATGAGGGCGGTTTCGGTGCTGTGGTTGCTGCGGAAGCCGGACTGGGAAGGGTCCAGGATGTTGTTCTCCTCGAGGTAGCGGGTCAGTTGTTTGTTGACGATTTTCTCGGTGACCTTCGCGGGGAACGGGAGCAGAGAGATGGGTCGGAAGTTCTTGAGGTCCTTGGGGTCTGCCTTGGGTTTCTTGAGTAAGGCGGTGATCTCGGCGTGCTTCCAGCTGTCCGGGAAGGTTGCTGTCTCGAAGGAGATGTTGATTATTTTCCGGAGATGGGGCGCGATGGCTGTACTGGCTTTGTTGAAGATGTGGTGAGGGCACGGGTCTAGCGGTGAACCGGAGTGGATGGTGTTCATGATCTCGCTGGTGTCCTCGTCGTTGATGTTGGTCCAGGAGAGCAGGCGGTTGGTGGTTGTGGGGGCAGTGGTCTCGGTGGTTGCCGGGGCGGTCGTGGTGTTGAAGCTGTCGTGGATGTCGGCGATTTTGCGGTGGAAGAAGGTGGCCAGTGAGTCGCACAGGTCTCGCGATGGCTGGATGTCGTTGGTGTTGGAGCTGGGGTTGGAGAGTTCCTTCACGATGTTGAAGAGCTCTTTGCTGTTGTGTGCGTTGTTGTCTAGGCGGTCTTTGAGTGAGGCCCTTTTGGCGGATCTGATGAGAAGCTTTTTTCAAATTAAAACATTGTAGGAGCAGACTTTCTGGTAACCCAAGATGCAAACAGACCATACATATATGAAATGACTATGCACAGATGAATAATTGCAATTATGTAAACGATTTCTGTCAATCACAACTCAGCAAATTTACAGGTACCATAAAAACGGACTTGTGTTTTTTATTCACCAGAATATTCTTCTAAATTGTGAACAATGTTCTAACGTCAAGGGATAAAATTATACAAATGTGTTTTCTTTTCTTGTTTTGTAGGAGTAACCTAATTTATGTATTGAAGATCCTCAAATTCCATTTTTAGATCAAAAAGAGGATAGCTAGAGGCATTCTGTTTGTTAGCTGTTCACGTTTTCGGCCTGTTAATCAGGCTTTGCAACTCCGCATAAGATGAACAGAGCATATTAGCAATCAGCGAGCCATGCCTTCGTTCATTACATAGGACAACTACTGACCCTGTATGAGGAATTATTGCAAGATTAGATAATAATTGTTCTCCATAAAAACTTCAAAGGATGACAAAAAGACACATTGTTTATCGGCAGCAGGTGGAAAGGCAAAAGCGGTAACAAAAGGACACAAAACCACCCTAAACGATCTTTCAGAGCTGGTCCTCTTTGAAACTGAATTATTGTGCTGTGGCCGACTGTTGTGTCCTGCTGGACACATTCTAGTGTCTCAGCAGACACAGAGTTTGTTAGCCACTCCCTTGGGGGAGTGGGCACACATGCACCCCACACCCATCCATCACAGGCGTCACGAGTGACGTGAGCCTGTTAATAAAAGGGCCCGGGTGCACGTGCTCGTGGCCAGTTCCAGCAACCACCTACACTGTGTCTGTGTCGTTATTCATCATCATGTGGGCCTAGGGCCCACAACACAACATTGGCGACGAGGCGGGTCGACCCCACCAGTCACCCGATACCAGCCAGTGCCAAGAGTAATTTCTTTCCTCATTGGGGAAGAAACAGAGACAAACCGTTTGCATGGGGAGGTTCGGGCTCGGCACCGCAAAGCAGCCCTCTATCTCCAAAGAAGGACGAACGGAGACGGGCCGTCTCCTGCTCCATGTGCTCCAGTAGAAACAAGAGGGAAAAAGCACTCACCACGAGACATCAACCCACGGCGCGGCAACTACCCGATTCCGGTGAGAGCACCTACCCCGCTGCTATGCCTGCAATGTGCCCGCAGCTGCGCCCAGGAGGTCACTACCGCAATTAAGAGGTCCTGTGACCTGCAACGGGCGGCAAAAGGGAGACGCTGTATAACCCGCTGATTTCCCCCGCCTCACTCCCTCTTACCGTTGCAGCCTGAGGTGTCGGACGGCTGAAAAAGCGCCGTGGCCCGGGAACAGGCCGTCGGACCATGCTCACTGGTCTGGCTCCTGCAGCACTCGCGAGGGTGTGAAGAGCGGCTCACCCTCCGGTAGCCCAGAAGAGGGCAGGAAAGAAGAGTCTTAATGAGCCCCGCTGCCTCCGAATGCTTGCGGTTCCCTGAGCTCCAGACTGGAGCCATGCACCACAGCCCCGACATCATGAGCGCCTGAGGGCGAAGTGATGGTGACGCACCAGCAACGTGGTGAGCGGGTCCTCACCCCCATACCAGTTGCCGGAAAGCTTCCGTGCTCACCGCCAGCTGCACCAGTGAAGAGGTGCCACTGACGAAGCCCAGCACCAACTTCTCCCAAAAGCCCTCAAGGCCCGAAAGTGCAGGAGAGACTGCCGCGGTCTGGGGTGAGGAGATCCGAGTGCAGCGCCACCTAGCGCTCGCATGCCTGAACTGCACCCCGAGTGAACTGCCTGGCTGCAGGAAGGCTACTGCTACCCGATCGGGTTTTGCACTCCACTGCCCACATTGCCTGCCAGAGAGAGGAGCGAGGGTCAGCCTGGCACCCGCAGCTGAGGAGGTCTGCCACCGCGTGAGCAGAAGCGTGCCCCCTGAGACCTCTTCAGGAGTACCGACACGCCCGCTATGGTTGCGGGGCCCGCAGCAATAGCAAAGGCTGTTGTGGCGGCATCAAAGACTGAGGCGCCACCATGTGGTCAATGGGCCCCACCGCTTAAGGCCCAGGAGACAGCTGAAAGAGCACCAGTAGGTGGGCAGGATAGGAGCATCACCTCAAGAAGGCCAGCAGTGCCCGTGACCACACCTCCGGTAGTGCACTACTCCATATTAACTCAGCTGCAACACCGGGACATCTCTACACCCCACCCCTTGCTCAAGGGGAACTGAGACTGTGAAGCGAAGTCAAGATAGGTGCTGACTACACCCTGTGCCCCATGGTAGAAGGCCAACCCCAGAAGGAATCCGCTCCTCCACTAGTGCAGGGAGTACCTGGAAGGGAGTGGCAGAGCCCAACGCCATTGGCCCCCAGACAAAGCCCAAAGCCACCAAGCCAAGGACGATGCCAGGGGTCCAGTGACGCCAGGAGCAACCAGAATGCAAAGGCAGCTCGCAGGCCAAGACAGATATGAGCTGCAACTGATAGCAGGCAACAGGAGCATTAGTCCTACCACAAGCACTACACTGGGGAGATCTCAATAAAGGGAAAACCAACACTGCAACCATACCTGGCCAGGAGGTGCCACTGCCGGAGCCCTGCCACCGGCTGGGACAAGTGCACCCAACAGGAAAGAGAGCTCCAAGCAGCAAGAGACATGTAGCCAAGAGCAGCAAAGGCTCAGAAGGCAGCAAGCCTCACATGAGGTACGAGAAGAACGTGCGAAGAAGACGCAACCCCCAGTAGCTGTCTTACGTCACCGCTAGTGAGAAGAGTGCGCCACACGCCCCTGGGGGTGAACAACCACCACTGCAAGGAGGAAAAGCAGGCACGCCAGGTGCCAGAAGAGGGCACCCAAGAAGAAGACGAAGCGTGTGCAGTCCGAGGTGCGTGACATATGCACCCAAAAGCACGTCAGCACGGGTAAATGCCCAGGAGAGAGAGAGACCTCTCCAAAGAAAAGAAGCAATGCTGGAGGCAGCAGGGAGATCCTCTACATTTCCACTGTGCCAGAGAAGCCCCGCAGTGGGCCAAAGACAGCACAGTGTCCTCCCTCACACTGCCTCAGACGGAGTCGCCGGTGACCCAAGACAGGCAAGAGGAGAGTCGCACACTCCAAGTGTCCAGCCACTACCACAGCTCCCTACTGCCCGAGGAAGTCATTCCCAGAAGAGGGAACACCCGGAGTAGGAGTTTGAAGAAGCTGCCTGAAGAGGGAGCACACGAGACAAGTGGCTGTTCGCCACGCAGCAGAGAAGAGCGACGGAAGTCTCGCCCGCATGGTCCAGAGACCATTGAAGTTGATAGGCCCTGTTGGCCTTGTTGGAACATGGTGCATGTCACTGCACCCGGAGGAGAAGCAAAAAGAAGAGGGAAGAGCTGGACAAACTCGGGTGTGCTAAGGAAAACAAGAGGAGAAGCACGAGGACTTGTAGCACCACAAGCCAAGAGCACACCCAGAGACACCAGACCGACGTCCCTGGAGACAGCCCCATGGGAGAACCAAACGTAAGCCACAGCAAGCGCGAACCGCGTCTCTCCCCAATGCTTCCCAGTGCGACCATCCATCCCCGAATGTCGGCAGTCGAAGTCGGACGGCATCCCTGCTCCTGACTGCAGATGCCAGAGGTGAAGGAACAGCCTCAGCAAGGCAGAGACATGTAGCTGCGAAGTCCCTCCAGAAACCTCCTCTCACAGAAGATCGTCAACACCTGTTGTCCAAGTCCCATGGTAACCACATCATCATTGCCATGTGCAGAATACCCCATTCAGCAAGAAACGTGGAAGTGTGACCGGAGGGTCTACACTAAGAATAGGACAACCGACCAAGTTCCAACGGGGAAGTCGTGAGTGGCCGGGCTGGACGCTGAAGAGAACCCGAGCTGCTAAAGGAGCGCATCCCGACACACCAACAGCAAGTGGAGGGGGTGACAACCAGAGAATGAACTGGCGACCGCCCAGCGGGAGACCGAGAGTAAGCCGCAACGCCTGCGCGAACAGAGACTCATGCCTCAAGTTTCTCAGCGTGTCCATCACGCCACTGTCACCAACGTCGTAGTAGCCCAAAAAGTCCAAGTGCACGGATGTAACTGCCTCCCCAAAGGAAATGGAGGCACCTGGCCACCCCCGCTCCAGGTGATCGACTCAAGACTGAAGGCCTGCAACCATCAAGGCAAGTCAACACCAACCGTTGTCCAGATTCACCACATGGCTGGCAATGCCATCACGCCAGTCCTGATCAAATGCGTCAAACAATACTATTTCGAGTACCAATGGACTGGAGTCCTTCAGCGTTACTAAACCCGCCGACAAGAAGACCCAGAGACTACCTGCTAACCAGGCTCACACCTGAACTGTGGCAGCGAGAGTATGTCTTGACCAAGACCCATCCACCCCTGAGGTTTGTGCGAGCGACTGGGTACTGGCTCCTCGGTGGTCTTGCAGCTGCCCCACGTCGGCACACACGCAGCCCCAGCGCAGCTCACAAGCAGTCCCGTGGCAAACCCGACAAAGGGCCTCCCCAGGCGGGAGAGTTGGACGAGACATTGCCCCACCGACAGGTTACCGGATACAGCAAAATAATCTAACAGAGACTTCAGGCGATCCAGCAACACTTTCTTGAACTTTCACCATGGACTCCAACCATGCTCTTGACACACCCTGTTTAATGAACTGTTAGTACCCACCACATACCGTCCTCAACATCAGCGAAGGGGAGCCATCTCAGACCAAAAGACATGTTTCCACCGGCATGTTACAAGAGTGCAGCTGACGTCTCCAAGTCAGTGTTCGTGTCCTGAACCACTCAGGTTAAATTATGAGTGCCCGCCGAGATCGTCCTGCTGCAGTCAGAGTCACCAGCCCTTGTCTGCTGTCTTCCTGCTGCCTGACACGAGAAGCTGATGGACCCTGTGGTGTATAGTTAATTGTTGTTTACCCCTACAGGTTGGACTAGTGATTGTTTTATTTTCATTAAAATTTGGGAGGAATGTTGTGTCCTGCTGGACACGTTCTAGTGTCTCAGCAGACACAGAGTTTGTTAACCGCTCCCTTGGGGGAGTGGGCACACATGCACCCCACACCCATCCATCACAGGCGTCACGAGTGACGTGAGCCTGTTAATAAAAGGGCCCGGTGCACGTGCTCGTGGCCAGTTCCAGCAACCACCTATACTGTGTCTGTGTCGTTATTCATTATCATGTGGGCCTAGGGCCCCCAACACAACAGCCGACCTATATGCATTGGAGGCGTGTACCTCTCCAGGTTGTCCCGTGTTAGGAAGATATTGAAATGTTACCGGCCAGCAACACAAATGGCACTCACAGGTAGGCAATGTTTACTAATTTATTTATGTGCAGTTTTATATCGCGCAAACCAGATCTTTGAGTGAACCAGAGTGCTCCACACAGGTACGGATATTCAAATGAGAATACCGACAGACGTAGCTCTCTGAAGTAAATAGTGGAAGATGCTAAACAGTATTTCACAGTTGGCCTTGAAAGAATCGAGTTCAGAATCAAATACATAGAGTAATAAAATAGTCTATCAGGGCAAGGATATTTTTGTTGCATTTCATGGGCTCGCTCAAGGTTTGTGAGTCAAGCTTGCAGCCCATCACAGTTGGAAGTGTGAGTCCTAGAGTAAGTCCTTCAGTTCTGTTCCAGAAGTCATGTAGGGTGGATTTGTTCTTATGCCGGAGGTGTAGAATTCTAGACATTGGGACCCTTAGCTCTTTGGATTTTCGGCAGACAGATGTTACTAGGTGAACAGTCAGCTCAAGAACCTCCTGAGGCAACCAATTTACAGGCCAGAGAAAAGATGGAAAACGAGGGACCCACCAGATCTCTGTCAACAGGAACCGTGCAACTGGTTTTGGCACCATAGGCCAAATGAAATATTGCTGAATTCACAGCTCTCCCTGAGGTCCCAGCTGAGTATGGCACCTTCTGCTGCTACATACTCATGTTACCGTAAGGTCTTACCTTGCCTTAAAGCCTGTAAATCCATATATGAGAGTGCACACTTTCAGAAGCCTATATTGCTATTTTAAAATGGTTAACATCTCTGGTTATAGAGAGATGGAAGAAGTTCACAAAAGAAAAAGGATACCCTGGCCAACATTTTAAGGCTCTCTCTCAAAAGACACCCTCTGCTCATATTTCTCCTTTTGACTTTGTTTCATTTGTAACTTCTCTGTAGCATGAAGGCATAAAGGAACCAACTTCAGGGGACTGTGGGAGCTCTGAAGTAAAATGATTTCCCATAGCGAAATGGAAAATTCTTGGTTGTATATCCAAAGCAAAACATGTTAGGTGGGTGTGTAAAAGGCTCTCGTTTCCCAAGGTGCCCTGTGCTAATGCATGGCCTCTGAAGAACTTTCTAATCTATACAGGTTGCAGTTGGTTTGAGTAATTCATAATATTTCCTATGGTGTTTGCCTTTTAAGTCCCGTCCTCCATCATCTTCTAAGGGAGAGTGTTGCAGTACAAAGGGTTGGTCCTGTGTCTAGACTTACTAGACTTACTACAGTTTTTGTATTAGTAACTTACACTCAAATGTAGCCTCCATCCCTTTTTTCAGGGGGGGGACTTGTTAGTCTACACTTTTGAGTAACTTTCCACTCTCTGCTTTTGTGACTAGCAATAGTAGTAAAGTTACTCATAAGAGTAAGATACAGGTGCAAATTACTGACAAGTGTAACTTACCTGTGTGAATAGCCCGCTAAATAGAGATCAGTGACTTCATATAAAGTTCCATTCAAAAACCCTGAGGACAATTGAAAAAGCTTGAGTTTGGGTATATTCCTGATGATGATCAAAGCAGTCATGTTTTCATCAATGTAAATACAGAACTAACATTTTACTGACACAGACAGGAAATATCAGCTACACAACTCTCCTTATACATGACTCCAATCCCCCCATACACATCCAGATTAGGCATTGCGAAACTCATACAATTTCCTTATGCAAAATATCCAAAAATGTATGCAAAATTATGCATTATTGCATGAAATGTTGGCTTTGGCATTTTGCACTATTTTTATTGTGATGTGCATCCTGGCAGACATTTTTGGCATGAGTGTGCATTTTGGGCTACAAAAATCATGCATGATGTAAACAACAGCCACTCACATTCAGTTTGTTTGCATTATTTCTGGGATTATCAATTATGGAATGTGGCTTAATGGCATAATAACGTCTTTTACATAACAATCATAAAGTGAAATGCCAGACTGTCCACTGCAGGCCTTGGCTCTCTTTCTTTTCTTGTGTCTTCAGGGTTACCATGCACCACTGTCTTCTAAGAAGTTGGGGCTCTATAGAAGGCAAACAAGCATAGCATAATGTAGAGTATCCCTGTGACAAGGAGAATGAGGGTGGCTAGTCCCTCTGAACGATCTGACCCTGACCAATGTTAATGTAAAATAGTACTTTTTTCAGAAGTTCTTTCAATTGCCTTATTATCCTTCTCTAAAATGTACTTAGGTAAGCTAGACTTGAAATCGGTGGTACTTTATTAAAATATGTGGGTCAGCTATTGGTTCCTTCAAAAAAAAAAAAAGGATCACTGCACGTTTTAGTGGATTTGTGATTATATGCTTTCAGAATAATGCATTGACCAGGTGTCTAATGTTGGCAGTGAGATTTTAAAGGAATTGCTCGATATATGTTGGTGTACATATTTCTGCCAGTAGATAAGGCAACTTGTTTTTTTCAAACAGTTTAATTATATTTTCCACATTTATTGATTTGAAAGATATATGTTCATGTATTTGATGGAAGGGGACATTGGTAGGTATAAGGAGGTCTCGGACTCAGTCAAGATGGATTTGCAGATTTTTATGATTTTTGATTTGAAGTAGAGAAGAAGATTCTTGCACTGCTGCTGGGTTGTAATGGCATAATTTCTTAATTATGATGATCTGGTGGTAGTTGTATAGAAATATGAATATCTTTGGTTGAAGAAGATTTTCTTTTCCTCTTTGATGGTTTTGTTAGTTTTAGTCAGTAACTGAGCCATTGCAGTTCAAAATTCTTTTTAGTAGAGCAGTGCTGTTATGGGGTTTTGCTAGAATTGATTGCCCAATGGACTGTGGTTTTGCGCTGCTTAGATGTAATACATGTGTAGGTTTAATCAGATACCGTGTTGCCTTTATTGTTCAAATTAGAAAGGATTTTGAAAGGATTTTACTGTAAGATTAAGGTCACAAAATCCTATTAGACATCAGTGGATATGGTCAGACCAGACTGGGGTTGTACTGAGATGTTTGTGGATACATTTTTATTGAAAGACACCAGGAAGTCAAGGTGAGGCTCAATTTATCTCTGTTTTCTATTGGGTTTAAAGTAGAGGAAGAATTGTCTTGCCATGGAAAGGTGGAAATCAATGCCTTTAACCACTGCATTAATCTTGAGAGAAACAGTAATAGCCACATTGAAAGTAATTCCCATTTTTTGCTTCCTGAGAAATGGTTGGCGGCAATTAAAGAAGAGTTAGCTTTATTTTTACATTTCTTTACAAGTTTGATTAATTTGGGCATATTTGATTGATAACCTAATGCGTTGATTTTTCAAATGTAAATATGCAGTGGTGAGAGAGAGGAACCCTGTGACCACCTCATGTCAGCTTGTGTCAATGATACTAGTCAATCGACACATGTTGACTGTTGTGTACTATCAGTGAAGAAAGTGTACATTTATTTCATGGCAGTGAGAGATGTTTGAAAAATGTTGAATAATTACTGGACGCATTTTGATATATATACAGAAATCTAAATTCTGGATGATGACTCAGGTTAAGTTGCATGTCATATTATCAATATCAATATTTATTACAAACATAGCTTCAAGGAAAGCATGTATAGGAAACTGCAGATTTACTATAATTACTATACAGCTACTTACATTGACAAAATGGTGGAAGTCATGTAATCAATCAAGTATACTCAACTGAATCAAACTTGTATATCAATGTAAAACATAAAGCTGTCTCTTCATTAACAGAGCCAAAACTAAAATCTTAATGAAGGCTGGGGCTACTCTTGAATCCTATCTGTACCAATCCACTGCTAATTTTAATTGCCTCCAACCACTTCTCAGGAAGCAAAAAAAAGGAACCATCTTCAATGTGGATATTACTGTCCCTCCCCAGATTAATACAGTAGTAAAAGCATAGATTTCCAGCCTTTAATGGCAAGACAACCATTTCACTACTTGAAACCCAATAGAGATTAGACCTGAATTGAACCTTGGTATGTCCCGCTCTGACTACGGCAGTAAACATGCTGTTCACTGGACATCCAAAATTTATAGGCAGACTGAAGAGAGTGCAAAATCAGACTGATAGACAATGTTTCAATCTCAGGAAATGAGACCATGTGAAATCCCTTCAGTGGCTCCAGGTGAAATTCTGAATTAGATCGGTGATTCATTGTATCATTTGCAAAGCCAACTTAGGCAAAGGACCAAGATATTTACAAAACATTTCTCCATCACTACTCGCCAGCAAGGGATCTTCCAAATCATTGAAAAAAGAGGTTTCATATAACTAAAACCTGGACGTAAGTCATGGTGAATACAGAAACTCATAAATTGCAACAAGGTTGACCGCTTTATGAGACTATAATGCAACCACTTGATTGTCAGAAAACTCCTGAAAATAGAGCTGTTCAGACTAATTTTAGACTAAAATCCTTCATAATATCTGAAGAAAATTGGTTAGAGTAACTGCCTTGCAACAGGTAAGACTCTCATTAACATTTTTCCTGGTTCAATTTTCAGTGCTTTACAGTGACCCTAAGATAACTTTGAAGTCCTGTATAAAAGTCTGTAAATAAATGAACATGTCATGTTCTGAGACTTGATAGCAGAGGTAATTTCCATTAAACAAACGTTTTGCTGGCCTTTTTATATGTCTCAATTTAATTTTGAGGGCACCCTCATGGTGGGTTTTCAGAGAAGAGAGCAGTCCTTTGCTGAGCTGAGCTGAGCTTTGAGATTGCCCTTGTCATGGTGAGCACAGAGAACACAGCAGGGCCAATTTGAAAAATTCCAAAATGTCACCCCAAAAATGTTAATTAATATTAAACATAACAATGGCAATGTGTATTAGAAAAGGCTGCATTAAATTGATATTTAAATGCCTGGTGAAATAAAATATAGAAACAAGAAAATACTTACAGATGAGATGTGTTGACTGAATTGAAAATTGCATGTAGATTTGCATTTAAATATATATTAATGCTGCCTTCTGAAAGATCTTAAAAATACTTAACAAGAGTTTTTCCAGCTCTGGCATATAGACCGCTGTGTCTTAGCATATTCTGTCAACACAGAAACACAATACAGAAAGAAAAAGCACCCTATGTATTTTTAAAAAAATTAGCGCAAATTGGAACCTGGCAATGAGCCTACCATGGTAAAACACAATCTAGAAGTGAAAAAAAAAATTGACTGCAAAAGACACCTTCCCGCTTGTGCGGTGAACAAATTTGCAGAAAATATTTATTAAGTGTACAGAAAGCCAATGCCACACAAAACTGTATGTGCACAACATCACTCAAGTCTCTTCTTGTCATCCTCATGCATAATCTAACATGAAATCCCTTCTGTTGGCCTGTTGCAAAAGATATTACAATGAACGGTTCATTGTAGCTGTTGTAAAGATGCTTCAAATAGTCACATGTGATAAGTAATAAAGATGCATTTGTTCATCAAGTTAAATTCAATAAGGCTCACAAGTGTGCAACACAGACACGTAAAGATAGTGTCTCTGATGAATCCCCAGCAGCTTCTCACACTACATTCCATTGCTGTGCTATATTTATGCCTCCAAAACATTCTACATTCCAGAGAATTCATTTACATGTAAACATGATAATTAATCTGATATATACAATACCTCAATTTTTTATAATAAAACAAACAAAAAAAATACAAAAAAAGAAAAATATATAACAACATTTAACGCATCAAAAAAAGTCTGTGATTTTCCTGCAATTTTTACACTTTTTCCTCTACTCAAAATATTTTCATTAACCACGTTTTGTGGTGTTTCGTTACAACTTTCTTCCTGATGATACACCACCATATCAGATTTATTGTTTTGTTGATCCACATTCCTCCTGTCACAAGCCTGTTCATGTTCAATATTTATTCTGTCCCCTATTTCTTGTGGGATTGTATAGTCATACCAACCAAAATACTTATTTTCTCCATTTGTTTCTTTATTTTTCCACAAGACTTCTTGAACTGGTTTGAGTAATAGCACTGCACTTTTGTTCCACATCCCTTTATCCATTAATAACAAAGCACTATTTGTTACTATCAGCACTTGTAAAGGTGATAAATATGCTGATTCACCTTTTTGTACTTTTACAGGTTTCTTTACTTTTACAGGTTTCTTTACTATTACCCAATCATATTCTGTAAATGTTTTTAACTTTGCTTTATGAAATGTCATGATGCAAGTACAAATTTTAGTTTTCATTTGATTACTAACAATGTTCTTTTTTTACCTGTAGTTCCTCATCATTCATTTATTTAATTATGTTTAGGGCTCCCGGATTTATGGTATTTATTTTTTTGACATTTCCGTCTGTATTTATCCATATTTCTTTTTTGCTACTTTTATCTGTATGTATCCGTATTTTTGGGGGTTTTGTGAAAAAATGAAGCTGAAATTAGTATATTTCCACATTTATTTAATCGATAAATATGCACTCATGCTTGAATGCCTGCGAGGTTTCAATGCTGTGAACACCCGCTGAAGATATATCAATGCACTTATATGAAAATATGCAAACTTCAGTATCAACCTTGTGTATATTTATCTACCACTGTTAAAGCCTCTTTACTAAAATCCTTTTCTTTTTTAACCCCCTTACCTATCAATCCACACAGCAATGGGCCTGCCAGTCATGGCAGATAGAATTTAAAATTACTCAAAAAGCATAAGCAACCCAATTTCCGTTTTTATCCACATTTAAAAATAAATACAGACACGAAAATAAATGTTTTCTGTCTGTATTTATCTGTACAAATCAGTAAAAACGGAAAACAGGGAGCCTTAATTATGTTCTGCAATTTTGTTCTTGTTTCCAAACCTTGGTGTAAGTAAGGTGTGTCCTTTTCTCCCTCTTAATACATAAAAAAGGAGAATGACCAGTGATTTAATTTGGTGTGTTATTGTAACTACATGCTTTTTCAAGTACACATTCATATACAGACAATCCAGAAGCTAAATCTGTCTGAACACCCACCATCATAAATCTGGCAATTCCCTCCACCAGACCCTTTAAAGAAGGGCTTTATAATGGTGTGTTCTCTTGTTTGATTCCATACAGTTTTAGAAATTCAGACATTTTATGTCACACTAAGGCCATCATTACGATGACGGTCTGACGAGCATCTGACAGCCATCGCAGTGGGATGGAGACTGGCCGACAAGTAGTCGGCGGTTCCACCCTCCATATTATGATGAGATCACTGTGTGGGCAGTCAGAAACATGTGTTCTACAATTGCTGCTTGTGCTGTGGGCTGGAAAAGGGCCGCAGCACAAGCCCCAGCAGTAAAAATGCATGTTTTTAAACATCCATGCACCGAGTGCCACGCACCGTGTGGTGCCAGGCACACGATGCATGGATGTTTGGGGGGGCACCACATGTGTCCCCCTGGCCACATAGCGGAGGCCCAAGGGGGACGGGGGCCCTGCTAGGGGCCCCTAAATTCCCTTTCCGACAGCCTTTCCATGGCGGTGGGACAGGCCATGAAAAGGCTGTGGGAAATGGACATTGTAATCCCTAGGGATTGCTGTTCAACTGCCACGCCGACAGGCTCATTGAGCTTGTCGGGGGCGGCCGTCTCTCCCCTCGCTCGCTGCGCTCCGACCGCTGGTATCTTAATCCGGCAGTTGAACCGTTGCCTTTACATATCGGGTGGACCGCCACCGACGACCTGTCAGTGGTGGTCTGCCAGACATCCTAATGCGGCCCAAACTGTGTGCCATTGTCAGACACCAAAACATTTGATAAACTTTCGTTTGCGAAAATTCTTTTAAAAAACTCCATGACTGCATCAATAGTGATATTAGGTATGAATTCATAATGAATCCATTTTGTGAAATAACCTGTGAGTACAACTAAGTAACATATTTTTTCATTCAGTAATGAAAAGAGACATGAAAAACCAATCACCAATGTGATATAGGGTCCATTCAGGATTTCAACCAAATGCATTTCTTCTTTGCTAGTCTTCCAATGTTTATCCAATCTAATACACTCAATGCATTCATCTAAAAACGTAAACATCTACATCTAAACCTGTCTACCAGTAATGATTTTTTAACAACTTCTTAGTAGCTGCTGTACCTGGATAACCTCCATGAGCTAGCTGTATCATATTGTTCCTTAATGCACTAGAGGGTAAGTCGTGTTTCATTAACAGTTAACTCATCTGCAACTTTAAAAAGTTTTTTAAATATTTTATCCAAGTTACAGATTGGTGCCCAACCCTTTGTCACATATTTATTTTTACTTGTTGCAGAACTACATCAGTGTCAAAAGTATCTACCCATTCTTCTTCCAAAAAGGCTCAATTGAAATGTACAATGGCATCCAACACAGCAACAACACACTCTAGATCATCATCTTCACTGATATCATTCATCTCTACTAATGGTCATCTATGTAAACAATCTGCACATTTACTCATACCACATGCAATGTTTCTTACTCTAAAATTATATTCTTGTAACTTTGAGATCAACCTCACTGGTCTAAAGGATGCCTTGGTGGTGCCTCTACCACACCCATCCATCATGTGTAGTAAAGGTTTATGATCAGTAACCAGTTCAAATTCTCTGCCCCATAAATATGTTTTACGTTTCTCCACAGCCCACACACAGGCTAACGTTTCTCTCTCAATGGTGCTATAAAATGTCTCTGCAGTTTTTGAGTGTTCTAGATATAAATGCCACCGTTTGTTCTTTACCAGCATTTATTTGTCTATATACAACTCCAGTCCTTACTGCACTAGCGTCTACTGTAATAATATTCTTGCCTTTTGAATCATATGGTTTAAGGGCTGGATCATTTAATATAGCACTTTTGACATCTTTGAATGCAGTGTCCTGCTCTACTCCCCACTCAAATGTCATTCTTTTTGGTAGTAGTTTTCAAAGTGGTTCAACCATTATAGCATATCCTGTGATAAACCTAGAATAGTATTCACTTAACCCCAGGAATGATTTTAACATACCCTTGTCTTTTGGGTTTGGTGCATCTCTAATGGCTTTAACCAAATCCTCTTTAGGTTGTATGCCTTCTGCAGGCAAAGCATGACCTAAATACTCAATTCTAGTTTGCAAAAACATACATTTAATTTTGTGGACTGTCATACCTCTCTCATTAAGGGCCTCTAAAACTTTGTTAACACCTTATTGTGATCATTGATGGTTTCAGCATGAAATGAATTATTGTCCTGAAATGTTTGGACACTACTAAACCCATCAAACAAAATATCCACTAACTTTTAAAACACACTTGTGGACAAAGCAAAGACAAATGGTAAACGCATATATCTGTATACATCGAATGGTGTAAAAAACATGGTGTAGTCTTTGGAATCTGCTGACAATTTGACTTGATGGCATGCAGACTTAAGGTAAATCAAAAAGAAATATTTGGATCCACTAATCACGAACATCATCTACTGGATGTTCGATAGAAAGTGACAATCTACGATTATATTTTTATTCAATGACCTCAAATCTGCACACAATCTGATTTCTCCTATATTTTTCTTTGTGATAACTGCTGAAACCTACTCAGATGAATCAGTAGGTTCTATTTATTATACCTTCCATACAAAGTATGTTTAGTAATTCCTTCAGTTCAGTACTAGCTGATAAAGGTCCAGGACGTACTTTATGAATAACAGATATTGCATTTTCTTTCAATTTAATGGAGTGTTCAAACCCTTTAACACACCCTATATTAGGTGCAAATACTTCCTTAATATTTTTCAATATATGGTCAAATCATAATTTGCACTCTAAACACTTAACATTGGGACATCACCTAAAATAACGGGATTCGGTGATCCAGGTTTGAGAAAAATGCCAAGTCATCCCAAGTCTTGCCATCCGACAGTTTTTCACTTTTTCAGCTACATATATTTTAGTCTCAATCATACGACCTTAGCATTCAAGATTATCTTTGAAATAGCCTAGCACACTAATATCACTAAGGGGCTTATTTACAAACCATGTGTGCCGCTTGTGTGTCACTTTTAAAATGGGAAAAAGTGACGTACAGCTGGCGCAAGGGGCTTGTAAATATGCCCCTTAATGCCTTTGAGTTGACATCAGTTTTGATTAATAGTACTCCTCTCCATAACTGATAAAATGTATGATGAGCTAATATGGTGACCACCAAACCAGAGTCTGCCATGACATTCAGCTCAACCTCTCCAATGTGTACTACCCCAAGAGGCCCCTTAAGTTTCCCAACAGGAGAGTCAACAGTGAGTACTATATTTGAACACATTTCTTCTTATTTTTACTCTACTGTACACATTACTTGTTTTACTGTACTTGCAAACAGCACCAAAATTACCAATTTTGTGACATTTTATACATTTTTTATATATGGACATCCTCGATAATCACCCAGATGCATTTGTATAAAATAATTTTTTATTGCAGTTCTTTTTTAATGTATTAAAAAGTGTAGTGTTGTGGTTTTAATTAACTTAAACAATAAAATTCTTCTTCTTCTAGTTTAGTCAGCCAGATGCAACTTTGAACCACACCTGTAACAAAGAAGCTGTTTCTTAGAATTGGATCTGCTAGTTTTAGCTTTGTCCCCAACTAGGCGCAACATTTCTTTTTGTTTCAAATTTCTTATCATGTACATTCTATACAGCAGGCACTTGTCTAGAATCATGAGATAATACTTTAGTAGATAACATAGACTATTCTTTTCCTGTGGCAAAATCAATGACCTCATGTTAAGTTGGGTTTCTACATGCTAACAATCTTTCGTGGACCTTTTTTGAACAGCAGTGAAACACAAACTGATCCCTAATATAAGTGCCAATAATTTCACCAAAATCGCATGAAGCCGCTAAATGTGTAATGAAGCGATATATTCCTCAATACTCTCTCAAGTTGTTTCTGCATGAAGAATCCATGCTTCTCTACCATGACATTTGGCTCCTCTGTAAACTTTTTTTGCATTCTTTTAACTCCCTATTCATATTCATTGTATGGAATAAATTGTCCGGCTGGTGGTTCAGTTTCTGTGAAATGATCAAATATTTCCTGGCCTGTATTACCTAGAAGTCCGAACATTAGTGCTTTCTTTCTTTCTGGTTCAAACTTCTTTCCATCAATGGCAACTAGGTAATTCTCGGATGCTCTATGCTAATTTTGCCACTTCATAATTGGCTTCACTGGATTTTGTAAGAACAATGCTGTCTGAGTTGTATATAAATAAATAAATAAATAAATATAAATATATATATATATATACATATACATGTGTATATATATATCAATATATCCTTACCATTTCAAAATGCCAAAAAATAGTAAACATATATGTGTTTCATGTAATTGCTAGCAGTCTCAACTTTTGTTCCAAACACTTTGTAAGTATCCCATGCACAATGCTATTAGGTCTTTGGATTTTTTGAAGATAAACAACAAATATATATCTGTGAACATTTTATATATTTTTTTTGCATGTAGCGTGTCAAATCCTGAAAGCGGTATCCCAAAAACAGTGCACACCATTTTCATAGTTAATTGTACATACTGTGCTTTGCTTCCGAAGGTAATTGAGCATGCGATACCTCAAATGCACTTCGCACTGCTTCCGAAGTTAATTAGGCAAGCCGCAGAAACATATTGTGCTTTGATTCCAAAGTTAAATAAATATGCAGTACCTCAAACTCACTGCGCACCTCTTCAGAAGTTAATTAGACAAGCCGTGTTGACACGTATGAGATGTGCCTTTTTTTTAAATGGCATCCCTCAGAGGACACGTTGCATGACCCCAAGTCACATTTATAAATTACGTAGGGCTTGCACTTCAATGACGTTGCCAAGCTCCACTCCTGGAATCTCTATACGCATGTTCTGAGTGGAGTCCGTTGACTGCTACACAGGTGGAAATAAAGATCTTCACCAAATAAACAGACTTGGCCTACGTGCTTGATAAAAATAGTAATGCCTTAAAATCTCGTAAAATAAGTACAGTACTTGCTGTAGATTCCTTATACTGCAGATACTATTCAATTTGTAATTCAGAAATCGCCGCTCTTGGTGGGCCTGTAAATTTCAAAATAAGCTGGTCGCCAAATCTGTTGTAAAGACTCTTCAAATAGTCATATTTGATAAGTAATAAGGATGTATTGATTCATCAAGTTAAATTTAATAAGGCTTTCAAGCAAGCAACACCGACACGTGAAGGTAGTGTCTCTGATGAATGTCCAAAAGCTTATCACACTGCATTCCATTGCTGTACTAGATATTTGTTTCTACAACATTCTACATTCCCAAGAGATATTTTACAATTACAAATGATAACTATTCTGGTATATACAACAATAGCCTCAAGACCGCCTTCAAACAAACTTCTAGCCAGTGATACATTTGTTTATGATTTTCTTTATCACTGTACTTATGTGGAGTTTGGTAGTCAAGCAATTAGCATGCACATATTCCTGCTGGCTATTGTATGTAAATGTACAATCAAGCTTCACATATTTTTAAAATCAAACTCGTTGATGCTGATACTTCAGAGATAGACAGACAGACAGACAGACAGACAGACAGATAGATAGATAGATAGATAGATAGATAGATAGATAGATAGATATGCTTGTATGTATGCAGAAAGGACACAAAATGGGTACCTGTGTAATATGGTACAATGTTACTACTGAGGGGTTCTGGCTACTTCAAAAGCCAGAGATAACAATGTTGGACCATATTTCACCATTAAATATATTTTAAATTATATGTTTATTTTTTGGGTAGTTAACAGTTTTCTTCAAAGTGCAGCTAACAATGGACACTGATTGGAATTAGAATGTTTATGTTTAGTTTACCTGTCATGAATAAATTGTCCATAAAAGAGTGGGCAATGGTGAGGGCCAGTGGATTTATGGGATTCTGTGTTTCAGCAAATACTTCATAATTTGGATTTACAGCACTTGCCACATAATTTTACCAAAATTTGCAAATTTCACAAAAAGTGTTGTTTCTGTTTCTAATCATAATGGATAAAAATTATACTGGCAGAAAATGTGCTGAATACTTTGCATTTCATCCCACATAATTTAGATAACCTTGTTGCATAATTTGGTCTTCCAAGCCACATAATTCAAGCAGCCCTGACAATGGTATACCTCTGAAGAGTGTTTTGGGTGTTACCATTATGATTATGATGATGATGAAATCCATATTTGACAAGGAACCCAGAAATACTCATATTTCACTGTTCATTGTGAAATTAGTTTTTTTTATACCACTGCATTTTGTGCAAATATATACAGATTGATTATTATAAATATACTGCAAGAAGTATCTAAGAAAATTGAGAATGCAATTCTGTATTCTCAAAATTCACCCAATTTCTATTTTTAACTTATTCATCTTGTGCTCCGCTTGTCTATAAGTTGTTTTATCATTGTTCGAGAGGCTTCTCTAAGGCTATGTTCCCATTTTTCGACCTTTATAGTGATGAAGAACAGATAACAATGAAAGGTAGCGCTGTGCAAACTATAACTTCAATTTCAGTCAATATATCAAGGAAAAAGGGGTAAAGAGCTTATGTCCAGTGCTATGTTCCCTCTCAATGATAGTTACCCCATTGTCATTACACATGTAACTATTATAAAAATATCACAAGAGGCACCCAAGAAATTTGAGAATGCAATTTAATATTCTCCAAATTCATTAAATTTCTATTTGTAACTCCTTCATCTTGTACTCTGCTTGTTCAATAAGTAGTTTCATTATTGTTTGAGAAGAATTATTTCTCAAATTGAAGAATCTCATGAAAAATGAATCTTCAAAATGGTGGGATGTGTCAACTCTGAGGCAATATTTAGAGGTAGATGGGATACTGAGGGTTCTTCGGATCAATATGTTTCCTGCTGTAAAGGATATCAATAAGGAATTGGATTGAGGATCCAACCATAGACATAGTACTTCCTCACCTTTAATCTTTTTTTGGGTCTGCAAAACTCTTGCGATGCAGAGGTGGGATTGCTTCAAGTATCGAGATTCAAAAAAAGAGTGCCATGAAATCTGTAAACTTGTTTATACGTTATGTTTGATATACAAATAAATTGTAATATGCTGTTTGAAATTACAACTAAATTGTCACAGATCAAATGTTACATTTTAATTTTTCCATGTTAAAAAGATGTGTGAGAGTCACAGTATTGGAACCCGAGTACCACAAACTAGGACTTACAGGTCCCAACCATGCCTATTTTAAAGGTTTCACAGAGGATCCCCAAATCTTTCTGAACAATTGCAGAGGATTGATTGCTTTCGGAAAACATATTGTTCTAAATTCAAATAGTTCTTTACTGTCTGGAACAATTCATTGTACCCCTAGTCATAGCTCAGCTTTGCAGCAAAGTGTGATTTTGCTCTAGTTTGTTTTGGTGGGGAAGCACTACCTTTTCTACAATTCCAATGACTTCTGATAAGAAGAAAGGTGAGGAGAAGTCTAGAAGAAGATGGAAATAAGAAACTGAAGAACTGGAAGATTTCAGACTGATGATTCTAGGTTGCCACAAGAATCTATCGTTTTCAAATGTTTCACAATTCCATCACGTGAAAAAAATCAAGAAGCAGAAGAAGACAATGGAAACAAAATTGAGAAAATGCAAACTGAGGTGCCCAGAATGCTACCAGAATCTATTGAATGGAAATGTTCCACCATTTTACCAGGTGAAAAACATTGACATGCAAATACTTGAATTGTACTTTGTGTTAGAAGATGATGAGCATGGGCAACCAAGGGTAATACAGCTTCAGAACCACATTAATGCACAAACACCTTAATGCACAGTATAAGCATCAGTTCATTATCAGGAAAATGAAGAGGAAGATGGATGTCAAAGAGTGTAGTGCCTTTTCTTCAACCATGTCATGTGCCATCCCTATTGAAGAGAGGTTATCTAAACATATTTTGCAGAAGGAGTAAGAAGAAATTGACCCCTTCTTCAGTAATAGGTTTGCATTCTTTGGTTTGTCAAAATGGCATATATTGTGGAGAGTAGATTAGAAGAGCATGCAAATGTCAAGTGCTTCCCCATCAAACTATATTAAAATAACAATTATTTTGTGTTTTTACCCAGTTTATTTCAATCCAACATGTTGGAAAAAAGGGGAAGATCTGTATAAACAAAAAATAGTTGTTTTCAGAACCAAATTTAAAGGTTTAAAAAAAGATACAATTGTGTGTTGTTTGTTTTGGGTGTGACATCAATTGAGAGTGAGTGAAAGTGATTGGAATGAGGAGAGTTGGTGAGTGGAAGAGTAAGTGAGAGAGTAAGTGAGCAAAAGAGATAATGAGAGAATACATGAAAGGGAAGAAGTTCCTAAGAGCAAGTGAATGGATAAGTGTGAAAGTGAGAAAGATTGTGAGTAACATAGAATGAGGGAAAGCGAAAAGTGAAAGGGAGAGGGAGTGAGTGAGACAGTGAGTGGGAAAGTGGGAAGACTGAGTGGCAGCATGTGTACAGTGGGATTTTACTGTGTGCAACCCTATACAGTCAGACAAGTCCTACTGTGCACAACGTGGGCCATGCGCAGTGTGGGTTAGCATCAAGGCCTGGCTTCAAGCCTGTTGTGTAGTTCCACCCTACGGTAGGAACTGCACATTTGTGAACAGCATAACCTTGGGGATGGTGCCAGACTGATTCAATGCACCCCCTCAGGATATGTCATCCTATAGGCCAGCTAGCTCACAGTGCCACCATAAGCTGCTCCCCCCAACCCTAGGCGGGTAGCAAATGGTTCTGGGAACCACTGAACATGACAACCCTCATACCCCGGGAATCGTGGTAACAGATCTAGAACGCTTTTGCTCAGTCACTCGAGCTCTCTTTCTCTCAGAGAAATACACACAGTGGGACATTTTCAATATTTATTGAACCAATGTGATTCTTGCATAAAATATAAGTGCTGAATTTATCAATAGACAGAAGCAAATTAGTTATTAGAAGTACTAGGACAGTAAACAGAATGAAAAGTTCCACCATCGTGCTGAAACAATGTATATTTACATGCATGTGAAACAATATAGAAATCTGGCATACTCCTGTTATACGTCCCCTAACCTAAGTGTCTAGGGTGTGTGTGTGTGTTCTGCCAAGAATCCCCGAACTGGATGAACCAACCCCTGTTACCTGAAGGGAAAGAATGTAGGTCCCCGTCGTGGTCAGAAGCTGGACACTCCTCAAAGAGATATCAGCAAGCTGCTGGACCAAAGCATCAGCATGTAGAGACCTTGCAAATGTCAGCAAAGTGCACCTCTGCCAACAACCGGAAACTGATGTTTATTTATTACAAAGGCATCCTTGCCTTGGGCCGAGATCTTGATCAGGCTGCCACTGTTTGTGTGTTGTAGGTAGCTATGTCGCCATATGTACAAAAACAATAAGCACATTTGCACAACGTATGTATAAACCTTGTACATGGTGTCAAGGTAGCATGATACTGTTCTTGCGAAGTTGGCTCTGTAAGCAAGTATAGTTTCCTAGTAACTAATTAGCACCACCACGGTTGCAAATGTGTGGCAAAAGTAATTGTGTGAGAGTGAAGGCAACTTTAGGAAGAAACCAGTGTAAATGTAAAAATGGCAGTGTTTCCCTCTAGGCCTAACTGGGACACATGACAGGCCCTTTGGCCATTCGAACATTGAGCCATCAGTCTAAGTATCTAAGACCATCTGCCCTACTTAGGACAAATGTTAGGATGTACTTTATTCTTTGTTCAGGTTCAGCACCATTGTACATCCATTTGCTGCACTGATGGGATGGAATACACCCTTCAAGGTCTAAAGAAGGCTCTAAACTTTAAAGCCCATATGTGACTTAAATGTCATTTGACTCCTATTTTTCAGAGGAAGATTTTACGTGTGTTCACAGAAAAGGAAATCCAGGCAGCCTGGACCAGACTTTTGATTTAAGCTCTCAATCCTGACAGATACTCTAAAATTGGAACTACTAAAGAGGGTCTTTTTCCTTTTAATAGGACAATACTAGCACTTCCACACAGGCCACCACTGCTCTTAAAGTCACATTACATCACTCCTGAATGGGTGTTTTCCAATTTCATGAGACAAAACTTGCTATACGTTTAGTGACACACTACCTGTACTTCTCAATATGCCCATTGTGCTTTGATTTTACAGTGCTGGTACTTTATTCTCAGTGGCTTAGCATTGGCACATCTGTGCTGGTCTGCTTTAATTGTGCTTTTCAATACGGTGGTGGCATAGGAGCTCATTAGGAGTTCCATTGTAAATTTGATTCTGTCGGTAGTTGCACTTTCTGCCCGAATCGATATTGCAAGATTTGCATGAAAACCCTCACATCTCATAATTTTCATACACATTTCGCCAAGAAGATCTAATTGAAATGCGGAAAAGGTTTCAGAAGGATTTCGTTAACTGTGGAAATTGGTGGGCGAGCGCGGATTCCCACACTTATATCCCATTCAGAGGGCATAAACTTGTAATTAGGTGGTAATGCTACACGCAGTCACCACCACCTACACGGATTTAGTAAGTGCCAAGTGCAGGATTTTCGACCCGATTGCCTCAAAACCTTTATTGAAGGCCTTTGAAAATGTACTTTGTAATTGGAGAGACCTCATTAGTACTGTTAAACAGGCGTGCTGCACTTCTAATGAGACAGCACCTTTCATGATGACTAATAGAATTACCTGTTTAAAATGTAAACGAAACGTCTTGTAAGGAAGAAGAAATAGGAAATACCCAGCATCTGGTGCCAAATAGTTGAATTGCCTGTTAACTGCATCATCATTAATAAATAAGGAGTTTTGCTTTAAAGTGTATAGATAAATGTTTGCCATGCGAGCGTAGTCCAAGAAAAAGCACGAGGCCGCTGGAATAATGAATGCCATCCATTCTGACAGGTGTTTTAATAGTAGACTGTTGACACTTCTAAGCAGCCCTGCTGTACATTTCAAAGGACAACAAAAGGGACTTCCTAACAATTCTATATAAACATTTAATGGGTCAGTTGTGTGTATTCCATTACAATGAACATACACATTACTATTCTCACTCTTGTCTTTCCTCCTATCTCTCTCACTTTCAGGTATACCCCTTGCATAGCCTATGACGTGGAAATTTGGGCCTCAGAGTTTTACAGATGCTGGATAGCCACCAAAAAGTGGTAGATGTCCCGTCCACCATATTAAGTAGACAATGGTGTCAATGGCACTCTACATATGGCAGACAGGACATCCACTACTGTTTAATAGCTGTTGTGACCCATCAAACGTGGTGGGTCATTTCTCAATATACAGTTAAGAAGAAGGAAATTGTCAGAAACCAGTTCAGACTACAAACGGGATTGTTTTTATTTTGTAGAAAATGTAATTTAGGATAAAGTTTCCTGTTTTGCAGTTGCTCCTGCAAAACCTTAAATTCCTTCTCACGTGGTATGGAAGCTTGCCTGATAAGGGTTCAGAAATGCCTTATAACCCCACTTTTCTGCCAATAATTTTTTGTTCTTTTTTAGTCTTTATTTTAAGGTTGGTTTGTAGTGATGAGTTGGTTGTGTTTATTCTACAGCACCAAGACGCATTGAAGAAAAGAACTCTGAAAAAAATATATAACATGAGAAAGCTGACCCTCCACAGACTGGTTCATTTGTATTGTGTCTGTGCAGACCGATACAGTGATATGTGAGTGCCCCTTCAGGGAGTTGTATTCTTTGTGTTTGTGTTTGGTTGGAGCATGTTTCTACTCATGTCAGTTGGCTGCTGGCTGGCAGGAGGGAATCATGCTCCAGCAGGCTGTTCTCAAATAAAGAATCATTTAAATCGTTGTGAAGTTTCTATGAGCTTCACTACATTTTGCCATTGACCTGCCAGCTTAACTGCCTGCAAGGTGATTGTCGAACCCACTTTGTAATCCTGGATGCACAGATACACTGGAGCAAGCTAAATGACCAATCAGCCTCGCAAGCAAGAGATCCACCGACAGCCAGTGTACTAGCTGTGAGTACCTTTCGATATTAATAAAAAAAAGAAAAAAAAAAAGAGAAAAGAACTTTTCTGCCTTTTGCTGGACCGCCGCATCCAACAGGCAACTCGTGCCCTGTCTCATAGACTCCCTGCAGTGTGCAATGCTTGCGGCCTACAGAGTCAGTTCATGAATAAGAACGCTCATGCACCCCTAACACTGCGATCTCGGCTTAAGTCACACGCTCCACACGCAGCGCTGCTTGAACTAAATTTTATAAGGAAACAACTATAGCAGCTCATGGATTGTGAACAGAGGCTCCCTACCTCTGAGTAGGATGAAATTGTGATAGCATACACATGCTGGTCCGTGTGAAGAGGATTAACTCATATTCATGAGTCATTGCTATCACATGACAGTTAGAGGAAAGCACCTTTCCTACTTCATTTAGTAACAAGCTAGTAAAAACTAAAAGAGGACTATTCTCATATGCTACAGAATGTAGTCCTCTGTAATTGCGGGTCCTCTTCCCTTTTTGCCTCACCAGGGTACACCTTTCGTACATTGGGAGGACTGGGTTGATCTATTTGACAGTTATTTGATTGCTTTGGATGGGCAGGACTTTGGGCAAGAAAGCAAAAAGGACATATTATTAAGTACTTCGGGGAAAAGAAGGGCATCATGGTTTTAAGTTTCTTCCTGAAGCACTCAACATTAATGACCAACCTATATATGATGTTTATAATGAGGCAAACGTGCGTTTGGAGCACAGATTTGCAAAAGAGGAGAATATTGTTATGTCTAGGTACAAACTGTATACATGCCCACAAAAGTTAGGGGAGTCAATGGATAACTTTGTGTCAAGTTTGTGAGAACTTTCTGTCAAGTGTAATTTTGGACAAATGACCAAAGAACTCATCCGTGACCAGCTAATAGTTCAGCGTAGGAGCAAAAACACTCAAGACCAGTTATGGGCAGCAAAAACCCTTCTCTGAAGTATGCACTCAGCATAGCCAAAGTTGTAGAAGAGTCGGAATTGTGTATGCAGGAAATGTCAAAAAAAGATTTGGCAAGTGGGAAAGTTGAGGTATCAGCAGTGGACCGAAATGAAGATCCCCATGGATATACGGGAGTCTCAACTCTTACAGCAAAATAGCCAGTAGGTTTCAGAAGGGGGGTAGTAGTAACATCAAATCTTCGAAGTTTGTTATAGATGTGGGAGTGCATTTCATTCTGGAGAATTTAAGTCATGTTAAGCGGTCAATAAGGAGTGCAGGAAATGTAGTCACAGAGGCCATTTTGCTCGCATGTGCAAAGAAATCAACATGTCGCATGTAGCTGACACACAAGAACCAAGCGAAGATAGACAAGAAGATCGTATGTTAAGCTTGTATCGGGAAAGAGACAATGGAGGAAGAAGAACCAGACCTAAAGCAAGATTTGTGTTCAACGATGAGGAGGTTGAATTGATTGTAGATTTGGTGTCCTTGTATACTATCCTCCTGAAAAGCATGTTTGAGAAGGAATGGCCAAATATGGAATTGATGGACAAAGACATTGATCCGAGGGGCTATCAAGGGGAGAGAATTGATATCGCGGGACATTTCCAAGCCCCAATTAAGATCTTGACAAGGGAGATTGAAGGAAAAGTGTATGTTGCAGAGGATGGGCTGCCAATACTGTGTTGGGTGCAGCAATAAGATCTGCTTATCATAATCAATTCCCATGCTCCCAACCAGGTTATAGTGGTAAAATGTTTTGGTATCAATGATGAGCTTGATGAGGTAAGAGAGGGGTTTAGTAAAAAGTTGGGGTAGCTGAAGGGATATGTACACAAAATCATTGTGAATCAAGATCCCATTCCAGTAAAGCATAGGCTGAGAAGGGTGCCTGTAGTGGTTAGGAGTGAAGTGAAGAAAATGCTAGAAGACATGAGGGAGGGCATTATCAAGCATGTCGAAGACTCAAGTTGGATCTCACCTGTGGTAATAACAAAAAAACTGATGGCAAGTTGAGACTTTGTGTACACTTGAGGAGTCTAAATCAGAACATAGTCACGGACACCATCCCTCTCCCCAACATCAATGAATTGATCTTATTGCTCAAAAGGGGAACATTTGTCTCCAAATCGGATCTTTTAGAGTGCATACCACCAGATCTGTTTGCACAAGGAATCAAAGAGTTTGACAGCATTTATTACAATGGAGTGCACATTTCAGTTTACCAGAATGCCCTTTGGGTTATTATCAGTCTTTCAATGCATGAAAGCTGAGGTCTTTAAAGGGCTCTGAAATGTCATATATTTTCAAGATGACATACCAGTATTCAGTGAGATTGTGCTGGAACATAATTGTGCCTTAAAATCTGTTTTGAACTGGTTGCAGGACGCAGAGCTCACCCTGCAGAAGGAAAAATGCTAATTTCTAGTTGAGGAGATAGAGTACTTGGATCACACAATTTCAGGTGAGGGAGTCAAACCCAAAGAGGATTTGATTAAGGCTATTAGATTGTATCCCATACCTCAGAGTAAAGACCACTTACAATCTTTCATACTACTCTAAATTTGTGACACATTTTGCTGAGAAGACTGAGAGTTTAAGATGGTTGTTGAGGAAAGGGTGTGTGTTTGTGTGGGTCAGGGACCAACAAGAATAATTTTATGGCATGAATAAGTAAGTTTGTGGGGCAGGGATATTGGTGCCATTTGATACCCGGTTGTCGTCTAGCTTGACTGTGGATGTGAGTGCTTGTGGTGTAAGGACCGTCTTGTCCCAGTTACTTGGAGGAGCAGGGAAGACCTTGGCATTTGCGCCATGCTGTTTGGCTTACAGTGAACGAAGCTATTCGGTCATAGAGTGTGATGCATTAGCTACAGCCTGGAGTGTTGAGTACTTTAGGATGCACTTTTGGGGTTGATAATTCCGATCTCGCACAGATCACAAGCCATCATTCAAGGTACTAACACCAGGATGGGCTGGGAAAGGTTCAGCTAGACTAGCCAGACTTGCGTCTAGGTTACAAGAATATATATTTACAAGATCGCGTACATTCTGGTTTGGCAGAATGCTCAGGCATTCTGTCTTTCAAGTTTACCATTAGAGTGGTCTGATGTTGAAAAGGAGGCTATGTTGGCAAAGGAACAAGAGGGATCTGTGGCATGGATATCGGATGTAGAGGAGTGTTGTTGTGGAGCTCTTACCACTGGAGATTGGGGTCTGAGTATGGAAGCTGATGAAGTCTTGAAGGCCGTCAAATGATTGATTGTTAAGGGTGGGCAGAGAGAGAGAGTTCAGTATCTTCTTCTGGGAGGCCTTTTGTGAAAGTTCTTGACAAGTTAACTTTGTGTCGCCAGAAAGTCATTATTCATAGTGATAAGTTTGTCCTGCCTGATGATTTGAAAGGGAAGATCATTTGTATTGCACGAGGGACATTTGGGAGAAACATTGACTAAGAGAAGAATAAAAGACTTTTTCTGCTGGTTAGGGATGGATGAACAAATCACATTGTGGGTGGGAAACTGTAGAGCGGGTAAAGAAAGTGAGAAAAGGCTCAAAACGGGTGTGCAGACTGTACCGGGCAACATTGAGGTTCCTGGTAAACCTTGGAGTATGGTGTGTTTGGAATTTATGGCACCATTATCTGGTGTGAGGGGTGAAGTTAGGAATGCCTTAGTTTTGGTGGATGTACACTTCAAATGGTTGGTGGTTACATTTATGAGGGATGTAACCACCAAGTGTACTATTTCTATTCTGGAGAAAATGTTTATGGAGGAGGGCTTTCCTCAATTACTCATTACGGATAATGGTATCCAACTCACTTCACAAGAATTTAGATCATTTTTGGAATGCTGCAGGATTAGACATCAACACACTGCACTATACAACCCCCAAGCCAATGGCATAGTGGAGAGGGCGAACTGTATGGTCAAAGGTGTAATTTTGATTATGATACAAGGTGAATGCAATGTTGAGGAAATGGTGAATAACATGGTACGGGCTCGTCACATCATAGAGAATGGAGTGACTAAGGTGTCGCCTTTTAAAAGCATGAGAGGGAGGAAACCTGGTACAAAATTGATTCCTGCTCGATTACTAAATTGCAATGGCAGCAGGAAGGAGGCCAAGTCTGGTGTGGTGACTAAAGTAATCATTGATTTGGAAGAATGCTGAAGGTGAGGCATGTAAGGATGAGTGCTGGCCTAGCCAAATTTTGGGGGCCTTTTAAAGTGAAGAAGGTGTGTGGAGGATATGTTGTGTTGGACAACGATGGCAGATAGAACTGTTGCAAGGTACCCTTGTATCAGAAAGGAGATGGTGGCAGCAAGGAGGAACATAGTAACCTCGAAGGGATTAGCAGTTTCATGCTGATGGAGGGTGTAGAATTTGCCAGAAACTCTGGTAGGGGTAGGGAACAAAGGGAAAATGGTTGCGGGGAGGGGAGAAATAGTGAACATGAATTGAATCTTATTGCTCAAAGGGGTGTGGGACGCAGAGTCAGAGACATCGCAGACCTCCTAGTTATTTGAAGGACTACATACAGGAACAGTGAATGTTAGAGCCTCGCTAGCTTCACCCAGTGTTTCCCTTATGATAGTTATTGATGAATGCATTTTATTTTTATTTTATAATATATTGTTTTATTCGTTGTTTATTTTAAGTAGAAAGGGAGGGCATGTGTTGTAAAGTGTTATCTCAATGCCTCTTTAAGACATTGAGTAGAATCTTTCAAATAGAACCTTAAGGGAGTTGTATTCTTTGTGCTTGGCTGGAGCAGGATTTTATTTATGCCAGTTGGTTGCTGGCTGGCAGGAGGGAATCACGCTCTGGCAGGCTGTTCTCAAATAAAGAATAATTGAAATGGTCGTGAAGTTTCCGTGGTCTTCACTATACAGTCATTAACCTACATGAATTTTTAGGTCTGACTTGACTGTGCAACTGTCACCTGACCTTTTGACCTACACCAATATTATTCTACAGATCTTTGCTTCCTCACAAATGCGCATTACCACTCAACATTCTTTTAAAGCCAGACATATTGGCATTGTCAATGCTTGTCTAAATGTTTACACATGCTATTTTGAATAAATTATTTTCACTGTCATAAAGCATTTAGTGTAACTCTTCATGACAAGAACTCTAACACTCCATTAAATCTGTCTTTAACTGGCATTGACCCATCGCAGAAGATACCCTGTTTACTTACAAAAGTAACATGTTTCTCTCCCAACAGACACCAACTAAGCAAAATAACTTTCAGATAAGTACTAATCTAATTGTCACCAAGCAGTGTCTTTGCTTCTACAGTGACTCGTTTGACACACAGGGGCTTGTTTTGTGCTCCGACAGATGTACTGATTGATCAAAGCGCTAAGCGCACGTTCAAAAGATTTGCAGAATCCTACTCCTTAAATAAGAATGAGGCAGGATTCTATTAGAGAATCCTTCCGAAAGTGCTGCAGAGATGGAGGCATACAAAGAGGAGTAGGCCTCAATCCATGCATTCCAAATCGAATCCCAAAAAACACTGGTGTGATACGAAGGATTTGGGAGTAGCATGCAGCGGACCAGCCTCAGCACACATTCACAAAGTGGAAGCTATCCCTCATGGACAGCCACTACTTTGCAAACTGACACCAACCCCTTTTGTGTGTCGGTATTCAATCAATGGATTGAGGGTGCAATTGCAGTCACAATTCCATTTTATGTATTATACGATTCATTTGGAAATATGGTGCCTATTAAAGACCCCCTTTTCTTAATGATTCGCAAGGTGTTGCAAAGAGTATATTTGTACTCAAAAAGAGTCAATTCCCAATGTGACTTCGATACAATGGGACTTTTCAGACCACATGTTTTGTGAACAAAACATCCATTCGTACATCAAGCCCATGGGCTTCGTTTAAGTAATTTACAATTTAAAATATCGTACAGAGCCAATGTTTCCAAATTGATGGCTTGCAAACAAATGACCTCAACAAAGAAGACAATACAATGTGAACAGAGATGAAGGCCATTTATTCTGTATAGGCCGAAATACTCTTAAAACGTGTTTCCAATTGCATGCGTTTTGTGATCTCATTTAGGGGCGTGTGCTCTCCAGATCTAATTTGGAGATAAGGTCCACCTTTTCTGTTTAGCAGTAGTTCTTCTGAAGGTCATGAGTGACAGATCATTGTTCATTTCGCAATACTGATGCAATGGAGTATCGAACCCTTAATCACAGTCATCATGGCCATTGTTTTCAAATTCTCATTCTCCTTTTACTGTGAACATAGGAATCACTTTGTCGACCTTCTAAGGAAATAGGTGTGTTGGCAGGTGGCATTAAATAGGTCAAGATAATGACTGACATATTGAGAATTGTTAAAAACTATGTTGGTGCATGGGCTTCATTGTCAAGATAGTGAGTTGCGGCATGAAAGGTGGTGGAATAAAGTGATTTTTTATACCCAGAACAGCCATATTCGTAGACGATCTGTGCCTCTCTTTTTTACTGACATTCTTTTTTTTAAATCATTTTTATTTTCATTTTAAACCAAGAGCAGGCTATTATTGGCCACTAGTGACCACTAGCATAATGCGTTGATGCAAACAAAGTTCTTGCACTAAGCTGAACCAAAACTACAAACAGTTAACATGCAGGTGAGGGAATGCGGGATAGAGTTTGCGGTAGTGAGGCATCACAGTTGTGTAATGATCACTATGTGATAGTCCTTCAAACATGCTACCAATGCAGCACTCATCTAGTGATAGGAGAGGCAGGTCAGGAGTTGGAGTGAGGGTCTGACTGTGATAGAAAAAGCAATGTCCTCGGGTAGGCAGTTTCAGACATCCTCCCAGGAACTTCATATTGGTAAGGGGACTAGGCTACCCCAAGACTAGCCCCTGTAGTAGAGTTCCTCCTGGTGCTCCCATAGGGTACTCATCTATTGTATCAGTTTTTATACTGAGTAACATGCCGTCCCAGTGACTGGTTATGAGATGCTTCCTGAGGCCTTTGACCTCTTCGCTCCTCAGGATTTTGCTCTCAGCTTCAGCCCATTTAATTATGGCCTGCTGCCAGACGAGTGCCAAGTCTTCCATTTCCATGTTACAATTCTTTTAGCTGGCACCAGGGCAAGGTCTAAGACGCGGGAACACAGTTTGTTCTCCTTGGTTCTTTTGAAGATGCCCAAAGCACGAACCTCCCAGCTTCTCAAGGTCGGGCAACCAGTAATGGTGGTGTGACTGTGACTGCTGACTATTAGCCCGTCGGAGAAGAACAGCTCCACAGCATATGTTAGAGATCCGCTGTGGGGTTATCGCAGTGGGGGCATAAGGCATTAGAGTCAGGGAAGATCCTGTTGATCCTATCAGGGGTTAGAAAGTCTCTATGCAGGATATTAAACTGAATGTATTTTAATTTGATGTTGCAGGAAACTGTCTGAGGATATGCCAGTACCCGTACCATTTCTTATTGCGTAACACTCTCCCTAGTTCAGACTCCCAAATCTCAGGCAGGTGCTGGGTGGATCCAGCTTATACATCTACACTCATTACCCATCATGAATAAGGTTTGCATGAAGACGTGTTTGAGGCTTCTTAGTAATGATGTCCCATCTGGTCAGCTAAGCCTTAATCATTACTCTATTAGTCAAGAATTGGCTCCTGTGATTATTAAACTGCACTATAATTGAGGCAAGGGTGAGGAGTTGGCAGTCTTGGTGTCGTGTAGTTCCTATATTACCTATACAGGATCTGCGCGTTTGGATAACATAAACTGTGGGATTGGTGGCGGACGGATTCCGTGCACCCCCACCGGATACGTTAGCCTGTCTGTATTAGCTAGCTCACAGTGCCACTATAATCTCCTCTTATCACGGAGAGAATAGATTCTGGCAACCTCAGAACATGACAACCCTGATACCTCAGAATCGTGGAAACAATATACTACCTTTCGCTCAGTCACTCGTGCTCACTTAGTTTGTCTCAGAGAGATACACAGAATAAACAGTCGGGCGTTTCAATAAGTATTTATTGAACAGTTGTTATTCTAGTGTAGAATAGATGAGCTGCAACAACCGTTAGATAGTAGCAGAGATATATGATTAGCAATACTATGAAAGTAAAGGGATGGTACAGTTCTACCATCTTGCAGAAATCATGAATATATACATGTACATAAAACACATGATAAAAGGTGCGTACTCCTACGATGTCTCCCTAACTAGATGTACCTAAATGTACCTAGCATCTGTGTAGGTGTTATGCCAAGAATCCCTCTAGGATCTAGTCCACCCCATTACCTGAGAGTTTAGAGAATGTGGGACCCCGTCCTGGTCTCGAGTTGGACACCCCGCAAGAGATGTTAGACCACTGCTAGCTGGAGCGTCTGCATGCAGGAACCTCAGCGTCTCTGGTCAGTGTGTCAGCCGGGAAGTCACGGTCTCCTCTTTCTTCCTAAGCAAGATGTGTTGTATATATACCCATAGGTCTCCCCAGGGGTCCTACCATGCTGTGTTACTGTGTCGGCCTAAAGGATGACGTCGGGCCTGAACTCCATACAGAGATATTATACAGGAGATGGTAATACTACTGTTAGTCCTGCTGTGCTTCCAAGAAGCCTCATGCATAATGTATGAGAATCGAACCAGGGAAAAACCAGCGTTCTGGATGCAGTGTCATATCTAGGTAAAAGGTCAGTGCCTAAGAACCGTTATGTATTTAATGTAGGGACGGATGTAGGTGAAAGGTTGCAATGTTACCTACGCCTATATAGGGTACCTATAAGGAATATAACACCCACTCCTCTTCCGAATGGACGACATATGTAACCTATTACTGTACTACTAATATGACTAAATAGCGGTACGCGCAAAGTTTATAAAAACATCTCTTGAACTAAAATGTTTAAAAACTTCTAAAAAAAAATTAAAAACTTAAAAACGATTTCTTTTTTTTTTTTAAAGTTTGCAAGCCCTAGCTCTAAAATGTCCATTGGTATAATTCGGATCACTATAAGCATTATAAAGCCATGTATGCCCAAAAAATGAAAGGAATGTCTATTTAGTTCCATAGTTCCAAATTTGAGCTTTGTTTAAAAAAGGGTGAATTTTTTCCCAGCACACGACGAGCCAAATGAGTTCAAATGTTTATGTGTCCTGGCTGGTAGACGCAACATTTTCGTTGCTTGCTTCCGTAGTAGACGGCCCCTGTAGCACCTCACAGAGCACATCAATTGAGCACAGATGTTCCACGCTGTCCACAGCTGGTGCTGGGGCAGCTTGTGCGACGTCCAAAGCCTGGGTGTCAGAGGAGGAGCCGGTGTTCAGACCAACAGGTGCAGTTACAACCCCTGGTGGCTCAAGGAATGCCGCCATCAACATTGGAATACGCTGAGGACACTGAAGAACATGGGCCGTTATCGGGTCCAGTAAAGCATTCAAGTCCGGTGGCGCACATGATGGAAGTGTCAAACAAAGGTCTAACACACATTCTTCTCCGCAAAACAGGCATCGGAGGACAGGTAAGATGCAATCTATCCAGACCAGTCGAAATGACAAGAACCAAGATTCACTTAGTTCTCTTAGGCGAGGCGTGCCTAGAAGTTGTACCATGCGGTCACGGTATTTACGCTCCAGGAGTGTTCTTTCCATCGCCTTGGTGACTGGGACGTCCATTGCGTAGCAAATAGAAAACGATCAGGATACCTGCTATTAGAAACAGGATCAGCGGAAGTCCTCCAAAGATGCTTCCGAATACGGAGTGTATGAAGTTTGGTATAACTCCAAGTACCGTCTGAAAGGTGCTCAGAAGTCCAGAACCTATGGTCTTAAATAGGTGGACAATGCCTGTCGCATCAGAAATGTTAAAGATACGATTCACCATTTCTGTGAAATGGAAAGGGCAGTTAGTATGAATGAGCGCATGTATCTCTGCCGAGGACTTTGCAAGTTGAAGATCAAAAGTCTCTCGAGCGGAGGATGAGGGCACAGACTTCTGTAGAAGCATGGCTTTCATTCTGCTTAGAGTATCAAACCGTATTAAGGAAACATTCAGTGAAGGCCATAACGGCGCCTCCCTGACTGTTTGTGTCGGTGGAAACAATACTTGCATACAACAAGTAACCCTGGAGCTCACGATTACCAGATATGCGATGCCCGGGAGCATGCCACAGCAGCCTTGACTGTTCAGCATCAAGTAACTCCCATTTGAAAGTAGCCTGAATGCTGGAGTAATCACTGCAGCTGGGCACCCTTCAAATGACAGGACAGGTTTGCTACAGAACCATTACAAGCCCCGTGCAACATAATATCCTGGCATATGAGTGATCCACTTAAAGCGTTCTCACAGTTTGTACCGCTTAGAAACACTTCTCGATCCCCACTCCGGCATCAAAATCTGTATGGTAATTCCCAAGATTCCTTAATGTATTCCTTACCGATTTCTTCATATCTGCCTGCCTGCTTTTGTTCAAGGCAATATTGAAACTGAAAAGTAGTGACCGGTAGAGTTATGTGGCCATGGATTAGCCATTCTGTAGACGGCGATTGTGCCACTGTGAATGGTAATCTATCCAGTTTTTCGATACCCAGCATTGTATATTTTGCTCCCCTTTGTGCCATTTCTATCTGTTTATCTGTTAGATTGTATTCAGAAAACAGAGACTTGCTGTTGATAAAACACCAAGGCACGTAGCCTGCACGCAAAGATTGCAGCGTCCAGCATAACAACATAATAGAACGTAACTGTGATTGCCCGTGTTGTAATATGGCCAAATCTTGTTCTAGTATGTCTATCGCAGAAGATACAATGTTGCCTAAGGAATATATCCTGGAGGTCAATGTAGTTAACCCATTGTCTACCACTGCTAGAGATTTTTCTAGATTTATACGGTCTATTTCCCGTAACCTCTCTGCGGCCTCTTGTTGGGATATTTTCCAAAATTACATTGTAGACAGCATAATAGAAACGTTTCTGACGTTGCTTCCTGGGACCCATTAAAAAATCCCTAAGATCCACATCCTGTGATAGTAAGGATAAGTGTTGTTTCACCTGTGTGAGTGTTGAGGTTTTTAGCCAATCAAGGCACAACTTCCCAACACTGTAGGATGTCACTACCCCCAGATGTTGTCTCTGTACATAACTTGGATCTGGCCTATGGATACTCAACCCTTCGGTTTTACCCATGAATCTTGCCTGACAACTATTAGTGTCTGTGGGGGCGCTAGAGGGCGCACGGCAAAATGGCCGCACTGCTGTGAGGCTCTGCCCGGCCGAGTTGAAATCCGCCCATCATCTGCTGCCTTACGGGTCAAATTGGCCCACAAATCACGGGAGTGCTTCCCGGAACCCAGGTGACAACTTATGGCGAGGTTGCTGGACCCGTGGCGCTGCTGAACACGCGCTGGCGGCGACTCCAGATGTGGACGCTGCGACCTGGAAAATGGCGGCCGCCGTTGGGAAATAGGCCTCGCTGGGCCGTTGCGCTGTGCAACCACCTTGCGGCACGTTGCCTCCTGTGCTAGCGACGCCTGGTGCCGGGCACTGCTGAGGCGGCGGACCTCCCCTGGTGACGCCGAGAGATTAGCGAAGGAGCTGTGCGGTGGTGGAGCGGAGGAGTGATCGACTGCGGAGCCCAACGCAGCGGAGGCAGGACCCGGCGCGGACATTAGCTGAGGCTACTTTTGCTATCGGACGCCCGTCGGCGCCGGTTGCGGTGAGTGGGGTGCGCGGCTAGGCCTGGGCTCCAGCTACGTAGGTGGGTGCGGGCCCGGGCCTGGGCTGCGGCCTGCAAGCTGTGGCTGGCGCGGGGCGCAGGGAGTCTCGGCTGTTTTTGTAGCGGAGGAGCCGCGGGCGAGATCGCTGTCTGCTTGCTGCCGCCTGCGCATTGGGCGGCGCTGATTACCGGCCTTCCTGGGAGTCTGCAGCGGATACATCACTGGCTCAGTGTGAGATCTTTGAGCCCCGTCACCACTCCCTCTTGACTTACTTGGCAGGCTAGTGCTGGAGGGGTCCCCTATACTGGCTGGGGTTTGAGGCCTGGTAAATGACGCTGCAGCCTTCCTACCCCCCTACTGTGCCTATGTTCTGTGGCGCCAGCAGAGCTGCCTGAATTACTTGGGGCGCCGTGCCGCGCCGGCGGCTGGCTGCCGCATAGTAGTGGCACACCGTTGGGGGCTACACCTCGATCGCAGGTTGGGCTGCACTGGCCTTGATACCTTCTGTGGGGGGTGCACTGGTGTAACATGGGGAAAACGGATAAGTCGCAGCCACGCCTGACTTTTGACCTGCGCAAGCCCGCAAAAACTCCACAGAAGGCAGCCTCTGATTCGGAGGCAGATGCGCAAGCGGACGGCCCTCCCATGCTGGAACCCACGTTGCTAGCCATGCAACACTCTCTACAAGCCATCGAGGGCACGATGGCCTCGGTCAACCACCGCCTTGACCACGCGTCCTCCCAGTTGGAGAAACAAAATGCGCGCATGGGGGAGGTGGAGCAGAGGGTGTCGGTCACTGAGGATGGCTTGAGCACCGTGGCAGAGAAGGCGCTGAACATGGAAAAAGTACTAGCCCTAATTCAAGCCAAAAATGAGGAGCTGGAAGCGCGATCGAGGCGCAGTAATATTCGTATTACTGGGCTGCCGGAGTCCACAAATGTGGGGAAAATGGAGACGTATATTGAGGGCCTGGTTTCGGAGATCTTTGGGTCGGAACACCTTTCCAGAATGTTCATTGTGGAGCGAGCCCACCGCTCACTGGCTGCCCGCCCGGCCCCGGGCTCCGCCCCACCCCATTATTGCCAGGATCCTCAATTACAGGGACCGGGACACTATCTTAAGGCTGGCCAGAGAGAAGGGTCCGATAGTACATCAGGGCAACGCTCTCTCCTTTTTCCCTGACTTTACGGTGGCAGTACAAGCGGCCCGCCGTGAATTTGGCTTGATCAAAAAGCTCTTGCAAGCAGATGGGTTTATCCAGCCCGTCTCCGCATTGGCGGGGATGGTAACTGTAAGATTTTTTCGTCTCCCAAGGCCGCGATGGAGCACGCCAAGCAACTGAAGCGACGGAGACAAGAGTCTGGTACTGCCCCTGAGGAGGAGTAGGAACAGCGCGCTTTGAACACTCTCTCGAACTGGCACATTTACTAAGTTTCTTAGATTGTATTCTGTATGCTGGGTGCCCAACTATACTGGAACCTGCTGATTGTATGTAACATGTGTCATTATGCCTCAATGCTGGTTACGTTTTTCTCTCCCTGCGCCGCTGTCTTAGAGGTTCTCCTCTCCCTAGGTTCTAATGATATCTTGGACTTTACGTTACTGGTTTCGGAAGGGAGTCCCTCGATATTGGCACTACTTTGTTGAAACTCTTAAGGACTTGTTTGATGTATGTCCCTATGGGGTGTTTGCTAAAGCTGGGGCCGCTGCGCTCGTCTACATCTGTGCCCGCAGACATGGGCAAATTCCTGTATTGGCATCTAGTAGACCTGCTCGGCCACCTCCTCTCTGCTGGAGGTTAGTAGCACTCAGTGCCCCCCGCTAATGGGTGCACCCCAAAGTTGTGCTTTGCTTGTTGGGATTGGGGGGGGGGTGGAAGGGCTGGGCTTTGGGATGGCTTTGGCGTGTTGGGGAAGCTAAAGTGGGTGGGGGTGGGGGTGTCCGGGGTTGGGTAGGCAGAATGCTGTGGTTCATTGCTCGGACTGTTAATGTGTGGGTAGGCACTTGCTTTTGGTTCTTCTTGGTGTTCATTGTCCACTCTCATGTTTCTGATGTCCCACTATGGCTAGCCGGCCACAATGACTTCTGTACTTAAATTCCTTACCTGGAATGTTCGTGGCTTGAACACGCCTAAAAAGATCAGATCAGTGTTTGCATATTTAGATCGTGTGGGTGTGCAAATTGCCCTTTTGCAGGAGACACATCTAACCCGGGATTCAGCTGGCAAGATAGGTGCACGCTGGTCGTGTGTGAAGGTTGCCTCTTCCTTCTCTAGCTACTCTAGGGGTGTGCTTATCCTGGTAAAAGGGGTGTGCCCTTTACTGTGATCAAATCTGAGACGGATGACTGCGGGCGAGTGGCGATGGTGCATGGGCGCTTGGGTGGTGAGAGTGTATTGATAGTGAATGTCTATGGTCCGAATGTGGACGACCCCTCATTTTATTCTGATGTGTGGCAAAGAATATCGCAGTTCCCCCCGGCCGCAATTGTGTGGGGGGGGGATTTTAATCTGTGCCTGGATGCAGCAATGGATAGGGAGGGTAGTGGTGTGTTGCGGCCCAAACTTGCGACTGACATGCTGTTGGGTCTGTTGGATACGGGTCAACTAAATGATATTTGGCGCTCCCGGCATCCAGCTGGCCGGGAGAGCACTTTTGCTTCCGCGGTCCACGGTTCCTGGTCCCGCATTGATTTTTGGCTAGTCTCGGAGCAGGTCTGCAATTGGACGACGGCGGTGTCGCATGAGGCACGTACTCTGTCGGACCATTCCCCTGTACTTCTTGAACTGCAGCTCCCTGCCTACCAGAGACCGCCCTTTGCATGGAGGCTCCAACCTTCAGAGCTAAAGGACCATGTTTCTCACCAGACCGTCGCTGAGGCAATTAAAAATTATTTTCGGGAAAATGAGGGATCTGTTGACAGCGCGGGCATGCTCTGGGAAGCTTTTAAAGTTACTATAAGGGGATCTTGTATTGGGGCCCAATCCGGTATCCTGCGAGACATTCGACGTAGAATACGGAAGTTGGCATCTGACATCTCTCAGCGGGCGCGCGAATTCGAGTCCGATCCTTCTACAGCTAAACTTGCGGCTATGAGGGAGCTTATTTTGGAGCATAATGATGCGGTGGATCAGGAGCTGTCACATTGCTCCAGATGCAGGATAGCGCGATACTACGGGGAGGGTGGCCGTCCTGGCCGCTCGCTCGCACAGAAGATATCGGAACCGTGCAGTCAAGATAATATTGCTGAATTGCTTGATGAAAATGGGATTGCCTGCCATTCGACGGTGGAGCTTTGCGACACCGTATTACGGTTCTATACAAGTCTCTATGCCACTAGAGAGTCTCCATCCGCAGCGGAGATAGATGCCTACCTTGACGATATAGCACTTGGATGGTTATCCCATGCACATCGGGAGTACCTCGTACAACCATTCGGAGTGGAGGATGTCAAGGAGGCCATTATGTCCTTACCAACCTGTAAAGCTGCAGGACCCGATGGGCTGCCTGGCGAATTTTATAAAGCCTATGCATCGGACTTAGCCCCTCGGCTCCTAGCTGTGTATGCAGAGGCCTATGAAAATGGGGCATTGCCGCATTCCCTCCGGGAGGCTCTGCTTGTCACCCTACTGAAACCAGATAAGCCCCCGAATCAGTGCGGGTCATACCGACCTCTATCCATCATTAATATTGACACAAAGATTCTCGCCAAAATGATAGCTACCAGGTTGCAACCTCTAGTCCCTCTGCTGGTGTTACCTGATCAGTCTGGCTTCGTCACTGAGCGCTCCACGACACACAACTTGCGTACGCTCTTCGCCACGTTACACTATTTTGAGCCTGATTTCCAGGCGGTGGCTGTGTTGCTCGACGCAGCAAAAGCCTTTGACTCTCTGCAGTGGCCCTTTATGTTTGCTGTGCTGGGTAGGATGGGCTTCCCCTCCTTCCTTCTGCAATGGCTTAGGGTGCTATATAGCGGTCCGGTGGCTCACGTTCGGGTCAATGGGTGGGTGTCTTCACTGTTTAGTATTGAACGGGGTACGAGACAGGGTTGCCCTCTGTCCCCTATGCTTTTCTCTCTGGCCCTAGAGCCCCTCGCCTGCAAGCTGCGTCAGAAACACGCCGCGGCGGCTCTGCGGTTCAGGCTGCGGCCTTTAATTGTCTCCCTTTACGCAGATGATATGCTGCTTTATGTCCGCGAGCCTGCTACGCACCTGTCCGCGCTGCTACGAGAGTATGTACAATTTGAAAGATTCTCTGGCCTGGGGATTAACTGGTCAAAATCTGTAGTGTTTCCACTAACTGCGCAAACAACTGAGGTGGAGGTGGACTTCCCGTTGACTTGGACATCTGACCCTGTCAAATATCTTGGAGTTTGGGTGCACAGGGATCCGGCTGTGGTTGTCTCTGAGAACTATGGTCGCACGGTTTCGCGTATATCTGAACAGGCTGCGCGATGGGCACATTTACCTCTATCGCTAGCGGATAGACTTGCCGTCGTGAAGATGGTCTTTCTACCTAAACTGTTGTACTTCTTCGTTAATATCCCTATCAAATTAAATGTTGCGCTGTTCCATACGCTGCAGTCAGCGCTTTTAACGTTTGTGTGGGGTGGTAAGAAGCCCCAGTGCCGGTGGGATCTGCTGGTGCTGCCATTTGACCGTGGCGGCTTTGAGGCCCCTGACTTTCGCCTTTACTATTTATGTGCGCAAGCGCAATTCGCACATTATTGGCACTTTCCCCAGCGCTTTCAGCCTCATGTGGCGATTGAGTAGGATGCTGTTTTTCCTCTTCCGGTGCAGGCGGTTGCTCTTTCTGGTGGAGCAGGTGGCCCACGCAATGAGATCAACCCCACGCAGTGGGCGTGGCGAATGCTGCGCTACGGGCTCGACTTTCCTATTTGTATGCCCCACTAGTACCACTAGCTTCACATCCCGATATCTCGGCGACTGCCAGGAGAGAACTTGCAGCAGCGGGCATCTCCAGACTGGGCGACTCTTACACTGGCGGTCAATTTAAAAATTTACGGAAGGCGCAGAATGGTGCAGATCGCCCTTTTATGTTTAATTTTACATATGTCCGGGTCCGACAAGCTATCCGTGCTGCGTACCCGAACTATCCTGCCGAACCCACCACTCTGCGGGCGTTACAGGTGATGCTCTCGGGAGCGTCCCGGAGGGGTCTAATTACCAAGCTCTACAACGCCTCGCTGCGTGAGCGGGAGCAGGAGGATTCCCCCTCTTATGTGCGTTGGCGAGCAATGTTGGGCACCCCTATTGCACCGGAGGCTTGGAGGGAGTGCTGTCAGCTCACGGGCCGCCTCACAGCTAATTGTGACCTCAGAATTATTCATTTTAAATTCTTGCATCAGGTATATTACTCCCCCTTACAACTACACAAATATGGTTTAAGAGAGACTGCTAATTGTGTGAGATGTGGAGCTCCTGATGCAGACTTTCTTCACGTAGCCTGGGTGTGCCCCGGTGTGCTTGCGTTCTGGACTGCAGTGACGACCATGCTTACGGATGTTGTGTCGGAGCCTGTGTGCTGTACTCCTGAGATGTGCTTGCTGAGCCACGTCAAACCTCTTAAGCCCTGTAACAGGCGTATAGTTGCAATTTCTACCCTTTTTGCAAAAAGGGCGGTCGCGCAGTGCTGGGGAGCCAAGGCAGTACCCACTGTTAAAAAATGGCTTTGAGACTTACTGTACTGCAGGGACCAGCTTCGGATATATGAAGAAGAGCTGCCTGAGTCATCCCGTCCCAAGGACTTTTGGGCCCCCCTTACAGTATATCTGATGTCCCACTCTAATCTGTTATGAGCGTTTGGCATTCCTGGGAACTGGGTTCACTAGCTGTCATGGCAATTGCTGCTCCCTTACGGGACATTGACATAGGTGTGTTCATGTTTTCTGGCCCATAGATGTGGACTGTATATGAGAACCTTTATCTGTATTGCTTCCCACCTTACATGTGATGTTCTTTCGCATTGTCCGAAGTGTTCTGGAATTATGATATTGCTCTGCCTGGGAGGGAGGAGGAGGGGGGGGCGTTTGTGGGAGTTAATGTAACCTTCCTGATTTCATTAATTTGCATACTTGCCTGTGTATCTCGCTTTGAATCTGAGCACTAAAATCAATAAACAAAATAAAAAAAATAAAAAAAAACTATTAGTGTCTGTGTGCCAAATCAACAATTTTCTCCAATCGGGGTCTGATCTGTTGTATTGTATAATGTCATCTACTGTAATCTCTTTTTGTGATGTTATATTGTCCTCGGTGTGCATTGGAGTTGGCACCCGAGGTGTGTTCAAGTCCTTGCTCTTAGCTAGTCCAAGGCAAGACGTCTGTTGCACTGTCTCGTTCAAAAACATGATTTGTTGAGGGATGAGGTATGCTCTAAACAAGGCTTCTGTCCCCTGTACCTGCCATTCCCTAGTACCCCAGACTGATTTTAGGTCCATGGTGTCTTTCCACAAGTCGAAACCTTGTTCAGACAACTGGGCAATAAAGGAAGCAGAGTAAATCTGTTTGGTGTTTGTCAACATATTTTTCTGTGCTGATGTTGGTGCAACGTTATAATAATATGAGGCTGGGCCAGACATTTAAACCCCGAAAAATATGGAAACTTCTGTGTAAATGTTTTTGAACTACCTTTCGGTGGTGTTGGACAATGTTCCCACTGGTGGTATGTGAACACATTTCTAGGATTTGCAGATTTATGCAAAAAATTATGACCATAATGTTGATAACAATACATACTCTCGAAATCTGATGTGCTTTCCAATGTTTCACTATTAGAAAACGCAGCAGATTTTTCCAAATCAGAAAACATGTTATTAACAGTTTCAAAATCCCAATCATCGGAAAATGTACTCGAGGTAATGATATCACTCAATGATATTTTAAATAAATGAGGAATTTTTAAAATTTCAGTCGGACCAAATATATTGAAATGAACCTTGTCCCACACTATACCATCAGGTATAGGAACTGCTGTAATGTTCACTGATGACAAGTCTGTTTGTTCTCGATGAGATGATTGGTGTGGTTTTAAAAGTAAGTTCACCTTTTGGGCTGCAGAGCTTTGTCGAATGTATTTCCCATTAATAAGCATACTAAAAACTATTACCAAGCCTACCCAGAAAAGAAAGAAAAGTATCCCGGTGATTATCCATAGTTCTACCCACGGTGACACCAGGTAAGTCTTTTTAAGAAAGTTCAGATAGTCTTTTACTTGCTGTTTGCGTGATTTTTTGGCTGGCGTCGTTTTCGGTTCACTTGGATCCAAAGAAAACATTTCAAAGTTTATGAAGTAGCCAGAAGCAGTTCGATCAATTGTTGGAATTGCATCAGGATTCGTAGAAATCGTGGTCTGCTCTTGTTGAGGCATGTTGACGTAGACATCTGTATTTGGTCTAATCGCAATTTGTCTTTGATTTTGAGTTTGATTTTGAGTTTGATTTTGAAGTTGAGCTTCAGGTTCTAGAGGAACGAGTTCCATAGCATTGTTGCTTAGTCCTTCATTCCGTGTTGGAGGCTCTTCGAACCTGATGAGTCTTTCCGTTTGAACTTCTTGGATTGTAGCGAGAGGAGGGCATCTGCTACTTTGGAGTCCACGTGGCCTACTGCTTAGTATCGGCCACATAGTGTGGTTTGATTAGGTCGATTGAGACTAATCTTTTCTCCTTTTTTCCGGCAAGAGCCGGTAGAAGTACAGTTCTTGTTCCTTCAATTGCTAGGACCGGTACAGGCTCTCTGTATGATGGCCCAAATTCTTTTTTTGTCCGCTATCTTCTCTCTGACCAGATCCCCGAGCTTTGGGATCCAGACAGGTCTTGCCGTGACTGATTTGGCTTCCCCAGTGGCGGTCTGCCTCAGATGGACATTACTCTGTTGTGTCCTGGATTCATTTAGATCCTGTAAAACAGCCAAACGATCATGGATGTCAAAAGGTTTTTCATCCGCCACTGTGCCTTCACCATCAAGATCAGGTACCCACATTCTTGTCCCAAATAGGACCTCAAATGGAGTGACACCCCCTAGAGAACTTCTTGGCATGTTGTTAAGTGCACGCTGAACTCCATACAGATGTTTTACCCAACTTTCACCTGTGCCTAATACACTAGCTGTTAAAGATTGCTTTAAGTCTCGGTTTTTCCTCTCCACTACCGAATTTCCCTCGGGATGGTACGGAGATGAGTACCACAATGCTACACCCAATCCTTGCATGACCTCCTTGTAAGCCCGAGAGCTAAACGCAGGGCCCTGGTCAGAATGTAATGTGCCAATTGCGTATGTCCGTATGAAGACTCGCAAATCTTTTATAACAGTTCGAGCGTCAGCCGAGCGCTGGGGCCACACCCATAGGAATCTCGAGCAGGAATCCACTGCAACCATGATATACTTGTAAGCCCCTTCACATTTTAAGGGGCCGCAGTGGTCCAGGTAAGTGCACGCGAATGGTCAGTCTGATGCTGTTTAATAATGGGACTTGTGCTGGGCGAGCTACGGTGGCTCCATTTATCTGTTGACAGATATCGCAGTTTAAGATGAAGTCTTTGGTCTGCTTTGTTAATCCTGGCCACCATTAGTTTTGTTTCAGAAAAGAAACTGCTGCCGCAGCTCCTGCATGTACAGAACCCATCCCTTCATGTGCTGCTTGAATTAAACCTAACCTACGATCCATGTTTGGAATTACTCTATCCCCCACTCCAGCAATTTGAGCAAACGGAATGATATTGGCATCTAACTTGTAGGAGTACTTGAGTGGAAACCTTTTTGGTACTGCTTCGCTGTTTTTGCGGGTTGCATTAATAGCTACCATAATCTCACAGTCTATTCTCGTTTTAGAACGAGTGATTGCAGCTACGGAAGCCGTGCATACAGCCCCTTTGCGGCTTCATCAGCCAATAAATTCCCTTCAACGTAAACGCCATCACGCTGATGACTCAGTGTATGTATCACGTGAGCCCTCGGTAGTTCGGTTTTCAACTCCACTACCTGTTCCCATAGCATTTTATGCTTAATTGTGCCACCTTTTGTGTCTTTGAACCCGTTCTGAACCCAGTACTGCAAATATTCATTGTAAGACTGCACACAGTAAAAGGAATCGCACACAATTAGTGTGGGGAATTCTCGATCCGTATTCACTAGTGCCAGTATCAGCACTTTTAATTCTGCCAACTGTGCCGTGCAGTCACCTAGAGATTGCTTTTTTGTGCAACTTGGGTGGAACTTTCCATCCCGCATGCAACCTTTAACGATTGCATATGCTGCGCTATATTGTTGCTTACTCCCTATGGCCGGTTGAGCAGATCTGTCAGTGTAAATGATATATTCATACTGATCTAGAGGCATTATTTCGTTTGGAAGAGGATATTCTTGTTCGTATTGCAGGAATGCTTGTGTCTTTAAATTTGGGTCGTACCTGTATTCTACATCTGTTGCAGTGAGAGAATTAGCCCATTGTATCCATCTCGGATGTAAAGCTTTAGCATTAGGAACGCTTGCCTTTGTCGCAGCCTCTAAGGCTGGAACTGGAATTACTACTATTATTTGTTTCCCCTGAGCCAGTGCTCTTTCTCTCACTACAGCAGTCTGTACTGCTGTCAGAATCTTTTCTGTAGATGCGAAGCGCATTTCAGCATTTGTGTACAAATGTGATTTGTATGCAATTGGTACTGTCTCACCCTCATTATATGTTAGATAGGTGTACCCAGATTGACCCGCAACTATATGGATCACCAGGTTGCGTACGTTTACGCGTGTCTGTAAATGTTTGGAAGCTATCATGTCAGCTTGTAAGGAACGAAGTGTATCTGTATGTTCCTGTGTCCATTGTTTTACTGAAAAATCAGGTTTTATTAAGTCGTAGAACGGTTTTACTCTTTCTGCGTAATCCAAAATGTATGTTCTACCAAAATTTAGGAATCCCAGAATAAACTGTAAATTTTTCAATGATTTTGGAGGTTGGAGCAGCGCACATTTTTCTAAAAAATGGCTGCCAGGCTTTTCCCTTCACTTGAAAGCTCATATCCTAAAAACAGGACACTGAGGTGGGCAATTTTTGATTTTTTTAAAGTTGAATTTGTAGCCCTCAGATGCAAATCCCCAAATTTTGGTATTCACTCTGTTCAAGTGCTCCTCTAGGTCATCGTCCGTTAGATAAATATCATCCACATAAGACAATGCCTCTTTGTCCAAAATTTCAAGTAACTCAGTTACCTTGGCCGAAAACAACCCCGGGCTGTTCTTATACCCCTGGGGGAGTCGACAAAATTGACGCTGGGTCCCTAGCGCTGAGAAGGCTGTCAGATATCTGCTTTCAGGCGCTATATTTTGGCAGAAAAATCCATTTGAGATATCAAGTGTTGTTTTATATTTTTTCCGCACAATGTTATTCATTAATGCGGCACTGTGTGCATTTTGGACTGCAAATGTCTTAGTGCAAGTGTTTAAATGTCTGTAATCTAAAACTAGACGATATGAATTGTCAGGTTTCATGACAGGAAACAAAGGATTGTTCATTGGTTAGGTGCAAGTTTCAATCACTCCCTGGTATTCAAGTTGATCTAAGATCTCCCTGACCTGTTTTTTAGCTTCTTGCTTTATTGGATACTGCCTCTGTGCAGTTGGAGTATTTTTAAAGGAATAATGTGGTGGGTTGAATCCTCATCCCATCCAACATGGTTTTTGTATAATGCTGGAGCCTGGGCTACCGCCCACTCCTGCGCATATGTGTGTTGCAAGTGCCTGGGAATACGGTCTGAGAAGGCCGGAAGAATTACCGTTTCTCCTTTAGGGCAATCCATGACGAATGCTGGTGGCCAATATTGTTCAGCTAATAAAATATCATAGCCAAACGTCAGGTTCACCCAAAAGAGACCTCTTACTGTTCTACATTTGTCCCCCTCCATTTGGAGCGTTATTTCATATTCTTTATGTGGGACACTTACCCTAGTATCTGGTGTTTCTACCGTGATATAATCATTCAAGTCCGCTGTCACCAGAAATTCCTTCAGGTTCTGGCGAGCTATTGTTACTTCTGCTGCACTATCTAGCATCGTCAGAGCCCATTCCCCATTCAGTAGTCGAGTCCTCAGAATTCTGGGCATGTCTGATCTTTAGACCTGCAACTCTCTTCTTTTTGAACTGTGGCTTTTGCTTTGGTTTCTCTTCTTTTTTAGAAGTGTACTCTTGAGCGTGCTGCTTGTCTCTGGACTTTGTACGCTCTTCTTGTCTTTCTGACCGTCCTTCCCTCTCTGAGTTTTTCGATGAACACTGAAAGGAACGAGAGGAACGTGTATCAGTATCCTGATACCTGTCAGGTTTCCTAATATTATCCCTATTCCTAAGGTTGTACCTCTTTTCGGAGGGCTCCTGTGGAGGAGATCTACCTTGGGATTGTTTTCTTTAAAACATTGTTGTTTTTTATTGTCCCACTTTTTCTTAGTGGAAGCAGGTGTCTGCTTAGAAGTGTCCTTTTCATGACTGCCCATCAGTTGGGGTTCCCACCCAAACTGTCTCTGCCTAATTCTGCATATGCAGTTTCAATTATTTTGGGTAGTTCGTGTTCCTGTTCTAAAGGATCAAACTCCCTCAGGCGTTGGCGGATGGCCACTGAAGCTGCTTCCCCCTTAATGTTAGCTAGTATTATGGCTGATACCTGGGCATAGTTACCTAGTAACTTCATCCCTAAGTTTAGGGCAGGTTCTGCTCCGTACTCATTTTGTATCTGTCTCAATACATCAGGTACTACTGCTAATGACGGTATACCATGAGTTCTGGTATAAATGGCAGGAAAGACTGTACCCCAAGTGGTACAATCCTCTAATTGTGGTGTTCTCCCCATGGGCAAACAGATTGTTAGCATTCTGTGTTTTTCATATGGGGTAGTATTCGGGAATACTGCCTCTAGCTGCGTTATTTTCTGAGCTACCCAGAATGGTATTTGTTCACGTTTTGTGGGCATTTTATCCATCACTGCGTGTAATGTTTGTGGTGTAATTTTAGTTGCTGTACCCTGAATTTGAGTTCCATTTGTTGCAACTATTGCTGGTTGGACTGTAAGTGTCCTCATGACGAATTGCGTCAAGTTCCTATAGATTTTTATTAAATCTTTATGTTGTATGAGTAAGTCTCCTGGTGGCATTGTGTCAATGTCAGGATGTGGTGTGTAGGCCGCTAAAATTGGCCATGTTGCCCCTTCTCTTCCAAGCGGGCCGAGTCTTACTCTTCTTCTTATGTGGGGTAGGGCACCTTTAAACCAGTATAAATGTTCCTGGTATGGGAGCAGAACCTCTATATCCTCAAACAGATAATATTCCGCTGGTGCATCTCCTTCCGTGTAGGAGTGAAATGTTTTTGCTCTTGCATTTGCTGCTGGGAATGTAACCCACAAATAAAATACCTCTGTTTTGTTTGATTTGTGTGCCTCAATCACGAAAACTACTATGGCACCCCTAGCTGATAAACCATGCGCTAGTAGTTTCAGGGTGACTGTATTTCTAAAGTTTGGTGCAATTTGTATTGCGGCTGCATCGTCCTCATCTGTGAGGGGCAGATTTTGTTGCATTGGGTCTAGTTCTTCGTTATTTCTGTCCTCAGTCATTTTGTACAGAAGACGTTTTTCAAGGGAACTAAGATAAGGTGTTTTTGCACAATTTAGGTACAATGTGTCCTTCAAGCTTGATTAACCACCAGCCAATAAATAGGATTTTTTAGCCTACTCAGCTGTGGCGGAGTTTGTGCCCACCCACTCCAGACGTCTCTGGTGTTTTGTGAGTAGGGATCTCCGAGAATAGCACAACTGAACTACTCAGATTCTACTGTTAAATAAGTACCCAACGAACGTTGGCGGCGACATGTCGTGAAGTTCCTATATTACCTATACTGGATCTGCACGTAACATAAACTGTGAGATTGGCGGCGGACGGATTCCGTGCACCCCCACCAGATACGTTAGCCTGCCTGTATTAGCTAGCTCACAGTGCCACTATAATCTCCTCTTATCACGGAGAGAATAGATTCTGGCAACCTCAGAACATGACAACCCTGATCCCTCAGAATCGTGGAAACAATATACTACCTTTCGCTCAGTCACTCAGGCTCACTTAGTTTGTCTCAGAGAGATACACAGAATAAACAGTTGGGGCGTTTCAACAAGTATTTATTGAACAGTTGTTATTCGAGTGTAGAATAGATGAGCTGCAACAACCGTTAGACAGTAGCAGAGATATATGATTAGCAATACTATGAAAGTAAAGGGATGGTATAGTTCTACCATCTTGCAGAAATAATGAATATATACATGTACATAAAACACATGATAAAAGGTGCGTACTCCTACGATGTCTCCCTAACTAGATGTACCTAAATGTACCTAGCATCTGTGTAGGTGTTATGACAAGAATCCCTCTAGAATCTAGTCCACCCCATTACCTGAGAGTTTAGAGAATGTGGGACCCCGTCCTGGTCTCGAGTTGGTCACCCCGCGAGGGATGTTAGACCACTGCTAGCTGGAGCGTCTGCATGCAGGAACCTCAGCGTCTCTGGTCAGTGTGTCAGCCGGGAAGTCACGGTCTCCTCTTTCTTCCTAAGCAAGATGTGTTGTATATATACCCATAGGTCTCCCCAGGGGTCCTACCATGCTGTGTTACTGTGTTGGCCTAAATGATGACGTCGGCCCTGAACTCTATACAGAGATATTATACAGGAGATGGTAATCCTACTGTTAGTCCTGCTGTGCTTCTAAGAAGCCTCATGCATAATGTATGAGAATCGAACCAGGGAAAAACCCGCGTTCTGGATGCAGTGTCATATCTAGGTAAAAGGTCAGTGCCTAAGAACCGTTATGTATGTAATGTAGGGACGGATGTAGGTGAAAGGTTGCAATGTTACCTGCGCCTATATAGGGTACCTATATGGAATATAACATTGCAACAGATCACCCTGTGTTGTGAAACCTACCGTGTTGCAATGCCTCAAGTCTCCAGTATATAGATAACCCCTGTGTTTAGGTAAACTAAGTTGGAGAATACGGGTGCATAATGCATTACATGTCTGGCGATTAGAAAACCCATTTGGAAGTAATCCTGGGCTAAGTTCACCAGTTGAGGCTGCCAGAGGTCAGCTTTGGTGTATGATAGAAAGAGCTTAAACATACACTTTTGGCTTCAAAGGGACTTGCAAAAAGCATGAGTCATCCAGACAACACCTTACCACTGTAGCTGGACAATCAGACAATAAAGTTGAAAATTAAGGGGCCCACAGCCCTTACTATTCAACCCTTGGATGTAGCTTGCCATATAAGGTCCCCAAGTAACATACCTAGGACCTGGAATTATTTCCTCAGCAGGTACAGCAGGAGGTTGGCAACGTAATACAAGGGGCGTGGAAGCATCATCATTTTGGGCAATGCAATGCAGCCTATAACCAAAATTTGAAGGGCTCTCCAAAAGATGATTTGGGCCCTTAGGACTGAAATCACCATGGTTTGATTCTCAAGTAAGTGGTGTTCAGAGATATAGATTCTGACTACTAAGAAGTAGAAGGTTGTGTCCTCTCAGTTGAGTACCCCACCTCCAGGCCTATTCCTACAGCGGGAGTATCTGGATGGAGAGGAAACAGGCAGTACTTGAGCCAATTATCCCGAATTCTTGAAGCTCTGCCGAATGTCTGGAGAGCATGTGCAATGTCACCATGATCTGAGCTAATGTCTATGATATAGAGTATCCTGTTGTCTGCGTATAGTGATATGGCATGGGTTCTGTGACCGAAATGAATACATCAATTGAACCCATCTTGATACATCTTGACAACCATGGGATCTAGAGCAAGAGAAGAGAGGAAAGGGGATAGTAGGCATCCTTGAAGGGCCCCTCTGTGAAGTTTGAAAGGAGTATACATGAGCCTGCAGACTCAAACCCTAGCTGTAGCATCAGTATAAAGAAGCTTAAAAAGCAGGATTATTTGTCTACCAATACCAAACTTGGTTAATAGCCTAACCAGGTAATTCCAGCCCAGGATATTAAATGCTTTTTCCAGGTCAAGAATCAGGCAGCTGAGCAAGACCAAGTCCTAGGAGCCATCTCCATACTTCTATAGAGTCTTCGAATGTTGGGGGATGTGTTTCACCCTGGGACAAAACCTGTTTGGCCTGAATGGGTTAGGTTGGGAAATACCTGCAGTATCTACCCAGCAATGATTTTGCTGAAAATGTTGTAGTCAAAGTTGAGAAACGCTGTTGGCTGGTATGAGGGGAGGCTTGGGGTGTTATGCTGCAGCTTTGGTATAGATGAGATTAAGGCCTCCTTGAGGGAAGGGGGTAGTCTGCCCTCCATTGCTGCAGCCTCATATAATGCAGCCAGTTTTGGAATAAGTAACTCAGAGTAGAATTCCAATGGGAATCCATCAGCCTAACATTTTGTCCGCAGCCAAGACTTGCACAGAGTCTCTGACTTTGTAAGCAGGTCTGGGGAATCCATCTTGTTCTTTAATTCGATAAGGACTGGGATAGCCACAGTTCTGCTAGAAACTCATCCACAGTGGTGTCAGAGCTGTGACTGCTAGTACCAAAATGTACACAGTGGTGTGAATTTCATATTGGGTGTGTACGGAAGCATCTAATGCTACCCGGAGATTGGAGATCGCTGCGGACACATGTTCATGCTTAATAAGCCACGCCAGTAGTCTGCTTCTTCTATCACCCTCATTGTGTGTTCTGGCAATATAGATAGTATAGTCAATGCAACTAAGCTGTTCATGTAGAGCAGAGTGCTTTGTGCATGCATCATTGAGTGCGTTTCTGAGGGCAAGATCAGATAGCTCTTTGTTTTTAATCTGGAGCACAGAATCTTCAACCACTTCCAATTCTTTCTAAATAGTTTTACCAGCTCCCACTACAGAGTGAATGCAATGGCCTCTTGTCACAACCATGAATGCTTCCCATTGACTGCTAAAACAGAAGCTTTCCCGCCAATGTCTTCAAAGCAGTTGTGAATTTTCTAAGAGTGGTGAGGAATGCTGAGCCACCTAGCAGAGAGTACTGCAGCTACCAAGTCAGAATGGGAGGACAAACTATATCTCAGTTCAGTCCAACTAGCAGTTGGTCATGGTCACAGATGAGTCTTCCGAGGTAGTCAGCCTGGGCAACAAGGGGGCAGATTGATCCATAGTATACTATCCGATCTAGGCAAACATAAATGTCATGGCAAACCTTTAGCATTGTGTGGCATGGCAGCTTGAGGGGGCGGAGGGGAGGATCTATTTAGCCTCACATCAAAAATACAATTAAACTCCCACCCAGCATCCAAGGTATAAAAAGACATTTAGCCAGTTGCTCTGATAATCTATTTAGGAAAGCGAATTACTCCAAGTTTGGAATATAGATGCTCCCCAGCAGAACTGGGTCACCATTCAGCTGTCCCTCCACCAACACATATATACTTTCCTTGTCCAGTGCTTTGGTGAGAGGATGAAAGGGACTCCAGGTCTTAACCAGGATAGGGCCTGTTCCTATGCATATATCAGGAAAGTGAGAACAGCAGTTAGGCCTAGGCTTTCAGACACTATGAGGACTATTTCAAATATGTGGTGTGCCATATTTTGCATATTCAACTTACAAGGTACGCTATAGGGCTGACCTGTTAATATATAAAATTAGATTTCCTTATATGGCAAATGCTTTTTCCCTTCCACGTGTCACTGAAGTGCCTTTAAACTGCATCCCAAAGATAGAAGCACAGCTGTGCTCCTGGCAGCTATATATTTAATATCTGAGTGATGTAAATATACACTACAGCCAACATATTACATTTACCTCTGATGCCATTGGTGGATTGTCTATGCCATTTACTATGGTCTTACAGGGAAATTAAATAAACCAATTGGGTAAAACCAATTTTACCAGAACCATTTCAGGACCTGAGCCCATACACTGTTGCACTGAAAAGCTGTGTCAGACCTTTAGTACTGGCAAAAAGTGGGCCCAAAAACTGTGAAATAATCAGGGTTCACCATGCAGAGAAGTGAAATATCATCCTCATCCCCATGTAAATGTATTGAGAAATGTTATACTGTAAAGTGTCGATATACCTCATGTCTTAATATAAAGCATCCTACTACTCAACAGTTTTTATGCGTTATAAAAATATTGCAAACAAAATATAGATAAATAAAAGTACATGTCCAACTTTTTAAATACACTGCACCCGGCCCTTTGGGCTGTCCAGGACCTACCTTAGGGATGACTTATATGTATTAGAAAGGAAGGTTTGGGCCTGGTAAAAGATTTATTTTGCCAGGTCGAAATGGCTGTTTAAACTGCACACACTGGCTCTGCAATGGCAGGTCTGAGACATGTTTAAAGGGCTAATTAAGTGAGTGACACAACCAGTGATTCAGGCCAGTAGTAACAATTAATTTACAGCCACTGTGCACATATAGTGTCACTTTACTAGGGACATACAAGTAAATTAAGTATGCCATGTGTGTATAAGTCAATGTTACCATGGTTTAGGGAAAGAGCAATAGTTAGCAGTAGTAAAATGTGCAGAGTCCTAAGGTCAGCAAAAACGAAGTTAGCAAAACAGGAGGTCTGAAGGCAAAATGTTAGAGAGAAACCATGCCACGGATGCCAGGTCTAATAGTATCCCTCCTAAACATTGACATGTTCTTCCATAGACTAGGTCCTCAATCCTTCCCTAAAACCCTATGCGTATGCAGTGCTACCTCAAATGCTGAAAACTGCTAATCAATATCATCACACAAAACAAAGCTAGGCACCAGGTTTTTGGGGATGTAAACTCTATTACCTCCTGCGGACACTGGATTGTCGCAGCCACCATTGCTGCTGGACTCTGCAGTTCGGCTTTTAAGTCCAGCTCCTTCTGACTCATTTCATGGTCCAGTAATATTTTCTTTTCTTCCAAAGCTAGCTTCCTTTCTTCCAAGGCCCTCTTGGCCTTCCTCTCTGCTAAGGCTCTTTCTGCCTCAGCCTTCTTTTCTGCCAAAGCCTTTCCCACTGTAGCCTTTTCCTCCTCTGCAGTTGCTTTCCTGTGCTCTGCAGCCAAGTTCAGCTGGGTTAGCTGCAGTTTGAGCTCTCTTTTAGCTCGCCTCAGTAGACAGGTTGTGGGAGAACACACTGCATCCTGATCTGGATCCAGCAGGGGACCTCACTTATGTGGGCCCTCCTCTCACCATTGGGGCCATGTTCAGGAGGTCCACTCCCTCCTCATCCGTTTCATCTTTCCCTTCCACATCATCTTCATCCTCCTCCTGTGCTGTAGAGTGCTGCTGGTGGGCCTCCTCCCAGGCCCTGTTGAGCCTTTTGCCCTACACAACTTTTGCCTCTACCTGCACACCTTTTTCAGCCTCGCTGCAGTTTAGCCATCAATGTTGTTGAGATCCATTTGCATGCTTGCAAAAAATACAGGGCCAAAATTATGAGGCGGGAATTCAATATAGAAAAAGAAAAAAGTGACCAATCAAAAATGAAAGAGAATTTTAAAAAAATGGATTCTGATTTCAGATTATCACAAGGGATTTTTGATTTTACACAAATCACTAAGTGGCAAAGTACAAACAAAACTGGATCTCACCATTGAATAACGTTATAAGCAGCTGGGTTATTAGTTAAGAGGGGTGGATGCCTCACTCAAATAATAAACGAAATCCTTGTCTGGGTGATCCACAAAAGTCACTAAATAAACCTGTGATTAACATTATTGTAGCTTGCTAGAAAAGCAGTCAGACTTAACTTATAGGCAATGTGTAAAGTATTTACGCAGCACTCAAACAGTAATAAAGTGAAAACACAAAACGAGAACAATACCAAACCAAATTAGAAAAATATAGTACATTTTAATGAATAAAATGACACAATAAATAGAGAAACCAGTAGAACTGGAGTTATGAAAGTATAAAGTTGTAGGTGAGAATAGCATCAAGAAGCACAATGCACCACTCAAGTTTATCTGGTCGTGCTCGATCGGTCAAAGTCACAAGTTCAGGCTAACTGCAATGGAATGTGGCTCGGATACTGGGACCAGGTTTATCCTAGTGAAGACTTTACCTTCTCTCAGTCCAAGTCCACGAGAGGAGCCTCAGCTAGAGCTGTACGTTGGCAAGGGCAGCAAGGAGATCCTTGTTGATGAGAGGAGCAGGTTGTCGCTGGACCTTAATGTTGGCAGGAGATGTGGGTGTCCGCTGTTTGGCACGAAGAGCAGGTTGCGATGTGAACTTCACATTGGCGGGACATGAGACGATTGTTGCTGACATGAGGAGCCCTCTCAGGGTTGCAAAGTGCCCCAAATGTCTGGATTTTCACCTGTAGCTCAGTTGTGAAGCAGGCAGAGTATACTCTGATGTCAGCCAAGGATCTAGGACCTGGGGGGCACCTCTTGAGGATCAGGACTCACTCTAGCAGAGGTTAGCAGCAGGGCTCAGGCAGGCCCAGTTGGTGGTAGTCAGCTAGGATGGTGCAGGGAAGGCCTCAGGTAGCTTGTTGTGCCCCTGTAGCTCAAACAGGAGGGAAGTCAACTTATCCTTGGAGTCACTTCAGGGGATCCTGGTTTCAAGGAAAGTAGGTCCAGTCTTCCTTATTCGGATAGCATGTCATTATTTCTTCTGAATCTTCCACAGGTTCAGGAGTGTTCTGTTGAGAGGTTCTGAGGGTGCCATTTTTATAACCAGTGCAAGACTGTGGGATGGGGTGCCCCCTTTTTCTAATCCTCCCCCTTTCCATTTTTGGCTCCAATCTGTCTAAGGGGACAAAGGCAGGCAGGCCTAGGTGTGAGCTGCATTTGCCAGTAGCAGGGTAGGCAGCCTTAGAAGTGAGGAAAGAGGTGAACACAGCCTTCAGGCTACCCTATGAAGGGAAACAGCGTTTACATCGCATGCGATATATTGCATGCGATTACAACGCCGTCGTTACAACGACCGTGTTGTTACAACGCAAACCATTACATCGCAAGTCGTTTCAACGACTTGCTGTAGGGGGCGCACTAAACTAAGGAATAGTATAATTTACTATTCCAACACCTTCCCTACTGTTGCACACACTGGAGTTGGAATAGTAAATTATACTATTCCTAAGTCCAGCGTGCCCCCTACAGCAAGTCGTTGAAACGACTTGCGATGTAATGGTTCGCGTTCTAACAACCCGGTCGTTGTAACGACCGCATTGTAATTGCATGTGATGTATCGCATGCGATGTAACATCGTATATTCCCCTATGAAGCTCAAGAAGGGCTGAGTACAACTCCCCAGCCTAGCCCATCCTGTTCAGGAGAGGAACACCCTGCACCACAATCCAGGCTCTTTTGTCCCCATGTCTGGAAGGGATACACAGCACACCACAGAAGAACCATTCACAGTCATGTGACCCTAGGCCAGTGGTCTTCAAACTTCTTCATGCTGTGCCCCGTGTTAAAAAGAAAAATCATCGACCCCCCTCAATTTTACACAATTATTCTATTAAATTGGCAATGTTTAAATATGTCTAAACATATTTAAACAATGCAGGTAATTTCTGTTAGCCCTTTTACACACACTCACAGTTAGGATATAAATGACAAAAGATGTTAGTGAGGCCCATTACAAAGTGTCTTGCAGCCGCTCATTTTTATCACTTAAAACACAGCTTGATGTTTCTCTTTGTTAGAGCCTGGCTCCCCCACTCCGATCACTTAAGGCTCCCATAGTGGGCCCGCCCCCTAGTTTGGGCACCTCTGCCCTAGACACTGGCAGAAAGGCACATATAGTTTAGGCACTTTCTAAAAGTGCCATTTTCAGAATAGTATCTTAAAATCGGACTTTGCCATTAAAGGGGATTTTAAATTTCAATTCAAATGAGTTGAACAAGCATTTCTCTATCCGTTCCCTAACTGTTGGCTAACTGAAGACATAATTTATTAAGTTTTATAAGGTAACCCGGTGTTATTCTGTGGAGAGATAACCTTGCTACAGTGAAAAATGACTTTAGGAGTCTTTCACTGTCAGGAAATATAAAACTAAAGCACACATGTCCTACTTTTCAATTACCATGCATCCTATCCTTTGGCCCTTTAGGGTTCACCTTAAGAGTGACGTATAAGTATTATAAATGAAGGTTTAGGCCTCCTGAAAAGGTTTAATTTGCCAGGTCAAAGTGGCAGTATACAGCTGCACTACAGGCTGCAGTGGCAGGCCTGAGACATATTTTACAGTGCTGCTGCAAACTAGTAGCATTTAATTTACAGGCTCTTGGTACATCTAGTACAATTTACTAAGTATTTATAAGTAAATTGAATAATTCAATTAGGTGTATACCAATTTCACCAGGTTTAGAAGAAAGAGCTCAAGCACTTTACCAGTGTTTAGCAGAAATAAAGTGTGCAGTATCCGAAAAGCCAGCAAAAACGGGTTCAGCAAAGAAAGACGAAAACCTAGGTGGACCCTGTAAAATGGGCCAGGTCCAACAATTTTCATTCACGTGTTCAAGCCTGTCTGCATCTCAATTGATGACCGTAATCCTGAAGCTGCTTTGTGCAGGACCCCTTCTCCACAGCAATTATTTCTTCCAAACAACCCACAAACACCTCTTTTACAGCTCATAAAGGGCTGAAAGAGTGAGAGTTTCTTGTCTTTTGAGAGGGTCAAAGGTTTCGGGGATCTAAAATGCAGGACAATGAGTGCGCCTTAGTGCATTTGTGTGGGCAGCTAGACATTAGCCATGATAGCAGGACAAAACCTGCACAATACGTCTACTTACAATTGGGCCCAGGAAAGGGGCCTGCACCTCTGGGCCCAATTGCAATGAAACACACCTCACTCTCAATTGGTTAGGGAAGGGGCACAAGAGAATCAGCGTGTGAAGAGATAAATGTAGGAAGCAGTGACCTACCTGTGGTGCACTGATTAGGGTTTCCATGTTGATGTGCTAAGTGCTGAGTCCTGGGCAGATGGCCACACTGCTCACGCCTAGAGCTGGATCTGTTTGGGCTACAGCAGTAGCCAAGTCTCATTTCGTATTTTTCCAAACAGGGGGAAGCATTTAATGCTTCCCTCTCCCAAAAATATCTTTCTGTTCCCTTCCTTAGTTCCTCCACCCCCTTCCTCACCCTCAGGGCAGGTGGTAAATGTATGTGGAAACCCGCACCGGATAGCAGATTCAGTGTGGTTTTCTGGGTGGAAAAATCAGCCCAGCATGGTAATTCCCCATTTCATGGGGTTTTACTTGTAATTGCACAGTACTGAGGTGATTGTACAACACAGTTTGGTAAAGTCAAATGTAGTTTTACCATGTTGTAAAATCACCCCAGTAGTGTGCCATGCATGCCTCCACTCCATCCAGCTCAAGGAAACCAGGTCCTCCCCTCCAAGCTGCTACCCCACTTGGACCTGCTACATCTCCAACTACAGCCACTGCTACCCCCCATGCTGCTACCTCACCTCACCCTACAACACTGAGAGGCATTTCCTGCAAGTTTTCATGCACTTCCTAACATCCAGCACTCACTACATCTGCACTAACAGCACTCAACAGCCCACTCTCTCACACTCACACAGTCCTGCAACTACCCACACAACACTCCACACTCATATACATGCTCCTAAACACCTGCTACCTCACCAAACATGCCACAGAGCTTTGGGACCTTCTGCACAACAACACCCTGGACCTACTTTTCCTCACTGAAACCTGGCTGAGCTCCACATCGGTACCTGACATTGCAACATCCCCCCTCAGCTACAAGATCACTAAGCAGGACAGACTTTGAACACCTGTCGTTCAAGCTCCACATTACAGCCAACTTCAGCCTAAGTGGCACTCTCATCTACAGACTACCTGGACTGCACACCAACTTCACAGACACCATCACAGACTTCATTGCACTATTTGCCCTCAACATCCTACTTGGAGACCTGGAGCACCCCATCAACTCCAAATCAAAAACACTCATCCAATGATTAAAGGGCCTACCCACGACACCGCTTGGTCCCTACATTCACCACTTTTGACAGCATCCACGTAGAATAGCCCACATCAGTCTTCTGTACAGACCACACCCTCAAGTTCAGCATCCCTGTTCCGGTCCAATGCACATACACCACTGCCAGACCAGCCCGCCGAAACTGGAGCAGCATCATTAACAAATATTAGAGCACGACTTTCAACACCCACCGACTGGAAAACAGCAACAGCCTCTCCAAAGCCGTTATGAATTTCAACAATTGAATCACCTCCTGCACCGACTCCACAGTCCCTTTCAAACACAGCAATACAGCAAAATATAACCCCATGGCAGTTGGTACATTTAGGAACTCAGACTGATGAAACGCCACTGCAAACAACTGGAGCACAAATGGAGAATGAGCCAGGGCAATGCAGAGAGGATCACTTTCAAATCCAACTAGCGACGCTTTCACCAATTGATCTGGATCACCAAACAATCTGCTTTGCCAGACTGTATCGTTGCCAGCACCAACAGAAGTAAAGAAATCTTCATCATTGAGAAGGATTTCATCTCACCAGTGGCCACCGTAAACTCTATCACCCACCTGCAGGACTTCTGCAACAATCTCTCTCAATTCTTCAGCAGCAAAATAACTTCCATTTACAGCAAATCCAACACACAACTGGACCAGACAGACCTTGCCAAGTGCCTCCTGATCCTATCAAAAGAGTCTATGCTAACCACAAGGCCGGTCTTCACCAAAGAAGAAACCACCACCATCCTCTATGTGGCCCCATTAGACCCCCGCTACCAGTACACCTGCTCACCAGGACTGTAACCCATCAGAGCCATGCTCACACCCATTCTGAATGCCTCCACCTTATCTGCGACCTTCCCAGATGTTTGGAAACACACAACTTTCCTCCCATTGCTGAAGAAACCCTCAGCGGTCACTTCAATGCTGGCCAACTACCGACTGATTTCCCTGCTACCAATCCCGGGCAAGGTCTTTGAGAAAATCACCAACAGATGCCTCACTGAATACCTCAACGACCACCAACTCCTCAACACCATTCAGTCTGGGTTCAGACTCAACCACAAAATGGAAATTGCCCTCATCGCCACCATGGATGACATCTGCATAACTCTGGATAGAGGAGACACTGCATCCCTCATCCTTCTGGACCTCTCCGCAGTCTTTGACATGGTCTCCTACCCAAGACTCATACAATAGCTACACGACATCAGAATCCAAGGACATACACTTCAATGGATCTACTCTTTCCTGACTGGAATGAACCAGTAGTTTAGCCTCGCACCATATACATCAGAAGCCTGCGACTTCATCTGAGGAGTTCCACAAGGATCCTCCCTGATCCTGACCCTCTTCAATACCTACATAATCTGTCCAGTCAGCATCATTCACTCTCATGACATCAACGTCCTCTCCTACACCGACGACACATAGCTCATTCTCTCCCTCAGGGACAAGACGCAGAGTACTCAGATCAAGTTCAATGCCTGTATGACTGAAATTGCCCACTTGATGAAGACCAACTGTCTGAAGCTGAACACTGACAAGACTGAAATCATGATCTTTGGGAAGAGCACTTCACTGTGGGACTCCACCTGGCAGCCAACAGAGCTAGGATCGACATCCACCCCCAAAACCCACGTCAAGAACGTCTGGATCATCATTGACAGCAAACTTAACATGACTGTCCAAATCAATGCCATCAACGCCTCAAGCTTCCATACCCTGAAGATGCTGAGGAGGATTTTCAAATGGCTCCCAATCAGCACCTGGATACAGTCACACATGCCCTTGGGACAAGCAAACTGCACGCCATGATCACCCTCTATGCCGAGATCAACAAAAAACTCACCCAATGGTTGCAGACTATTCCAAACTCTGTGGCCAGAATTGCTCTCAAACTCCCACATCGTATTCACATCACAAACCTGAAGGAGCTTCACTGGCTCCCTATTCACAAACAAGCAAAATTCAAACTTCAGCCACAATTTCAAGGCACTACATAACACTGGCTGAGCATACCTCAGCAATCGCATCTGTTTACAGACCTTCTAGATACCATCGTCCGAACTTCTACTTGCACACATCCCACCCATACAGAAAACCAGATCCGACAGTCAAGCTTTTTCCTACATCGCTCCTAAAGCATGGACCGAACTGCCACTACACATACGAGCCACCTCACTTCTTGAATTCCACAAGAAGCTGAAGACCTGGTTTTTTTTAGCAGTCCCATAAGGCCATTAATTTTGGTTAGACTCACACCTGCTCAGCACCAGGATATCCTCCCGGGTGATAGTGCGAACTACAAATCTGTATAACATAACATAGTTTGCAACTCGTAATTAGATCATATGTGTGTTAAGGAGTCTTCTTTGGCAGAACATATGCATCCAATGAGTTAGCCGTGTACTCTTTCCCAGTCAGACCTAAAACATTGTATCTGGAACAGTCAAAAGCAAAGACTTGCAAACTAGTGCTTATTTTCCAGTGACATTGGGAGGCATATTTTTCTCTGTGGAGCACTTTGATCATAAGACTTGAAAGTCCTCCTAGAGTATTTTTGCTTCTGAAACCTTAGAAGCGTCTCATTGTCAAAAATCAATTTGGCTTGTTTCATTAATATTAATTTTTGAGCTATACCAAATGCAATATATTTTCCTAGTGAGAGTTAAAATACTTATTGGCTTTTCCGCCATACACAAATACTGATGGGTTGCTACCTGCACAATTACTTTACACAAAATAACATGCACATGTACAAGCCTTTGCTTAAGCCACAGCTGTAGTGATTCCATTGACCTCTCTAACCTGTCAAAAGTGATTCACCAGACTGAAATGAGAAAGGTAAACAGTGAGGGGTTCTGCAATAAACCAGTTTCCACTTTCAAAGTCAAAAGACTACTTCAATTTCCTTTAAATTCCTACATCGAAATGTGACTTTTCTTAGTTCACAAACAGTACAGTGCCTTTCTGGCCTATTCAATAAGCACTCACTTGCACGTGCATGCTCACAATGCACACACATCTGCAGGAGGTCTTCTCTTTCTTCAGGCTCACAAGGTAACTATTGATTACTTTATTCTGGGCATGGGGAGAGAAGGGTAAGAAAATAAGCATTGGGCTCGATCACGAGTCACACAATATTTACAGGGAGATAACTTTTCACTGAGAATCTACCTGGCATTACCAGGCCATTACCATACAATTACCAAGTAATGGGGAATAACAGGCTGATGTGGACATGCATGGTCTATTTATGCATGTCCTCCAACTTCACCATGCCATTTTCAGACCATGAATTCTACCAACTTTTGGGACCAGTTTCACTGCACCATGTATTTCCAGGTGCCACTCACCTGTGATCTTGTGATCGGGTCCTTAAAATGCCAAAATTGGCTTTCCACTTATGGTACAAATCTAACGTCAAATGCCACTTCTATTCCAAGGCTACACAACTAGGATTATCATTTTGCCTCATGTCACTGGGATACAAAGAGGCTGCTTCAAAGTTCAGAATACAGATTTTATTCCATCAGGGTTACAGTGTAAAATACTCCATCACCTGGATGGAGTTACCGCACTCTGAATTTAGAGATGTCCAGAGCCCCAGCAGTGTGCCTTGTGGCTCCGTCAATATGACAGGGCAGTTTGGCACACTTTCAATATATGTTTTTATTTTCAAATACAAAATCTCAAGGCTGGATTTTCTTTTTGAAAATAAAAAAGTAATGACCACTTCCCCCGCCATGGGAGTTTTCTCCTGGGTGTTGGAGGTCATTAAAAGGATTTTACTTTCACTTTCTGCCCCGTTTTGGATGGCAGTGTATAAAGGTAAAAACTGGCCTTAAGTCCGTCAGCTCCAAATAGGGCAGGCGGACAAATGGCCAAACCTCTGATGGCCCTTACTCTAGCAGCCCTCAGAGGAGTATGTCAGTGGCGGAGACTGAGAAGTCTCCGTTGCTGACATATTTAAGTTTTGTAACAAAGGAAGAGGAATGTCATATTGGCAGAGAGGGTACTCCGTCAACATTGTGGCAGAGTACCCTCTCAGCCAAACTCTAAATCAGTCCCAAAGTATCCAGTCCAAGGAGTCCCATATAAATCCATTGTTATCTGTTTTGTTATTCTATTGTGTTCCATTCAAGCAAACCAGGACTAGAATTACCAGAATAAATTATTTCCTTCAGTGAAAGCCCAGTACTGAAAATACGTCCAGGTGACATCAAGCCGTACAGTAACTGACTTTTATATAGAGAAATAAATAAACTGGCAATCAATATTTGTACCGTTTCTGAGGACTACAGCTGTTAACGCACGTACTCATTCCAGCATACTGACAGAATTTCCTTGTGTTCAAGTCCCAGTTATACCGATAAAATCTAATTTCTAACATCATGAATCAGGAATGGGATTTTATACACGCAAATTATGTTTTTGTGTATCTAAGGCTCACTTTGGTACCAAAAACCTTTTTGAATTTGGCTCTATCCATCTAAGAGCATAATGACTTATGGATGTAGAGTTTGTGTGGGAAGTCCCTGTGCTTAATTCACGTTGCGAATTTGAATTTTGTAAGAATGCCTAAACTAATGCGCTTCTTTTTCCTTTACATTTATGTGGAAATGTCCAGTGAATATATTTGACATTATTGTGCTATTTTTCATTATTTTATGCAGCCAATGGGCTACCTGGAAAAATTCGAATTAACATAAAAAGTTAAACTCCATAACCTCTTTATATCACTCAAAAACAGAGAATATGTTGGTAAAATAATATATTTTATTTAGGAAATTAAAAGAAGAGAAGCTAATTTCCTCATGGTAACACTCCAGTTGTAGCAAAGAGAGATAAATAAGGTTTAATCCTATAATTGCTTCCATCACACAGCTGGAATGGAAGTTAAATTACTTTTTTCTACTAAAGGATCACAAAAACAACTTCTAAGATTTGTTTCCTAAATAATTAAAAGGTGCGTATTCCTTTATTAGTTTATTTTTTGCAGGGTATTGGATCAGCATAGCTTCAACTGTCTTTTTAAATGTTCTATCATAACCTCAATGAACATCTTGATAAAAAAAAATCGAATGTGAGGCACACTAAAATAAAATTATATTCCTGTGAAATTGTACTTTGTACATAAGACAAGACACCTCACTAATAATGCTTTAAGGAAGGCTTTCCCCACAGAACCGAGTTACAAGAGGAAACGATGTGTGTGCACCTTCTAAGTGTACTCCTCCAAATGTAGTCTAAAACGATTTAACACATAGAGCATGACTCCCCTCTTGACAAATTTACCTGCCTCACAGGAAATGAAAGGGTAATCAAAAACACAATTGCTAAAAAGTGACTCCCTACACATAGGAGGTTATTTTTCTATTGTTTTGTGCAGTTGCTCATGCAGCGTAAAAAAGCACCAATCGACGCAAAGTAGTGTGTTGATTTACTTACTATTAAAAAACGTATGCCGCGCCGCATTAGCACCCAGACAACCCTTGGTAAACCTAGGGGCTTATTTAGAAGTCCCTTGCTCCGCCACCGCGTCACTTTTTTGATGCACACAGTGACGCACCCTGCGTGACTTTTCGTGGCCTTGTAAATACGGCCCCCTTTTCACGCATCACTATGTGTGAAAGGGGCATGCCATGGGTGTTGCTGTGGGTGTTTCCACGCAACACCCATGGATTCTGCTGCATTGCCAGATTTACAACATTTCGTAAACCTGGGCATGCGTCAGAATCCTACACCTCCCCAGGAAAGGCTTAAGGAGGCGCAATGAGAAGAAATAATTTTATTTCGCCTCATTTTTTCCTCTTTCTATGCGTGCTGCATTCTGCAGCATGCATAGAAAGAGTAAAACACCATCAATGATTGTTTTTGTGCAGGAAGGTGTTCCTTCCTGCACAAAACAATAATCCCCGCAATGCAGGCAGCCTTGCAACATGACGCAAGTGTGCCTGCATTGGCGCATGGCAGCCAATTGTACACCAGCACAGGGGAAAGCACAGGGATGCATCATATTGTTGTAAGTATGACACATCCCTGTGCTACAGTTGCCGCGCACATTCTCCGATTATGCCCCGGTTATGCTTAAGTGGAGAGTTCCACACACTACCCCACGAGCGTTCAGCTGGCGTCTTCCCCCACACGCACTCCTAGACACAGCATTTACGGAGGAGATTAGAGCTGACATCACACAGTATTTCGCTACTAATGAGGGGACAGTAGACTCTCCCTCTATACTGTGGGAGGCCTTCAAGGCGGTGATCAGGTGGGCCTGTATTTCTAAGCAATCTGGAGTACTTCGGTCAATACGCTCTACTCTCACAAATCTGGAGCAAGACATCAAATCTCTTGAGCTTCTGTTTTTCACCTCCAGAGACCCTAAACACCTGGCTTCTATACAAAGCAAACACTCGGAATTTGAAACAGAGGCAGAAAGGGAGACCAGATACTTGGGCAAAAATGCCAAAGCGCGCAGTTATGGGGAGGGAGACAGGCCAGGTAAGACCCTAGCCAATGCGCTCAAGCAACACACTTCCCCAAATTTTATAGCTGAGCTGTTAGACGAAGACTCATCCCCCATTAGAGGACAAATGGCCACGCATGAATACCTGACCAAATTCTATTCTACTGCCACCCAGCGTACACCCCATCCCGACCTGGGTAACTATCTAAACTCAATTGAGCTACTCTGGCTTAGTGCGAACCACAGAGAATACCTAGATGTACCTTTCGAAGTTGATGATATCATACAGGTCATTAGAGGCTTACCAGGAGGGAAGGCCCCGGGGTTAGATGGGCTGACCACACTATATTATAAAAAGTATGCAGTAGAACTTGCACCCCGCCTCCTTGATGTCTACCAGGAGTCGATGGAAACTGATGAGCTACCGCCGACTATGCAGGAGGCAGTTATCATCTTGATGGAGCAAGGTTTCAAAAATGAAACTTGCTTGTACGCAATCCTCCTCATAGTATTAATTTATTAAATTGTATTGTCAATACTAACCTTTGCATTCACAAACACAAGAGGGACAGAAGCTTGCCTATGTGTTTTACTAATGAATAACGCTTGTCTGTAATCCAAAATGTCTGCTAAAGCGCGGGAACTTCATTGCGCATGTCGCAACCTGATCACATGGTGTGACGTCTTTCTTTGCTTGGTGGGAAACTTCTGCTTCTACGCAGTGTGCACTAAAATGGCCGCTAAATGTTTTCACATGCTTCAGCTTGCTCTCATGTCATTATTAAATTGTCGTTTTCTTAATGCTACTAATGCAGGATAGTATTATAATTAATTGGGAATAGAGTAGGGAAAGTGGGCATACAGTGAAACATTTTATTTGTGATTTTAATATTTTCTTCTTGCACTTTTAGTAATTCGTAAACTTGGGCCTGGGTTGGTGACTTAAAACTCGAGAGACAGATGGTTCTGCGCATGTGTCCTGTGTGCCTGCCAAGTGAAGTCAACTTGGACGTCTCCCAAGGCCATGACCCATTGGCCGAAGATGCTGTACTTTATGTTTCCGGTGGACAAAATGATACTTTTCCCCTGTAAAATGTATAACATTTGTCGTGAGACGGGTGGGAAATAAAGCGAATGTATTAATTTGAAGGGGTGGGAGCGTAAAGACAATAGGCTTTACAATTTAAGCCAAATCGATATGGTGCGAGAATCCACCCCCTGTCCCTGTCCAATCAGAAGTAGTGGTCCCATATTTTAGCAACATTAAGGGGAGGTACATGGGCGAAGAAGGGTATAATAGAATATAGCATTAGTTAATTAGTCAGAGCATGCTTTCACGAAGAACAGGCGTCCATGCTGCGAGAGAGCTCTTAGCTCCAGACTGCCATGCTGATCGGTTGCTGACTGAATCCCTGTCCAGAAGAGGTCCTGAGGAGGGGGCGGCAGAGTCCATTAGAACGGGAAAATCGAGGAGAAGTCGAGTATCAGAGAGGGGAACGGCGCAGGCGTCGTTGTAGAGAGGTCACCGGTCCTGTCCTGATCCTGTAAGAAGTCTTTGCTCTTCATCCTTCCTGGGTCCTATCTTTTCCAACTCCTTGGCCAAGGGGCTTGGTTCTCGCATTTAGGTAACTATACTGCAACCTTTAGTTGCGCTACTGTCTCTATCTTCTCCTCTTCCTTAAACACCGTCATTGATTAGCAAAATCATTTCTATGCTTTTTCTTGGGTATTTCAATCAAGTACCGTGTTTTCTGTATTTTACTCTGCTAAAACTTTAGATAAACATTTTAAAAACTTCCTGACTCAGTGGTTATTTTAGGATTATGAACTATATTGAATGTCACTCATTTTAAATTTCCCAATTGCAAAGGATCCATTGGTAAGTTATTACTCTTCAATCAGAAGGTAATTGGTAGCAGGGACTTTGATAAAAGAGTACATCTGACACCCAGCGTAAGTATTAGTGTAGTATGAATGTATGGGCCCAAGTGAGTATATGGTGTATGAATGTTGTTGGCTAATATTGCGCTGGATCAGTTTTCTGGTAAGCAGAGGACGGTTATGGTTACTCTTTGTTAATTGGGTAATGAGAATTTTTATTTGTATTTTTATGAACTAACATCCGCTTAAAATTTTGAGTTTGTTATATGTTGTCCAGAATACCCCGGGGTAAAAAGAATAGTGGGTGGCAAGTGGAAGCCATACTGCAGTGAGGTTATCTGTCAGGCAGAATTAGTACTGAGAAGTTAAGCAGGACTTTCAGTACTCGTTAGGGACTCTATGCCTGTGAGTAATAGCAAAAAGGGTACGCTGGAGCTTGTGTGAAGAGTAGACGGAAGTGTTTTACTCGTAGTATATGTTTTAGTAAACGGAAAGGTTTTACTAAAGTGTGGAAGAAACTATCCTTTTCAAAATTAGTGGAAACTGGCACGATAGCGAATGTTTTATGTTGTTACTGAAATTTAATTAAGATTTATAGAGAAAATAAGTTTGCGTAAATTTTTGTAAGGGGAGGGTCAGTTGCCGGAGAGGGAGCTGACGTCACAAAATGCTGCGCTGTGGTAGGTTGAAACAGCGGGTGTGGAGAGACACTTGTAAAGGAGGGGTTAGTAGTCAGGAGTAGTACTGACGTCACAGGTGCCGCGCTGGGATTGGTTAAACCAGCGAGGACAGAAAAGAGCAGATTGTAAAGGAGGGGTTGACAGAGAAACGTCATCAAAAGGCCGCGCAAGGATTGGCTCGGAAATAAAAGATAGCAGACATTTGATTGGTCGAAATTATAGAAGCAAAATTCTTAGTGGATAAGGATTGCATGTTAAAACGCGATCCTACTTTAACAGGAACTCGTCCGGATAGGAGATTCCTAGGTTTTGCAGAATATAATTTTGTACACAGAAGATTAGATAGAATGTACGGAGAAAGGAGAAAAATGTCATTCTTACAAAAGATTAAGAATTATTTTAAAAAGGACAAACCAATCAAAACTAGAGAAGGAATTATTATTCCACCAGCTAAAACGCCAGCATCATTTATGATGATGGAGAGAGGTTATCATACTTGTGTATGGATGAAGAATTGGATAGAATACACCAAAAATGATGGAATATTAGCATTTCCCCAGAATGGCACGTTCAATGGGCGAATTCTTCAGAACTTGAGATTGAGGATGAATGACTTAGAACCCAGACCTAGATTAACTCAGTACGAAGCTCTAGAAGAATGGGAAACCGAGGCATTTGAGCGGGATAGATCTAGAAGTAATAGGAGTTACCCAGGATTTTTCCCCAGATATTTGCGTGAGTCGAGAGAGGGTCAGGTGAAACAATGGAGAAGTGCAATGATTACAGAAGGACTGTATCCATTATTCACAGAAGGAGAGAAATCAGGAGGCAAATGTACAGAAAAGACAAAACATTTAATGAGAAATGAGGAGTCTGAAGACGAATTTATGGAGGAAATGTTAAGAAATCCCCCACCATATCAGGAAGGGACAAGTGGATGCACCCCAAGTGCACCACCAAAAACTCCATTAGTGCCACAGGTAATGCATGAATTCACCCCGAATAGAATGCTACATGATAAAGAAAAAGAAGCCCTAGAAAAGACCAGAGCAGAATTAATACAGAAAATAACTCAGATAAAAGTACATCCTGATTCGTTGACCATACCTGTAACAATTGGTCCAGTAGTTCCATTATATGGTACTCAGGGAAATTGTCCTCCACCCATACTTGCACCTACTCCTGTGAGTAATCCCAGACCTGAAGCTCCAGTTATAATTGAGGATCAATTTAGTGACTGTGAATTCACAATATCACTTATGGACTTGCCTATTCGAGGTTCTGTAAATAGTACTCCAAGAAAAGATGTACCTGGAGGTTCAAAAGATGTAAGTTTAGTAACTTCATCGGGAGCAAAAAGTGCTACCACAGTAACACCTGAAGATCTAGAAAGATGGGTGCAAGGGTCAGTTAAACAGTGCACACCTCCGAAAATAATGGGCATTCATAAATTAAAAGTCGAATTAGAAGAAATAATAGCAGGAAATGTAGGACTAGAACGCTTAAATACCTATGATGAAGAAGAATTATTGTTCCTTTGCAGGAGTATCACCAGAAATGTAAGGTTATTTCATGAAAAATTGTCCAATTTAGCATTACAGATGGGAATAGAAATAGGGAGATCAAAGGTACTACAGAAACCCTATAGAGCAGAATTTTCAGACAAAGATTTAGAAAATATGAATTTCTCTGGAAGAAGATTACAAATAAGAGAATTAATGTTATTTTGCAAAAATGGTGAGACCTAGATAAATGGAAAACTAGGTGGGCCAAGAAAAAGGAAAAAGCACGAACAAGTAGAACAGCATCAAAATATGTGATGAAGGAAGCAGGAAAAGCAGATCAAATGTATCCAATGCGAGAAGTTGCGGGAGGAGGATATGTACATGTCCCATGGAGCAGACAGGATATTTTATCATTTACGAATGATTTTCCAAAGCTGAGGGAAAAGCCAATTGAATGGTACAAGCAGGTTGAAAGGTTTGTGAAGGTGTCAAAGGTATTGTTGAAGGATTTAGATGGTTTGTTTGACATAGTGGTACCTGCCGATTTGTGGACAGATTGTAAAATTACAGTCGATTGGCCTAATGATGAATATCCTAGAGATCCGAAGACAGGTGCCCCGTCAAATGATGTAATGAAAAAGTATCAGCAGGTGATAACATACCTAAAAGGGAAAAAACAGATTGGGTGAAAATAGATCGAACCACCCAAGAAGCCAGTGAATCAGTACATTCCTATTATGAGCGTCTATTGCAGGTGTTTAAACAGTATAGTGGATTTGAGGACATTGGAGACAAAAACATGAGTCAGTTTGTGTATCGATTTGTTTATGGTCTGAAGCCAGAGATTTGCCAGATGAATAAACAACACATGCTGTGTTGGCAGGGAAAGCCCATAGATGAAATTCTGAAATATGCAAAACATTGTGGAGACGATATTGAGGATAGACACAAGAAATTACAAGAAAAGGTGATGTGGGCACAGGTGAAAATGGCAGAGAAGCAGGGAATTAATTTGGAAAATCCGAGTGAAAATCAAGGAAAAGATTCTGGAACGAGTGGTGATACGGGAAATGGTGGAAAATTTAGAGGACGAATGAGTAGAGAAGAAGCTAAAAAGAAATTTCCTTGTCATAGATGCGGAAAATTGGGGCATTGGAAGGACGAATGTAAAAAGATTCGGAATAATAATGGCCCAAATCAAAACTTAAATCCACAGACGCAGAATGACTCACAGCAGGGTGTAAATCCCCAGAGTCAATTACCACCTCCACCTGTTCAGGGTAATGTAAGCAGAGCAAAGCACGGTACAGACATTGGATACCCAGGAGGGAGTGGTAAGAATGATTATATGACATCACAATTTCTTTTGCAGGACAATTACTGTGAATTCAACTCATGACGGTGCCTAGGAGAGGGGAAGAAGGAGTGCGTACTTGGCGCATCCTTACAGGTAGATCAGTCTGGTCCATATGTTGAAGGAAATGTGAAAGGTAATGATATTACTTTCCTTTTGGACACTGGTGCTACCAGGTCTACGGTGAGATCAGCAGATATCCCAGACCTTCCTCTCTCTGGTGAAGATATCCAAGTAGTAGGGGTAGCTAATCAAAGAATTAGAACGCCTCTTACAGAACCAATGGAAGTCAAAATAGGAAACTTCAGAGAAATGCACCAATTTGTAGTGTGCGATTCTAGCCCAGTGAATTTATTAGGTAGGGATTTATTGTGCAAAATGAACTGTACAATTTTCTGCACGCCAGATGGTGTGGCAGTTCAGACACCAGATGAGGACCATGTATATAAAATTATGGTTGCTAAACAAGGTACAGAAATAGACGAAATGTTTTCGTTAATAACAAGAGATGAGTTGCCAGAAGAAATAAAAGTTACAGTAAACCCCATAGTATGGGATTTCACCGGAAAAGAAGTAGGACTTATGGCAAAAATAGATCCAGTTCAAATTACGGTAAAAGAAGGTGCAATTTTCCCAAATACCAGACAGTACAAAATGAGTGCAGAAGTAAAAGCAGGAGTCATTGAAGAAATAAATCGAAAGGTAGAACAAAACATCCTAAAAGAAGTAATGAGTAGCCCATTTAATTCACCAATCATGGGACTAAAGAAACCTAGTGGAAAATATAGGATTGTTCAGGACCTGCGTAAAATAAACAAGATTGTGGAACCATGTTGTCCCATAGTACCAAATCCTGCAGTAATTCTATACCAGATCCCTTGGAATGCAGGATGGTTCACAGTAATTGATTTATGTCAAGCATTCTTTTCAATACCATTGCATCCAGACAGCCAGTATCTTTTCTCATTTAAATTTGAGAACAAGGTCTATGTGTGGAATCGTGTTCCTCAGGGGTACACAGAAAGTCCTTCCATCTTCAACCAGATACTGAAAAAGTGCCTGGAAAAACTAGTGATGCCAGGAAGCTCAGTCTTAGTCCAATATATCGACGACTTATTGGTGGCATCAACCACCAGAGAAGACTTTGTTGTTGATTCCATAGCATTATTAAATCTCTTGGCTGAGGAAGGGCATAAAGTCTCACCTGAAAAGTTACAGTTTTGCAGGACAGCTGTTAAATATCTGGGACATCAAATTGAGAGGGGAAAAAGAAGAATAACCTCTGAAAGAGTAGAATTAATAAAGAGAATGCAAATGCCTGTAACCCAAAGACAAGTGCGAATGTTCCTAGGAATAGTAGGCTACTGTCGACAATGGATACCAAATTTTTCCATGTTAGCTAAGCCCTTAATTAGCATGACGAAAAAGAAAGCAAAGGACCCTGTTGAGTGGGAGGATGAAAGTGTAGAAGCTTTTGTAAAATTGAGAAACGCACTTTGTTCAGCACCTGCCCTAGGCATGCCTGATTATAAAAGAGAATTCGCATTATTCTGTCAAGAGAGAGAAAATTGTGCACTTTCTGTCCTAACTCAGAGACATGGACTAGACAGACGTCCTATAGCGTACTTTTCTGCTACATTGGACCCAGTAGCAGCCGCGTTGCCAGGATGCTTAAAAGCAGTGGCAGCAACTTGTTTGAGCATTGAACAAAGCGAGTCAATTGTGATGGGACATCCTGTAAAAGTGTATGTTCCACATGCAGTTGTGATTCTATTGACAAGAACCCGAACTCAGCATCTTACTCCTAGTCGGCTGACTAAATATGAGAGGATAATAATGGGTGCTGAAAATGTGACCATGGTAAGGTGTACAATAATAAAACCAGCAACTTTATTGCCGGACCCATATCATGAAACAAATAAAGATGACGAAGAAGATGAACATGATTGTGTACAAATTACAGAATTATGTACAAAACCACGCCCAGACATAGAGGAACAGCCTCTTAAAAAGCCAGACAGGGAGCTATTTGTCGATGGTTCATGTCAAAGACATGAAGATGGTAAACTAACTGCTGCCTATGCGGTATGTGAATTAACTGGAATAGTTGAAGCATCCTATTTACCAGGAGTAAAATCTGCACAAGTAGCTGAATTGATTGCTTTGATAAAAGCTTGCAAAATTGGGAGGAATCAGAGAGTGACCATATTTACAGATAGTTAATATGGTTACAGGGTTGTGCATGATTTTGGCCAACTGTGGATGCAGAGGGATTTCATGACTTCTTCAGGATCCCCCATTCAAAATGTACAATTTGTAAGGGAATTGCTAGAAGCAATACAATCACCAAAAGAATTGGCTGTGGTGAAATGTGCCGCACACCAGTCAGGAGATGACTGGGTGGTAGTCGGCAACAGATATGCAGACCTGGTGGCTCAACATTGTGCCAAAACCAGAACGTCAGTCAATAAGAGGGTGGAAAGAATGGGAATCAGCTGCCAACTTATGCTGTATATGCCACCTGAAACATGGAATGAGGTGAAGAAATTGCAAGATGAGGTTGATGAAAGTGAGAAAAATGTGTGGATTAAAGTGGGTTGCTCCCAAAGAGGAGAAGATGAAGTGTGGATCAGTGCAGATGGCAGACCAGTCATGCCAGACTGTTTACTCTCACAAATGGCCAGAATGCATCATGGAGACACACACATAGGGAGAGATGCAATGATTAGGCTGTTCAGACAAAATTGGTACAATCCCAAATTCAGGGCTGTTGCAGAGAGTCTTTGCCAGAGATGTCTAACTTGCCAAATGCATAATCCAGGCAGGAAAATGATAATTGGGTTTGGAAAGATTGGAAAGGCAGAGTGCCCATTTATAAGACTCCAGTTCGACTTCATACAGTTACCACCATGCAGAGGACTAAAATATGTACTAGTCATAGTGTGTCTGTTTTCAAAGTGGGTGGAGGCTTACCCTACTAGGAGAAATGACAGTATTACAGTTGCAAAACTGTTGTTACGTGAACTCATACCTAGGTTTGGTTTCCCAGTATCTTTGGAATCAGATAGAGGAAAACACTTTAATAGCGAAGTGATCCAGATAATCTGTGAAGCATTTCAAATCAAACAGAAATTGCACTGTGCATATCGCCCAGAGGCTTCTGGAGTGGTTGAACAATTAAATGGCACTATAAAGTCAAGATTGGGAAAAATGTGTGCATCAACATCATTAGAGTGGCCAGACGCATTGCCACTTGTCTTTATGGGACTCAGAAGTATACCTGACAGAACGACAGGATTAAGCCCTCATGAAATAATGATGGGAAGAGCAATGAGACAAACACATGTTCCCACAAACAAATTAGTAAATATATCTGATGATATGGTTCTGGATTATTGCAAAGGATTGGCTGACCTAGTGCGTTCTGTCTCTCATCAGGTTGGAGAAGACGCAGTTTCCAGGCAGCCTGAACTAGAACATGATCTGAATCCTGGTGATTGGGTGGTAGTGAAGAATCACACCAGAGAAACGTGTCTATCACCCAGGTGGAGCAGACCTTGTCAAGTTATATTGACCACCAATACAGCAGTGAAGTGTGCAAGATTTCCTAATTGGATTCACGTAAGCCACACAAAGAGAGTACCAGACCCTGAAGAGGAAAATTCACAGACAACACCAATCACTGAAGAAGCTGAAGGTTGGCCAGCAGAGGAATCTCAGGATCGAGGTTCGAGAGAAGCTGACGGAGAACAACCGAGCACAAGTCAGGATTGGATACCAGTGGTAGAAGTTCCTGAAGTATACCACAGAACGAGAAATCAAACTAAATTGGAAGAAATTGAAGAAGATCAGATAGGTGAAGAAGAAGCAGTTCAGGATCAAGAAGAAAAGACAGTAAAAGATCCTGAACAAAATAAGATAGGGAAAGAAAATTGGACACAAAACAGTGAAGATTTAATAGACTTTACACAGGAACAGACAGGTTTAGAAGAATCCGGTCAGGCTGCAGAAGTTCGCAGTGCAATAAGCCCTGATCAGAAGCAGTTAGATCAAGAAGAATTCACTAAAGAAAAAGGGGTTGATACAAATGAACATAAAGAAATAAAAAAAGAACAAGGTCAACATCTTGAAAGACATTGTGGAGCTACTGAAGAAAAACAAATTATACCTGAAAAGGAGCAAACAAGAAACACAGTAATTGAAGAAAATGAAACAGTGCTAAGAAGTGAAATTAACGAGATCCCTGAAGACGAAAGCAAAGAAACAGTGCCAACAAAGAAAACAAGAAACGGAGATCATTGGCCAAGTGTCATTAAAAGAGTAAAGTACCACATAACAACCAGAAGTGAAGATCCAGAACAAGTACCTGAAGTGACAAGTCAAACTGAACAAGAGAAAAAGTCAGGAAAAAGAAAAAGTAAAAGACTGAAGCTTTTGAATAACAAATTCAAGGGTCCTGACTGGACTTATATTATTCTTGAAGATTTTGAAAGCTCAGAGTCAAGTGACAGTGGTGGCGAAGGAACAAGTGCAGAACTAACATACAAAGAAGAAACAAGACCACCCTGACTAAACAAAAGAATCCTCTAAAGAAAAGAAGAAGAGATAAGAAGAGTAATCTTCCTTGTCGAAAAAATGCCTGACGATAGAGTTACTGGGAGACCAAAACGAAATTGTTGTAGGAGATGCTGTGCAATCTGCATATGTAGTCTAGTATTGGTGCTTATAGTATGGTTAGTCCTGATTGTAGCAGTTCCTTACCTTATGATAATAGATAAGAAGATTAATAATGAAACTAAAGGGAGGACAGCAAACATGAAGGGCAATAGAGTAGAATTAATGGCAGAAGATGAGGCAGAAATTCATCATGAAATAGCTGATAACGACACTAGTTTAAATGTTTTCACAAAGTTATTGTTTCAGTATGTAGACACAATGGAAGTTAGTAATTGTTATGTCTGTATGAAGTTACCTGAATCAGTAGCGGAAGGATTAACATACCATCATTTACCACTGACATATGGCATCTCGTGTAGTGTATTAACAAGTTTATTTTATAGAACAGGTAGGGTACAGTATTATTATTCAAACTTAGATGTGATATTTTCTGAGGTTCCGATTCGCAAGAGTATGAACCCAGTGCTTAGTAGTCAAGACGCACAGTTGATGGGAGAGTTTTTCTTAACAATGAAATCGATAGACATAACACATGCACATAGACACAATCTAATATGTTCTTTACTAGAAGAAGAAAAGATATTTTTGAATTTAGTAGAAGATAGAAGACATGATTTTCAAAAGAAAGCTTCAGAGCATAAGGCTCAGTTGCCACCTTGGGCGGAGAAAGAAGGGAGTTATACACCTGGCAAAGCTCAAGCTGCTATGGCTCTGGATTTCGTAAAGACAGGGAAAATTTGTGTTCATAGGTTAAAAACTGATTATAACAATGTTTTCATCGGTACCAGTGAATGTGAACACAATTTTTTTAATTCTTTGAGGTTGGGGACTAAAAGGAGGAACAGATTCAGTTTTTCCTGGAATTTATTATGTATGCGGGAATAAGGCTTACTTTAGGCTTCCTGCACGATGGTATGGAAGTTGTTATTTTGGAATAGTTTTTCCAAAGATATACCACGTAAAAAGAAACACTGGAAGCAATGAAAACAATAATGAATTAATGCGTAGTAAAAGAGCTAGTTTTTCAGAAATTGTAGGTGATATATTTGGTGCATTGATACCTTCAGTGGGGATAATTCTGAACTCAAGGAAAATATGTAAATTGTCTACAGTAGTTGATCGTTTATCAACGGATACTGCTGGAGGTTTTCTAATGATTAATACGGAGATGGTTGCGATTAGATCTATGGTGATGCAAAATCGACTTGCTCTTGACATTCTATTGGCAAAAGAGGGAGGAGTCTGTAAATTATTGAAGACGAAACATTGTTTCACTTATATTCCTGATAAGAGTGCAGAAATTGGAACGTATATTCAGAACATAACTAAACTTGAGAAAGAACTTAAACCATTGGAAGTTGATAGTGTATGGGAAAGATTGACAAATAGTATCTCGTCAATTGGAACCTGGTTTGCTAATATAGGAAAAGGACTTATAGGTCAAATATTAGTACCCCTAGCAGGGATAGCAATAATAATATTGGCAATAACAATATGGTGCAAATGCTGTAGAAAGAATGGAACATATAAAGTGACAGGAAAGGGAAAGAAGAGAAAACTAGATGAAATAGAACTTGAAGAATGGAGAAGTGAATTATACAAAAAGTTGAAAGGGGATGTGAAAAACAGAAAATGTAAAAATGAGAATGAAACGAATTGCTAGAAGTTGGCATCTGATTGAGGGTAGTATTTTTGATGGCTCAGAAACGCCATCAGAGAGGGGATTGATGGAGCAAGGTTTCAAAAATGAAACTTGCTTGTACGCAATCCTCCTCATAGTATTAATTTATTAAATTGTATTGTCAATACTAACCTTTGCATTCACAAACACAAGAGGGACAGAAGCTTGCCTATGTGTTTTACTAATGAATAACGCTTGTCTGTAATCCAAAATGTCCGCTAAAGCGCGGGAACTACATTGCGCATGTCGCAACCTGATCACATGGTGTGACGTCTTTCTTTGCTTGGTGGGAAACTTCTGCTTCTGCGCAGTGTGCACTAAAATGGCCGCTAAATGTTTTCACATGCTTCAGCTTGCTCTCATGTCATTATTAAATTGTCGTTTTCTTAATGCTACTAATGCAGGATAGTATTATAATTAATTGGGAATAGAGTAGGGAAAGTGGGCATACAGTGAAACATTTTATTTGTGATTTTAATATTTTCTTCTTGCACTTTTAGTAATTCGTAAACTTGGGCCTGGGTTGGTGACTTAAAACTCGAGAGACAGATGGTTCTGCGCATGTGTCCTGTGTGCCTGCCAAGTGAAGTCAACTTGGACGTCTCCCAAGGCCATGACCCATTGGCCGAAGATGCTGTACTTTATGTTTCCGGTGGACAAAATGATACTTTTCCCCTGTAAAATGTATAACATTTGTCGTGAGACGGGTGGGAAATAAAGCGAATGTATTAATTTGAAGGGGTGGGAACGTAAAGACAATAGGCTTTACAATTTAGGCCAAATCGATATGGTGCGAGAATCCACCCCCTGTCCCTGTCCAATCAGAAGTAGTGGTCCCATATTTTAGCAACATTAAGGGGAGGTACATGGGCGAAGAAGGGTATAATAGAATATAGCATTAGTTATTAGTCAGAGCATGCTTTCACGAAGAACAGGCGTCCATGCTGCGAGAGAGCTCTTAGCTCCAGACTGCCATGCTGATCGGTTGCTGACTGAATCCCTGTCCAGAAGAGGTCCTGAGGAGGGGGCGGCAGAGTCCATTAGAATGGGAACATCGAGGAGAAGTCGAGTATCAGAGAGGGGAACGGCGCAGGCGTCGTTGTAGAGAGGTCACCGGTCCTGTCCTGATCCTGGAAGAAGTCTTTGCTCTTCATCCTTCCTGGGTCCTATCTTTTCCAACTCCTTGGCCAAGGGGCTTGGTTCTCGCATTTAGGTAACTATACTGCAACCTTTAGTTGCGCTACTGTCTCTATCTTCTCCTCTTCCTTAAACACCGTCATTGATTAGCAAAATCATTTCTATGCTTTTTCTTGGGTATTTCAATCAAGTACCGTGTTTTCTGTATTTTACTCTGCTAAAACTTTAGATAAACATTTTAAAAACTTCCTGACTCAGTGGTTATTTTAGGATTATGAACTATATTGAATGTCACTCATTTTAAATTTCCCAATTGGCAAAGGATCCATTGGTAAGTTATTACTCTTCAATCAGAAGGTAATTGGTAGCAGGGACTTTGATAAAAGAGTACATCTGACACCCAGCGTAAGTATTAGTGTAGTATGAATGTATGGGCCCAAGTGAGTATATGGTGTATGAATGTTGTTGGCTAATATTGCGCTGGATCAATCTCCTTGTTAAAACCAGATAAGGCCATAAACATCTGTGACTCCTACAGGCCCCTCTCGCTCATTAATGTTGACGCAAAGATCCTGGCTAAACTAATAGCCAACAGATTACTAATAGCCAACAGATGACAGCCTCTTTTGCCACTGATCGCTAGACCCGATCAATCCGGCTTTATTCCAGGCAGGTCAACAGCCCACAACTTGCGCACATTCTTCTCTACAATTCACCAAATCGACCCTCATATTCCAGCCATCGCAGCGTTTTTGGATGCAACCAAGGCGTTTGACTCTCTGGAGTGGCCTTTCTTGTTTACCATCCTACCCAGGCTGGGCTTCAGTCCTAACTTCATTAAATTAGTCAGCTTGCTCTACACCAAGCCCACGACCCGGCTCAGCGCGAATGGTTTAATCTCAGAACCCTTCCCCATCACCCAAGGTACCAGGCAGGGCTGCCCCTTATCGCCGCTTCTTTTTGCGGTAGCTATGGAGACTCTAGCTGCTAGAGTTCGCCAGCATCACTCCGCCCGGGGTCTGGTTTTTACAGATAGAAACCTGATCATCTCAATGTATGCCAACGACTTTACGCTATACATTCGCAACCCAGATGAGAATCTCAACCCAGTATTAAGAGAAGTCCTTCGCTATGGCGGAATGTCTGGCATTAAAATCAACTGGTCTAAATCTTCTATCCTTCCTCTTACAGACGCCCCCCTGGATGCTACCTTGGAGTTTCCACTCAAAATGGGCGGATGAGGCAGTGAAATATCTAAGTGTATGGCTAAGAGAGACCTACATGACATCTGGCTCTTGAACTTTGGCAAACTACTGGACTGGCTGGAGGGCAAGGCGAAATTTTGGGCCGCCTTGCCTCTTACGCTAGCGGGCAGGATTGCCATAGTTAAAATGATAGTTCTCCCTAAACTCTTATACATTTTTGTTAATATTCCCATACGCTTAACCCAGGCCTTTTTTAAGTCTTGATCGCTCCGGTCTGGGCCGGTGGTCAACCCCGGGTGAGCTGGGAACTGCTTACATGCCCACTATCGCAGGGAGGGCTTGGAGCTCCTGATTTTGAACTCTATGCGCTCAGCGCGCAAGCACAATTTCTTCACTTTTGGGTGCATCCCATCCCGTTTCAGCTGCATGTGGCCACTGAGAGGGACGTAGCTGACCCAACCCCCCTGCACGCTGCTGTTTATAAACCTTATCGTAGAAACGCTACTGAAATAAACACAGTTGAAACCCTGTGCTGGGCCTGGGAGGGTCTGAGGAAGAGGACAGGCACTCCGCTGCTATATGCTCCGTCCACACCGCTTGCGTTCCACCCAGACTTCCCCTTCCTACATGATAAGGGCGCCATAGCACATGCCCGTAACATGGGTATTTCCACGCTGGGTGACCTATACCCACAGGATATGTTTTTAAACCCGCCAACGGGCCAGGATGGGGCACAGACACCGATCCTGGAACTACTCCTATACTACCAATTCCGATCCACCTGCAAAACACTGCATTCCACATTTCCCACCTCACAGCCACTTTGAAACCGTTAGAACACATACTAACCACACCGTCTCCTCGCAGATTGGTCACCAGGCTCTACACTATCACGCAAGTGACCACTCCATGGGCTCCCCCCAGGGCCCAGGAGCAATGGAGAAGCGAGCTAGTTGATCTTCCCACAGATGAACAATGGGCGTTTTGCTGCACGCAATTAAGATATATATCCCCTAACTACAAGCTGAGGCTCATACATTTTAAATTCTTACACCGCTACTATCGAACCCCCTTACAGCTATATAAGCTGAAACTAAGGCCTGATTCGTGCTGTTGGAAATGCAAACGCGAAGCCGACACTTTTCTACACATTGCGTGGGATTGCCCAGTGGTGTCCGGATTCTGGGGGCAGGTATACGATTCCATACAGGCCATCACGGGGCTGCCGCTGGCCCGTTCCCCACTGGTTGCGCTGCTGGGATACGTTGAGGAGACCCCACCTGAGGCACGCCACCTCACAGCTATGCTACTGCTGCTCGCGAAGTGACGATTAGCCATACATTGGGGTGCCCCTAGACACCCTCGAATTCCTGAGTGGATTCGGGACGTGGCTTACTGCCAAGAGCGACATTTTGGGATCTTATGCCAACGGCATCCCGCCCGAAAGATATCTGGGAGCCCTTTACGACTTGGCTTAGAGAGAGGGATGCGCGCCTCATTGATGACATTGGAACATCGTTAGCCGCAGCCACCGCAGTTCAAGACCCAATAGCTGACTCTGCGCCTAATACCTAGCGTATGCTGTCCTTCTGGTTCTTTAAACTCCCCCCCCCCAAGAATGGTACTCTGTGTAGATGGTCTGATGTTTCCCCTCTCACTATTTCAGTTATCTCAGCATCATCTCACCTACTCTGTGTATTTATCAGGCAGATTACTCTCCACATTATACATCTAATTGCCTGTTCTAATTTAGGTGGAGATGCATTTTATTCCTGCAATGTATAACTGTATGGGGTGTCTGGATGATACTGCCTATTGCTGGTATTTCTTTCATGTTCGAAGCCCATTTTGGAAATGCTGTGTAATACATATTTTCAATCTGCCTTGTTATATTTCTGTCTAACTAAAACTTCAAAATAAAAAATAAAAATGTAAAAATAAAAAGTATGACACATCCCTGTGCTTTTAAAATGACGCAGCTCGGCGCAGCAAAATGGCTTTTGGCGCAGCTTTGCATCGTTTTGTTGTAAATAAGGGCTCTAGAATATATTGTTTTAGTATTCAGGGGCGTAACACAAGCCCCTGAATCCCATGCAGCGCAGGAGGTCCCCCAGCCCTTTAGGGGGCCCCAACTCTTCAAGGTGGCCTATATTCACCACACAGCCGAGGAATAAATGTCAAATATGGGAGACTCAAGGCCCATCAACACATTCTGCATGGGGGCCCCATCATTTTGCGATACACCCCTGTTAGCATTATGTATACTACTGCATAGTTTAAATACGATGAGCACAATGTATGGAATTGTTCAAAAATTTAACTCATTTTCAAAATAAGCATTAAATATATTTTAAAATTAGAAATATAATCATGGCCGCATAGACGTGATTCCGTTTGGCTCCGCTCCGAGCCCCGGGAATCCTACAACTGTAGTTCACGGAATACCACAAAACCCACAGGCGCTGATGCACTAATATGTGCTGAGTAAGGAGGACGCTGTGGCAGCCTGATCGTCTCCGGGCAACCGTCTGGTGAGGCCGAGTTCAGGTGACTCTGCTTCACAGCAAAGATCCCAAGATGGCGGCAGCCCCCCCTGAGCGCTAGGCGAGGTGCCGACGCGGACTCCGACCCTCCGGGACCGCTGGTGCGGTCGAACACACAACGTGAGCCAGAAACGTGGCTCGTCCCTTTCGGGTCCTGGAACACTGTTAGCAACGTGGCAGAGGGGGCTGAATCCGGTCGACGCCTCCCAGACCTACGAGGCAACAAGTAAGGAGGACCCAGCCCCCAGGTAGGAGCGTGCAACCAGCATAGCGGAGGGCAGGGAGCTCCCTGGGTTTCCCAACATTAATCACTAACCGCGAAGAAACTCTGGGGGGGTTCCAACTTGCCAGCCTTAGAAGATGCTTGACCCTAACATGGCGCCAGACAGGCCTTAAGAATAGCAAGAGCCGGCGATCTGGAGCTGGCATGGTGGAGGGAGGCACTTGCCTAGTATATGCTGTGCTCTATGGAAAGATGAAGGAAACCGCTGCTGAGGGACATTGAGAAACGAAGACCTGGAGCGGGCAAGGCAGGGGGAGCTATTAGGCCAGTACATGCTGCGGCCTCTGGGAAGGTAATCTTGCTGCATACACGGGAGAGCTGAACCCGCGGCTAGTGGGGGCCTACTGATCCCGCAGCGCTCAAGCTACCTCGAGTGAAGGCCCAGTGCCTCGCAGCCCAGACACCCTTACCTGCCATCGGAGAATCCGCCATACTCCAGAGGACCTCGCTCTGGGCACACGCCTGCTTGGGTTGGGGGCGTCGCTGCGCTGACCAAGCCCCCCAGCCCTATGCCACCAAAAAAGGCCCAAGCCAACAGAGTCTCCAGCTGCTTCACCCCGCTGAGTCTAGGGTGGAAAAGGCGGGGGATTCGCAAGCGACAGCCAGAAGGGCACTCACCCGGCAAGACCTGCTGGCGTTGCTGAAAGAGTTTAAAAAACAATTGTGAGAGGACATTGAGGCTGATATCGGTGCTTCGTTTGAGGCGTACAGGGCAGAGATGTGAACAAAACTAGGGGCACTGCAAGCGGACGTGGACTCGGTGGGCACCCACACCATGGATTTGGAAATGAAATGCCAAGAACTGGAAGGTCGATTAAAACCCTTGGAGGAGGGATCCGCCAATCTGAACAGTCAACTACGCGCCACTGTGCTTAAATGTGAAGACCTAGAGAACCGTTCCCGCAGAGATAACATAAGGGTGAGGGGCCTGGAAGAGGGCTGCGAAGGTCCAGACCTGGAGTCATTCATGGTGGGGCTCTTCTCGATGGTCTTGGGAGTCGAATGTCCTGAAGTTCAGCTGGAACGTGTGCACAGAGTGGGCCCAAGGCTACCCGGAGAACACAGGTGACCAAGAGACATTCTTGTGAAATTCAGCTTCTTTAAGATCAAAGAAATGGTTCTCCGGAAGGCTAGAAACAACGACATGGCCACATTCCAAGGCGCATAATGATCCCTATTCCAAGATGTGGCCCAAGCCACTCTGGCACACAGACAACAATTCCGTCCGATTACAGAGGCGCTGAGGGAACGCCAACTCAAATATAGGTGGACTTACCCCTTTGACATAGCCTTTCCCCTCGGCAATAAACAGTACCATTTTACAGAACTGGAGGAGGCGGCGGCCCTGCTCGGTCTCAAGGTCAACTCACCACAACAGGCAACAACCTGAGAAGACTGCTCGGGCCAATCGTCAGCATGTCGCTCACCCGTCCCTTGGTAGACACCCAGGAGAGGGTCAAGAAGACGAAGGGTTGATCCACATGGAGGCGTGGCCCCCTAATCAAGGGCGGAATCATTTTGCTCCCTATGGCGGATCAGGCAGACAACGATATAGCTCAACCCCAAGGAAGAGATTGTGGCAGAGCCTCTCTAAGCACGAAGGACTAGGGTCTAAGGCTACATTAGCTGGAAGATTCTCTCTCACAAGGGCCTGTGATATCTCTGCTCTAATCAAACCACAGACGGTAATGTTCTAGATGCCCGGCGTCCCAATAGACAGGCAAGATGTGGAATCACCCCTGGAGCTACCTAAGGTGGAACGCTTACACCACTTTGGGGACTTCTCAGTTTGGAGTTATTGTTTATACTTGATGGTAATGTTCTTTACCGTGGTGTCTAAAAAAGTGGCTTACTTGGCTGGGTTATTGGAGGGGGAGGGGGGAGGAGGGACGGGAATCTGGAGGGTCTGGTGGCTGAGGTAAGCCAGATGCTGGCTCACCCGTGTGGAAGAACTGTATGCCCCCTGTTGAATGGCAATTACCTGTCTGTCATGGAATGTAAGGGGTCTTAATTTCCCTAATAAGAGACAATGTTTATGGAAATACTTGGGGGACCATCATATCAGTATAGTGGCATTGCACGAGACCCACCTAAAGAATGGCGAAGACCTTCGCCTGAAACATAAAACCTATGCATTAATATTTTGTTCCTCATCCACCTCTAAACAGAACGGGGTAGCCTTACTCTTTCACTCCTCCATTCACTTCCAACCCCACGATACCAAAACAGATAGAGCGGGCGGTTTCTTAAGGTTAGAGGGGTCCTGAGGGGTCGAGCATGTACCATAGCCACAGTGTACGCACCCAATACGGGGCAATCAGACTTTCTCCTCACATTCTTGCTAGCACTGGAGGGATTTGCTACGGGGGACATAATCTTATTGGGGGACTTCAATCTTATCTGGGACCCAACCATAGATACAACCCACCCACATAGGTCAGCAGGAGGAGTCTTTAGTAAGTCTCTTAAAGCCTTTTTTCAACGAATGGGCCTAATAGACACTTGGAGGACTCTTAATTCCTCAACACGAGATTACACGTTTTTTTCGCACTCCCACAGATCATATTCTAGGATAGATCATATTTTCACTAGTCAAACCCTTCTCCAGTTGCTTTCTGGAGCTCACTTGCACCTGATATGCCTCTCAGATCATGCCCCGCTGGCATTACTGCTTAACTGGCCGGTGCCGCGCTCTAAAACCGCTAGATGGTACTTTCCCAATTTCCTTAGCAGAGATAGGCTCCTCCGTGATGACCTGAAGAGGGCAATTAAAGAGTTTTTCGCCACTAATGACCCCACAGACACCTCTCATGTGAACAACTGGGATGCCTTTAAGACAGTCAATAGGGGTAAATGTATTGCCTTGGCTATCACCCTTAAAAAACAACAGACAGGGGAACGACGTTTACTTGAGGGGGAGCTGAGGGGCGCGGAACGAGAGCACAAAGATGCCCAATCCGTTAAAACCCTACGGATGGTAACAGAACTAAAAGGGAAACTGCAGGCCATATATACCAACGGAGTGGAAAAAAATGTTTACGCCTTCAAGCCCGAGGATATGACGGAGGGGGGTAAAATTGGCCCCCTACTGGCATGACAACTCAGAGCGCAACAGGAAAAAGAGAACATCAAAAACATAAACGATAACGATGGCGTCTCACACTTTAGCGAAGGGGAGAAAGGAAACGCTTTCCGGGATTTCTATCGATCACTTTATACAGCAGATCCCGCAATAGCTCGGGACCAATCTCAATACTTAGATTCAGTAGAGATCCCGCAGGTCTCTCCTGCTACCAATACTGAACTTAGCCACCCTATCTCAACAGAGGAGGTCCAGAAGGCGATAGACGCTCTCAAACTTCAGAAAGCCCCGGACCCCTATGGGCTGAATGCCCAGTTCTACCGAACCTTTGCTCCTGAGTTAATCCCCCACCTGATAAACCTCTTCAATGAAATAGCGGCCACGCAACAGGTCTCCGTCTATGGGGGAAGCTTTAATCACTCTAATCCCCAAGGCAGGGAAAGATCCCCAAATGTGCGCCTTGTACTGGCCCATAGCTCTCCTCAATTTGGACGCTAAACTCTACTCTAAGATACTGACCAGCCGAAGAGAAAATGTCCTACCTACGTTAATACATCCCGACCAATCAGGCTTTATCAAGGGTGGGCAGACCCACAATAATTTATGCAGGATAATACATTTATTTGAGAAGGTGCAGAAAAAACATTTCTCGGCGGCCTTCCTCTCATTAGACGCGGAGAAGGCCTTCGACTGGGTCAATTGGGCCTTCTTGATTTCCACCCTATGCCACTTTGGGTTCAGCGAATCTTTTATAGCAACGTGCCAATTATCACTCCCCCAAATCCCGAGTGCTAGTAAATGGAGAAGCATCGGAATCGTTCCAGCTCTTGAGAGGTACAGGGCTATCCCCTCTCCCCCATGCTCTTCGCCCTCTGCATCGAACCATTTGCAGCACAAATAAGATCCAACCCAGACATCCAAGGGGTTAAGTTTGGCTCCGATGAGCACAAAATTTTGCTCTTTGCGGACGATGTCCTGCTTCCCATCACTGACCCTACGACCTCGGCACCGGCTATACAGGCTGAACTCAATCACTTCGAAAGAGTAGCGGGATTCAAGGTCAAACTCTCTAAATCATTTCTACTTAACTCGACTCTGCCCCGAGAAGCGATGGCAACGATTGAGGGGATGTCTCCCTTCTGTTGCGCAAGCAAATAAATCACCTACTTGGGTATTAAAATTACCCCCAAACTCACAGATCTCTATAAAGCTAACTACCCCCTTCTGAGGCAGCTCAAATCTGATTCCAAAAAATGGGGGTCTGCATTTATGTCTTGGATAGGCAGAATAAACGCGATCAAGATGAATTGTCTGCCCCGCCTCCTTTATCTCTTTCAGGGTCTCCCGATCACAGTAGACAAGGAACAGTTCACTGAACGAAAGAAGATGACCATCAAATTTGTCTGGCAGGGGCGGAGGGCCTGGTTATCTTACCGACTACTGACTAGGCCACACCTGGAGGGGGGGCTATCCCTGTCGGGCTCCCCGGGGAGCGCTGTTTGGGCGGCACCTTTTCCTGCGCTCGAGTGCAGAGACGCGAGCCCCGCCCGCTGTTTTCTGTCAGCGGGTGAGGGCAGCCCCTGATACGTATTTAAAGGAGGGGTCCGCGCTGGCAACGCGCTTTGCGTCCCAACACAGATCCCGCCAGGCCACCCACCATTTCCCCCTACTTACCTGCAATACTTCGACCGCTGTTTTCACAGGTAGTCACTTGCTCGTGTTTTGCTGGGCTTCTCCTTTGTTCCTTCGTCTTCCTGGGTCCTCTAGTGTTCTTCCGGAGCACGTTGTTACGCTGCTCCTTTCCGGCCGGCAACATTGTGTCCAGGGAACTTCTGCGCCTTAACCCTTAGCTTCCTGGCAAGACAAAAAAGAAAAGCAAGGGCTGTAAAGTATCGTAGTATCTTCGTTTTCCGTGTATTTAGAGCTGACTTTTGAATTGTAGAAAAAACACTTATCTGACGGTTGATTATCGTGGTCTTCTTTAGTCCTGGTAAAACTCTTTTAGCTGCAAATGAAAAAGAGAAACTGTATTACTAGAATCAGATAACCCACTTGTTATTTTTGTTTATTGTGACCCTGCCCTTTTTGCCCTATTTTTTCCGTGCTCCCTCCTGACATGGGAAATGAGTTTTTTGGTTTTTCCCTAATTCAGGAGTAACGGATAATTATTTTTTAAAAAGGGTCCTATATACTCCTATGGTGCATCTAACATAGGTTTGTATATTACTGTTCATCTCTTGTTTAGATGTCAAACTTCCGCAGTACTTCTAAATACTGAATATTGTCCTTCCTTTTAGGCACTGGGAGTGCTCTACCGCCCATGGGAGTTGTTTCCCCACACGTATTTGGCATATTCCTTTACAGGTATCTCATTAGAAATAGGGGGTAACATACAGCCAGCTCCTTGTAGTCTTGATTAGTACTTACCTTGTGCTTTCTTCTTCGGGATTCTTGAAGACCACCCCACAGAAGATCCAGTGGACGTCTACCCCTTCTTCCTTCCCTTGTTTTGTTTCCCTCCTTCCCCACCTTCCCTCTTTTGCTTTGAACTAGTTGGGCGAAGGAGGTAGGTGAGGGAAGTTGGGATCTAGCATCGCTTCCATCCATTTCATCCCTGCAGTAAATCCAGGTGAGCCTCACAATCCCTTTCTAATTTCTCTGTGTACTACAATGCCGCTCAGCTCCGAGTTCTGGCTGAGTGGTCCCTTAAAGCCTCCGATAAACACTGGCTTCATATGGATAGGCAGATAGCAGGTAGGACCATTTTGGACCTGCCATGGAGACAGAAGCAACACAGGCCGCCCAATGTATATCTCAGCACCCCCACAGCAACCACTCTTCAAATATGGGATAAAGTCACTTTAACAACCTTTCCATCACCCTACACCCCCATCCACTTCAAATCGGCCTTCCACCTGGCACTACTAGGGGCCCTTTGATAAATGGAGGAAGGGGGGATGCCTCATGTTATCTGATGTCTTTAAGCGGGGAGAGCTGCTTACCTTTGCGGATTGCGCAACCCTTTTCAAGTTGCCGCCCACAGATGAATATCATTACTCTCAGCTCAAACATTGGGTGCAACAACCCCAGGAGTGGCTGGCCGCGACGAGGGAATTACTCCCAATTGAGAAATTTGTGCAATCTGGCATTACAAGTAAGGGCTGCATATCAGTCCTGTACTCTCTGCTTTTAACGATGGGCCCCCGGTCGACTCCACGACACAGACGATTTTGGGACACCTTGCTGCCCACTTTCATAGGGGAGAAGCAGTGGGGTTCCCTGTACAAAGATATCGCCAAACACAACCGCTCCATGTTTCTCAGGGAAGCCCATTACAAAATTATGTACGAGTGGTATCTACACCCCCAGAATTTTCACAGCATATTCCCAAACACCTCAGACAAATGTTGGCGGGGGCTGTGGACTTCTGGCAGTCTTCCGTCATATTTGGTGGGACTGCCCCTCCATCCAACCCTTCTGGAAAGAAATCCTGGCCCAAATCAAACAGATCCTGGGATACCCAATCCCGGAAACCGAAGAACAGACTCTCCTGGGGGTCCGGGACCCTAGTCTGAAATACCAAACCCATGGGGACCGCTCCATTATGTGTCTATGCCTGGGGGCGGCCAAGATGTCAATTGCTGCAGCATGGAAGAAACCGGAGGCCCCCTCCCTCACCCAATGGCATGCCCGACTATGGAGGGCCTTGCCCTTGAACGGATGACGGATATAGTCGAGGACTCACTTAAGGGTTTTGACTACATCTGGAGCCCCTTGGTGGGGTACCTGTCAGAGGGGTTGCCCCTGTTTGCCTGTGGACCCAGATTGCATGCCCTCCACCTCTTTCAGAAATAACAGACTGGGACCACCCGTGATCTTACTGGCAGTGGGGGGACCCTGAGTCCAACGATACATACCTCGAGAATGGTCCCGCTCCCCCTCCTAGGATTGACATGAGAGACCCCTGGGGCCTTTGGGCCCCTAGAGGGTGCCCATCCTGCATCATTCCCAGTCACACATGGAGTATTAGCACGAGACACCACGGAAATGTTTAATGGTGTTATTTTTTCTTTGTTTATATATTTCTTTAAAGTTATGTTTTTTCTTGTATGTGCCTTCTTCGTGATGGCTCTCGAGCACAGACGAAAATTGTATTCTGTAAGCTATATACCCGAAGCACCATAAGGCTGGACATACCTTATCTGAGCTTTGCTTAAGTACAAAACGTATGCTGAAAACTCGTGGAAATGCTGTGTTTTTATATTTTAGATACCTGTAAATCTTGGCACCTGAACTGTGCTCGCTTGAGCTACATCGGTTTTGTATTCTTGTAAAAACCAATAAAAAGATTTTGATAAAATTTTTGGGGGGGAATATCTTGTAATCCTAAAACATACGTTAGACCAAAATTAATATGTACTAGCTAAATCATCACATTAAGCTAAGTACTACCAAACCTGCCACATGTGTGAGCAAGGCTGCAGGTCAGCTGAAATGCGTTGCGTGGAAGCCAGTAAACCTACCTGAGCATCATTTCATTGTCGTGTGGATTTGTCCTGAGAGTGCGTTTATTCCCTTGGGGGGCGAACTGTGTTGGATTATTTTGCCGATTTGCTCCGTCGGCGCATGCACCACCTTCTAAGGGTCCGTGGTCTGGGAAGAAGCGCTTTTAAGTATATATATATATATATATATTATCTACTGGCGGTCGCCAGTAGATAGTTATAGTTAGGACCTAGTTTCCATAGGTAAAGCGTTTTTTGTTTTCCCAATAACTTTGGCGCCAGATGACGAATCATCGCGAAATTTTCAAAACTAGTGGGGCGCTCCGGTCAGTTCCTGTCTTGAAAGTTTCGTGGTGATTCCGCAAGCGGGGGCCGAAAAAAAGGGGGGTCCCAAAACGTTTTTTCTCCATGTTAATTCCCATAGGAAACTTTAGCCACGGCTACAGCCCGAACTGCTGAACGGAATTACACCAAATTTGGGACAAAGGTAGTGCTTGGTTCAGAAAGCGCCCTTTTTTTTAAATGGTGTAAATCCGTTCAGTAGTTGCGGAGAAAATCAAAAAATAGTGGTCAAAAAATCAATTTCCCATAGGAAACTTTAGACACGGTTACAGCCAAAACTGCTGAACGGAATTACACCAAATTTGGCAAAAAGGTAGTGCTTGGTTCAGAAAGCGCCCTTTTTTTAAATGGTGTAAATCCGTTCAGTAGTTGTTGAGAAAATCAAAAAATAAAAGTTTCGATATATAGAGGCACGGAGGATCCGCGCACCCTCCCGACCACAAGCTTTATTCTAATTGGCTGTCAACACACCAAACCAGGAAGTGTTGGCAGCCATCTTGTGACTCGGTAACTGAGTCACAAGAAATCAGAATAAAAAACGTGAAAAAAAAGAAAAGGGGGCAGGGTAGAAACACCCTGACCCCTAGGCCTGCTTAGGGGGTCCCACAAGGACCCCCAGGGCCCAAAAAAGCATTTAAAAAAAAAAAAAATTCGGCAAAATGCACGCCGGATCCACGGATCCGGCCGCGAAACAAAAAAAAATTAGCCCCCGGGTGGGCCAAGTCCCGGGGGCAGTGAAAAAGTGTGGGGGGCCCCAATCCCCCCACACTGCTCCCGGGGACCGCCACCTCCCGGGGCTTGATTAATTAGCTGCGGGGGCACGCAGCCCCCGCAGCCCCGGGGACCGCCACTCCCCGGGGCTTGTTTTTTAAGTTTGGGGGCCTCTAAGGCCCTCAAGCCCCGGGGACTGCCACCCCGGGGCTTTCATTAGTTATAATAATAGCGGGGGCACACTGCCCCTCGCAGCCCCGGGACTGCCACCCCGGGGCTTCATTTTTAAAAAATATACCTGTGTGGGGGCTCGGGCCCCCACACGCCCCGGGACCGCCACCTCCCCGGGGCACTAATATTTAAATTTGGGGGTCCGTAACAGACTCCCGAGCCCCGGGGACCACCACCTCCCGGGGCTTTGCAATTGTTGAGAGGGGGGCCGCGCGGCCCCCCTCCTGGAGCCCTTGATGGCCCTGGGGACCGCCACCCCCCAGGGCCGACTCCAGCAGTGTCCCGGGGTGCCCACCCCCAGGACACTGCTGTTTGCAATGACAGGGCGGGAGCCTCGCGGCTCTCGCCCTGTCATTGCAAACTGCTTTGCTTCATTGAAGCGAGAGCAGGGAAACCTGCTCTCGCTTCAATGAAGCAAAGCAGATTGATTTTCCACAAGGGAGCTGCATGTCAGCAGCTCCCCATGTGGAAAGCAATGCCGGCTCCCGCAGGACGCGGGAGCCGGCGGGACCGTGGGGGATTGGGGACCCCCACAGTCCCCAATGAGAGGCCAGGCCCCGGGGCATGGGGTCCCCGAGGCTGGAAGTGGCCCGGGAGGGGGCCACGCAGCCCCTCCCCTGTGTATAAAAAAAAAAAAAAGGAGAGGCCAGGCCCCGGGGGATGGGGTCCCCGGGGCCATATTTGGCCTGAGGAGGGGGGCCACGCGGCCCCCCTCACAAATTTTTTTTAAAAAAGATGGCTAGGCCCTGGGGGATGGGGTCCCCGGGGCCAGAAGTGGCCCGGGAGGGGGTCCACGTGGCCCCCCTCCCCAACAAAAAAATTATTAAATAAAGGTGGGCCCCGCAGGATGGGGTCCCCGGGGCCAATAGAGGCCTTAGGAGGGGGGGCCATGCAGCCCCCCCTTCCTATAAAAAACAATATGTGTGGCCATGCCCCGGGGGATGGGGTCCCCGGGGCCGGAATTGGCCACGGGAGGGGGGCCCACGCGGCCCCCCTCCCATTAACATTTTTTTTTTTTTTTAAAAGAGGAGCAGGCCCTGGGGGATGGGGTCCCCAGGGCACAAAAGGCAAGAGAAGGGGGCCACACAGCCCCCCTTCTAAAAAAAAAGCCGGCATCGCGGCTAGGCCCCGCCCCTCCCTGCAACACTCAGCAAACGCGCCCCTGGCACGTTTAAAGTTGGGGAACTAATTCCCCTTCAATACTGGGGGTCCCTGGGGCCAACTAGCCCACCAGGTACCTCCAGTATGCGCCAGGAGCTGCGTTGCAGAGATGTGTTCAGAGGCCACGCCCCTTTTTACACCTCTCTGCAACGCAGCTCTGTGGCGCTTACTGGAGGTACCTGGTGGGCTAGTTGGACCCCAGGGACCCTCAGGATTCAAGGGGACTTTATCCCCCAACTTAAAACGCACCACAGGGCGCGTTTGCACAGTGGTGAAGGGAGGGGGCAGGGCCTGAGGTGACATGTGTGCAAACACGCCCTGTGGCGCGTTTTAAGTTGGGGAATTAATTTCTCTTCAATCCTGAGGGTCCCTGGGGTCCAACTAGCCCACCACGTACCTCCAGTAAGCGCCACAGAGCTGCGTTGCAGAGTGGTGTAAAAAGGGGCGTGACCTGGGCCACCTCTCTGCAACGCAGCCCTGTGGCACTTACTGGAGGTACGTGGTGGGCTAGTTGGACCCCAGGGACCCTCAGGATTGAAGAGGAAGGCTTCCCCCTCCCTTCACCACTGTGCAAACGCGCCCCGTAGCGCGTTTTAAGAGGTAGTTTTAATCCCCCTGCCCTATTATGTACTAGCAAAACCAAAGGGGATGATGGACGGAGTGTTGAACATTGCAAACACTCACCCCCAGTCAACTGATCTGGGTTTAATCCATTATCATTCATTAGCTCACTCCGCCACCCCAGTTCAGACATGGCCATATGCAAATCAGTCTGACCCTGTGCCTCATGGGAACAGTCCAGCCCGAACTGCCAAGCCATGTCTTCCCTGGACCGGAAACAAGCATCCTGGGACCGGTGTCTGGCTTACAGCCGTCATCAGCCAGGCTATCTTGAATCCAGTGGCAAAGTGAGCAAGGGACCCACGTCTGGGCATACCCTGCCAACTTAGGGCGAACATAGCAAAACCAAAGGGGATGATGGACGGAGTGTTGAACATTGCAAACACTCACCCCCAGTCAACTGATCTGGGTTTAATCCATTATCATTCTTTAGCTCACTCCGCCACCCCAGTTCAGACATGGCCATATGCAAATCAGTCTGACCCTGTGCCTCATGGGAACAGTCCAGCCCGAACTGCCAAGCCATGTCTTCCCTGGACCGGAAACAAGCATCCTGGGACCAGTTTCTGGCTTACAGCCGTCATCAGCCAGGCTATCTTGAATCCAGTGGCAAAGTGAGCAAGGGACCCACGTCTGGGCATACCCTGCCAACTTAGGGCGAACATAGCAAAACCAAAGGGGATGATGGACGGAGTGTTTAACATTGCAAACACTCACCCCCAGATAACTGATCTGGGTTTAATCCATTATCATTCTTTAGCTCACTCCGCCACCCCAGTTCAGACATGGCCATATGCAAATCAGTCTGACCCTGTGCCTCATGGGAACAGTCCAGCCCGAACTGCCAAGCCATGTCTTCCCTGGACCGGAAACAAGCATCCTGGGACCGGTTTCTGGCTTACAGCCGTCATCAGCCAGGCTATCTTGAATCCAGTGGCAAAATGAGCAAGATCTTTTGACTGGGGGAGAATGTTTGCATTGTTAGCATTCCGGCCATCATTTGTTTGCTGTAACACTTTTCGCCCTAAGTGGGATGGGTATGCCCAGACGTGGGTCCCTTGCTCACTGTGCCACTGGATTCAAGCTAGCCTGGCTGAAGAAGGGTGACATACCCTGAAACCGGTCCCAGGATGCTTGTTTCCGGTCCAGGGAGGACCTGGCCTGGCAGTTCGGTCTGGACTGTTCCCATGGGGCACAGGGTCAAGACTGATTTGCATATGGCTGGGTCCAAACTGGTGTGGCGTAGTGGGCAAAAGAACGATGGATTTAACCCAGATCTTTTGACTGGGGGAGAATGTTTGCATTGTCAGCATTCCGTCCATCATTTGTTTGCTGTAACACTTTTCGCCCTAAGTGGGATGGGTATGCCCAGACGTGGGTCCCTTGCTCACTGTGCCACTGGATTCAAGCTAGCCTGGCTGAAGAAGGGTGACATACCCTGAAACCGGTCCCAGGATGTTTGTTTCCGGTCCAGGGAGGACCTGGCCTGGCATTCGGTCTGGACTGTTCCCATGGGGCACAGGGTCAAGACTGATTTGCAGGTGGCTGGGTCCAAACTGGGGTGGCGTAGTGGGCAAAAGAACGATGGATTTAACCCAGATCTTTTGACTGGGGGAGAATGTTTCCATTGTCAGCATTCCATCCATCATTTGTTTGCTGTAACACTGTTATGTACTAGGGCCTTACAGAGGAGGTCATGCTAATCACAGGGGTACCCCAACGCATAGTGTTCCCTAGTGTATGTAGGTGGTTTCACTGTATTCTAAGTGTCTTTTAGCATAGCACTGGCTCTAGGCCTGGTTAGTCAGAGTCAGTTACCACCAGTACCCGTCTGAAAATGTTGTGGGCACAGGATGATTTTGGAACAAGGTGTCTTTCTGCTCCTCTGTTGGTTCTTTCTGCACGTCTTGCTTCTTCCTGTACTTTTCTTCGTCTTTGTTGACTTCTGTTGCTTCTTTCTGCATTTCTTTTGCTTCTTTCTGTGCGTTTTTTCTTCTTTCTTCACATGTCCTACCTCTGTAGGCATAGGTAGAGACTAGCATTTAAAAAACCTTTGAAATTCACTTAAAAAACCATAGGTTTCAGGCACGTTATAGTTAGAAATTAGCATTTAAAAAACCTTAGAAATTCACTGAAAAAACCATAGGTTTCAGGCACGTTATACTTAGAAATTAGCATTTAAAAAACCTTAGAAATTCACTGAAAAAACCATAGGTTTCAGGGACGTTATAGTTAGTTGGACATTTCACTCGTACAAAACCCATGAAATTCCCACGTTATAGTTAGTTCAGCTAACTATAACTCGCGCCCCCGCAATGCACTGCTGATGACGTCACATATTACATCACTCATGACATGGTCAGTGACATCACTGATGACATCTCAAATGACATCACTGATGACATCACTGATGACATCATCCATGTGAAAATTTCATGCATCTTCTCACACCCTAATATAACTTTTGATACACCCACTCTAAATTACACACTACCATTCTCAAAACCATAGACACTCCAACACCAATAACTACATACCCACTCACTGATTCTTAGGTCTATACACACATCCACTCACTCACCCGTACAGTCACGCATACTTACGGTCACTCAGTACAGGACTATCATATGCACTCATACACCTATATAGACACTCACACACCGCCACTCATCCATAGAGGTACTCACACACCTAGTCAGTCATGCAAATAATTAATCTCACTCCCATTTACTCAGATGTACAGTTATACACACACCAGCTCAATTACTCATACAAATACTAGCACATTCTTACGCTCTTATACAATCAATGATACAAGCACACACTCATCCATACAGCCACTCTCACAATAACACACTCTCATTTGTAGCCAATTATGTACTCCAACACACATATAGACTACTTTTCACATATGTAGTTACTCACACATGTACCACTGAGATATACATTCACTCACTAACACACCCATACACACACTCACCCACCCATACAGTCCATCACAGATGCACTCTTGAAACCATGCACCCAGTGAATCACCCACTCACACATCTATGCTCAGAGTCACACACACCCCACCCACACAAACACTCAGGCACCCATACAGATACTCAGACAACAAATCAATAACCCATATAGACACTCATGTAGCTATTCACAAACCCATGCAGCCGCTTACACACCAACAGACACACGGATACAGACATTCACACAGTTTACTCACTAACCCATGCATTCAGAAAGATATGTTTAATCACTCACTTATAGAGTCAGTCACGCACCTACTAAATCAACCATTCAGACACTTATACACCCACTCATTCTTCAATACGCCTTTCCCTATATATATTAAACATATTTAAACTTTACAGAAACACACAGTCACTGGATGATGTCATCAGTGATGTCATTTGAGATGTCACTGACCATGTCATGAGTGATGTAATATGTGACATCATCAGCAGTGCATTGCGGGGGCGCGAGTTATAGTTAGCTGAACTAATTTCACAGGTTTTGTACGAGTGAAATGTTCAACTAACTATAACGCCCCTGAAACCTATGGTTTTTTCAGTGAATTTCTAAGGTTTTTTAATGCTAATTTCTAACTATAACGTCCCTGAAACCTATGGTTTTTTCCAGTGAATATATATATATATATATATATTTTTTAATGTTTTTACCTAATGGCGGTTGCCAATAGGTAGTTATAGTTAGGCCCATGTTTCCATAGGAAAAGCCTTTTTTGACTTGTCTGTAACTTTGGTGCAGTTTGGTGAATCTTCACGAATTGTTTTTTTTAAAAAGTGCACCGGTGATTCTTTTTGTGCAATGAAAGTTTCAGGGTTATCCGCCAAACAGCTGCCAAGAAAAAGGGTGGGGTAAAAAAAACTGCGTTTCCCATGTGAATTCCCTATGGAGCTTTGAACGCGACTACAGCCCGAACCGCTGGATGGAATTACACTAAATTTGACAGAAAGGTAGATTTGGTTACACAAATCACACTTCGTTATTTGGTCTAAAGCTGTTCAGTAGTTTTTGAGGAATTAAAAGAAATCCAAATTTGTTTATCTGGGATTATGACGACTGCGCGAATAATAACAAGCTCGTGCAGGGAAATGCAGATCTCTGATTGGCTGCCAACACTGCAACCCGGAAGTGTTGGCAGCCATCTTGGGACTCGGCTTCAGCTGAGTGCCACAAAAAAAACATGAAAAAAGGGGGCAGTGTAGGAATACCCTGACCCCAACAAATTGCGAATACGCAGTAAAAACGTTAAAAAAAGTCAAGCGCAGGCTCCCGTGCTTGTTTTCTAAAGGCCACCGGGAGGGTCAGGTCCTGGGGGCGTTTTATAGAAAAAGGAGGGGGCACATGGGTCCCCCCCTCCTGAGGCTCTTTGAGCCCTGGGGACGACTATCTCCCAGAGCTTTGTTTTTAATATAGGAGGGGGGCTGTGCAGGGCACCCTCCTGAACTTCTAGAAGCCCCAGGGACCACCAACTCCCCGGGACAATTAAAACAATTGGATGGGGCTTCATGGACCCTCCATGCTCTGGGGACCACCACTATTCCGGGCGTTTCTTTTTTATTTAAGAAGGAGGGGGCTTTCTCGGCAGTTCTCAGCCCCAGGTACCACCACCTCCCCGGGGCGGCCCATGTATACTGAAGGAGGGGGCCCACGCAGCCCCCCTCTTGGTACCATATACAGCCCTGGGGACCACCACTCCCCAGAGCCGGCTCCTGCTATGTCCTGGGGTGCCCACCTCTAAGACATAGCTGTTTGCTTTTGCTTAGCTGGAGCTTTGAGAGCTCCCACCTAGCAAAAGCAAAACCTCTGCTTCCAGCTGGTGGGAGTTGACAAAGTGCTCCCGCCCGCTGGAAGTGGAAGGTTTATATCTTTCCCTGCCTGCAGAAATGCGTCCAGGGAAAGAGATGAAACAGATACCTCTTGCATGCAGGGAGCTTCATTTCCAGCAGCTCCCTTCCTGCAATAGCAATGCCAGCTCCAGCAGGAAGTGGGGAGCCAGCTGGGACCGCGGGGGCCTTGAGGCTCCCCTGTGGTTCTAGGGAGTGAGGAGAAAGAGGCAAAATAAAGGTCAGCAGCGAGCAGAAAGAGGCAAAATAAAGGTCAGTAATGAGCAGAAAGAGACAGAATAAGGGTCAGAAACAAGCAGCAAGTGGCAAAATAAAGGTGACAAATGAGCATAAAGAGGCAAAATAAAGGTGAGAAACGAGCAAAAAGAGGCAAAATAGAGATCGGAAACCAGTAGCAAGAGGAAGAATAAAGGTCAGAAACTAGCAGTAAGAGGCAAAGTAAAAAGACAGAAAAGAGTGGAAAGAGGGAAAATATAGGTCAGAGACTAGCAGAAAGAGGCCAGGAACGAGCAGAAAGAGGCAAAATAGAGGTCAGAATCAAGCAGAAAGAGGTAAAATAGAAGTCAGAAACAAGCAGAAAGAGGCAAAATAAAGGTCAGAACCCAGCAGAAAGAGGCAAAATAGAGGTCAGAAAGGAGCAGAAAGTGGCAAAATAATGGACAGAAGTGAGGAGGAAAAAGTCAGAAATTGAGCAGAAAATGGGCAGAACCCACTGAGGCATTCATGCAACCAGTCACAGAACAACTCAGACACTCTGGCAGTCACTCACAGATCTAATCAGACACTCATGCACCTACTCACAAATTAACTCAGACACATACACCCACTCACAGACCCAGTCAGACACTCATGCACCCACTTACAGAATCACCCATACTCTCTCTCACTCACTCACAGACCTACTCAGAGACTCACACATCAACTCACTAACCCACTCAGAGACTCACACACACTCACAGACCCACTCAGACACTCATGCACTCACTCACAGACTGACTAACACATTCATGGAGGCACTCTCACACCCACTCACAGACCCACTCAGATACTCACTGAGACACCCATGCACCCACTGAGACACTCATGCACCCACTCACAGACCTACTCAGACACTCGTGCACCCACTCACACACCCAGTGCTACACTCATGCACTCACTCATACGCTTATTCTCAAAAGTTACAGGTTACAGCTAGGAAATAAAATTAAAAAAAATGAAGAAATTCACTGAAATAGAAAGGTTACAGGGAAGTTATAGTTAGGAAATAGAATTAAAAAATCCTTAGAAATTCACTGAGAAAACCCAAGGTTACAGGTACATTTTAGTAAGGAAATATAATTTTTTTGTAAACTTAGAAATTCACTGAAAAAAACAAAGGTTACAGGGACATTATAGTTAGGCTCAGATTCCATTCGTACAAAACCAGTGAAATTCAGCAGTTATAGTTACCTGAACTCACTATAACTTATGCCCCTGCAATGCACTGCTTATGACCTCACATATTACATCACGCATGACATGTTCAGGGACATCACTGATGATATCACTGATGACATCTCAATTGACATCACTCATGACATCATCCACAGAACCACTCATACCCCTTTATAACCTCTCATACACCCACAACCACTCACATACCCATTCACAGACCCCTACAAGCACTCACACACCCACTGACTCACCCATACAGTCTCTCAATTCAGCCCCTTGCTCACATATACAAGCACTCTCACACGCACACACGCACACAACCACTTACAAACCCATTCACACATCCATACAAGCACTCCCACATCCGCTCACTCTCCCATACAACCATCCACACATACACTCGCTCTCCAATACAGCCACTCATACACCAACTCACTTAACCAAATACCCAGTCACTCATACATACAGACACTTACACACCCAGTCACTTACTCATACAGCCATTCACCCACTCGCTCACCCATACAGTCACTCACACATCCACTCATCCACCCATGCAGCCACTCACATAGCCACTTACTCACCCACAGAGCCACTGACACACCCACTCACTCACCAATAGAGCCACTCACGCATCCACACAGCTACTCATACACCCACGTATTCACCAATACAGCCACTCACACACCCAGTCACTCACACACCCACACACACATGCATACATGTAGTCGCTCACACAGTATATATTTGAAGCAGTATCACTCATGAGTAGTACACCTAGTATACAAATTTAACTTTTGTAGTTCCTTAGTATATATGTTTAACAATCATAAATTCTTACAAAATACTTACACTCACTGGATGATGTCTCCAGTGATGTACTTTGAGGTGTCATCAGTGATGTCACTGACCATGTCATGAGTGATGTAATATGGGAGGTCATAAGCAGTGCATTGCTGGAGCATAAGTTATAGTTAGCTTAGGTAACTATAACTGCTGAATGTCAATGGTTTTGTAAGGGTGAAATCTGAGCCTAACTATAACGTCCCTGTAACCTTTGGTTTTTTCAGTGAATACATATATATAAACTCAGTATTTTGAACCATACAAATTTTGTAGTATATATTTTGGTATTTTAAATTATAAGTATGCAAAGTCGATACTTTTGATGTTATGTTGACACCATTATTAATGTGCTGCAATATTTTGGTGGTCGATATTCTGACATACAGCCACTTGAACCATCTTCTCTGTACACAGGAATGCCCTCAAAACATAGATAGGTGTGACAAGACCCATTTTCTAAATCTTATTCTTAATCATCACCATTTTCTTGCTCAGCGAGGCTATATTAACCTGTAGGTCAAAGTGAACATCTTCCAAATCTGATGTTTTTTGTTCCAGTTCTGTCATTCTGTTCCTCAAATGTTTCATCCAGTTTTATAATTTTAGACCTTAGAAGTGTAGCCGTTGCTGTTTGAGTTGATTTGAATTCTTTAACCTCTATTAAAATGTGTTCCAGCATGTATATCAATGAGTTATGTTGTCACTGGTCATCTTGCTCATTTTGCTCATGGTAATCATTGGGGGCCTCATTTATGAGGAATTGGCGATGGGCAGCGACACAAGTCTTCTTGCTACGCTGCCCTATGCCAATGTAAAAGGACAAGAATGCGCCGTATTTATGAAAAACTGTGCATTCCTGTCCTTTCCCCCTGCGCTGTCACACAATTTGCTGCCTAGCGTCAATGTAGGCACTCTTGCACCATGGTGCAAGGGTGCCTCCGTTGCAGGCTGAATTGCTTTTGTGCAGGAAGGGCCCCCTTCCTGCACAAATACAATCTTGAGAGGTGTTTTCCTCTTTCTATGTGAGCTGCAAAATGCAGCACACATGGAAAGAGGAAAAAACTAGGAGAAATAAAAATATTTTTCCTCGTTACACCTGCTCTGGGGATGCGTAAGGTTTTGGCACTGCCCCAGGCTTACTTTATTAAGTCAATCTGAGGCAGCATAAACAATTTGGTGTTGTTACTTGGGAAAACTCACCATAACACCCATGGAATACCTCCTTGACGCTGAGTAAGGCAGTGACTTGCACTGCTTTATCTTACTCCATATCTATGAAGCCATGCAAAACCACACAGAAAGGCTTTGCATTTCCTCACAGATATGATTGAGAGGCTTGCACAGCTGGAGCGTCAAAAAAGAGATGCTCAGGCGGCGCAAGTCTCTAATAAATAAGTCCCTGGGTTTCTTCTGCTCTTGCTGGACTGGACTAAAGTGTGCTGCTGGACCTTATTTTAATACCGAATTGGCCTCACTAACTGACAATGCTGAATGATGGTTGGATAGGTCAGCTTCTAACAATTCAGCCAGTTTGTCTAGACCTCTCATCACAATGGTGCCTCTTTGTCAGTGTGACCATATTGCCGGAAAACTGAAGTGGCTGAAAATGTTGATTTGCTTAATTTTCATGGGTTTCTTTGACTTTGTCTATGAGGCCGAAGACTTCTACGGTCTTATCAGTGGTTTTGCAGCATGTCCTGTTACATCACGCAAGATTTTGCTTCTGCTTCGAAGCTGGTCCTTGTACTTCTGCAGGCAATTCTACTCTGTGCTTCACTGTGCTAACCTCCACTTCATCTATGCCGTTGGTTTAATTCTGGCCTCAATAGGCTTTCATAAAGAGGCAAGCTATGTCTTCCATTCTTGAACAGTGGATAGGACTCTGGTGCTTTCTGAACTTAAGCATGGTTTTCTTTAGATTCACCTGATCTCTATTTTTAGGACCTGGAACAGGCATGAGTGTGGGTGCAAATGATGGAGGCTGTTGAGCTGCTACTCTTGTCACTGTTGATTCATTAGCCTGCTGAAACATTGTATAAGAACTGTCCATACTCGTAGATTCTGCCGCTTCCTGGTTGTGATGCTCCCTAACCTCTCGATTTTCTTCCAACAATTGACAGATTTGACTCTCGCTCGACTGAGTTTCACCTGCAGGGGGAATAACTCCAAACTTCATCTCTCCTCCTTGAAAAGATCTAATCTTGGTAATTTGTTTTTGAAGCCCCATCACTGAACCCATCAGATTTCGTAATGGTGTGTTCTCTCTCATCTCATGTAATCATTTGCCTTTCTGTGTTTTTCAATGACAAAGAGATAGATACTTGTGAAAACTCTATAACAGGAATTACTTCCATCTTGGGAGGGATTGCTTACTTTAGGTTGTATCTTCCCAATTTTTGTAGTGGCTGGCATAAGTTTTTTGTTCCAGTCCAATAGCTGCTGTTTTCGTTAGTACCTGCGTCTTCTATCTGCAGATAGAGTGAGTCCTCAGGTCGTATGGCTTCATCAATTTCAGTGAAAAACAAAGGGAGATGTTAAAACTCATTTTTAAGTCTGCATCAGCTCTACCAGTTTCTTTCAAACACTTTTATATTTAACCTACACCCAACAAACCATACCAGGATTCACCTGGGAAGGAGACCAACAAACATTGATGTTTAGATGCTGGCTCAGTTCCCCATTAACACTGCTGAAAAGGCGAGCAAGAAGGTACACTCCACCATTGATCCTTCAGCATGAGTGCATCCTAGCCATCCCCATTGGGGTCTCAATACGAAGGCGAGTGTGATAAAAAAGCAGCAGTCACTTTCCTCTGACCCTGCAAATCACCTTCGGCAGGTGAACTCTCACAGACACTTAGGGGCAGATTTACAAGCCCCTTGCGCCACAGGTGCGTCACTTTTTGTGTCGTACCGGTGGTGCATTTAACTGCTCCATATTTACAAGGACAGGAAAAGCCACACTGCATGACTTTTCCTGTCCTTGTAAATATGGCCCCTTTGCACGCAGCACTGTGCGTCAAAGGGGTGTTCCATGGGTATTGCTGTGGGTGTTCCCACACAACACCCATGGAACCAGACACATTTCCAGATTTACGAGGAATCGTAAATCTGGAAATGCGTGTGAATTCTACGCCTCCCCAGGTGAGGTGTAGCGAGGCGCAACGAGGAGAAATGTATTAATTTCTCCTCGTTTTCTTTTCCTTCTTCTATGCGTGCTGCATTCTGCAGCACACATAGAAAGAGGAAATCACCTCTAATGATTGTTTTGGTTCAGGAAGTGTTCCCTTCCTGTACATAAACAATCATTGAAACAATTACGTTTTTTAACTTCTATGTGTGCTAATGCAGCACACATAGAAGTTGAAAAACAGCATTTTCCAGATTGTTTTTGTGCAGGAAGGGAACACTTCCTGAACAAAAATAATCTCCCCACAACGCAGGCATCCTTGCACCATGGTGCAAGGGTGGCTGCGCCGGCGCATGGCAGCTGTTTGTGCACCAGCGCAGGGGGAAGTACAGAGATGCGACATATTGTTGGAAATATGTTGCATCCCTGTGCTTTGAAAGTGACTCAGTACGGCGCAGCCAAATGGCTTGCGGAACGCCCTGAGTCACTTTCTAGTAGATCTGCCCCTAAGATCGTGGCCATTCTGCTACGATCAGGACTGCTGCTGAAAGTGCTCAGCAGAACTCATCAAGGCATGATTATGAATGTGGTATGAACATTCCGAATGCGATAGCGCCAGCTTTATTGCAAGGGTTGTGGCATCTCCGAGGAGCGGACAAACTAGCGCCCTACACCACCTCCATCCCCTCTCCCATCTACCTACTGCCCATGCTGGCTGGCTGGTGGGATTCACTGAAGATTTTCTGAGTTCTGCAAATAGAAAAATGGGGGCTCCCACCAGCTCTGAGCTGGCGAGCCCACAGCCATCTCCAACTATCCTTCTGCCTAACCCGGCCACGTCAAAAAAGGTGGCAGTCAGGGGGTGGAATTTCTGCAGAGGGACATTACTGTTGCTCTCCATCATTGTCTAAATGAGGGTCTAACTGTCTCAGCATTTGCACCACCTTCATCCAGGTATGGATGTCAAGTTGTGTCTGAACCTGGAGACCAAAATAACCAAGGCCCCTCATCAACTCCAAATACAGCAATGGCACTTTGACACAAGGTCGAACCTTTGACTTTTTGTGACACTGAACTTCAACAACTCTCTTATAGAAATCTCTGTTGGAAAGTTTTAGTGGGCAAACACATGAAGTAGAGAGCTACCACGCCTTTCAAAACCCTCTAAAGACTCTCACACATACGTTCTTTCCTTTATCCCATGCTTCAATATGTTTGTTAGGCGATAATATCCACAGTGATGAGTTACACAAGCTGGCGACATTTTTCACGAATTCTCTGCTATCTAAGAAAAAGAGCCTCACATAAAATGTCCTTTACAGCCATTAAAAACTTAGGAGATCGAAGTATGTTTGGATCGCTTCGGTAAGAAATATTGTACTTGTGAATGTCCGGAAATCTCAGCATTCGGCTCCTTTTGCTTAAATGATGTCTTATTTTCACTTCCCTGTTAATAATGCTCCCTATTAGAGAGAACTCAGTAAGGTCGTTGCGAGCTTCATAAGAAGCCACTCACCCTCTTCATTCGTCTTTCTAGCCTTATAAATAAAATAGATTGAGGTGCTGCTCTTTCATATCAGACGTGGAAGAGGAAGAAAAACACATAAACGCATTAGAGATTCGTTAAAACAGCAGGGAGTTGGATAATGGATTTCATATACTGTTTGCGGAAGTAATTGAGTTTTTTCACAAATCAAATTGCCTGAAGGGTGTTCTTTTGCAGCAGAACGTACATGCCGATTATTATTATTAGTCAAGATGAAGAATGAGAAGTCTGTCAGTGTCCCGTGTCTCGCGTCACATTATTTATTTTCAGGAAAGGCTATGCCATTCCATTAAAACTTCATAATGTGTGATTCAATTAGTGATGTACTTGGGTGAAGCTTTGACTGTATTACTGCTGCTCCATAATATAACAATGAATCCTCATTACAAATGATTAGTCTTTCTCAGAATAATGAGTTGCCTGCCATCTACATTTCCACTTATATCACTTTCTTCCTTTAATCTAAAACTAATGTAAGTGCTTAAGAGGAACCTAGGTCATGCAGTACTCGCTGTCGCACCAATGCATATGACAGGGCGGGACAGGCCTTTTAATTCACCGGGCATTTCCCCCGTGGGTTGGAACTCTTGGAAGCTGGGGGCTGCTCCTGGGGCCTCTGTCACTTTCCCAAGCTCCCTGACATTAATTGCAGCAGGCTCGTGGTGGCTTCAAGAGACAGATAGTGAGGGAGGGAGGGGGAAGGTAGAGGGAAACTGCTCAGAGAGGGAGAAGAGAGAGAAAGGAGAGTGAGAGAGAGAACTGATGGATGGAAAGCGAGAGATTGCTTGAGGACACAAAGAGATCAGGGCTGTTTTGAGTATTTTTGCCAAGGCTGCTTTGGTCCCCCAGTCCAGCCCCGGTACAAAAGGTGCTCTATCCATCGGTAAATGTATGAATGGAAATTCAATTGTAAGAAAAAAAGTCTTCAACTAAACATTACAGGCCCAATTCACAAACTGCAATCTTGAGTAGGTAAAGTAGTACTCCAGACGTACTATTCACTTACTAGAAAATGCAACTCACAAACCTCCAGCTGGACCCCCCTGTCTCTCATGTATTTTCAATACAGTGATCTCCAACCCAGTGTCAAAGATCTCCACACACGTTATTATACATTTTTGTGGTAAATATGGGAGGGACAATGGGGAGTTGGTCCATTCATAGACTATATGTGTCTGTGTTTGTGCATAGGTGCATGTATGCACGTGTGTGTGTGTATGCAATGTCAACTCACCTGCTTCAGCCACAGATGCTTGCATTGTAGTCTGAAAATCTGGTGTTGGTATGTATACCCTGATCCAGTAGTACATTCAAAGGCAAACATTATGATGGTATGATGATGTGTTGGAAACACAGTACCGCAAACACACAAGGTGATCTACTGAATGTCTTGTGCTGCCATTCCAATGCCATGTCATAGCATTACAACAAGTGGATAAGGATACCACAGTCGATATTTGATTAAACTGGCATGACAAGTGAATGTAGGAATGTGTGACATAAACCTATCCTATCACTTTCAAAGCGATAGATATGATTGACCAAACCCCTCAAAAAAGACAGTATATGTCCATATGCTCTACATCCGTACTGCACCCGTCTGCTGTGTGTAGCTAGTAATGGTTTTAGTGTAGCACAAGCAACAAGCATAGAATTGGGGGAAACAACCTTTAGAACGCATGCATTACATCGCATGCCATTAGATCGCGTTTTTTACAACGCAAGTCGTTACAACGACTTGCGCTGGAGGGCGCTATAGGACAAGGAATTGTTTAATTTACTATCCAACACCTTCCCTACTGTACGTAGGCTGGAGTTGGAATAGTAAATTAAACTACTCCTAAGTCCAGCCCCCTCCAACGCAAGTCGTTGTAACGACTTGCGTTGTAAAAACCGCGATCTAATGGCATGCGATGTCATGCATGCGTTCTATCGTCATACATTCAGAATTGGTGGCCGGAAGTAGTGGTAATATTTCTTTTGCCTTCATATAATTGCATGAATCCAACAAGATTTAGATCAGTCACCTCACCCACAGATAGTGGCATTCTTCATCACTGGTGACCTCTCCTCACAATGGTAGGTAAGCACTACCCTGGCAGACTCTACCACTATTCGGGAGTTCCTGATGAATAGTTCTGGACAAGAGCAGAGATCCAGATGTTGAGGTTTTCCCTTTCAATAACTGGCTATCCTGGATATGGTTAAAAACAAGTCATGTGTGGATTTCGGATAAAAACAATGAAGCATCCATCCAACCTGCCTAGCCTACATGCTGCAGCTTTTTGTATCGCCCAAAGGGTTGGTAGGCTTCGTCAAGGCTATTTTTTATCCCTGCCTAATACTGCATGCAGTTATACTTCAAAATGAGGTGTGTATAAACCTTCCAGCAAGAATTGACAACAAATATTTCTTGTGAAATCTTGAATATATGCACCCCATTGCTGGGAAAACACTGCAAACAAACACATTACCTGTGTACCAGGGGAGATGTGTGTGCTACTACACTGTACCACAGCTAACAGTGATCATGTAAGTGTTTTGATTTTATCTCATTTCACTAACTTAACCTTCATTTGGGTTATACTTGTAAACTGGTCATGGAGAGGGGGCACTTCCCTTTAGTCACACACTTATAATAATAAAAATATTAACATAAACATTGAGTCACTCTTGTAAGCTGGAATCAGAAACACATTTGGTTGTTGTTAAGGTTTTCATTGGCTCTCCTCTGATAAAATTGAATTATCTGACAAACAACACTGACTCACAGTTGTTGATCCATTTACTATAGTGTTAGACCTGGCACTGTTGACGTGGGTCTCCCTTCCATTTTTTGCTGTTGCCTCATGTGTTTTTGCTGGTTATAGATGCTTTGGGCACTGTGCCACTGCTATTCAGTGCCACAGTGCAAGTGCTCCCTATGGTAAATCGGTGTATGGATTAGTGATTCCATGATTGGTTGGTTTGGTTTACTTAAAGAGGCCCCGGGTCCAAAACAAAATGAAGGTCCGAATGTGGCATAGGGATGGAAGTGAAACTAAAGGGGATATCCCTTTTTAAGGACAGTTCCCCTCACACACCAAAGGTGTCATGCTTCATAATAGGGGTACCTCCTCACGTGAGGAACCTGGTCCTCACGTGGGCTACAACCCTCGCTGCGAGGGAGGAGCACAGGGATGTTTTAATTTGAGAGGTAGGGTGTACTAAAACCCTATGTGAGCTAGGTGTGATAGAAAAAGAGTGCAGTGCTATAATACAGGTGAATTAAAACTGACTACAGGGTCAGCTGTGACTTTAATAACGCTGCCCGGTGTCAGGATTAAAAAGCAGGAATTGCTTGTGGACACAGAGGTCAGTGTTCAAAACCGCTGTGTGCTTACAAGACCAACATGTTTCAGCCTCAAAAACCTATATTAGTGTCTAGGCTTTCGTCAGGGTCGGAAATGTAGCTACTGCAATTTGACAAATGTGAAGAAAATAAAAATGAACTGTAATCATTTCATACTGAACCAGAGAGTGGTTTCTTTGTTCAGTACATCAAAAGTCTCCCTGTATTTGGAAACAATGGAAAACATATCATCCATGCATATATATAAAACTGTATATACAGATGCAAGCATAATAGATATCAATATTACCACTTCGAATCCACAACTCATTGTATATGCAAAGAAACTGATTCATCATTATCTTTGCTAAACCCACATCAAATACAATTTATTGTTGCATTTCCGGAGTGTATCGTTATGGAAAGCAAACCGGATGCGTAACTCACCAATGGGGAAGATCGAGTTTACTGCATCTGTCCTGGCTCCTTTAGCCATGTGGTACCACGCCACGACCTGGAGAAAACGGTACGTGGCAATTAAAAAGGAGAGAAAAGAAGAAAAGACCTCTTCAAGGTGACTATGGCTGTGTGGTGTTTTAATATGTAACCGGGTTGGAATTAGGTAAGGTTTACTTCTAGTTAATGCTGGCCTGAGAACAATGGGGGACACAGATACCAAAAGGACTCAAAAAAGACATACGTCATGACAGTAGGGACAGGCACTCCTCAGACTTGTGAGAGGGAATTGATCCTTATCAGAAGGACCAATGAGAGGTATGCTACTCACACATGCCAAAAAACGGGTGGCCATTGGTAATGGACATTTACACTCCTCTGGCTGCTGGAGCAAAAATAAAAATAAAAATAAAATGACATGACATGACTAGGGCCCTATTGAAAAAGGTCACCAGGGGAAGCCAAGCGGAGCATGCGGTAACATAATGCCAAAATATGTGAGGCTACAGGAGGAATCGGGGACCCCATTACAAAAATGCACAAAAGGCCGGAAGACGCTCCGGTAAGGAAGCTCAAGGACCTGTAATGAACGAGCGTGCAAAGGCGCTTACCGTAACGGGTCGTCTAAGCGACAGGTCATGATCCACGGACAGGTAGGAGTGAGCCTGCCGCGCTTGTACGTTTTTAAAGAGAAGGAGAGTGGCTACACCTGGGATCTCACTAGCGTGACCGGAAATCCGGCGGACAAGCAGGAGACCTGGGAAGTGTAGTCCTCAAAACCCGTCGCTATGGAAACTAGCGCGGCATTGTTGGAAAAAGTGTATTTAGCCCGGGAGGACTAAAAACGGGGCTTGTACGTTTTTAAAGAGAAGGAGAGTGGCTACACCTGGGATCTCACTAGCGTGACCGGAAATCCGGCGGAAAAGCAGGAGGCCTGGGAAGTGTAGTCCCCAAAACCCGTCGCTATGGAAACTAGCGCGGCATTGTTGGAAAAAGTGTATTTAGCCCGGGAGGACTAAAAACGGGGCTTGTACGTTTTTAAAGAGAAGGAGAGTGGCTACACCTGGGATCTCACTAGCGTGACCGGAAATCCGGCGGAAAAGCAGGAGGCCTGGGAAGTGTAGTCCTCAAAACCCGTCGCTATGGAAACTAGCGCGGCATTGTTGGAAAAAGTGTATTTAGCCCGGGAGGACTAAAAACGGGGCATGCCGGGACTAAAGGGGTATACCCAACGAAATATGAATGCATTAAAGCACTATTGTGCATATGAATTGTTGGTTTAAAAACAAGCTACATATTGGGTGCAGGATAAAAAGGCACTTGTGTGTTAAAGGAAACACCGGCCAACGCATTATGTGCATTGTGCGAGCGTGCCAAGGAGCATTGGGTGACTGGTACCTGACAAAGTAGCGGGGTCGTTGCTGTGGCAACTAGCACAGACATGACAGGGGCTCAATCAGTGCTTTTATGGGGTTGAGTGTAGACACCCGGCGCACAAGATCCAAAGCGGGAGCGCGCCGAGGAAGGAAGGGGTATACCTGCTCCTAATTAAGGTATCCAAGAAAATGTACAAAAGGTGCACCATGAATGATAATAATGGATCAATACACGGTGGTTCAAAAATCTATGTCAATGTGCGGAAAAGTGGATAATCAGAGGGTGAAAGGGGGCCACTGATTCCTTTAACACACAAGTGCCTTTTTATCCTGCACCCAATATGTAGCTTGTTTTTAAACCAACAATTCATATGCACAACAGTGCTTTAATGCATTCATATTTCGTTGGGTATACCCCTTTAGTCCCGGCATGCCCCGTTTTTAGTCCTCCCGGGCTAAATACACTTTTTCCAACAATGCCGCGCTAGTTTCCATAGCGACGGGTTTTGAGGACTACACTTCCCAGGTCTCCTGCTTTTCCGCCGGATTTCCGGTCACGCTAGTGAGATCCCGGGTGTAGCCACTCTCCTTCTCTTTAAAAACGTACAAGCCCCGTTTTTAGTCCTCCCGGGCTAAATACACTTTTTCCAACAATGCCGCGCTAGTTTCCATAGCGACGGGTTTTGAGGACTACACTTCCCAGGTCTCCTGCTTGTCCGCCGGATTTCCGGTCACGCTAGTGAGATCCCAGGTGTAGCCACTCTCCTTCTCTTTAAAAACATACAAGCGCGGCAGGCTCACTCCTACCTGTCCGTGGATCATGACCTGTCGCTTAGAGGACCCGTTACGGTAAGCGCCTTTGCACGCTCGTTCCTTACAGGTCCTTGAGCTTCCTTACCGGAGCGTCTTCCGGCCTTTTGTGCATTTTTGTAATGGGGTCCCCGATTCCTCCTGTAGCCTCACATATTTTGGCATTATGTTACCGCATGCTCCGCTTGGCTTCCCCTGGTGACCTTTTTCAATAGGGCCCTAGTTATGTCATGTCATTTTATTTTTATTTTTATTTTTGCTCCAGCAGCCAGAGGAGTGTAAATGTCCATTACCAATGGCCACCCGTTTTTTGGCATGTGTGAGTAGCATACCTCTCATTGGTCCTTCTGATAAGGATCAATTCCCTCTCACAAGTCTGAGGAGTGCCTGTCCCTACTGTCACGACGTATGTCTTTTTTGAGTCCTTTTGGTATCTGTGTCCCCCATTGTTCTCAGGCCAGCATTAACTAGAAGTAAACCTTACCTAATTCCAACCCGGTTACGTATTAAAACACCACACAGCCATAGTCACCTTGAAGAGGTCTTTTCTTCTTTTCTCTCCTTTTTAATTGCCACGTACCGTTTTCTCCAGGTCGTGGCTAGGTACCACATGGCTAAAGGAGCCAGGACAGATGCAGTAAACTCGATCTTCCCCATTGGTGAGTTACGCATCCGGTTTGCTTTCCATAACGATACACTCCGGAAATGCAACAATAAATTGTATTTAATGTGGGTTTAGCAAAGATAATGATGAATCAGTTTCTTTGCATATACAATGAGTTGTGGATTCGAAGTGGTAATATTGATATCTATTATGCTTGCATCTGTATATACAGTTTTATATATATGCATGGATGATATGTTTTCCATTGTTTCCAAATACAGGGAGACTTTTGATGTACTGAACAAAGAAACCACTCTCTGGTTCAGTATGAAATGATTACAGTTCATTTTTATTTTCTTCACATTTGTCAAATTGCAGTAGCTACATTTCCGACCCTGACGAAAGCCTAGACACTAATATAGGTTTTTGAGGCTGAAACATGTTGGTCTTGTAAGCACACAGTGGTTTTGAACACTGACCTCTGTGTCCACAAGCAATTCCTGCTTTTTAATCCTGACATCGGGCAGCGTTATTAAAGTCACAGCTGACCCTGTAGTCAGTTTTAATTCACCTGTATTATAGCACTGCACTCTTTTTCTATCACACCTAGCTCACATTGGGTTTTAGTACACCCTACCTCTCAAATTAAAACATCCCTGTGCTCCTCCCTCGCAGCGAGGGGGTTGTAGCCCGCGTGAGGACCAGGTTCCTCACGTGAGGAGGTACCCCTATGATGAAGCATGACACCTTTGGTGTGTGAGGGGAACTGTCCTTAAAAAGGGATATCCCCTTTAGTTTCACTTCCATCCCTATGCCACATTCGGACCTTCATTTTGTTTTGGACCCGGGACCTCTTTTTGTGAGATTTATGAGTTAATGGGGAGCCGGTTCCCGCAGGTCCTTAAAACTCCTCAAGCCCTCAGTGTGATTAATTGGTTTGGTTTACTTGTCAGACCCTAGTACAGTGCACTGTGTGTGCCCAGGGCTTGTAAACCAAATGCTGCTGGTGGGCTTGCAGCACTGGTTGTGCCACCCACAGAAGCAGCCTGTAAAAGTGTGTCTCAGGTCTGCCATTGCAGAGCCTGTGTGCAGTCTGGTACTGCCATGTTGACTGGGCAAGTGCACCCACTTGCCAGTCCCTAAAGCTTCCCTTTTCTGCATATTAGTCACCCCTATGGTAGGCCCAAGGGCAGGGTGCATTGTAAGTATAAGGTAGGACATGCCCTGGTGTGTGTGGCATGTCCTAATAGTGAATTACAGCCATTTTCGTTTTTCACTATTGCAAGGCTACCTGTTCCGAATAGGCCAGAATGGGCAGTTTGATTATTACATCTTATAATCCTAACTGACCCAGGGAACATGGTAGAAAAACTAATTTAGTATGCCTAAACTCAGAATGATAAAATACATCTTTTAGTGAAGTTGGTTTTAACATTCTGTGTTTGAAAATACCACTTTTAGAAAGTAGGTATTTTCTTGCCTAACTATCCAAGCCTGCCTCTGCTAGGTTGTGTATTCCTTGTCTGGGTTTGTGAGTGACAGGGGCTGGGGGATTCCAGGAGACAGGGTGAGTCAGCACAGGGCTGAATAGAGAGATCTGCATGGAAATGGGTGGGAGGAGTTGCACCTGGGACCTGAATGGGGCTGTGCCTTCCCTCCACAATGCTGGCTCCACCTCCTGTGGTGCGTCTGATGTCCCTGGCCTACACTGTGAAAGGAAAGAAGGAGTCTTGTCAACAAAGTGCTCCAGGACTGACCAGAACTGGTTTGGACTAGGCAAAGGCCTCTCTGCCTTCAGAGAACAAAGGGAAAATGAGTATAAAAGAGGGGACCCAAACCCCAGAACTTTAGATCAGATCACTTTGGGAAACAAGAAGAACTTTTGCTGAGGAGAGGAACCAGAGAAACTGAGGAGGAGACTATCCCTAAGCTGAGTGCTGTTTGGGGGATTGGCCTGCAGTGGTTGCCTGACTGCCAAAGAAAGGAAAAAGGAACTTTGTGTGTACTTTCATCAACTTGTAAAAGATCTCCAAGGGCTTGAGAGAAAAGCTTGCCTCCTGCTGAAGTCTCAGGGACAACAGACTTCACCAACCAGCTCCCCAAGAGTCTTTCTGGAAAGTGCCTGCTGCTGTGCTGGACTTTCTGAGGGACTGCGTGTCGCAAGGAGCTGGAAGCGCGACTCACGAAGAAGAAGCGTCGCCGCCGAAGCGCCTCGCATCGCCGAAGAAAAGCATCGACGTCGCATCAGACGCCGCCGCATCAACGGAGAAGAGTGTCGCCGCCGCTGTCACATCATTGCCGAAGCACCTCACATCGCCGGAGAAGAGGATCGACGTCGCACCAGACGCCGCTGCATCACCGAGAAGCGTGTCGCAGGGCCTGTCGCGGCTCCGAAGAATCGTTGAGTCGCCGCACGGTTATCGCATTGTTGCCGAAGCGCCTCGCATCACCGGAGAAGAGGAACGACGTCGCATCAGACGCCGCCACATCACCGGGAAGCGTGTCGCAGGGCCTGTTGCGGCTCAGAAGAATCGTTGAGTCGCCGCACGGCCGTCGGGCGTGCACGCATTGTGTCGCATCAAGAAGAAGACGCCATCTTTGTTCATTGCACCGGATCTTCATCGCATTATGGCGTTGCTGGTCGCAACGCCACAAAAGCGCAGTAAGAAACCGACGCATCACCTCCCCACGCCGAGAAGAACCGACGCATCCCCTACGCATCAGTAGGGACCCGACGCATCACCGTTCTTGCGTGTAAGAAACCGACGCATCACCTTCCCTGCAACACTTTCGTTGTATAGCGTTACGCATCCAAAGGTACATTGAACTCAAAGTGTCGCATTTACCATCTTAAGAGAACTGAGCTAATTCTACCATTTTTAAGTACAGTATTGTGGATTTTTATCGTTTGTGGTCTTGTGTTAAATCTATATAAAAGATACTTATTTTTAATATACAACTGGTGTGGTGTCCATCTGTAGTGTTGTCACTTGATTACTGTATGTGTTCACAAATGCTTTACACACTGCCTCTGAGATAAGCCTGCCTGCTCGTGCCAAGCTACCAAGGGGGTGAGCAGGGGTTATTTTAGGAGTGTATCCCCCTTACCCTGACTAGATGCAAGGGTCCCTATTTGGTCAAAGGTACCTACCTCTGCCAACTAGAGACCCCCAAATCTAACATTGGTGGTCAGCGGTGAGGATTCTGGACTTGCATTTGTGACTCATGTACAGTGATTGGTGAACACTACTAGTGAGTGCAGACCAAAACGGGACCACATACTTTTGGTAGATTGTTTTTTCTGGGATTTTCTATTTTTGCCAAGAACTGCCACGTTTAACCACCATGGATAAAGCAGCATCCATAGCATCTGTTGATTATGATTGGGAAGAGGAGAAACTGGAATGCTACAATGTGAAACAGCTCAAGCACTTCTGCAGGAAATTTAAAGTTGCTATGACCGGTCTCACCAAGAAGGATGAGTTCCAAAAGGCGCTGAGGGCCTGGGTTGAAGCAAGGAATACCCCTAAGAATGAGGAAGGGGCTGAGAATGCAGATGAGCAGCTGGAGGGGCCATTGTGTCCCCAGGGGAAGAGAGCAACTTCCCCAGTAGGTAGCAGTGTTTCTGCCAAAAGTCTGTCCCCAGAGGAGTTGGCGGACAGGAAAGAAAACAGGATGCACTATGCCTATGAGGTAGCCATGTCTTCCCACCGTGTCCCTGAGAAGGATTGGGGAGCGGGGTTATGGGGGCGGTTCCTTAGTGAGGGGCGGGACACACTGTTAGACTTGCCTTCTGAAGTCCATAATTCTTATAGCCACATGAAAGATGCATTGATGTCCAGGTATGGGTTGACTCCTGAATTGTATAGACAGAGGTTTAGAAATTGCAAGAAGGTGGAGTCAGGTACCTGGGTAGAATATGTCACTTTTTTCTGCAGAGCATTGGATGGTTGGGTGAAGGGTAGCAAAGTTAATGATTTTGAGGGTCTCTTTGATTTAATTGCATGGGAGCACTTGTCAAGTAATTGTTTTCCAGAGCTACGCCAGCACCTGATTGATAGCAGGCTGACTAACCCTAGGAAGCTTGCTGAGGAGGCGGACCGCTGGGTGAGCACTTGGGTCCACAAGGGTCACGTGGGAGACTCCGCCAAGAGTGGGCAGGGTCCCCAGCAGAAGAGTGGGGGGGACAAGGGTAAACAGAGGGAGTTCCAGAAAGGGCCCCAAGATAATCCCCAAGGGACCCAAGGGAAGGTTACCCAGCCTCCCCCTGAGAAGAAGCACGGGGCCCCGACAGGTAGGCCTGTTCCCAGGGGCCCCTGAGGTGCTACAAGTGTGGTGAAGTGGGTCATAAGTCTAATGATCCCAAGTGCCCACAGTTTGGAAAGACAGCACCCAATGGTGCTCCACCCCGGCAATTGGCGAGTGTAGCCCTGGGGGAGGAGAGGGGTGTCCAAGGTGGGTGGGGTCCCGCAGAGTTGTCCCTTGTCTCTTTAGGAGACTGTGAGGTGGTCCCCAGGACCCAACTGCCTGATAACACTAAAAAGTATAGGCATTGGGTGACCATCCATGGTCATAGAGTGGAGGCTCTTCGAGACACAGGAGCCAGTGTGACAGCTGTCAAGTGTCACCTGGTGTCTGAAGAGCAGGTTGTCCCCAATGCATTTTACCCAGTTGTTGCCGCTGACAACACAGAGAGCCATTGCAAGGTGGCTCAGGTTCCCTTTGAGTGGGGGGGTCTCTGGTACTCTTCAAGTAGCTGTGAGGCCAGCCATGCCTGTTGACTGTTTGTTGGGGAACGATTTGGAGAGCTCACCTTGGGCTAAGGTGGAGCGAAGTGCTCATTTGGAGATGGTGGGTCTGCCTGACTGGGCGTGTGTGACCACACGGTCCATGGCAGCCAGTAAGGGTGTTCAAGAGGACCTGGAGCCTGAGAGGGGGCCCAGGTTCCTGCCTTAAAGAGAAGAGGCAGGGGGCGCGGGAAACCGGCCCCCAAAGTTCCCACGGTCCAGGAGGATGTAGACCCTGAGGGGGATGCCCTGGAGCCTACAGGGGAACAGGTAGCTGAACTGGGGGACCTGCCTGAGCTGACCCATTGGCAGCAGGAAGGAGGACCCTCCAGGGAAGAGTTCTGCGCGGAGCAGAAGAAGTGCCCTTCTCTTGTGGGTTTGCGGCAGCAGGCTGCAGACCAGGCAGCAGGTGATCAGTCTGGATCACATTGGATCTACTGGGAGAATGATCTCCTGTATACTGAGCCTAAGGTTGTTGAGCCCGTGTGCTGGTGGTACCCCAGCGCTTCAGAGCCTTCCTACTGGGGCTGGGGCTGGCTCATGATGTGCCGTTAGCAGGACATTTGGGGCAGGACAAGACCTTTGAGAGGCTTGTCACCCACTTTTATTGGCCTCAAATGCGCAGGAGTTCAGATACTCACTGCAGGACCTGTCAGACTTGCCAGGCAAATGGGAAGAGTGGGAGGAAGCAGAAGGCTCCTCTCCAGCCATTCCCTGTGGTCAGCACCCCCTTTGAACGGGTGGGTATTGACATTGTGGGGCCACTGGACCCCAAGACAGCCATGGGCAACAGGTTCATCCTGGTCTTGGTGGACCATGCCACCCAGTACCCGGAAGCCATACCTCTGAGGACAGTGACGGCCCCCGTGGTGGGACGGGCACTGATGAGAATTTTCTCCCGAGTGGGATTCCCTAGAGAGGTAGTGTCTGACCAAGGTACAAACTTCATTTCCAAGTATATGAAGTCCCTGTGGCAGGAGTGTGGGGTAACTTACAAGTTTACCACTCCTTACCACCCCCAAGGAAATGGGTTGGTTGAGAGATTCAACCGGACCCTAAAAGGCATGATTATGGGTCTTGAGGAACCTATGAGGCGTAAGTGGGACGTCCTCTTACCATGCCTGCTCTTTGCATACTGTGAGGTGCCACAGAAATCTCTAGGGTTCAGTCCCTTTGAGCTTCTCTATGGTCACCCAGTGAGAGGACCTCTGAGACTGGTCAAGGAAGGCTGGGAGCAATCTCCCAGGAAACCTCCCCAGGATGTATATAGCTCCATGCTGGCCTTTAGGAACCAGACTAGGCGTTTCAGGCAACTCGCTGAGGCGAATCTGGAAGCCAGCCAGGAAGAGATGAAGCGGTGGTACGACCAGAATGCCACTCTGGTAGAGCTTCAGCCTGGTCAGAAAGTGTGGGTCATGGCCCCAGTGGAGCCTTGTGCGCTCCAGGATAAGTGGACCGGACCATTTGAGGTGGTGGAGCGCAAAAGTCCTGTTACCTACTTGGTGGACTTGCGGTCTCCCAGGAACCCCTTGCGGGTCCTGCATGTCAACCACCTGAAGCCCCACTTGGAGAGGTCCAAAGTGGGAATGCTCTTAGCGACAGATGCTGGAATGGAGGAGGAGACCGAGCCTCTTCCTGACCTCCTGTCGGCGACAGAGCGAGATGGGTCAGTGGATGGTGTGAACCTCTCTTCCACCCTGACCCCTGAGCAACAGAATGACTGTCACCAGATGCTGGGACAGTTTTCTGATTTGTTCTCCCTGATTCCCAGTGTCACTGATTGGTGCATCCATGATGTGGACACTGGAGACAGTCCTCCTGTTAAGCACAAAACTTACAGGGTAACTGACAGGGTGAGAGCTTGCATCATGGAGGAGGTCTCCAAGATGCTTGCGTTAGGGGTGATTGAGTCCTCTAACAGTCCTTGGGCCAGCCCAGTGGTCTTGGTCCCAAAGGCTGCCGCACCGGGTGCCACACCAGAACTCCGGTTCTGTGTGGACTACCGAGGGCTCAATTCAGTCACGAGGACTGACGCGCACCCCATCCCCAGAGCTGATGAGCTCATCGATCGGTTAGGGGCTGCCCGGTACCTCAGCACGTTTGATCTAACGTCTGGGTACCAGGGCCAGACTGGGAATCGAAACCGGCCCTGGCAAACTGCTTGGCCGCCCCCCCCCTGGGGGTAGAGGGGGGCAGCCGAGCTGTTTGCGATGGCTGTTTTTGGGCGATTTTGTTACAGGGGGCCGATATTGCCGACCCCCGGTAACAAAAACGGCCCCTAGGGGCCCAAAACTGGCCCCCACCCTAGCGGCCCACCGGGGAAACGCCTGGTGCCCGCTATGGCCAGTCCGGGCCTGCTGGGTACTGGCAGATCGCCTTGACTGATGGGGCAAGAGAGAGGTGAGGATTCTCCACACCAGATGGGCACTACCAGTTCCGGGTTATGCCCTTTGGGATGAAGAATGCCCCTGCCACCTCTCAGAGGTTGGTCAACCAGGTGTTGGCTGGACTGGAAGAGTTCAGTGCCGCCTACCTGGATGACATTGCAGTGTTCAGCGCCAGTTGGGAAGAACATCTGCGCCACCTCTGGGAAGTGTTGATGGCGCTGCGGAGGGAAGGCCTCACGATCAAGGTGAGTAAGTGCCAGATCGGGCAGGGTTCCGTGGTGTACTTGGGACACCAGGTTGGGAGCGGCCAGGTGGCGCCCCTACAGCCCAAGATTGAGACCATCCTGGCTTGGGAGCCCCCCAAGATCCAGACAGAGGTGAGAGCCTTTTTAGGACTCACTGGGTATTACAGGAGGTTTGTCAAGGGGTATGGCAGCATTGTTGCACCCTTGACAGAGCTGACTTCCAGGAAGCAGCCCAAGAAAGTGATTTGGACTGACACTTGTCAGAAAGCTTTTGAGGCCCTGAAAACTGCCATGTGCACGGTGCCCGTGCTCCTGGCACCCAACTTCTCAAGAGAGTTTATCGTTCAAACAGACGCTTCAGAGCATGGTGTGGGGGCTGTTTTGTCACAGATTCCATTTTCCCGCTAACACATTAGCATGAATCATAACATTCCAAATATCGCATACCCCATACAGTTGTAATGGTCAAGCAATCACAGGTTTTGACTACGCTTCATCACCCAGCACCTCAGCCACTTAAATTACCCCAGCCAACGATAAATGTTGCACCCGCTGGCGACACTTTGATTAGATTGTTGGTACCACCTATAGTGGAAGGAAACAGTTACGTGTTTCCGCCCATCCTGATTAGACTTTCAGGCACCCAGCGGCACCTTCATGAATGCGGGATCACTATCTCCTGATCCCCCCATAGGCAAAAGACTGTGAAATCGGAAGCTGGTGCACTTCCCAATTGGAGAAATGTTCCCCTCAAGAGGAGGTGCAAGCTGCGAGCTGCAGTTGCTTCAGGCAGCCAGCTGTGGGTGCACACAAGGCACAATGAGACCTCTCGTGTCCCGGCACGATGTTCTCACAGTACCTTGTGGCATGGGTCCAGAGAGAGGGAGCCGGTGACTTTGTTTAGAGGCCGCAATGTCAGGCACCTTCGTCCTCCTGATCTGAAGGTCGAACACAGTCTAGGCTTCCAGCTCGGGTCCCGCAGACTCAGCAAACTACCCCCAACATCCCTCAGACCCCACACGCTACTAAGTGTGAGCTACCACAGGTTTCTGGATGTAAGCTTGGGTCCCTCAAACTCATCAAACGTCTCCTGCACTCCTCAAACTCCTCATGTTATGACACCCCAGGTGGGCTGTGGATCTTTACAAGCACACTACTCTGTACAGTGTGATAACTACATACGTTACGAGGGTCCTTGTCCCAACCGCCTAACAATTAGACCCATTTCCGCCATACCTTGCATGGTCCTTATGATCTTGTGGAAACAGGGAGATTCTTTCTGTCCCAGGGATGTTGTGGACAGGAGGCCAGCAAACAGGCCCTTGGAGCAAGCGTACGGGCCCGGGCCACGACAGTTGGCAATTAGCTGCAGGCCAGCCACATCCGGGCAAAATCCACCAAGTGATAGTCCCCTTCCTGGAGTACGTCAAGGCCCAGGCCACCACAAGAATGCAGATAATCCTATTGCAGTCCCTCCTGCCCCAATGGTTCCTCTTGTCATTGTCCCAGCATCAAACAAGCGTAGTATGGTTCCAATCCCAAAAGCGTCTCTCACTCCTGAGGACAGAGTAGTTATAGCCACAATGGCCTTTGGAGATGAGATCACTTCAAAAGGCCACCGTTGAAATGCACAGGCTCTCTCTAAATGTTGTCCTGTCTGCCATCCCACCCTGGGAGGCTTGATCAGTATCTTTAGTGGGGCCAGGACCCTGCCCTTGTGGAATGCAGGTGCCAATTCTGACCCCTCTTATCCATCCCAGGAGGCCCCTCACGGTCAGAGGTCTGCAATTTCTCTTAAACCCTTAGTTTATGGCAGTGTATCAGGAATGCACAGAAGTAGCTATCCCCCAGCACCCGGATGTGAAGTGGAGACAGGCTGACAGGCACACAGAGCACGAGCATCGAAATACCCACTTTCCCAAAAGTGGTATTTCCATAATAGTAATGTCGAATCTACTCGCACCACCGGAGAGGATTTGCCATTACTAACTCATCGATATCAAACACTATAGTGCCACTCTTCTGCAAGAAGGAAATACAACTGAATAGCCTTTCCACAGAACCCTCATGTCAACCAATACGAGACGCTGGCCCACAGTACCGAACACACCATCCAGTGCCATTGACTACCAGTGCATGTAGTGCATATGCCCTACCTCTTCCCGACACTGCAACCTGCCCTTAGGGAGTACTCCGATGTAGTGAGAGACATGCAGAACCATGGCAAGTAGCTTTTTACATGCCAAGCCGAGTAACAGTAACTTGCACACACAGGACCCCCATGACAAACCTGTGGCACGTTTGAAGAGCTACCTCCGTGGGTGGCACAACCAGTGCTGAAGGCCCACAGAGGAGCATTTGAGTTACATGCCCTAGGTATATGTCTCACCCCTAGACAAGGGACTTATAGATAACCCAAATCAGCCAATCATGTATACACCAATTAACCAGTATGTATATGACAAGCACAGTGCCTTGGCACTGAATGGCAGTGTCAAAAGCCCTAGAAGTCCTAAGTCAGCAAACCAAGGTCCAAACAGGAGGTTGGAAGCCAAAAAGGTAAGGGGAGACCATGCCAAAAGATGCCAGGTCTAACAGTACTATTTTACTTTATTTTTAAATATCAACTTTTATATTATTTGAATCTGTAATTGTGATTACTGAATATTTAATTAACTAGTGATCTGGATTCAATTTATTTGTTTTGTAAACCTTTTAAACGTACTCTAAATCTCTTTGTTGATATCTTTGAAGCCCTCATTGGTCTTCACTGTTTATGGTAACAAAAATAAATGATAGGTCCTTCGCTATTCTTCTCCTCGACTAACAAATGTCCATGTTATGAATGGCAGGGGTTATTTGATGATTATACACAATTGAGATATAAGAATTCCTGCTCTGGCAGTTGGATATTGCTATTATATTTAAGTTGTTCACCTGATGCTCCACGGACACGAGGGGAGAGATGACTTGCAATGGAACACTGATAGGGAATGGTGATGAGCCGGAGTAAGGTGAAAAGAACATCGGAAACTACATCCATATTAGAAATATTGGCGGCCCGCACAAAAATGTGGCATAACTGTTTATCTCATTATCCACTCTTCTGAATGGCCTAGGTAACTCGTTTCAGGTGCAACATCATTAGTTCATTGGTTACGACTCTATGCATCATTAAAAACACTAATGATAAGAAATAATTTTCAAACGAACTTTGCACATTTTGCATAATTTCAAAAACACTTCAACAGCGTTGAGGGTGAACAAGTCCAATCTTATGTTTTACAGTAGTAAAGGATTTCTTACTTTCTGAGTTAATTAGCACTATATTGAGCAGGTGTTTGGGAGCTTCTTCCAAGAGTCGTTTTTCTATTGCCTATACAGGAATGCCTTCATCAGAGGTAATGATTTTCAGAGCACTGTGGATGTCATTCAGCTCAGAGATAGTGGGTCCCTTCACAATGCCATTCTCAGTCATGCACGTATTTTTTTCAGCCAAATATGCGTAGATGTACACCTCTCAGGTATTCACAAATGGATTTCACGTTATTCACAAATGGATACCAGGCAGGCATAACATTTACTACTGCATAAATGTATGGAATGACTGTGTAAAAGTAGGCAATATTAAACCCTAAATAAAGGGTGAGGAATGCACAGATCAAAGTTTGGTTTGCCATGTTAGTTTGTGAATGCGTACAAACTCATCTCTGAAGCTTTCCCACCCTGAAAATGGTTTGAGATTTAAGTCCCATTTTGAAAGCACAAAGCAGAATTTGATTAAAATATGTGGCAGTGATGAAAGACTAACTTTTCGAAATTACATGACATCATTTAACACACTATCGTCGTGTGTGTACATGCTGTTTCGCCCTAAAGACATTCTTCGGATGAAGAGGCCTCTCGATTTTTGCAAAATCATTGTATGATTTTGACTGATGCTTTCATTTGGCCATGTCAACTTTATTGTTTCACCTATTTGTTGGATTTACTTTACTTTGTGGAATGTAGAGAGGTTAAAATGTCCTGTTTAGCAAGCATCTTAAACGTTTGGATAGATGTGGTGTGTTAAAAAAATACTTTTTACTATTAATTACTGAAGGTGTGCAGGCTTTGCTTCTGCATAATCATCTTATTTGCTAAAGAAATTCTTCCGATGAAAAGGCCTCTCGAGTTTTGCAAAATCAATGTCTTTATTGGAAATAGTGTGATAGCTGATCACATAACATTTTACAGCGGAAAAATGCATATGTAAATGGGAGGCTACAATGGGAATTGAGGATGTAATTGTGTGGTGAAATAACAATAAATCCTGAAAGTTGGTTTAACGGCAGTCATGGGATTTAAAACTCAGTAAACATTTGCCATTTCTCACGAGGTTTGAGTAGTCTTTATTAAGAGACCTTCTTGGAGTACCAACCACTCTTACACATCATGCACCTATTGACAACAACAGTCAACTGAGGGTTCAAAATAAATCAAAAGGTTCTTTTTAGTTTTTAAACATGATAAGGATACAGGAATCAGCTGTGGTTACTATAATGGATGATGAGAAAACAGGGGAGAAGCCAGGAACTCAAAATGCCCCCCACTTTGAACCAATACACTGATGTCACCTTGCAAAAAAATCAAGTGAGCCTGACTCTCCCTACAAGTGTTTCCTTAACTCTTCCACTATGTTATCGAAGCATCTTTCAGTTCATCCGTTAACATTTTCATCAACTTTCTGATATCCACAGTTTTAGCTTTCTATCATCCATTCATTCTTCATTCCATGCTATCAGTCCATGGGCCATTCCACCTAACCATCCTTTCACACATCCATCATTTAGGCATGCATGGATCCACCCACCCAGCCATCCATTCATCCTCTGATTTAGCATTCCACCAATAAATCCATTAAACCATAAATTGATCATTTTGCTCATCTAGCTTTTACACTCTCACCTTTCCATTTACTCTGCCATCCATTCATGTTTATAACTGTGCATCCACTTCTCTAGCCATCATTTCACCTTCCATCCATTTATACTTGCTTCATATTACCATTCCTACTTAACATTCACCCTTCCTTCTTTCATTCTTCTAGCTACCCGTCTTTGTTCCTTAATCACTTCTGCTTGCCCTCCTATTTTATTATCTGTCCTTTTCCCCATTTTCTTCAATTTATCTTTCTCGACCCCTTCACTGATGCTGGTATTGCCTTAAAATGATAATTATGAGCTTTTGTCTGCAGCTTTGCAGACAGACCCATAAACAACTTCAGCCTTACTGTAGCTGCTAAAGCAGGGTGTTCTTGATGCCCCTCTGAGGAAAGTTTAGATGAATGGTGGGAAAATATTATTCACAAAAGCCATTTTTGAGTATGTAAAGCAGTACTGCTGTATATGCCAAAAAGCATGGAACTAATCTCTAGACTGAAATCTCCATCTCTGCCTCTCCTACCTTTCCTTCACGGAGATCTCCACCCCAGTGGCAGAGGTCTCAGAAGACATAAGTATAGGTTTTAGCAGTAAATGTGGAAGAGACAAGAGGGAGTGGTAGGGAATGCTTCCTAAATGGGTGGGGTTAAATGAAATTTATTGAGGGGTTTAGGGAGGGTCCTGCTAATATAAAACACTGACCTACACAGGAGTAAAACAACTGCAAGCTCAAACATTTTAATGTACCTCAGTACTTCAGTAGCACTACTGACGAAACTGACTTCCAGCCCAGCCTTGGAGTTAGTCAAGCACAAAGCAAACACAAGGAGATGATGGACGGAGCGCTGAAACTTTTCAGACACTCACCCCCATTCACAGATCTGGGTTGAATCCATCATCATTCTTTAGCTCACTATGCCACCTCAGTTCCGACCCAGCTATATGAAAATCAGTCTTGACCCTGTGCCTCATGGGAATAGTCCAGCCGAACTGCCAAGCCAGGTCTTCCCTGAACCATAAACAAGCATTCTGGGACCGGTTTCGGGGTAACACCCCTCATCAGCCAGGCTAGCTTGAATCCAGTGGCAAAGTGAGCAAGGGACCCACGTCTGGCCATACCCTGCCAACTTAGGGTACACAAAACAAACACAAGGAGATGATGGACGGAGCGCTGAAACTTTTCAGACACTCACCCCCAGTCACAGATCTGGGTAGAATCCATCATCATTCTTTAGCTCACTTCACCACCTCAGTTCAGACCCAGATATATGCAAATCAGTCTTGACACTGTGCCTCATGGGAACAGTCCAGCCCGAACTGCCAAGCCAGGTCTTCCCTGAGCCGGAAACAAGCATCCTGGGACCGGTTTCGGGGTAACACCCCTCATCAGCCAGGCTAGCTTGAATCTAGTGGCAAAGTGAGCAAGACACCCACGTCTGGGCATACCCTGCCAACTTAGGGCGCACAAAGCAAACACAAGGAGATGATGGACGGAGTGCTGAAACTTTTCAGACACTCACCCCCAGTCACAGATCTGGGTTAAATCCATCATCATTCTTTAGCTCACTTCACCACTTCAGTTCAGACCCAGCTATATGCAAATCAGTCTTGACCTTGTGCCTCATCGGAACAGTCCAGCCCGAACTGCCAAGCCAGGTCTTCCCTGAACTGGAAACAAGCATCCTGGGACTGGGTTCGGGGTAACACCCCTCATCAGCCAGGCTAGCTTGAATCCAGTGGCAAAGTGAGCAAGGGACCCACGTCTGGGCATACCCTGCCACCTTAGGGCGCACAAAGCAAACACAAGGAGATGATGGACGAAGTGCTCAAACTTTTCAGACACTCACCCCCAGTCACAGATCTGGGTTGAATCCATCATCATTCTTTAGCTCACTTCGCTTCCTCAGTTCAGTTCAGTCAAGCACTACACATGGCCACACTGCTACACTGGTAGTGCAACACACTCCCACAGAAATCAAATGGAGGCAGGCAATAACACCAGCAGTGAGGAAAACACATAAAACAAACAAATTAAATGTTATTTTAATTGAAACATTTGAATTAGTTTTAACTTTATCATTTAGTATTTTCCCAAACTAAATTATTTTAAATGCTTTTGTCTTATACACAACATTTCAATCAAACCTTTGTAAATGATAACATTAAAATAAAAGATATGCCACAATTAAAGTAATACATACCTTGCATCCAAGTTTGCGAAACATTTAACACAAATCATACAGTCATCAGTGGGGGACAGAAAATGATCACTGAATATAATTCAATGTAATTTAATAAATAATTCAAAAATAACAAATGCAAATTAAATTATAGTTAAAGAATATGTAAAATTTTAGTGCAGGTGTGTTATCCATTGTTACTGTGGTGGTCCTATGCAACAGTAGTTAGGGAAATATATAATCCATATTTGTTTTACTTTTAAAATTAATTTTCTTAAAACCACCTATTGCTTTCTATAGGGAGATCTCTGCCCTTCTGAAAAAGATTTCCACAAAAAGTCACTAATTGTAATGTTTCCGTCATAAATTCAATTGCAAGAGTTGAGATGGAAACTGGTAAGTCTACATCTAAGGAATCACCTGGTGGAAATGGTGGATTTCATCCATGAGAAGCAGGTGTTGATCTACACATGAGATAGCCTGCACATAGAAAATTATCTTTGTGAATCGGCCCATAGATTTTGGTGGAAACTAGCTGGGTGTAAATGTCTGATAAAGATGTTCAACCTTGATACCGATTGTGTAATACAGACTCCATTGTGAATAATTTGTCCTATAATTTAATTCTTGATAATTATTTGGTACACTGTTTCATCAGAATAATGAGGTTGACAGGGATTATAATATAGTATTTGAATGATTATATCAATGATATAAATTAAATAGATTATTGAATTTACAACAGGGAAAAAGTGACAGAAAAACATTGCTAAACTGTGTTATCATTCATTATATATATATTTTTACACACGCAAACACACATACATATATGTCCTGCAGTTCTTCCGACAGGTTCCACCTAGCGGGTTTGGTCTTAGGGCAAAAGGGCACAGGGCCCAATAATTATTCCAAATGCACTCGCGCAGCAGCGCAAGTAAGAGCCTGCACTCCAGTGGAATATATCACCATCAATTTTATTTTGGCTGATGCGTTCCAACCTGCCTGGTCTCTGTCAAAGCCTATCCTGTATGCATTCCACCAACTTTACGTGACCTTTGAATGCACCAATAACATTAAAAATTAAGTTCTGGAATTGTTGTCCTCATGATGTTATTTGGCCAACTTAATTGATTCTTACTTATTCCGCAACTTTTCTGCGAGAAGTATTGGATCTTCAATTCAAACATTTTGTTCTGATGATGGTCTCATTGCTTCATTTCAGAAGAGACTGAAATGTCAACGCCCTAACCCATTTTCTTTTTAGTACTGTTAAGAATTGGCTTGGCAGAATTTGGTCCCATGCTTAGGACAGTTCCCACTCTGCTTACATTTGGTAATGGGAGTATGTGCATTGATGACTAGTGAAATCTAAGTGTAAAGATTTGTTGTGATCTGTTATCAATGCTATTTGAAGTATCCTCTTATGTTTGAACCCCAAAATGCAATCTTGTTTCTTTGAATACATTATAATGAACTTAGAAAGACACCCGCTTGTATCGTTTCATTCCTTATATACAGTAATTTGTTTTTCATTAATTGTTGATGTTATTGATGGACATCTAAGAAGTAAATGTTAATTTTATTTAAATATTTTTTCAAATGTATCCCTTGTTGACACTATTACCTGACACTTTTAGAAAGTGGGCATATCTCTGAGCTTATAACTTTGTGTGCCTGACAGCCTGTCTCCAATACACATCTGGGCTGGGTGACAGCTACACTTTGTGCAGTGTCTCTAGACAGCCACAACACAGGAAGGGATGGGTGTGAGAGGAGATTCAGCTGCATTCATCTTCATCGTGCTAGCCTTCCTGGGCAAGGAGGGGGATAGGTGGCTCACTTCAACATCTGAATAGGCTGTGTCCTGCTCTCAGACAAAGGGCTGATTTACCTCCTACTGGTAGTCTGAAGCCAGGGCTGGGCTAGAAGAGATCCTTGTGCACTTTAGAAGTCACCCCCTACATCAAAGGAACTTTTGGGTATAAGTACTATCAAATCAGTACACTACTGGCCCTGGGGAGAACTCTGCTGGAGTAAAGACTGCTGTGCTGAAAGGATTGCTACATTGCCTTGAATGACTATTATAGGGAACTCATTCTCTGTTTTGATGAGCTGCCTTGCTGCCTGCTGATCCTTGCCCTGCTGAGGCCAAGGACTGAACCCAGAGTGACTCCAAGGGCTTACTGGCTTGCCTCCTGTTTTCTGAAGTCTCAGGAACACAAAAGACTTCCTACAATTCTGCTGGACTCTACCTTCTGTGAGTCCTACCCTTGCCTAAGGTGCCTCCTCCAAGCTCTGGGCCTCAGAAGTGGGTTCTGCATCTGCTTTCATCATCTATAGCTCCTGGGCCCTTTAAATCAAGCTGTTAGACTCTTCACTGACCAGCAACCGGGCCCCTTCATTCTGGAACCGCATTGTTCGCACGAAGAATCAGAGCAAGCGTGCGCAACTTCCTCTCTTCACACAGCAGCATCACCCCCGCAACCACGAGGCCCCCACCAGTCTGTTTGTGATGCCTGGTGACTCTGTGCGCACCACGGACATTGTCAGCAATGCACACTGTGTTCCCAGAGACCTTCTTACACACGAACGGGACTCTTGGCTCAGCTTCAGAAGGCAAAACCTCAGCGGGGCCTGTTTGGAACTGTATTTGGCCAGCTCTCCATCGCAGTCGGCTTGACTTTTAAGATTTACCCTAGTCTAGCACAACCTCAAGAACCCTTTAGCGCTATTGATTTCCAAGCACTGTTTTTGCATTTATTCTTTAAAAATTCCTATCTCAACTTCTACGTCTTGGATTTTTGACGTTTTGGTCTTGTTTAACTCAGATAAATATTCTCTATTTTTCTAAACCTGTGTGGAGTCTTTTTGTGGCGCTTACATTGAGTTACTATAGTTTAAGTGTTACACAAACACTTTTCACATTGCCACTCTTTTTTGATAGAAAGATTTTATTGTTTTCCAAAACAGGTTATCATAAACAGTGACTCTGCTCAGCATACATACAGATAATAATCCAGTGTATTATCATTTCCCCATTGCCATCTGACCCCACAAGCCCCCAGATATACATTGAGGCGCCTAAACATTATATTAACTGATCAGCCCATGATAGTCCCACCATTTCCTCCAAATTGTATTATACTTCTGGGGGCAGCCTCTCCCCTCATGCATTCCTTCTTCGAATACACATTATCTCTTAAGTTAGGCCTGACTGCTCTATGCCAAGCAACCAGCTGGTGAGCACAGGTTAATTTTGGGTGTGATTGTGTATCTGACTTACCCTGACTCCCGGGGGTGGTCCCTACTTGGACAGGGGGCAAACTTCTACAAAGTAGAGACCCCATTTCTAACAGGGGGGCCTGTCACACATCTAGCACGATTAATCTGTGAATATATAAGATTTGAGCGATACTCGAGCCTGCACATTAACTGGTCAAAATCCCTTTCAATGGCCTATGGATCCAGTTAAATACTTAGGTATTTAGATTCATAGTGATCCTGAACTGGTAATCCGCTACAATTGTGGTAGGGCCATCTTGCACTTGGAGGATCAAATTCAATGATGTTCCAGGCTGCCGTTATCTTTAGCAGACAGAATAGCAATTATGAAAATGATAGCACTGCCTACATTTTAATACCTCTTTACCAACGTTCCCATTGTACTGCCATAACATTCTTTTAACATAGTTCGGGCACACATAATTACATTGGTGTGGGAAGGCAAACAGCCACACATCCACTGCGAAGTACTCAACTTACCATATACACTAGGAAGATTTAATGCACCAGACCTACACTTGTACTATCTGTATGCAAAGGCCCATTTCGCCCACTACTGGTATGCTCCACATAAGTAAGTCCCACATTTGGCGGTACAGCATGATGATGCATTTCCTATCCAGCTGCAGGCTATATTAACGCATAAGTGCAAGGGCTTGTTACATACTGAAATAAAAACGATAACAAATAAAATTAAGTCCTGGAATTGTTGTCTTCACAACGTTATTTGTCCAACTTTATTGCTTCTTACAGATTCCGCAACGTATCTGCGAGGGGTCTAAGATCTTCAATTCAAACATTTTGTCCTGATGATGGCCTCATAGATTTGTTTCAGAAGAGACCAAAACGTTGACACCCTAACCCATTTTATTTTAGTACTGTTAAGAATCGACTTGGGAGAATTTGATCCTATGCTTAGGAGAGTCTCCACTCTGCTTGCCTTTGTTAATGGGTTTATGTGCATTGATGACTAGTGAAATCTAAGTGTAAAGATTTGTTGTGATCTGTTATCAATGCTCTTTGAATTATCTTCTTATTTTTGAACCCCAAATTGCAATCTTGTTTCTAAAAATGTAACATAATAAACAAAGAAATACACCTGCTTGTATGGTTTCATTCCTTTTATTGAAGATATTTATACAGTAATTTGTTTTTCAATAATTCTAGATGCTATTGATGAACATCTATGAAGTAATTGTTAATTTTATTTAAATATTTTTCAAATATATCCCTTGTTGGCACTATTACCTGACACTTATCTACGAAAGCCCACAAGGGGTACACTGGGTTGCCCTTTTCTATAGAAACACTTTCTAAAAGTGGCCTTTCTAAAATAGTAATGTGAAATCCAACTTCACCAGTATGGAGGACTTATCATTACCATTCTAAACACATCAAACATAACAAAGCTATTCCTTTTTTGATCAGGAATTACAACTTAAAAGTATATAAGGGAATTCCCAATGCTAGCCTATGAGAAGAGTATGCCTCAGTAGTGAAAACGAAATAGGCTGTTTGTCACTTCCAGGACACGTCAAACATAAAAGTACATGTCCTACCTGTTACTTACACAGCACCCTGCCCATAGGACTATCTAGGGCCTACCTTAGGGAAGACCTATGTGTAAGAAAAGGGGAGTTTAGGGATTGGTAAGTAATCAAGTAATTTTTAATGCCATGTCGAAGTGGCAGTAAACTGCATACACAGGCCCTGCAATGGCAGGCCTGAGACATGGTTAAGGGGCTACTTATGTGATTGGTTCAAGCAGTGCTGCAGTAACCACTAGTAGCATTTAATTAATTTACAGGCCCTGGGCACGTGTAGTACACCATACTAGGGACCTATAAGTACATTAAATATGCCAATTGGGTATGAGCCAATGTCACCATGTTTAGGGAGAGAGTACATGCACTTTAGCACTGGCTAGAAGTGGTAAAGAACCCAGAGTCCTACAGCCAAAAAAACGAGGTCAGAAAAAATAGGAAAAGGAAGACAAAGAGTTTGGGATAACCCTGCAAAAAGGGCCAGTCCCTGATATATAGCAGCATGTCATCCACATATAAGGAAATACTCAGTGGGCACAAGCGAAAATGGAGTGTGAAAGCAGCATACCGCTGCCTGTTCACACAAGCCACAGGCTCCAGAGCAATAGCAAATAATAACGGTGACAAAGGGCACCCTTGTTGCTTGCCCTTGTATACAGGAAAAACTTCAGACGTGTTACCATTTATACAATGACAGGCCACTGGATTAGTGTATAGTAGTCAGATCCACCACAGGAATGTAGCTGGCATCCCCATACGTGCCAGAACATCTAATCCCATTCGATTGAATCTAAGGCTTTGGCTGCATCAAGTAGGACTGCCACTGCCTGCAGCAATGGATTCAGCTGTTGTAAAAGCCCAAATAGGGTGCACAAGTTATGGGTGGTGGAGCTTGCCGGTGTGAAGCCTTACTGATCCGGCAATAACAGGCTGGAAAGCAATGGCTGCAGCTGGGTAGCCAAGACCTTGGATAATATCTTGCCATCAATATTTATTAAAGATAGTGAGCGGTATGACTCACAGTGTTCTGGTGCCTGGTCCGGCTTCAACAGCACAGCAATAAGGGCCTCCCGCAGTGAGGGGAGTTATATCTGCCTGGTATATGCCTCTTTATAGAGGGCGTGTAGATGCGGTGCCAGAAAATCGGTAAACTCCTTATAGATTTTGCCCGTTAGGTCGTCTAGGCCTGTTGCCTTACCATTTGGGAGTGAGTGTTTGGCGCCTTCAATATACTTGGGTTTAATGGGTTGTGTCAGAAATTCCAGCTGTATTAGAGCGAGCCACACCAGTGCTATGTCATCAAGATAGCTCCCCAATTCAGCCTCCGCTGCAGAATGGTGAGTGCCGTACCGGCGGTTATAGAAAGAAATAAAGTCAGTGAGTATGGAAGGGGTGTCATAATGGTCAGTGCCCCCCAGGGGAGTATGTTACTATTCATAAACAGAGATATTTGTGATTAAGGGGTAATGGATGTAAGTGATGAAAGCAATAGACAAAGCATTAGAGGAATTAAGGGTGCATGAGAAGGTCATATTTTATGACACTGAACCATGTGTCTGGCTCATATGAAGTGGCATATTCGCTTCTAAAAGAAGAGTCCAACTCTGGGCCTTTCATTGGACACCCTTATGTAATTCAGCACAATAGTGGCACAATTTGAATAGTAATTAAGGGGGCTGTTACTCTTCTTCCATATATAATAGTGGTGCCTCGAGAGGTTACCATCCTTACTGGACTTTGTAAGAAAGACCTGTATGAAAATAAGATCATAAAGATTTGGGGACATATGTACAAGGGGATTGGGCCACCTTAACATCACTTTTGTTCAACGTTCTGGTGGTGCAATGCCCTGCACCATATTTGCAAAGCAGCGTTAAGTCACTTTGCATGGCTTAACGCCGCTTTGTAAATATGGTACCCTTTCACGCAGGTATCTGCGTAAAAGGGGCGAGCAATGGGTGTTGCTGTGGGTGTTCCACTGGAACACCCATTGCTTTTTGATGCTGCCCTAGATTTACAAGTATCTGTAAATCTGAGGAAGCAAAAAAAGCTAACACCATGCAAAAGCAGGCATTAGATTGGCGCAACGAGGAGAAATACTTCTATTTCCCCGCCTTTTTGCTTTTTCCATGTGTGCTGCATCCTGAAGCACAAACAGAAAGAACAAAACGGCATTAATGATAGTTTTTGTGCGAGAAGGTGTCCCTTCATGCACAAAAATAATCATTAGATAAGGACGATTTGCTACTTCTATGTGTGCTGCAAAATGCAGCACACATAGAAGTAGCAAATTGCCTTATTGATTGTTTATGTGGAGGACGGAACATCTTCCTGCACATAAACAATTATCCCTGAAACGCAGACGCCCTTGCACTCTGGTGCAAGGGTGTCTGTTTTGGCTCTAGACAGCTATTTTTAGCGCCAGCATTAGGTAAAACACAGGAGTGCACTGTATTCTTGTAAATACGGCGCATCCCTGCATTTTGAAAATGATGCAGCGCGGCAGTGCAGAATTTGCTGCAGCACTGCGCCATTTCCTTGTTCATATGCCCCAGGAACAGAAGGCTGCAAAGAAATATAATACTCTGAGAATGCCATGATGACCTCGGTCAGGACAGGCAGGATGGTGCTCAAGGTCATCTAGTTATTACAGGGTTCTGGGCTCGGCATGAGGGAAGATTATCACAGTCACAGTAATAGTCGCAGTAATAGTTCTCCCAGAATGGTGCTCGTCTCTTTCATTGGCTGCATGGTTGATGAGAAAATAACTGGGGTCACATCATGCAGTATGGCATGGATCACGTACAAAGATGGCCATCAGCCTCATACACATAACTCACTTGTTCCCAAGCCAAGAGTGCGATCAGTATCTAATTGCAATTCCAGAGATATAAGAAGTAAGGAGCAGCAAAGTAGGGAAACACAGAGCAGCAATTTACCTAGGAACTTTGCACGGTTGGTGGGATCTCGACTTTTGTTTAATTCTCACAGAATCTTCCTCTTTTTTTGCACTTTTATTGTTTTTTACTGCTACTTTGGGTCTTTAATTTACAGCTATTTTCCTGGGAACTTTGCACTGTTCGTGGGTTCTCCACTTTCACTTTTTTTTTTTTGCTGAGGGTGCTCTTCAGTGTTTTTTCGTTTACTACCCTGTTTCCCCTCTTTTCCATTTGTTGTTTACTCAGTATTCATGCTTTCAGACACTGTTTGGTACGAGAGTCCAGGAAGGCATTGGGACTGGTAGCTACGCATGAGGGGCCAAATTTATCAAGGTTTTATGACAAGTCATGCAAGGCCACCTTGCGTGGCCCTGAATGGCTTGATAATCCTAGAGTAACGCAGCGCATATCGTTACTCTGTGGCAGGGAGATTTTCCATAGGTGGAGCATGGATGTTCCCACGCATCCACCCATGGATTTTGGCACATTATCCGATTTGTCATTAATGGTAGACCTGGGAATGCATCAAAATAGTATGCGCAGGTGAGGCATAACAAGGAGAAATATCCTTATTTCTCCTCGTTGTTTCCTCTTTCTACGTGTGCTGCATTCTGTAGCACATGTAGAAAGAGGAAAATGCATCATGGTGTGCCTTCCTGCACAAAACAATCCTGCCTACACTGCAGGCACCCTTGCACCATGACGCAAGGATGCCTGCATTGGCGCCAGGCAGAAAAAAGTGCACTAGTGCTAGGAACGGACAGGAATGCATTGCATAATGGTAATATGGTGCTTTCTGCCCTTTCACGCAGCGCAGCAATGTGGCTTGTTGTGTTACGTGAAAGAATAATAAATCTGGTTTGAAGCGTATAGGTAAAATTCTACTTAGTTCGTCTCAACATAGAGAAAATTATTTTCAGCAGAGATGCTTGACTAAAGATCAGTGTGAGGTAGTGGGGTGTTTGCCTTTGAAGTCAATGAAGCAGCAATGGTAGTTTGTGTCATTACTTCATGGACGTAAATGCTGCCTTTAAATGTGTAGACAGTGCAGTACAATGAACAAAATCCTAGATCAGGATTAACCCATGTTCGCATCACATTAGAGCTTCACTTAGGGACATGGATATGTCAGAACTTGTGATTCCCATTCAGGGTAGGGTGTTTTTACAAAACAAAAACAAAAATATGGAGCACACTCTTACTGGCACAGGAAGTGTGTGGGCAGCCATCTTTCCAGACTTACAGACACAGCAGCACGGTGACTGTGGAAGACTGAGATTTGGCAGATCATTGCCACAATGGGACTGCCGTGTATGTGAGAACACAATGCATGACCTTTCATCTTCATTTCTACTTCAGGTTGATGCAGGCGCAGCCAGCACAGGTAAGAGCGGCGGGGCGGGCGGTGGGGGGAAGTTGTCAGATGATGGAATAGGTCAAATAAAATAAAACAAATAAATAAAACCATTTACCTTGCACTCACCGCACCGCCGACTCGGCGATGCGGCGAGCGCAAGGTAAGTGGTTTTATTTATTTTTTTATTTTATTTTACCTAACCAGTCATCTGTCGACTCCCCCCCACTGTCCCGCCCTGCCCCCACACCACCACTCTTACCTGTGCCAGCTGCACCTGGATTGATGACTACAAGCAGGCTCTTGCCTCCCCTGCTTTTTGCCTACAACATGCGTGTTTTGCCACAATTTGCACCCAGCCTTTGAGTCCCTCCGTTGTGTTATATTCACCCTAGTCGCGGATCCCTTGGGATCCTGTCAGCTCCAGCTACAGTTTTACTGCTTGTTGTTTCTCCTGCTTTCGTTTGCTGTCTTTCACAGCTGCTGCTTGGGTTCTCCTTCATCTGCCTCAGGAACTGAGGGGCATATTTACAAGCCCCTTGCGCCACTTTTGCGCCGCCGTTGCGTCACGCATGTGACGCAGCGGCGACGCAAACCATGCGCCGCGTTGCGCTATATTTACAACGTGACGCATCTAGGGAGATGCGTCACGTAGTAAACCCCTGCGCCACATGAAACCTGCGTCAGGTTTCATGTGGGCGTACCGGCGCAGGGGGGCGTTCCGGCGCAGGAACGCCTCGGAAAAGTGACGTAGTGAAATCTACAAGATTTCACACAGTCACTTTTCCGGCAGCTGGTGCGTCAAATCCTTACGCCTGCTTCAAGCAGGCGTAAGGATTGACGCACCATGTTAGGGATAGGGAAGGTTGGAACAGTGCTGGAGTTGCGCCGGCAGATGCGTCACGCATCTGCTTATCCTTGCGCCACGATGCGCCGCATTGTAAATGCGGCGCATCGGACGTGGCGCAAGGGTAAACTTGCGTGACGCATTTTCCCTGGCGCATCCCTGCTGATATGCAGGGATGCGCCAGGGAACGTAAATATGCCCCTGAGTTTCGTTCCTGGGATTTTCACAGCGTTTCTACTAAAGACAGTTATACATGTTCACAATACTAATAAATATCTACATATAAATATTAATTTATTTTGGATGCTTGCTTATGAGGGTTGATCCCTTGATGCACATTTGAGGGTACCAAAGCACACCTTACGAACACTGTCTTGGTCGGTGTACTGTCAGCAAGCAGTCACTGGGGGCCCAGCGGTGAGTCCAGCACCTTTTACTCTCCCTCTCTATTTCCCCCCGAGTCTACTACAGGTATTGTGCCTATTTTAGTGTCAGTATAGATTAAGCAGAACAGTGGGGGTTAACCACGGATTCACGGTCTGCATCACCATGGACCTGATGGGACATGAACAAATAAGATAAGAGATGGCACATTCTCAGACAAAGGTGCGTCCTCATGCCAATCCTGTTCATGCTTTATTTGGCTCACTTAGCAAAGGTTCGGACATGTTACTATGCAGAGGACAAAGGGGCATATTAGCAAGAAGCTCGTTAAAATTATCGCCGTTTTAGCGGCAGGAAACTGCTGCTAAAGCGGCGATAATGGGCTTGATAATATGCGCTATAGAATTCCAATAGAAGCCCAGGTTAGATGTGCAGGACATCTAACCTGGGCTTCTATTGGAATTCCATAACGCATATTAGCAAGCCCATTATCGCCGTTTTAGCGGCAGTTTCCTGCCGCTAAAACGGCGATAATTTTAACGTGGTTCTTGCTAATATGCCCCATAGTATTGTCTGATAGATCACCTATAGACCGAAATGTTATTTTAAATTGACAGTTTGAGAAGAGTGTTGCTAATAAGATATACCTAACTAAAAAGAGAACAGAAATTATGGTATTTTGCAAAAATAGGTCGAACAATAGTATCTCACCATTTAAAAAAGGCCGTGAAAAGTATTAGCGTTAAGCCCTTTTATAGAGGTAGAACATTCTCAAATAGCCTGTTCTTAAAAGGGCACCTGAATGCGCCTGCCTTAAAAGAAGGAAACATTAAAACGATGTAATATGTTGTGACAACACCCTCAATACCATTTAAAATGTAAACATATATAAGGTCCCTGAAGTGAAATGCTGGGGTACCAGTCTAGGGTGGATGGAATATAAGGAATTGGAAAGTATCTAAGGAAAAATCCCATAGAAAGTATTGTCTTTTTTTCCCTCAACCCAAGTACGCAGAAAAGGGTTAAAACTGGCCTATTTCTACTGATGTGGTGCCTGGGATGTGTACAAATTACCACATTGGATGGGCCTGCAGAAAAACAAGATGATGGTCATAAATTGGCCAATACTAAATGACCCTCAAATGGGTAAAACCAAATTGGAATGAGTTGGGTGTTTTACCTTGCTGACCTGGATGGCCCATGTTTCTGTCTTGCAGGAAACCATTGAATTGCCCACTGCTGGGACTCCTCTCGCTCCCTATTGGACAGGCTAGAGTTTTCACATTGTTCACAACTCAAGATTTTATATGTGTCTACAATGCAGAATAATGTGTGAACTACCTCATATAAATAAGTGTGGCCAGCTGGCATTGCTGTTCCCGATTGTTAAATATTAGAAACGTTGACCAACGAGCTAATCTCAAAGGTGTCTTTGCAACTACACCTGACAGTATTTCTGCCCTTCCTCGTTTTATTTAGATTGTTTTTGTTTTGAACTTCGAGTGATTGATTTTTTCAACGAATTACTCAAGCTGTAGTTTACTGTGGATGTTTAGTGCTGTGGGTGAAGCATTAGTAACCCCAGGCTACTTTTGCTAAGCTATGTTCTAGTTTGGCTTGTGTTTCTCGAATCTCTTGAGGAGGGAAACATAATGGAGCCTTAATTAGGACGTAGGCAGATGCCACGGTGGAAGCTTTCGTTCTTGTGAATGCTTGAAATGATTATTTCACTCTCAGATTGATGCAGCGCTTTGGGATAGAGCTAATGCCTCAAGTTATAAAAGGATTATTAAGACACTAAGGCATCGATGTGAATAATCACAAGGACATCTGATGTTTTAGCCGACATGTTGTTCAGGCTGAGATGCAGCCGGCTCAAGTGATCATGGGGCATATTAGCAAGACCCACGTTAAAATTATCGCCGTTTTAGCGGCAGGAAACTGCCGCTAAAACGGCGATAATGGGCTTGATAATATGCGTTATAGAATTCCAATAGAAGCCCAGGTTAGATGTGCAGGACATCTAACCTGGGCTCTATTGGAATTCTATAACGCATATTAGCAAGCCTATTATCGCCGTTTTAGCGGCAGTTTCCTGCCGCTAAAACGGCGATAATTTTAACGTGGGTCTTGCTAATATGCCCCCATGTATCTCCAGGATTACCCGATCAGTCCAAAATGTGTGATCTCGAAAATTGATGATTTGAAATTATTTTGTTATATTAACCACTCCAAGGCTATTCAAACGGTACAAGGTTTAAATGTTGGCAGGATCCTTAACTTGTTACAGAACAACACTGACTAAGCTCTCAGCCACATCAACCTACTTCACAAAAAGCTACACAAAGCAACCACAGCATTATGAGAAAAAGACCACTGAATGTTATGCCCCCCCACCCCGAAGACTTCAAGCTGCTATGAAGACTTTTAGTCAAAGCACATGCCTAGACCACTATCCATGCTACCTTGAATGTATACGTTTTATAGAAGAAGCCCCTCAGGGAGCACTCTCCAGCACTGTGAAGCTGGCTTGCACAGTGACAGCGACACGTTTAGCTTGACCCAACCAGGCTGTAGATCTCTGCCTTTGCACTGGACTCGAGCTACAGATCCACAATACCTGTTTTTATTGGCGGTTGTGAGGATTGCATCATTGAGTACTGGAAATGCATTATGGTTATGGGGTGTTTTGGAGCATGAAAGAGAAAAGTGTATGGGCGCGGAACTATTGTTGCGGTAGGTGCTGCAGCATCCCCAAAATAGCCTTAGAGGAGGTCAGGAGAAGACAGAGCAATAAAGAGGCTTTTATCTATTTTAAATGTGAAAGACAGGTCAAAGGTCAGGCATACTCTCCTGATAAACCCCTGCTTATTGATTTAAACATGTAGATTGCAGTTTACTTTTCCTTTCTCTAACTGCAGGTGAGGCAAATTTGTAATGTGAACAAAGTGACCATTTTTCTGATGTACCAGGAGAGTGAAAGGAATGGCTGTAGCATTTGAAATGTTTTTGAACACTGTAAGAAATTGGGTTACTGGTTGAGGGGGGTGAAACCCTATTCAAACAGCAACCACAAAATTCTTGTCAGGGTGAGGCACTAGCAAGCCCTAAATGAACCTGAGCTCAACCCTCTGGTAGCTTGGCATAGAGCAGTCAGGCATAACTTAGAGGCAATGTGTAAAGTATTCATACAGCACTTCAAACAGTAATAAAGTGAAAACACAACACAAGAAAAATCCCACAGCATTTAGAAAAATACAGATTTAAAAAAATAAAACAACACAAAATCGACAAAACTCCAATTAGCGGAACCGGAGATATCCAGGTTTAAAGATTTCAGCAAATATAGCTCCAAAAAGCACAAAGCACCAACTGTGGCTATTAGGTCTCCTAGGACCAGAACAAAGTCACAAGTTCAAGCCATCTGTGATGGAGTGTGGACTGGCTACAGGGACCCATTTAGGCCTGCTGAACAAAAGTACATTAGGTCCTGGTTGCAGAAGGTTGCGAGGTCTCACGCCGAAGATGTGTTGCGCAGCAGAGGCAATGCATTGGTTAGGTGCAGCAGAGCTGCAGTGCGAGGTCTGCATCGTCATCGAGTATGCCACAATGAGAGCTTGCTATGCTAAGTCCGGTGACTAAGATGCATCACATAGTCAAGGCAATGCATTGGTTCTGAAGAGCTGAGAGGCTGCGATGCTAGAACCTGCGTCGTAGTTGAGGCTGTCGTCGACAAGGGATTTGCGATGTGAGGGCCTGCGTCACGAAAGCTTTGCACAGGTGGTGGTTCTGATGCGGGCTGCGAGGTTGATGCAGAGTCCCTGTGTCGGGAGAAACCTCACAGCAGAGATGGTGTGTTGGTTCTGCTCTGGGTTGCGCCGCCAGGCAAAGGAGATGCGTTGGTTCTGCTGGATCCACAGATGGGCTGGCAGATCACTTTTAGGTCCACTTCCAAGGGTACAGGACTGATGTGGCAGCACTTGACAGGGTAGGACTCACAGATGGCAGAACCCACATGCTGGGTTCTAGGTTGTTGAAGCCTTGTGTTCCTGAGGCTCTAGTCAGGCGGTCAGCCAACTAACCCTTGTAGTCACTTTGGGGTCCTGGATTCAACAGATGCAGGCCCAGTCCTTCTCACCCAGGCAAGGGGGCAGCAGGTCAGCACAGCAGGGAAGCAGGTCCTTCAGAGCAGCAGTCCAGCAGAGTGGCAGTCTTTTCAGCAGCACAGCAGTCCTTCTTCCTGGAAGAGTATCTAACGGTCCAGAAGTGTAAAACAACTCCACTGGCTACCAGTTAGACAGAGATGTAAGTTTAAATCCCTCTGCCTAGCTTTTAAATCACTGTACGGTTTGGGACCAGCACGGTTTAGGAACAGACTGAAGTGGTATGTTCCAAATAGGACCTTACGGTCAGGTCTGGCCAAGAACATGGTAGTCACCCCTTTTAAGAAAGCCAACTGGGGAGGTAAGAGCTTTTTCAGATTAACAGCACAGCTTTGGAATGACTTACCTATCACTTTAAAATCAGCCCCTTCCCTGCTGAGCTTCAGAAAAAGCCTAAAAACCTGGCTATTTACACAAACTGCATAAAATAGGAAAATATTTCCTTGATGCTCTGTTTCCTGTACTGGTTATCCCTTCTGTCTTATTTGGTCTTTGTTCTGATAGCGCCAAGACGCCTTTGGGCAATAGCTGCGCTTTATACATTTTATTTACATTACATTACATTACTGAAGAGTTGGTGCCTCGGGTCCAAAATGTATACCTGGGCCTTCCTTTAAAGTTGGGAGCAGATTCTAGAGGATTCCCTTTGAAGTCCCCAGGCATCCTGCCTTCTCTGTCCTGGCTCCAGACTAACTATGCAGCCATTTGTGTGGAGGCAGGACACAGTCTATTCAAGTGTAAGTAGGGCTGTGCCCAGCTTCATCCTTCCATCCTGCCAGTGATAGCCCATGCAGGCACACCTACGCTCTCTATTATGTGTTAATGTTAGATTTGGGGGTCTCTAGTTGGCAGAGGTAGGTACCTTTGACCAAATAGGGACCCTTGCGTCTAGTCAGGGTAAGGGGGTACACTCCTAAAATAACCCCTGCTCACCCCTTTGGTAGCTTGGCACGAGCAGGCAGGCTTATCTCAGAGGCAGTGTGTAAAGCATTTGTGAACACATACAGTAATACAGTGACAACACTACAGATGGACACCACACAGGTTGTATTTATAAAAATAAGTATTTTTATATAGACTTAACACAAGACCAAACGACAAAAATCCACAATACTGTACTCAAAAATAGACTTTAAAATGTTATAAAATAGCTCAGTTCTCTCAAGTTGTAGATGCGACACTTTACTCTCAATGTACCTTGAATGCGTAACGCAAAGAAAACAAAAGGGTCGCAGGGAAGGTGATGCGTCGGTTCCTTACTGCTGCGCAGGGGAGTTGAAGCTCGCTTCCTTACTGTGTGGGGAGGTGATGCGTCGGTTTCTTACTGCTCTCCGGTGCGATGCGACAAGATGGCACCTCGATGCGATACTCTTCTCCGGTGCGATGTGACAAAATGGCGTCTTGGTTGTGATGCGACAACGTTGATGTGATGCGTGCACGCCGGACGGCCGTGCGGCGATTCGATGATCTTTGGAGCCGCGACAGGCCCTGCGACGCGCTTCTCCGGGGATGCGAAGGCGACCTCTGTGGCAGCGTCCCGCTTCTCCGGTGATGCGCCGAAGACAGCAGCAGCGGCGGTTCGCTTCTTCGGCGATGCGACGACAGCTGCTGTGGCGGCGACACGCTTCTCGCCATTGCGTCGCGCTTCCAGCTCCCAGCGACACGCAGTCTCTCAGAAGGCCCAGCACAACAGCAGGCACTTTAATTCCCAGCAAGGGAATTCAGGGGGGAGTTGGTTGGTGAAGTCTTGTATCCCTGAGACTTCAGGCAGGAGGCAAGCTCTAGTTCAAGCCCTTGGAGATTCTTCTTCAAGTTGATAGAAAGCACACTCAGTCCTTTTCTCCTTTCTTTGGCAATGAAGCAACCACTGCAAGCCAACCCCCAAACACATAGCACAGGGGTAGTCTCCTCCTTCAGCTTCCTGGTTCTTCTCCTCAGCAAAGGTTCGTCTTGATTCCCAGAAGTGATCTAAAGTTCTGGGGTCTGGGTCCCCCTTTTTATACACAGTTTCTCTTTGTTCTCTGAAGGCAGAGAGGCCCTTGCCTAGTCCAAACCAGTTCTGGTCAGTCCTGGAGCACTTTGTTGACAAGACTCCTTCTTTCCTTTCACAGTGTAGGCCAGGGACATCAGACACACCACAGGAGGCGGAGCCAGCATTGTGGAGGGGAGGCACAGCCCTATTCAGGTCCCAGGTGCAACTCCTCCCTCCCATCTGCATGCATATCTCTCTATTCAGCCCTGTGCTGACTCACCCTGTCTCCTGGAATCCCCCAGCCCCTGTCACTGAAACTCCAGACAAGGAATACACAACCTAGCAGAGGCAGGCTTGGATAGTTAGGCAAGAAAATACCTACTTTCTAAAAGTGGTATTTTCAAACACAGAATGTTAAAACCAACTTCACTAAAAGATGTATTTTATCATTCTGAGTTCAGGCATACTAAACTCGAATTTCTACCTAGTTCCCTGAGTCAGTTAGGATTATAAGATGTTATAATCTAACTGCCCATTCTGGCCTATGGGGAACAGGTAGCCTTGCAATAGTGAAAAACGAAAATGGCTGTAATTCACTATTAGGACATGCCACACACATCAGGGCATGTCCTACCTTTCACCTACAATGCACCCTGCCCTTGGGCCTACCTTAGGGGTGACTAATATGTATAAAAGGGAAGGTTCAGGGACTGGCAAGTGGGTGCACTTGCCCAGTCAACATGGCAGTACCAGACTGCACACAGGCTCTGCAATGGCAGACCTGAGACACACTTTACAAGCTGCTCCGGTGGGTGGCACAATCAGTGCTGCAAGCCCACCAGCAGCATTTCATTTACAAGCCCTGGGCACACGCAGTGCACTGTACTAGGGTCTGACAAGTAAACCAAACAAGCCAATCATGGAGTCACTAATCCATACATCACTTTATACCAGAGAGCATATGCACTTTGCACTGATCAGCAGTGGTAAAGTGCCCAGAGTCATAAAACAGCCAACAACAGGTCAGAAAAAATATAGGAGGAAGGCAAAAAGTTCCGGGATGACCCTGCAAAAAGGGCCAAGTCCAACAGTTACCGTCTAGGAGAAATACACAATGCTCAACTGTCAGCTACACCCAGTCATGTCACTCAGAGACAGGCTGCAGGCACCAAATGGCTAAGGCAGGATAATGCCAACTTTCTAACAGTTGCAAAAGAAACAATTGATGGACGGAATGCTGGACAATGCAAACATTCACCCCCAGTCACAAGGATCTGGGTTAAATCCATCATTCTTTTGCTCACCACACCACCCCAGTTTGGACCCAGCCATATGCAAATCAGTCTTGACCCTGTTCCTTGTGGGAACAGTCCAGCCCGAACTGCCAAGCCAGGTCCTCCCTGGACCAGAAACAAGCATCCTAGGACCGGTTTCAGGGCATCACCCTTCTTCAGCCAGGCTAGCTTGAATCCAGTGGTGTAGTGAGCACGGGACCCACGTCTGGGCATACCCTTCCCACTTAGGGCGACAAATGCAAAAGAAACAATTGATGGACGGAATGCTGGACAATGCAAACATTCACCCCCAGTCACAAGGATCTGGGTTAAATCCATCATTCTTTTGCTCACCACACCACCCCAGTTTGGACCCAGCCATATGCAAATCAGTCTTGACCCTGTTCCTTGTGGGAACAGTCCAGCCCGAACTGCCAAGCCAGGTCCTCCCTGGACCAGAAACAAGCATCCTAGGACCGGTTTCAGGGCATCACCCTTCTTCAGCCAGGCTAGCTTGAATCCAGTGGTGTAGTGAGCACGGGACCCACGTCTGGGCATACCCTTCCCACTTAGGGCGACAAATGCAAAAGAAACAATTGATGGACGGAATGCTGGACAATGCAAACATTCACCCCCAGTCACAAGGATCTGGGTTAAATCCATCATTCTTTTGCTCACCACACCACCCCAGTTTGGACCCAGCCATATGCAAATCAGTCTTGACCCTGTTCCTTGTGGGAACAGTCCAGCCCGAACTGCCAAGCCAGGTCCTCCCTGGACCAGAAACAAGCATCCTAGGACCGGTTTCAGGGCATCACCCTTCTTCAGCCAGGCTAGCTTGAATCCAGTGGTGTAGTGAGCACGGGACCCACGTCTGGGCATACCCTTCCCACTTAGGGCGACAAATGCAAAAGAAACAATTGATGGACGGAATGCTGGACAATGCAAACATTCACCCCCAGTCACAAGGATCTGGGTTAAATCCATCATTCTTTTGCTCACCACACCACCCCAGTTTGGACCCAGCCATATGCAAATCAGTCTTGACCCTGTTCCTTGTGGGAACAGTCCAGCCCGAACTGCCAAGCCAGGTCCTCCCTGGACCAGAAACAAGCATCCTAGGACCGGTTTCAGGGCATCACCCTTCATCAGCCAGGCTAGCTTGAATCCAGTGGTGTAGTGAGCACGGGACCCACGTCTGGGCATACCCTTCCCACTTAGGGCGACAAATGCAAAAGAAACAATTGATGGACGGAATGCTGGACAATGCAAACATTCACCCCCAGTCACAAGGATCTGGGTTAAATCCATCATTCTTTTGCTCACCACACCACCCCAGTTTGGACCCAGCCATATGCAAATCAGTCTTGACCCTGTTCCTTGTGGGAACAGTCCAGCCCAGACTGCCAAGCCAGGTCCTCCCTGGACCAGAAACAAGCATCCTAGGACCGGTTTCAGGGCATCACCCTTCTTCAGCCAGGCTAGCTTGAATCCAGTGGTGTAGTGAGCACGGGACCCACGTCTGGGCATACCCTTCCCACTTAGGGCGACAAATGCAAAAGAAACAATTGATGGACGGAATGCTGGACAATGCAAACATTCACCCCCAGTCACAAGGATCTGGGTTAAATCCATCATTCTTTTGCTCACCACACCACCCCAGTTTGGACCCAGCCATATGCAAATCAGTCTTGACCCTGTTCCTTGTGGGAACAGTCCAGCCCGAACTGCCAAGCCAGGTCCTCCCTGGACCAGAAACAAGCATCCTAGGACCGGTTTCAGGGCATCACCCTTCTTCAGCCAGGCTAGCTTGAATCCAGTGGTGTAGTGAGCACGGGACCCACGTCTGGGCATACCCTTCCCACTTAGGGCGACAAATGCAAAAGAAACAATTGATGGACGGAATGCTGGACAATGCAAACATTCACCCCAGTCACAAGGATCTGGGTTAAATCCATCATTCTTTTGCTCACCACACCACCCCAGTTTGGACCCAGCCATATGCAAATCAGTCTTGACCCTGTTCCTTGTGGGAACAGTCCAGCCCGAACTGCCAAGCCAGGTCCTCCCTGGACCAGAAACAAGCATCCTAGGACCGGTTTCAGGGCATCACCCTTCTTCAGCCAGGCTAGCTTGAATCCAGTGGTGTAGTGAGCCCGGGACCCACGTCTGGGCATACCCTTCCCACTTAGGGCGACAAATGCAAAAGAAACAATTGATGGACGGAATGCTGGACAATGCAAACATTCACCCCCAGTCACAAGGATCTGGGTTAAATCCATCATTCTTTTGCTCACCACACCACACCAGTTTGGACCCAGCCATATGCAAATCAGTCTTGACCCTGTTCCTTGTGGGAACAGTCCAGCCCGAACTGCCAAGCCAGGTCCTCCCTGGACCAGAAACAAGCATCCTAGGACCGGTTTCAGGGCATCACCCTTCTTCAGCCAGGCTAGCTTGAATCCAGTGGTGTAGTGAGCACGGGACCCACGTCTGGGCATACCCTTCCCACTTAGGGCGACAAATGCAAAAGAAACAATTGATGGACGGAATGCTGGACAATGCAAACATTCACCCCCAGTCACAAGGATCTGGGTTAAATCCATCATTCTTTTGCTCACCACACCACCCCAGTTTGGACCCAGCCATATGCAAATCAGTCTTGACCCTGTTCCTTGTGGGAACAGTCCAGCCCGAACTGCCAAGCCAGGTCCTCCCTGGACCAGAAACAAGCATCCTAGGACCGGTTTCAGGGCATCACCCTTCTTCAGCCAGGCTAGCTTGAATCCAGTGGTGTAGTGAGCACGGGACCCACGTCTGGGCATACCCTTCCCAAGGAACAGGGTCAAGACTGATTTGCATATGGCTGGGTCCAAACTGGGGTGGTGTGGTGAGCAAAAGAATGATGGATTAAACCCAGATCCTTGTGACTGGGGGTGAATGTTTGCATTGTCCAGCATTCCGTCCGTCAACTGTTTCTTTTGCATATGTCGCCCTAAGTGGGAAGGGTATGCCCAGACGTGGGTCCCGTGCTCACTACACCACTGGATTCAAGCTAGCCTGGCTGAAGAAGGGTGATGCCCTGAAACCGGTCCCAGGATGCTTGTTTCCGGTCCAGGAGGACCTGGCTTGGCAGTTCGGGCTGGACTGTTCCCACAAGGAACAGGGTCAAGACTGATTTGCATATGGCTGGGTCCAAACTGGGGTGGTGTGGTGAGCAAAAGAATGATGGATTAAACCCAGATCCTTGTGACTGGGGGTGAATGTTTGCATTGTCCAGCATTCCGTCCGTCAACTGTTTCTTTTGCATATGTCGCCCTAAGTGGGAAGGGTATGCCCAGACGTGGGTCCCGTGCTCACTACACCACTGGATTCAAGCTAGCCTGGCTGAAGAAGGGTGATGCCCTGAAACCGGTCCCAGGATGCTTGTTTCCGGTCCAGGGAGGACCTGGCTTGGCAGTTCGGGCTGGACTGTTCCCACAAGGAACAGGGTCAAGACTGATTTGCATATGGCTGGGTCCAAACTGGGGTGGTGTGGTGAGCAAAAGAATGATGGATTAAACCCAGATCCTTGTGACTGGGGGTGAATGTTTGCATTGTCCAGCATTCCGTCCGTCAACTGTTTCTTTTGCATATGTCGCCCTAAGTGGGAAGGGTATGCCCAGACGTGGGTCCCGTGCTCACTACACCACTGGATTCAAGCTAGCCTGGCTGAAGAAGGGTGATGCCCTGAAACCGGTCCCAGGATGCTTGTTTCCGGTCCAGGGAGGACCTGGCTTGGCAGTTCGGGCTGGACTGTTCCCACAAGGAACAGGGTCAAGACTGATTTGCATATGGCTGGGTCCAAACTGGGGTGGTGTGGTGAGCAAAAGAATGATGGATTAAACCCAGATCCTTGTGACTGGGGGTGAATGTTTGCATTGTCCAGCATTCCGTCCGTCAACTGTTTCTTTTGCATATGTCGCCCTAAGTGGGAAGGGTATGCCCAGACGTGGGTCCCGTGCTCACTACACCACTGGATTCAAGCTAGCCTGGCTGAAGAAGGGTGATGCCCTGAAACCGGTCCCAGGATGCTTGTTTCCGGTCCAGGGAGGACCTGGCTTGGCAGTTCGGGCTGGACTGTTCCCACAAGGAACAGGGTCAAGACTGATTTGCATATGGCTGGGTCCAAACTGGGGTGGTGTGGTGAGCAAAAGAATGATGGATTAAACCCAGATCCTTGTGACTGGGGGTGAATGTTTGCATTGTCCAGCATTCCGTCCGTCAACTGTTTCTTTTGCATATGTCGCCCTAAGTGGGAAGGGTATGCCCAGACGTGGGTCCCGTGCTCACTACACCACTGGATTCAAGCTAGCCTGGCTGAAGAAGGGTGATGCCCTGAAACCGGTCCCAGGATGCTTGTTTCCGGTCCAGGGAGGACCTGGCTTGGCAGTTCGGGCTGGACTGTTCCCACAAGGAACAGGGTCAAGACTGATTTGCATATGGCTGGGTCCAAACTGGGGTGGTGTGGTGAGCAAAAGAATGATGGATTAAACCCAGATCCTTGTGACTGGGGGTGAATGTTTGCATTGTCCAGCATTCCGTCCGTCAACTGTTTCTTTTGCATATGTCGCCCTAAGTGGGAAGGGTATGCCCAGACGTGGGTCCCGTGCTCACTACACCACTGGATTCAAGCTAGCCTGGCTGAAGAAGGGTGATGCCCTGAAACCGGTCCCAGGATGCTTGTTTCCGGTCCAGGGAGGACCTGGCTTGGCAGTTCGGGCTGGACTGTTCCCACAAGGAACAGGGTCAAGACTGATTTGCATATGGCTGGGTCCAAACTGGGGTGGTGTGGTGAGCAAAAGAATGATGGATTAAACCCAGATCCTTGTGACTGGGGGTGAATGTTTGCATTGTCCAGCATTCCGTCCGTCAACTGTTTCTTTTGCATATGTCGCCCTAAGTGGGAAGGGTATGCCCAGACGTGGGTCCCGTGCTCACTACACCACTGGATTCAAGCTAGCCTGGCTGAAGAAGGGTGATGCCCTGAAACCGGTCCCAGGATGCTTGTTTCCGGTCCAGGGAGGACCTGGCTTGGCAGTTCGGGCTGGACTGTTCCCACAAGGAACAGGGTCAAGACTGATTTGCATATGGCTGGGTCCAAACTGGGGTGGTGTGGTGAGCAAAAGAATGATGGATTAAACCCAGATCCTTGTGACTGGGGGTGAATGTTTGCATTGTCCAGCATTCCGTCCGTCAACTGTTTCTTTTGCATATGTCGCCCTAAGTGGGAAGGGTATGCCCAGACGTGGGTCCCGTGCTCACTACACCACTGGATTCAAGCTAGCCTGGCTGAAGAAGGGTGATGCCCTGAAACCGGTCCCAGGATGCTTGTTTCCGGTCCAGGGAGGACCTGGCTTGGCAGTTCGGGCTGGACTGTTCCCACAAGGAACAGGGTCAAGACTGATTTGCATATGGCTGGGTCCAAACTGGGGTGGTGTGGTGAGCAAAAGAATGATGGATTAAACCCAGATCCTTGTGACTGGGGGTGAATGTTTGCATTGTCCAGCATTCCGTCCGTCAACTGTTTCTTTTGCAACTTTCTAACAGTGGCATTTTCAAAATTGTAATTTAAAATCTGACTTCACCATGAGAGAGAATTTTTCATTACAATTCCAAAGACACCAAACATAAACTGGTTACCTGCTCCCATTTGGAAATTATCAAATTATCACTTATTAAATGTAATATAGTAACTTACATGTTATCCTATGGGAGAGGTAGGCCTTGCAGTAGTGAAAACCAAATTTAGGAATTTTCACTACCAGGACATGTAAACTAAAGCATCCATGTCCCACTTTTTAAATACACGGCACCCTGCCCTCTGGGCTGTTCAGGGCCTACCCTAGGGGTGACTTACATGTACTAAAAAGGAACTTTGGGCCTGGCAAAAGGTTAATTTTGGCAGGTCAACATGGCAGTTTAAAAACTGCGCACACAGGCTGCAATGGCAGACTGGAAACATGTTTAAAGTGCTACTTAAGTGAATGGCACAATCAGTGCTGCAGGCCCACTAGTAGTATTTAATTTACAGGCCCTGGGCACAGGTAGTGGCACTTTACTAGGGACTTAAAAGTAAATGAAATGTGCCAATTGGGTATAAGCCAATTCTGCCATGTTTTGGGAGAGAGCAAATGCACGTTAGTACTGGTTATCAGTGGTAAAGTGCACAGAGTCCTAAAGCCAGCAAAAATGAAGTAAGGCAAAACAGAGTTGTAGACAAAAAGTTAGGGAATGCCAGGTCTAACACACATGCAGCAAAAAGTGACTATTTTTAAATGAAGTATACAAATATCTCAAAATATTTCAGAAGCAAAGAAAGTGAAAATGAGTCATGTTGTGTTTTTTGTAATTCTGAAGTGTGCTGGAAACAAAGATTTTTAAAGGATCAAAACAAACCAAAACGCTTTGCTAGTGTGATGCACAAATGATAAATATGTACTGAAAGCAAACTTAAACAGATGATCATTTGTGCATCTTGCATGTTTAGCAGCAAAACAGCATATGTGATGCAAACCTACAGCCTGATTTTGTTCTTAGCAGTGTTACCACCGTCCCTCTGCGACGGCAGTCCTAACTCCTCTGTAGAGTTGACGGGGGCCCGCCCGCCGTATTTAGATGTTGCTGCAATAGACAGGAGACCATAATGGTGGGAGTCTTCTCTGCTGGTTATCAGTACCCCATCGTCATCAAGCCGGTGGGATTGCGCTGATCTGAGTTAGATGTTCCCATTGTGCAGGCAGTGTCCTGGAGGGAGAGTCCTGACGTAGTGGGGCAATGGTGGCCTGGAGACAAGTAAGTGCTACTTATTTACATCTCAATACACATATATGCTGTGTATATGTCAATGTTTACATGTAGGTAATGTCTACTGTGCATTGTTTTTACATACAGCATTGCACACCAACATTGCACATACACAATTGACTGTACACGCACACCCACCACAAAAGCCTACCTTAGAATCCGGTGACAATGGGGTGTCTGAGCATCATGGTCACGTAGTAGCAGCACAGTGAGGACCTGGACAATGACATTGAAGATGGAATCAGTGGTTGCACCCTGAAAAAAAGGTGAGTTTTCACCTCTTTTTTCTTCATTTCTGTTATCCCGAGCTTGGAGGTCTCCCTGCCACAGTCACCTCTATGGAAAGGCACTTCGCAACCTGGATGGTGGGAATCTCGGCAGGACTCCCTCCAGCAGCTGCTTCAGCCTCTGATGCCATTGATACGGAAGACAAATGCGGGACCGAGGCGGTGTTCTCTCCAATGCCCAGTCAACATCAAAATTGGGCGGGCGGACCGCTAAGGAGTCTGGTGGGAAGATCACCGAAAAGCGACTGTGGGACCAGTCCCGCCAAGATCAAACTCAGGCCCTATGTCCAATTTCAATAGAAAATGTGCTCTTTGTAAATGGCAGTACCCTACCATGGAATGCTTTAGTCCTATATTTGGAAAACTGTGTTCTGAAATGAACCACTGACTACACACTATACCACTCTACCACTATCCTGCTGAATATGTATGTTTCATTTGGAGCACTTGTTATTTGGGCAACATTTTGATTTTCCACCATCCCGATGACTTCAGTGAAGTACCAGGCAGCAACCCCCTTGAAAATTGTTCAAGCACCATAGAAATGGGACCTTCAATGGAAAGGAGGAGTTCCCTCTTGGTAGTCCTCTGCAGAGGGCAGTAGCTGCACCAGCAGACAAAGCCAGCACAGTGCAGTAGAAGCTAACAGTTTGTTGAGCTGCCAGTTCTGAGAGCTGTTAAAGAGACTCAACTTCAATCCTTTCCTCCTTCTCAAGCACATTACTGGCCACACCTTTGCCTTTTGGTTCATCAGTATGATGCAAAGTAAACAGCCATATTTAAAAACATTTTTCACAATTTGGACTTTTAGAAATGCACAATCATATGAAACTCAACAGCAGCGAAAGTCATGAATGTCAGCCTGTAGTATGGCAGAAGCATGCACGGATAAGAAGATTTTACTGAATCAAGAGACATTAGTATGTTGGCTGGCTACCAGAAATCTGTCAAGTCTTTCCACCACTGATTCCCCAGGAAATAAGAGAGAATACTTCATATATTAAAATGTGTTTGCCATCATGCATTTCCTTAAGAGTAGACCAACTCTTACTTTAGTAACAGAGAATAAAACATAAATGCCAAGCATGTTTGTAAAATGCATGAGGTGTGAACAAAGTGCCAAAATCAATGTTCATTGAACCCATCTTGACAGATCAATGATATCATATCGTTGAAAACAATATTTTTCACAAAAATATCTCAGAAAAATATTGGATGCACAAACATTTTGTCCTATACTTAATTAACACAAACTCAAATATTGGTGACCAAAATATTGCCATTAAAAATATTTGTTTCCACTAATCTCGAAACTACAAATATCGGAAACAAAACTATTGTTAACTTTCAATAACTACGTAAAATGTCACAAATATTGAAATACATAATATCAACTACACTTATACTGCTAAAAATAAAACAAACTATTGCAAAAAACTATGAAAACTCTATTTTACTTTAAATAACAAATGCAGTTCAACTCAATATAAATTAGTAACTCTTCTAAATGCATTATTTAAATATTATAACATTAAAATAAGCTTTTAATACATAAAATAAAATACAATTAAAATCCATTTTAATACATAAAATAATTAAGAAATAATAAATACTTAAAAACATAAATATATATTGAACATTAAAACAGAAACACTAATTAGAGTCCACCATAAAAGATATTAACTGAGAAAAAAAATCAAACTAAATAAACACTAACGAATAAAAACAGTAAAGCAAACTAATCAATAAAAAAATTATAAATACAATATAACTCTAAAAATACCATTTTTAAATATTCACAGTAATTACCTCATAAAATATTTTTTGATAACTTTACTTTCCACCAATGATTTTTGTACTCCTCTGTTTTGTATAATACATTTCTTAAACTACATAATAGATCTTTATACTTTAAACATTTGAAGGAGAAGGGCATTTTTTGTTTGTCCACCAATATCTGAAGGATACTTCTGTCGTATCTTTTGAATATTTATAACTTCGTTATCATTTATCAGATTCCTTCTTGAAAGAATATGAATTAATCGCCTCTTCATTCAGGTTTTTTTTTTCCCAAACACCAAATCACTTCTGAATCAGCAACTAATGCCCTTGTTACTCCTTTGGACAAGATTTTGTATCACACTATTGCCAAGGCTGCCCTCATTTCCACAACACTCCGATCCTCTAATTCCACTAGAACTTAATGTCCTCTTGAGCTCATATGGGAGGATGATTTGTGCATCTCTTTTTCTTCACAATTTTGGGATAACATTTTGCGCAAGATTTTCCCTATCTCCAAAGCTGCACGCATCACACAGTCACTCTTCTTTCTTTACAATAGAGCTTTTGTCACACCAATATCTATCATTAAATTTGATTGTTCTGTTTCACCTTTATGTCGATCCTGTTCTAAATATAATGGCTCTTTAATACCCATGATTTATGCTTGTTGACATGTTAAAAATCTTTGTGGTCTAAATGCTTCAAGATTTTTCAGTGTAATATATCACTTACTTTACAGAATGTTTTCTTAGACTCATTATCCCCTAGTTCTGATCATTTTTCCCCTGAAACCTTTATTGTTGGATCTTTTTATTGCACTTGCTTTTAAAGTTATACTTTCTTGTTGGAAAGAATCTTCTAAATTATCTATATTTACATGGTGAAATTTGATATGTGACGAACATAGAATACAACTGTTTCTTCTCTAACTCTAAATCAAAAGATTAAGGGCCAGATTTAGATCTTGGCGGTCTTACGGCCATCCCGCGGTTGTCCTTAGTACTCTTCCGAGTCGACGGTCTTTCGCCCATCGTATTTAGATGCATGCATGCTGCCTCGCCATCCGTATCGACAGAGTGTTTTCCTGCAGCGGTCGATGCACACTGCTGCCAACGTGGCAGCCTCGGATGCTGGTGAACACTAGTCTGTTCCCATCAGGGGGGTGGGGTCCTGCCGAGCTGATCAAGTTTTCACATTTGTGATGGCGGTCTGCTAGCGGTGAGCCCCTGACGGAGGGAGTCCGTCGTGGTATGCGCTCAACAATGCACCCTCACTGTAGACATTGGATGGATGCTAGTAGAACAAACCTGATGGCCATTGGCCAAATGGAAAAATATCCATACCACACCATAAAACACACCCCAATTCTGACCATGATCCTTTGCCATTCCAGCTCTAGCACGACATTTACTACCAGAACGTTTTTGCAGTGAAGTGAGTGATCTTGTTGCCTATCCCTGCTTTTGTCCCTTTATCTTCTCTCTTTTTTGGGGGGGGTCAAGATTGTTTTTATTGATTTTTGGTAGCTTGCAATACAGAAAGCAAAAGGCAAAATCAGTAGTTAACCCACATTTCAATTAGCCGCAACTTGAGAAAACACAGTTTGCATCACAGTGAGGAACACCGTGCCAATCCTTGATTTATGCACGAACAACGAAGTCATTGCAAACAAAGAAAACAAGAACCAGAAGGAAAACGATAACCTGACAGATTCAGGGTGTTTGAATGTCTTATCGTGTAGTTGTGTGTGTTGGCAAGATGCCGGAGGAGCTGTTAAAGCCCTATGGTGAGTGCTAGAGGTAGTGGAATGTGTGGGGGAAGTACAAGGGCAGGATCTGCCCTTGAGGTTAGAACTGGAAAAGATGGAGCACCCTCATACGTATGAGGCAGGCCATCAGTGGTAGGCCCTGGGACAGATACGATACCATGTGTCCCATGTGAGATCAAAATATTTGAAATCATCTGAGAAGATGCCTGTTATTCTTTCCATGGTAAGTGACCGCCATAGGCGGGCATGCCATTGCGTGATTGCCAGAGCCTCTTTCCTTTCCCATGCCGCAGTAATATCCATCTTTGCGGCACCTAGGCACAGCCACACAATGGCTCTGTCACAATGTGTCTGTCACTTGAGGGTGCACACGTCTGCCCAGGAGTGCAAATCCTATTGTCTCGAACCGGGTAGCCTAGTGTGTCTTTAATCTGTGCCAAAATCTCATTACAGAAAGGTCGGATATACGGGCTGTCCCACCAGATGTGTCAAAAGTCTCTCAAAACACCACATCCCCTCCATCATAAGTCAAAGGTAGCAAGATAAAAATTTCTTCAGCCCCCGGTGATTTCTGGAGATTTAGGTTTGCTATCGCTAGTCGCACCTCGTTGCCGCTAATTGGCTCTCCCTGCTTCTCATTTTGTGAAGGGGTCACTTGTGAAAGATCCACATTGTCTAGGTAGTCCAATTGGATTCAAGTATTTGTATGTTCAGCTGTGTATGATTGCTTATAGAATTCACCAAATATGTGTGCCATCTCAGTGTCTGAGCTAGTTAGGTCAGTTGAAGGACGCCTTATATCCTTTATATACTCCCTTTCCCTTTTAACCCTGAGCTGTCTCGCCAGATGAGGCCCCACCTTTTTTTCTTGTTCATAAGCTATGCGCTTTAGATGTGGTAAAGTGAGTTTGACCTGTTGGTGTAGATGGCATTGAGTTTGCCCCGTAATGCTGTGACCTTGCGCTGGAGAGGCAGTGCTGGGTGCTCCTTGTGTGTCTATTCTATAGCCTGTAGTTGAGTTTCACGGGCCAATCGATCTTTTGCCCATTGCCTATTGAGTGCTGCTGTCAGGGAGACACATTCGCCCTCAAGACTGCCTTGAAAGCATCCCAGTTAATGGAGGGTGTTTTGTCAGTAGGCGCGTTAAGTTGGAAGTATTCCCTAATGGTTTTCTGTAGATCATCTCAGAAGTGACGGCCTTGGGTAAGGGAGTTTGGAAAGAACCAGCAGTGGTAATGCAGTGGTGCACCCCCCCAGTCTAACGCAACACACACCGGGGCATGATCAGATAAAGTGATAGGACGGATTTTGCGGCTTGTAGATCTTAAACCCTTGAGTGGCTAATAAAAGTGTAATCTAATCTTGAGTAGGTACGATGGGAGTGAGAAAACAAGGTGTAGTCACGAGAGTCTGGATGGAGTGTTCTCCAGGCGTCAACCAGTCCTAGTGCCTGAATTGCTTGTTTCAGCGCAGTGGAGAAGTTCCCCATAGTCGATCTGTGGGGATGGGTACTATCGATTCTAGCGTGCCAAGTAAGGTTAAAATATCCTATCAAAACAATCCTTCTGCAAACCCTCCAAGTAACGCTAAAGAGGAGTGAAAAAACTGATCCTGGTCTAGTATTGGGGGCATAGATAGAGGCACAGTTGGTGACCCTTGACCATTATAACCCTCCCTTCTCTATCAGCTTTGTGTCCCGTGGGTTGGAATTTCAGCAATGAGTGAAACACAAGTGCCACTCAATTATGTTTTGAGGTGGTGGACAATTTAAAATGTGGATGTGTTTTGTGTTTTAGTCTGTGATCCTCGTCACGTTTGAGATGTGTCTCTTGCAGTGCTGCCACATCATAGTGTTGATTGAGTAAATACTTCCACAATTTGTGGAGCTTAGCAGGGGAGTTCAAGCCCTTAACATTCCAGGTAAGTGTTGTGACTATCATGACCTAAGTCTGACTTTTTGACTGTGCATAACTTGCACTTGATAGTTGCATAAGGCACTGCTTCCCTCAGTTTGTTTAACTCGACTAGATCCCCTCTCCCTCCCGCTCTAGTGTCTAAGATGGCTAGTGCACCTGCCTCGCTTTCCCATATGGCTTGAGAAAACTTGCTCGTGTGGCACCCAAACTGCCCCATTGTTGAACCTCAACAGAAGGAATGGCGGGACAATGGGTCCCAAATTCAGAAAGGTGAATATGTGTATCTGCATTTTGCTAGGTGATTGGTCTGTAACCGCTAAAGCATCTTGTCATGTAGCGTATGTAGTTAGAGTAATGGCTTTGATAAAATGACAATCAACAGCAGTACAACAATTGGAAATTTAAAGAGTCATTGCACAGGGAGATAGTTGTCGGTTTTTGAAGCGCTGTTCCTCCCTTCACTTTCTCCTCCCACCATTGATACCTTCTCACCAAGGGGTGTACCAGATGTCATCTGGTCAGGCACAATCTTCCAATGTCAGCGTGTCAATAGTATAAGGATTCCAGGATTCAGTCCCCAGATTTGAGAACTTCTCAGTGTGCCTCAGTGTTTTTTATGGTAGCATGGGCGGCATTGGGAGAGCCAGGCGCCGGAACTTGCGTTAGTTCTGCCAGTTGGTCAGTATGAGTTTCCAATTCAGTAGACTTCGTCTCCAGGTCCAGCACCCTGGTCCCAACCGAATGCAACTCCTGTTGCAGTGTAGCTAGTTTAACATTGAAATCCGGCCTCAAGGTGTCTAGTGAGGATTTGAAGTCTGTTTTCAATTCTTCATGGAGCTCCTTTTTGAAGTATTAGAGAGAAGAAAGCAAGTCACCCCTTGTGAGCTACATGGCTGCATCTTCAGGCACTTCAGGCATCGTTGCCTGTGCCTCAGAAGGTGTGAAATAGCTGGAGACCATGTTTGATTGTTGTCTTTAGGGCAGCATAGGGCAAATGGCACTCAGCAGTGGGAAAAAGATTTTCCTTTCCCCCTTGCATTGTACCATGGGTTTTCCCTCTGTGGCGTGAGGTTGAGTTACCTGTGGGCCAGGAGATCTCAGGGACCCTAGGTAGAGTGGTGCTTCATCTGCGATGCCCTCATCCTAGGAGTCACCCAGGGTGCCGCCGGAATCCCTCAGCCACCAACCCAACACGCCCTTTTCCCCTGGTGCGGAGAGGTGGCGTGCTTAGCAAACGTCTGGGTACATGTTCATAGTTCTCTTTAGGGGTAATATTGGGTGGAAGTTCACTCTCTATGTGATCTGCCTGTATTGCTCTTTTTATGCTCGGATCATCCCCGTCTCAAGCATGCCTCATGTATAGGCCGCAGTGGAATCTCAGACCCTGCTGGTCAAGCCCACATGGGTGGGTTCGGTTCAAAGGTCTTTGTGAAATTCAGAAAACTCCTCAAGACTTGGGGCCAGATGTACGACGCGCAAAATAGCGCCTTGCAAATTGCGAGTTTTTTGCGACTCGCAATTTGCGAGGAGCTATATTGCATGTACAATAGTGTTTTCATAAATGTTTGCGATTCCCAATGGGGTCGCAAATTGCGAGGCTCATCAATATTCATGAGCCTCTCGCAATTTGCGAGCCCATTGGGAATGGCAGGCCCTCCCAGGCCTGCTGGGCTCAGCAGACCACCATGTCTGGGACTGCTTTTAAATAAAGCAGTTTCTTTTTTTGAATGCAGCCCATTTTCCTTAAAGGAAAACGGGATGCATTTAAAAAAAAAAAAAAAATGAAACGTTTTCGTTTCATTTTTTAAGGGCAGGTAGTGGTCTCTGGGACCACTGCCTGCCCATAAAAAATATTTTCCCCTGCATTTGCAATGAGGAAGGGGTCCCCTGGGGACCCCTTCCCTTCTGCGAGTGCGACTCGCTAAATAGGCTATGTACATGGCCCAATAGGTTTTTGCATGCGCAAACGGGTTCGCAAACCTGTTTGCTCATGCAAAAACGGTTGTACATCTGGCCCCTGGTTACTTACCCAAGCCTATAACTAAACCTAAGCACATGATAAATCAATAGGGCTCCAGCCGTTCTTAGAATTAGCGCCAAGAAACCAATCGGTGTATGCGCCCTTTATAAGAGACTTTAACATAACATAACAAAGGTCCCCCATTCGGTAGTACATAACCATTCATCAGTTCCACAGTTCCATCACCAACCGAGGAAGAGGGCCTCTGCTAGAGTCTTGTGGATGCTGGTATTGGGTTATGGTGAAATGTTGAAGGCAGCAGTGTCTGTTCATCTGCCCCATCAGAAGGGCCACAAGACCCCTTTCTCTGCCATCTTAAAGTCAGGCAATTTCAAGAGCACAAACTGGGGATGGTGAGGGCCCACAATCTCCCCCAACACTTGCCCGAGTCTAAGGCTCACCGGAGTCTAAGGCTCTGGTGGCAGTGTCTAGCAGTTATTTCCCTAACATCGCCATTGTATGCAGTGGAGCTACAGTGGATTACGTCCACTCATCCATCTTAGCAGGCCACGCCCTCTAAGATGGGCCAGGCCCCAGAAATCCACGTTTTACTGAGGGAGAATTGTCATTCATGGTGGATGAAATCATAAGAGTAGAGCCACAATTGTTTGGAGCCCAAGTCCAAAATACACCCCTATCACAGAAAAGGCAAATGTGGTCCAGAATAGTCATCAGAGTGAATGCTGTAGCAAGCAACTTGTGCACACAGGAGTAAATTAGGAAGAAGTGGAGCGACCTGCGGGGGTGGGTGCGTTTCCTGGTCTCCAATCATCACATGGAGGCCAACAAGGCCGGTGGTGGCTCTCCCAGGCCCCCAATACTGTTCATGCCCTGGGAAGAGAAAGTATTGCAGATCCTACATTCTGAAGGCTTGACAGGAATACCTGGTGGAGTGAAGTCTGGTAAGTAACACTTTACAAACTCTCATTAAACCTCAATGTCCTGTTTGCTTTGAAGTTAGCTGTTGCTAATGTGTTCTGCACATATTTTCATAACATAGAAACCTCAAACTATCAGTATCAGATCATTTATTTTGTGTGTGAGGATGTATTGTGTTGCATCTAAGATTACAGGAGTCAATCTCCATTACATGTCACATGATGGTAAGATGCCTGTAAGTGTTACAATACCAAATAACCCATTACCTATAAGTGTGTCATATTGTAAGTGTCTGGCCCGTTTCCACTGCATATTTTCCACAGATATGTTCCACTAACCATTTTGCAACTGTTGGGAAGTTGTCTTTGAAATGACTACAACTATTATGATGCCCTGTTTCTGTTTCCCAAAAGAATATTGCTATGTCATATTGCTTACTCTCTCTTGTTTGACAGATTTCAACATATGGTAAAGGGTCATGTAGTTAAAAATCCCTATTGAATGATCTCTTCTGAAATTGGTTTGTGTTGTTTTCTAAATTTTGTCCTGTTATCAACCAATAGAATTGATGTCATGAGTTTCATAAATCAAACTGTGCTGACAAAACAATGTCAGGTATGTAAACCACTATGCTGCATATAAATGGTACTTGCAAAAATGTGCACTGCACAATTCACATGATGTCTAATGTCAAACATACATCCAAGTAGTGGAAATGTGTGTTTCGAAGTCAGCTAGGCCTTGGAATTGGCAATTACACATTTGACCTCTCCACTGTGTTGGGCGGAATGGTTGGGAGATGATATGGTAGGTATACTCCCTAATTCCTTCATGAACATTTCAGGACATCTTATTCCCTGCTGATTTTAAGTTGTACTGCTTGAAACAGTTAAAAGTTAGGGTAATAAGTGCAATACCACTGGAAGCTATCATCACAATAATCTCTACCTATTTTGTTTTCTAGGCATCTACATTATTTGTCTCTAAGGATTTAAATGTACAATATACACTTTTACTAATAAAAATGTTATCCATTTCTCAATAGGTCAAACTGGCCGAGCATGTGAGCACGTTCCTGCTATTGAACACACCTCTGCTCCAGCCCGAGATCAAGCTGTCAGTGAGGACAGCATTCTTGGTGATATGGAGGAGCTTGAGAAGCATGGTACATCTGGTCAGTCTGGGCAGATGACTCCAGTGACACTCCCTGCACCCACACCAACACCTTCCACCCTAGCTGTAACACGTTAGCAGCCCGAAGACTCCACTTCCTGTGTTGCTCCCACTGTGACACCGATTGTGTGTGCCCCAGTCCAGGGTGATGTTGAGACCACACCACCAGCTTCAGCTCAACCAGGAACCAGTTGTATGGGGCACACTTGAGCAAGGGCACAGGGTAGTGGTGTTAGGGGTCATGGGAGGGTGTTTGTGGGCCAGCATACTGAGTTCACTTTCGTCACTGACACCCAGACCACCATCGCACAAGTCTTGGGAGCCTACCATCAGTCTCAAGACATGATGGGCCAGGTACTCACCAAGCTTCGGGAGATGAAGCAGCTGCAGAGGAAGCACAACCAGCAGATGGAGGCCCATAACTCAAATATGGGCTCCCTGATTGGGGTGCTGCAGGACATTTTCACCCACATGTTCAGGGCTTTCCCAGCGCCATCTTCTCCTTCCTGCAGTCCTACATTATCTGAGCCATCTACATCAGGCACAGCCACAGGAAGGGAGGCCCTGCCACCGGAAGAACCACCTGCCACCACCCAGCCCCTGCAACTGTGGATCTCCCCACCACCTCAGCAGGGGACGTCCACACGAATCACCAGGAGGTGAGGATGGCAAGACCTCCTCCACCGCCAGCAAAAAACCTCAACGCTAATTTCCTCCAGTGTGTGCCTACCATTCACTCTGTGGACTATTTCTGGACACATTTACCTTTCTGATGCCAGTAGTATTTTGGACATTGGACTTCTAACAATTGTGGCTCTTCAAATATGGTTTAATTCACCATGACTGACTTCTTCACTTTTTGGTTTACTTTTGTTATGTTCACCATCTTTAATTTTATCACATTTTGTACAAGAAATTTATAAGCCACAAAGTCATGGACTGATGTTGGTTATCTCAATTCTATCAATGCATTTGTTTTCTCCCATCATAACTTGGCAATGACAAAGATTGTGTAAACACAGATGCTTTGCAAGTAGGTAATGTTTATTTCGTGTTCCCAAACATGACTCCCAAAATATCATACCATTCAATCATTAATTACTATGTTAATTCCATTTGATCAATATTTCATTTCAGTGACAGAACAATTCATACATGACACTAATACTCTGTGCCAGTGTTCACATTTCCTGTTCCAGACATTGACAATATGGAAGAAGTGGATGTATCCAAAACAATAGGATTGAAAAGACAAATTATCATTGATTCATCTCATCAGCTGGAGCCATATCTTCCGGCTCACATAAGGAATCCCACATTAATAACACCAACAGATAAAAACATGGCAGAAGTACATTTTGTGTACACAGGATCATTGCAATCCACTGTTCCAGTATCTGGTGGAATGTTACAACCAAGTTTCCGCGTTGTGCCACAAGAAGTATGTCCTAAAATGATGAGACCCATCAACAGCTACATGCACATTACACACAATGAGGATTTTCCTAATGTGAAGGGAGATTAATGATTCGGCTCCACTACCACCTGTGGTTTGAGTTAGTGGTGGCACACATATTGCCTTAGTGTCAACACATGACAGAGAACAAGTCCAATATAATCTTCAAATCCTCCATTTAATCACAGTGCAAGTTGGTTTGGTACCAGATTTGTACATCCAAAGTCTGTGTCTGTCTTTCCCAGGATCAACCCAGGTTCCGTTTGTACTTCGAAACAACACCATATACCTGCAATTGTCACAACTCTGAAATGTCAAAATGAAGATGACATGGTGAAGGAACCAAAAAAAGATCAAAACAAAAAGATTACCAATCAAACATAACATAATAGACACATAACAAAGTCAACTTAGGAGGACACAGTTTCATAAAACAATGTGAGAGAAATAATGTAACTGAACACAGTTGTCAATGTGTTTAAACTTTGATCAACAAACACCTTTGGCCTGATTATCCCTGAACATGCCCTGTCCAACAAAGTACCACCACAAACTTCTCTCATTACCACATTGATAGTTGGTGTAACAGTGAAAGACATAACATGTAAAGATATCTTTACATTCATGAGAAGAAGTTGTCAATGACATCTAGAAGTAAGTCAACTCTTTTCTCTTCACCACTATCATCTTCATTTGGCATATCAGGATCCTCACCGGACCCTCTTCATGGTCTCCAATCCTCTGTGATGTAAAGGATAATCTGTTGCAGGGTGATGTTGTGGAGCATGCAGCAGGCCACAGTGATACCTTTGCAGGTGAGTAGAGGAGGGCTGCCCCAGTTTTGTCCAGACAATGAAACCTGGCCTTTAGGAGCCCAAAACCCCGCTCCACTGACCGCCGTATTCTTCCCTGGGCCTCATTGAAGCACACTTCCTCTGGGGTTGTTGGATTCCTCAGCAGGGCCAATAACCATGGTTGGTTGGGCTAAGCAGAGTCTCCTAAATGGAAAACAAAAAAAAGGGCCAAAATAATGTAACACAATTCAGATTATGCAAGTAGAAATACCCCAAACAATATAATGAAAGATTGTACTGACCAACAAGCCAAGACCTCTCAGGTCCAAGCTGAGACATTTAAAGGGGTATGGGGCTGTTCTGTAGTACAAAGGAATCATGGGCAGAGCCGGGGAAAGGGGCACAGACGTTTGTGATGTATATATCCTGTAAGCAGATAACTTGCACATTGATTGAATGAAAGTGTTTTCAATTGCAGTAGACCTGTTCTCTTGCATGTGGTGGCACTAAGGCTATATGTGTGCCATCAATTGCTCCAACCACATGTAGTAAGTAACTGAAAATGTAAATGTCACCCTTTACATCAACTAAATACTGCTGCCGTAGAAACTGGATGAAGCTGTTGATGTGTCTCGTCATCGAAGATAGAACTTCTTTTAGCACACCACTGAAAGTTTGTTGTGAAATACCGCCAGATACTGCCACAGTGTATTTGAAGGATCCTGTGTCTACAAAATGAAGTACTGACATGCGTTTGGCAATTGGTGTAATAGATGTGAGATTTCTGTTTTGAGGCTGAAGATCTGGCTCCAGATGATGACATAAATCCAGTATAGTTTGACTATTCAACCTGAAATTCTTGCTTATATCCCTTCCTTCCATGGTGGCAAGGTCTGGAAATGGGGGTTCTCACTCTCCTTGGATTCATATGTCTGCATAGGAAAAACATGTGAACATTTTTACCTCATCCACATCAACATCTTTGATGAGTAACACCAAAGTCATGTATTTTGACAAAATGTATATGGTTTAATACATATTTTGAACCAAAATTTACTTTTTGTCCTTTAACCATCACAAATGGTATAAGTGGCCTTAATATAAATCTTAAAAATAATTGTGTAAATACATTTCAAATGAATTATTTACACTTTAAGAAAAAATTCCTCCAAAAATACCGTCTACAGAGGTGTGTACACAGTACTGCGCTAACATCGCGTTTCAGCACAGTAACGCACTACACATAAATGTTTTGTTTAAAAAAATAAGTATTCATCAAAGTGTGATTATGTGAACAAACTAGCCCCCATTTGGAATGGTGGTGATACACCTAACAGTCACTAACATACTAGTTGAACTCCTAAAATGGTGGATGCCTGACCTCGCCGATAGGACATTTTGAATCAGGCGGCGGAAGTCAACCGCACAGTGGGTGGTAAACTCCAAGATGGACACAGTCATAGGCTAACGTTGGTGAACGTAATGTAACAGTAGAAGGCCAATGGCTGTGTCCGTCTCCACTGAAGATCGCATATGTTGCGTACATGTACGCGGTGGTTGGGAAAAAAGCTCACTTCCCTCCTAACACTGCTGCTATCAAGACCTCCTCAACTTTTGGTGCTGTTTGTCACCACTGGGAGCAACCATGCTAGGGCAAGCAGGTGAGAGGGCCCCTGCCTTCATGCCAGAGGAGCTGGAGTTGCTGGCAAAGGAGGTCCTTTCCCTGTATGGCCATCTCTATGGCTCACCAGAGGAACAGGTACATGTCTGGAATGCACATATGAATCTGTCTAACTGACTCTTTTCCATTTACACAGGCTACAATGTCCCTTTGAGTTCCAGAGTGAAGTATAGTGAGTGATGTTAAGTGTCACATAATGTGGTCCTTATGTAGGACAATGATGTTAGGGGTTTGTAAGCACTGTACAATGTCAAATATACAACATCATCAGTATGTGTTGTGTGTTTAAAGCCCTAGATTCAATTTACTGTGTATGTAGAGATCTATGCACGTATATCTTTGATGTACTTGTGCTAAGTAGCCACATGACATTATGGTGAATGGTAAACACATTATATACTCTTTACACTTGGAGATATGTATGTACAGTGTAAAAAACAATTGAAAATGATATTAGCTATGTGTATAGTTCCACAAATCATTCAGCCTAGATCAGGGTTCTCCAAAATGCAGTTCGGGAGCTACCAGTAGCTCCCAGACCCCTTCAGAGTAGCACACAGCCTTTTAATGTTAAAGTTGTGGAAAGGAGGTGCTCATGTGATATCATGATCACCAGGCTGCAGATAGCAGGGACTGTCATTGAGTAGTGCTCATTCTGAATCATGGGCCAGGCTGGGGCTGAGTCACGGGGTCATAGAACCGAAGCACTGAGGTACAGCTGTCAAGAACATATATCCTTGCAGCTCAAAATTGGAAGTGTGCTTAAAATATGCCTCTGAATGCTTTTTAATGAACAACTGTTGAAAGGGAGAGTTGCCTGACTTCTTCAGCTAAAACTTCTTTTTCAATTTACTCACATTTCAAAGAATGTCATGTCCAAATTTCAGGTCCCTTATTCACAGTGGCCACTATTCACTGTGCCATAATTATTAATGTTTAGCCTTCAGTAGTTCACAGTCTTTTGTACTGATGAGAAGTAGGTCCCATCACAGATTATGTAGGGGCTCCCGGGCTAGATAATGTCACAGGCCTGAATTTGTGTGTTTAGATCTTGACATTGGATGAGGATGGGCAACAGCTCACTGTTAAAGTGTGTATGAGGATATTGGTTTAGATCAGCATGTGACAACACATGTTGTATGCTAACTTATGTGTTATGCTACTGAAAGATGTAGAAAATTTTTGTGAGAGCAATACAGACAAACAAAAATTCACAATACCACTGTTTGTTCTTTCCTTTCATGTATTCACACAGGTCAACTCCCATCAGAAGCATGACATATGGTAGGCCATTGCCAGGAAGGTGTGGACCCTGGGGGTCTGCAAGCGGTGCAGCGTCCATTGCTGCAAGAGTTGGGAGTACCCAAGACGCTGGACCTGTATTATCACTGAAGTCCAGCTCAGAAAGTCCTCCCAACGTGTGAGGGGTCTGCATTCTTGCGGTGGCCTATCCAGAGCTTTATGGGCACCTAAGGGTTCAATAGCAGCAACAAGGGGGTAAGTTCTTATCAGAGTTACACATGTTACATGACCCATTTTTTGTTTCAGCAAGGATTAGTTCCATTAACATACAGAGTGACCCATGTCCAACGCTCAAGAAGAGGTCTTGAAGGTTTAAGTGTTGTACAAGGTGTATGATGATGTGCTTTGTCTATTGTTATCTGACAGTGACACCACATGATTCCTGTCCACAACCAATGGACTGTTCTGAGAAGACACATGTCTGCCTAAATTCCACATATACTTTATGTTGTTTGATGTCATTAGGGACAATTGTACCAAACAGGCAAATAGTCTTTACTGTGTCAGATGGGATGCTCCTTCACTGATGTGGATGATGTCATGGTAGCCCTATTACAGGTGAGATAGCATACTAGGCACTTATGATGCAGTGGATGTACCAACCATCACAATGGTAAGTTGGGATTCTACACAAACAAGAGTGAGCATGTGATCCAAAGTGACTAGTGACCACAGAATTGATGGCTCATATTGGTATCAAGACATATCCAAATTGTGTTCAGCATCATAAATACTGTTTCATACATGTTAAACAGTGACAGATTTGCATGATATCTTACTGCTTCACATATGAGTGTGTAAGGTAGTCTGCTTTTGGCCAAATAATTGAGATAGCCATACAATATTTGATGAAACACAGACAGGAATGTGTACACAAAGGTGACAGGGTAACACATACCCAAAACCATTCCTCAATTACCTTTGTCATGTCCAGATCAACAATCAATGATGGAGTAAAATGGGAAACTTGAAGGTATTTTGAAAGATGGAATGTTCAATCAAATATATGTATGAGTATCCCACCAGGAAAACTCAGATTCAGGCCAAACTCATGTCTCTGGCAAATGTTGAAATGCATAAAGTGCAATATGTTGCATATTGTGGATTACATTTCAATCTTTGAAGTGAATATAATTTTTGACTCACTGTATGTAATGATTAGTGTGATGTGCTACAACGTTTTGACTACAGTGTAAGCCAGCATATTTAGTGAAACCATTTCTCAAAGATACAACAAAGTTCAAATAACTAGAGATATTTAGGAGCCAAATGTCAAGATGCTTTTGCTCTGTACTGAAGTATATTCAGGGCCGGACTGGGAACAGAAACCGGCCCTGCCAAACTGCTCGGCCGGGCCCCCCTGAGGGGGAGGGGAGTGCAGCTGAGCTGTTTGCTAGGGCCAGTTTCAGCCAATTTAGTTACAGGGGGCCGATTTTGCCTGCCCCCGGTAACAAAAACGGCCCCCGAGGGGCCCAAAACCAGCCCCCACCCTGGCGGTCCACCGGGGAAACACCCGCTACGGCCAATATGGCCCTGAGTATATTATACATGTTTCAAGGGCTATGTATTTCATTATATTGTTGAAGTCATTTGGTATGTACATAGTATGTGATACATTGCTAAGCTACTTCAGTACAGAATTCATGTCTAATTTATGACACTTGACATATACTTTTGTGACTTGAAGTGAGTGTTACCATTGTGAGATGTCCAAAAAAAGGTAACCTGCTTTCAGTTTATGCTAATATTAATACAACATTGCAGTGTATGTTGAAAGACTTTGATTCATATTTTACTTCTTGATAACGATAAGTATGCAGATTTAGGGCCTAGTGAACACACAGTACAAAGGTGTTGTTGGTGTATATCGTTTTTGGTGTCATCAGTTCACTATTCTGAACAAGTACGGCCAACCATTCTGAGGTGTGAAACAGTTCCTGGAGAGATATAATAATGGATAAAAGACAACATCATACATGATATAGGAGCTATCATGGGGAATGAGATAACTGCAACCAAGTGTCTTCTGAAAATGTTGCCTACATGCATGTGCTGATGATAATGTAGAACCAAAGTTTGAGAGGCTTGAAACAGGTGAAATCTGAAAACTTGGTAACTGTTTTGTGTCAAAGTTCATGATCTGTTATGTTTACACACATACAAAAACACTATTGTATGCGTCATTTCAGCATCATCTGGGGCAGGCAAAGGAGAAGTTGCCAACGTAGGAGGGGAAGCAGCTGGACACTGTGTTTCTGGTTCTGACACTACCGACAACGAGGGGTCAAGTGGCCCAGAGGGTGAGGAGAGTGCAATGGAGTCCTCCAGCAACATCTTCTTCGGAAGCCTCCTCCAGCAAGCACTCCCTAGTGGTGGTGGACCCTACTGCTCTAGTTACACCTGCATCCTTGTCTGTCACCCAGAGTCCCATCTCCACCCTCCATCTTGCTCCCCCTCAGTTGGCCTACCCAGGTGTGCTAAAAGGCACCTATCCCCCTGTCCCCCCGGCTACACTGAATGAAGAGGCTATTGACCTCCTCCGGAGTCCGGAGCATCTCTGTAGGCCAGACTGCCCTGCTGAATGCCATTCAGGGGCTTAGCTGCCATATGCAACAAATGGTAGCTTACCTGGAAGGCATTCACAGTGGTATGTCTGGCCTACAGCTGTCATTTTAAGTTCTGCTCTCCTCCTTCCCTGCAGCCTTGCATCCATTCCATCCTTCTGCCCCCTCTTCTCGCCCCTTCCAATTACCCATCCCAATTCCCTATTCCCAACCTTGTCCAAAGCACACTCACACCTTTTCATGCCCCCACTCAAACAGACACAAGCAGCACACACACACACAAACAGAAACACCACAAAAAAACTCAGGCACTCATCCAAACATACAGACTGAACACCCACCACCACACACATGCAGTACGCCCACCACCAGCACACCAACAGAAAGCACACCCACCACCACACTCTCATTAGTATGAATAAATACCTATTTTTTCACCACACCCAAAGACAGCACATTGACAGAAAGCGCACTCACCACCACACTCTCATTAATATGAATAAATACATATTTTTTCTTTCACCAAGTTTGTCCTGGCATTAATTATCCTAAGCAATTGTTGTAATCCTAGCAATATTTCTGAGTAAAATGCGAAGTACTTATTTATCTTTCCCATGATGGCAGGTGATACAACTGATTTATTTAATGTCTACTGTGTTCAGTTCATACACTGCTTAACATTGTATGTGATGGTCATTTGAATTTAGATGCAGGCATTCATCATGGTAATGGCCACTTGCAACAACTATTTGATGTTACAAATTTTACTTTGGGTGTGTTACTACAGGTGTGTTTGTTTCACCTTGAATACTGATCAGTATTAGCACAAATGCATACCACCTTTAAATTTCTATTGTGACTATTGATATTGGATACAGTACAGGACTTGCAGTGGACAAGGGGAAATGTTACATGGTGGTATATATTGATTACTACTAATTTGTGACTGACATTCATTTTACTGTTTTATTCTAAGGTACAGGTAACACCTTGTATAGTGCAATTTGGACATCATGTTACCTTGCACTTATGTGTGTTGCATATGTTTTTAATATTGGAATTTTCGACATTTCTTTAAGCACCTGTATGGTGACTTTTAGATTTTTAATTTGATATCCTATTTTTGTTTGTGCCCATTTTTTGTAAGGCTAAGAGAGGGGAGTGATTCACTTCAGGAAGTACAGAGGTTAGAATCAATATAAATATTTTAAAAAAAAGAATACCTCTGGCACCATCAATAGAATTTTCACTTATGCCTCAATGGTTCTTTTTATTAACCTTGGGCTCCATTTATTTTCGGATTCATTCTTCATTCTTCATGATCAAAAAAGAGGTTCCCATCACATTACACATTTATGACATACACCTCTCTTTTTGTTTTTGTAAATATATACAACAGCGACTTCAGACATTGAACAGGTCCTAGAGAGGTCAGAGAGTTGTTTACACACTCGTATGTGGAGCAGCAATTAGTCTACTCGAATGCACCTATCATGGGGCAAACTTGTTTTTATTCGGTTGCTCTGAACCTCTCTCTTAAAAGAGCCAACGCGTTTCGACCTTCAGTAGATGGGACCAGACAGAATATTTCATATGAAGGTCTTCATCAGGGCGGGGCTTTAGACGTGTAGGACATTAGGTGCCATATCAGACTTTCAAGATGGAGTACAATGTCCCTCCAATTTTCTTGTATTAAGGTGATTCTTGTCAACTTTCTGATTTATTTGTAGTTTGGCACTTCTTTTACTTCGTCTTCTTCACGGTATCTGGTCTGCAGGACCGGTGGGTGTATTCTCCTCTCTAGGACCTGTTCAATACAGTTAATTGAGGGCAAAATAAAGATAAAAGTCCCAATTACAAGTGTAAAATAGTAGGACTTATTCATGTTGAGAATGGTATTTTTGTAATAATTATCACAAATAGGATTGTTGTTGTCTATGCATGTAGGATTGTTTCATGGTCTTAAGATATATGTATGTTATGTAAATAGTGTCTATGTTTTTTGTTTAGACTAGCTGTGTCTGAAGTCGCTGTTGTATATATTTACAAAAACAAAAAGAGAGGTGTATGTCATAAATGTGTAATGTGATAGGAACCTCTTTTTTGATCATGAATAATGAAGAATGAATCCGAAAATAAATGGAGCCCAAGGTTAATAAAAAGAACCATTGAGGCATAAGTGAAAATTCTATTGATGGTGTCAGAGGTATTCTGTTTTTGTTAACATTTTTTGTAAGGCAGCATGCATCAAATTCATCCATCCAATGTGTTGATATAGGTGTGTTTGTTTAAATTTCCAAAACATCATTATTACTGACATATGCATTGCATATTGGTATGCTATTTCTTGCACGAGGGATTTCTAAGTGCATGAGTCCTGTGCAAATGTTAACAGACAAGTCAATGGGTAACAGGTGACAGTGGAGCTTACCGTCGATTGCGTCTACAACGGAGTTGGTTTTGGAGCAGCAGCAGCGGTAGGAGTTGGCAGATCAGATCCATGGTGAAACAGCAAGTATTATAGTGAGAAAAGGTGAGTTTCAGCCTTATATCCTTTGCATTCCGCCAACTCAGGTGTGAAGGTTTGACCGCTACAGTCACGTCGGCGGAAAGGAGCATCGTGATTGGGCTGGCGGGAAAACTGGCGGTTCACCCTCCGACATCCGCTTTTGCCTATCCCGCCATCAACGCGGTTTAGATTTCATGGTGGTGACGGCGGGACAGCTGCGATCTTTTGTCTATGGACCCTCTAACATCTAAATAGGGCGAGCGATCCGCCAAATAGGCGGGTGGGAAGACTGCCAAAAAAGCGACGGCAGGACTGATTCTGCCAAGATTGAAATCAGGCCCTAAATCTGATTGATATTGTTTACCTTTTGCTACTTTTCTTGCACTTATCATCTCCTTAATATACTCCTCTCCTCTTCTTATTCTCTCTTTGCCTTTCTCCCCTCTCCATCCTCTCTCTTCTTCCTACTTTCTTTTTATTCTTCTTTTGTATAAAATGGAAAGATTTATCTTATTGAATTTATTTATGTTCTTGTTTGCAATTCTCATTTTTACATACTTTTATGTACAAATATTTCTTGTATCATTTTTGCCTTATGGAATTACAATAAAAATGATAAAATAATAAATAAATAAGCAAATACAATATAAAAGGAGCAGAACATTTCAACACTTACAAACACCAAAAACACTAATGCTGCAAGACAGCAACACTCTGCCGGATTGCAAACAGAAAACAAAATATATAACTAGCTCCACGAGTAAGTAAAACATTTAAATTAACATAGTTGAAAGTAGCTTATTTTAAAAATGTTAAATACAAATAACTAACCAACTCTATTTTTATGTATCTACCAAACTGTAGGTACCACAGAAAGTTACAACACAATCTACAATCTATAGAACCACCAATAACAATCAACAATTGAACACCTGGAGAAAGACACATAATAAGTAATTAAAATCAAAGTACTTCTAAACATCAAGTAAACCTAAAAAATAAGACAAAAAACCCTCAACCCCTACACTGCCCACAAATAAACATTTAAAATGATGCAATTAATACAACTTTTTTCCCCCAACAGAAAACAATCTATCTTATACACATAGGAACAACTTCAACAGAAATTTTGAAAAAAATGCAATTATAATCAAAAACACACATGTAAATATAAAATGAAAAACGATTACAGTAATATGTTATGCACATGAGCAAAGCAAAAGTAAAACCATTACAATTTATTTAACTATATTATTAAACTAGTTTCAGCCTGAATGACTCCAAGAGCAAGACATTTGTCATCACAGAAAGGCAAACAATTACTCTTGCACATGGGCTACACTTACAGCCAAGAAAGCACAAGCACCGAGAATGTTAATTGGAACAACATCCTACTCTAATGTTTGTAATGGGAGGGCTACTACGAAAACGTTTGTTGTGAATAACGTGAGAGAACACAACCACCTCTCAAATGTCACTGAAATCGAAGTAAGGCATGTACTTCAAGATTTAAAAGAGGCAAGCACTACTCCCCAAGAGCCCACTATCTAAAATTCTAAAAGATATACTCACTAAAGCACCTGAACACATCACAGGACAGCTACAGAAGTAACCACTTTAAAACTCTTAACAGCACTGCTGCCCCTAGAAGATACCACAACATTCAAATTCCTGAACATACACATAAGTATGAACACTTCCACCTACATGACAACCTTAATAAGGATAAGCAAATTATTATGTTTGCTAAAGCAGATAATTTATTAAGACTTAGGGGCCGATTCCGATCTCGGTCGGAGGCGCACCCAATACCATTCGGTCGGGAAAAAGCCATGCGAAGCCTGTTTCCCGACCGAACCGTACGCTGAGTCCGGCCGAGCGAGTACGATGCGAGTCGCCGACCGACTCGTCCGGGCGTCCCGACAACTCCGACCGACTCGCTCGGACTCGAACCGCTCCGACCGACTCGGTCGGACCCGGTCGCACCGCGCAATGGAGACGTTTCCCGGCCGGGTAAGTACGATGCGCGCCGCGGAGCAGTCCGACCGAGCCGCGCACTCCGGCTCGTAAGAGCTGTCGGAGCCGTACTTGGGGTCCGTGTCGGACCCCCATGCGCGTAGCCGCGCGGCGCACACAGGGGGACCCAAGGGTCCCCCTACCTGTGCGTGTACGCCGCGAGCGCTCGCGGCGTACCCGCTGTAGGGCGCCCTTGTCCGCCTCGCACCCATTGAGGCAATGGGAGCCCGCGTACGCGTTATGCGACCGGCTCCCATTGAGTTCAATGGGAGTCCGACCGACTCGTGTCCGATAACATACGGCCGCATCGTACTCGTTCGGTCGGACTGCACGGTCCGATTCGGTCGGAAATCTCTCCGGGTCGGCTCGGTCGGAGAAATTTCCGGCCCGAATCGGAATCGACCCCTTAGGGCCTTACTATGGGGTCGATTCCGATTCGGGCCGGAAATTCCCGACCGAGCCGGACCCGAGAGATTTCCGACCGAATCGGACCCGTGCAGTCCGACCGAACGAGTCCGATGCGTCCGTATGTTATCGGACACGAGTCGGTCGGACTCCCATTGAACTCAATGGGAGCCGGTCGCACAACGCGTACGCGGCTCCCATTGCCTCAATGGGTGCGAGGCGGACAAGGGCGCTCTACAGCGAGTACGCCGCGAGCGCTCGCGGCGTACACGCACAGGTAGGGGGACCCATGGGTCCCCCTGTGTGCGCTCGCACGGGTACGCGTACAGGGGTCCGACACGGACCCCAATGCACGGCTCCGACAGCGAGTTCGAGTCGGACGGCGCGAGTCGGTCGGAGCGGCCGAGGTGCGCATCGTACTTACCCGGCCGGAAAACGTCTCCATTGCGCGGTGCGAATCGGGTCCGACCGAGTCGGTCGGAGCGGTACGGTCCGGGTACGAGTCGGTCGGAGCGGTCGGGTCGCCCGGACGAGTCGGTCGGCGACTCGCATCGTACTCGCTCGGCCGGACTCAGCGTACGGTTCGGTCGGGTAACAGGCTTTCGCATGGCTTTTTTCCCGACCGAATGGTATTGGGTGCGCCTCCGACCGAGATCGGAATCGGCCCCTATGACTTTGGTTGAGTGGCAGCTGGCCACCACGACAGCCCCCAGCTGCCACACCCCCAAAGCCATTTTGAGACTGCCTGGTGGTCCTGTTTCCCACCAGGTTGGCGGTCGGACATAAGTCCGACCGCCATCCTAATCAGGCCCTATATTCTTGCCCTCGATATTTTGGACTTCACAATATTCTTGACCCAATAATTGTGTTTCACAATATTTTGTATTCGATTTTTTGTCCAATCTTAACAAATGGACAGGTGTAACTTTTGGATTGCCTTCCTGATAGTGAGCATTTACTTTAGAGGCAAAGGGCAATCGTCCAACAAAATAACTCTATATGATGGACTTTGCCAATGAAATCAAAGTGGTTGTGTATGTAAAAGAAAAAATAATTTTCACATAGCACATTATTAGTGAGTAACAAGATTACTGTTTCTACCACCAGAAGCTTAATTCTTAATATTGCCAAGAGAGGTATTCATTTATTCAGTTTTCTTTGCCTTTTCTTGAGTAGAAAACAGATTAGTGGCAGGATCAGTTTAGAGAGTCTTCTTTCTTATGAAAACAAAGTACTGGGCAAACAGATGTTATGTAACCACGCAACCTGAACAAATTGTTCTGTATATCTTGATGAGTGGGTCAAGGAATACTTGCCTTTGGTGAAAGTAATTGAATTAACTGGTGTTGAGACAGAATATCGAGTTGGAAATGTAGACTTACACAAATATCGAGTTGAAAATATCATGATTCAGAATTATCGACGTCAAGAATATCGAATTTAAGGTAAGAAATATTGTTTTTAAAAATATAGAAGTCATTAATATTGTTTGCAAAAATATAGTTGTTTAAAATATCGATTTTTTAATTAGTGTTATGTATTTTAGTTTATATTTTAAATGTATGTGATGTATGTTTTCTTGTACAAGTATTGTTTATGTTTCTTAATATATGTGTTACATTTTTAGTAGTTATGAATTTTATTTTAATTAAATTTTGCATTTTTTAGTTCCGTAGCGGGTTGTGGGTTTTTAGGGGAATAGGGTGGGAAGTAATTTAATTATAATAAATTAATGATTATTTTTTATTTATTTAATTTAGATTTTATAGTGTTAACCGTGGGAAGTAATTTAGTTGTAATTAATTATTAATTGGTTGTTAAATAATATTTATTAATTAATTGATAATTAATTATTGTAATTGTGTAATTTTTTTAGGTGCGGGTTGTGGGGTTTATGGGGGTAAAGGGTGGGAAGTAATTTATTTTTGATTAATTAATAATTAGTTGTTAATTTATATTAATTAATTGATTGAAAATTAATTATGGTACTTGTGTGATTTTTCTTAGGTGAGGGTTGTGGGGTTTATGAGGTAAAGGGTGGGAAGTAATTTATGTTTAATTAATTAATAATTAGTTGTTAATTAATATTAATTAATTAATTGAAAATTAAATATGGAATTTGTGTAATTAATTTTAGGTGTGGGTTGTGGGGTTTTTAGGGGTAAAGGGTGGGAAGTTATTTATGTTTAATTAATTAAAAATTAGTTGATCATTAATATTAATTAATTAATTTATATTTAATTAGGGTATTTGTTTATATTTTTTTGTGTGTGAGTAAATTAATTTTACTTACTTTATAATTAGTTGTTAAATACTATTAGTTTTTTAATTGAAAATAAGTTTTAATTGTGTAATTAATTTTTTTACAGTTTAATTTTAGCTGTGGGTTGTGGGGACTATAGGGGTAAATTGTGGGAAGTTAAATAATTTTTATGAGTTTTAATTTGTTTTAAATTAATAATATTTCTTTAATTGGTCATTAATTATGTTAATTAAGGCAGTACATTTTTTTTAAAATTTAGATGTGGGCTGTGAATTGTGTGGTGTTGTAGGGTAGGAAATAAAAAAAGTAAATTTATGTAAAAATTAATGTTATTGTTTCTGAATAATTTCTAATTAAAAATATTTATTTGTTTGGAAATTATTTTTTATTTATTTAATATAATATTTGTAGGTATTTGTCATATGTATTTAACATTATAATATATATATTTTTTTAAATTAATATAAAATATATTTGTATTTTAATTTGTAACATATTTATATATTTTTTAATTTGTTTTGTTTTTTAAATATTTTTGTTGTTGTTAAAATTGTGTTTGTTTTTAATTTTGAACTGACTGGAGTGAGGATATTAATTGTTACCCCTCTGCAATCCAACATTTTCCCTACTGATGCACTCACTGGAGTGGGAATAGTAATTTTTACCCCTCCGCTATCCAACACTTTCCCTACTTTTACAATTATGGGATTGGGAATAGTAAATTTTATCCAGCCACTATCCAACACTTTCCCTACTGTTGCACTCACTGTAGTGGGAAAAGCAATTTTTACCCCTCCGCTATCCAACACTTTCCCTACTGTTGCACTGATTGGTGAGGGAATAGTAATTTTTAACCTTTGTTATCCAACATTTTCCCTACTGTTGCACTCACTTGAGTGGGAATATTAATTTTTACCCCTCTGCTATCCAACACTTTCCCTACTGTTGCACTCACTGGAGTGGGAATAGTAATTTTAACCCCTCTGCTATCCAACACTTTCTCTACTGTTGCACTCACTGCAGTGGGAATAGTAATTCTTACCCCTCCGCTATTCAACACTTTCCCTACTGTTACACTCACTGTAGTGGGAATAGTAATTTTTACCCCTCTGCTATTCAACACTTTCCCTACTTGTACCAATCACTGGAGTGGGAAATTTAAGTTTGAAGATAGTTAAATAGTTTAATGTTTTAATTTATAATAGAATGTTTTTTTATTAGATTTTAATTAAATTTATTTATTATATTTGTTCAAATTTATATTAAATCTGCTTTATTTTTTATACTAATTTTGTTATTTAACATATTTAATATTTATTATTTTATTTTATATACATATATATTAAATTCGATATTTTGTACAACTATATTTTTTACATCGATTTTTTTCCCCAATATTTTTGTACTTACCTGTTTAAGTATAGGGAGTCGATATTTTTACATTCTATATTTTTTCATCGATATTTTTTACTTCTATATTTTTTACATCAATATTTTGTCAGTGAACCGAATTAATTCAATAGCCCCTGGCAGTAACCACATCTCATTATAGTTGACTGTTGCATCAGTTCATTGAAAAGATGGTACAATACAAAATATTCCAATAAGCCCAAATTTAGAGCAGGTAATTGTATGAAGCCTCGGCCTCGACCTTTTAAAATGGATGCTTCTTTTTGCCACATGAGCTATCTTTGATGTGTTTAAGGCTTTACACGCTGATCCATTGTTCTTTCTGGCTTCTACATTTCCTTTGGGGTGAGGCACCCTCAGATTCTGCAGTAGCTGTCAGTTTAAGCAGCTAATACTTTATAGCTTGAATAGTGAGGTTCCCATTGATGATAAGGAAGGAGCATTGCGCCATGTCCTTTTGGGAGGCAACATAATAGCAATGTTCAAACCTATAGAAAGGGAAATTAGCATACTTATTATTGATTACCTGAAATGTTTCAAATTTTGTGTCTCGTGTGTAACCTTTGGTAAAACTATCTTGAGAAGCAAGTATTTGGGGCTTTTGAGAGCAAGACTGTACACAAAAGCAAAGTCACAAATGATAAAATGACACATGTGATTCCTGTCAACTTCCGCCCCTCTAAGGCGGGTATTTAGAGATGGCTGATGCGCGGACGCACGGACGCACAGAGGATTCGCCGCTAGCGTGCCAAAGGGAAGCCCATCTGTGCCCGGACGGGGCTAGGACCCCTGCCCGTCCGAGGCTGACCCCACCTCCAATCAGATATTCCAATGAGGAACTCCGCCAGGTTGCTCCTGTTTCAACTGAGGTATGTAATCATGCGCTCGATATCTTCAAGGGCATTCTGGGGTGTAATCACTGCAGCCTTGACCTGAGAGGTAAGCTTGCAAAGAAGGTAGCTACTGGTGAGTGTGGTCAAGCATCCCAAACAGTGCACTGTTTAGTCTTTAACTGCTGCTCGCTGCCCAGACATAGGATTGAGATCTTTGATCTCCTTCCCATACAATCTCCTGATGTACTATTCTTAACAGAAACCTGGTTATCTGACTCTTTGGCTCCAGATATTCTGAACACCATCCCTAACGGATATGGTATAGTTAGATGCGAACGCGCCTCGCAATGAGGTGGAAGTATCGCAATTATTTTTGAACAGTCTTTTCAGTGCTCCCTCACAGTCCTTTATCTAGCGATAGTAAAGCAGATTTGTTCACTCTTACCCTGCCCTGTAAGTCTATCATTACTGGTTTCTTAATTTATCGCCCACCTGGACCAGCAATGAACTTTACTTCAGCATTTATGGACTTACTGCCATCTTATGCGCTGCGCTATAAATATCTGTGAGTGTTGTGGGATCTGAGTATACATTTCGATGACAAACATTTTTCTGTAGCTAATACGATGATGGAGGATTTAGAGATACTGCAACTGACACAGTTAGTTCAGGGCCCCACACATCAGCTGGGGCACACTCTGGATCCCATTTTTGCGAATTTCCCTGCTATTACGGTGAAACCCCCTTGTGCAGGTGATATGGTCAGACCATAGGATAGTACCATTTCAGATATAACTATCTACACCAATTACGGTGCCCATGAGAACTCTATTTTGTGAATCTCATAAATGGGCTGAAATGTCACTGGAGGATCTGTGAAATGTTCTCCAACCATTTATCCCAGTGGTAGGCGAAGATGTGGACTTGGCTAACATCGGCATTGAGAGTTGGATCACGGATACCCTGGATAAACTGGTGCCTACAACTCAGATCCGGGTGACACGTACACGACCCTCTGTGGAGTGGTTTGCTGAAGACTTAGCTCTCTCCAGGAAGTCCTGTAAACGCTTGGAGCGTGTGTGGCAGAGAGACTACAGTGTGGAAAGTAAGATCGAGTATAAAGAGGCACTAAAACAATACCATAAGTTAATTCACTGCTCACATAGGACTTTTTATGCTCAGAAAATTGAGGCCTCAGCCAACTCCACAAAAGATATATTTGCTATACTTAAGTCTCTATCCTCTCTGGAATGTGTGGGAGCTTGTAACCCTCCGTCAGTGCAAAGTGGTAATGAGACTGCATGTTTCTTTGGCAACAAGATCTCGAAAATCTATAAGTCCTTCTCACAGGAGGTTAGAGATTTTCATGTTTTGGAAACCAAGCTTGATGACTCCCAGCTTGTGGCCTGTCTCCTCAGTTTTGAGGTCCATCCCGAGGATAAGCTCAGTGGGTTATGGGGCAAAATTAAATCCGGCTCTCAACTGGACCCGGTCCCGGCAAAAAATCCTTGCTTAGGCACGGGAAGCTCTTCTGCCTCATATGAGCAATTTACTACTCAGGTCCTTCTCATCGGGACAAGTGCCTCAGAAATGAAAGCAGGCAATTGGTGTGCCTCTGTTAAAAAAAAACCTCCCTAAATCCCTCACAATTGGAAAATCTAAGACCCATCTCCCTGCTCCCTTTCAGTGCAAAAGTGGTGGAAAAGCTGGTCACTAGCCAATTGGCCAAGTTTATAGAGGCCAGAAATCTATTACACCCAGCTCAGTCTGGCTTTCGTACGCACCACTCCATGCAATCGGCCCTACTGATGGCAACTGAATCCCTGAGGTGCTATGCCAATGGGGGTCAGATGGTAGTGCTGATCTTGCTGGATCTAAGAGCCCCTTTTGACACCGTATCTCATGGCCTACTTCTTCAGTGGCTAGGTGACTGCGGGATGGGGGGCCTTGCATGAAGATGGTTGCATTCTTTTTACAAGACCGTTCCTTTCAAGTGGTCCAAAAACCGTACTCCTCAGAACCGATCTCCTTGTCCCAAGGGGTGCAACAGGGCTCTATTTTGAGCCTTACATTATTTAACATCTATATGCGCCCGCTGGCTGAAATAATTGAGTGTCACAATATGACTATCATGTCCTATGAGGACAAAAATCAATTAATAGTCACCTTAACCCAGAAGGTAAAGGGAGTGGCAGCCCAATTTGAAAGGTGTTTGGTGGAGGTGGCTAATCGGATGACCATTAGCTGCCCAGACTAAATACTAATAAAAAAGAGGTTCTTATTGCGGGGAAGACCCCCTCCATTAGGACATCAGCCTGGTAGCCCGATGTAATGGGCTCTACCCCAGTCCAGAAGGCAAAAGTAAAGAACCTGGGAGTCTGGCTTGACCCAGTGTTATCTCTAGAACATCAGATAGCTGCCTGGCAGGGAAATGTTTTAATACCTTGAAAATGTTCAGGAAGATCTTTGATGTTCTTCTGCTCTCTGCCAGGAAAATCATCGCACAGGCATCAGTCACCTCGCAGTTAGATTACTGCAATGTCTTATATCTAGGGGTTACCAAATGTAGACTCCAGAAATGACAGAGAGTTCAAAACGCTGTGGGCCATTTAGTGCTAAATCTCCCAAGGCATGCTCCTGCAGGACTAGCTCTGGCCACTATGCATTGGCAGCCACTCAAAGAGAGAAATCTATTTAACGCCATGGGCTTTTGCCATAGAATCTTTAACAATAGGGGTCCACAATATCTGACCTCCTTAGTGACCTGCCATCAATCTAGCCGCAGTCTTAGATCTTCAGGCACTAATCTGGCAGTAATTCCACGGGTGAGGAAAGCCAAGTTGGGTAGCCGTTCTTTTGCTTTCCTAGCAGCAAAAGCCTGGAATTTCCTGCCTCTCCATTTAAGGATGGAACAGTCGGAACTGCTGTTCCGAAAGAGGCTTAAAATCTTGTTGTTCCGCTCTGCTCTAGCATAGGCCCACAATCAAGCTCTATTTGTTTCTGTGACAACTAACTAGGGCTGACTTTCAGGTGGTGTTGCTCCTCTCTGGTTCTTGTTTCTTAGTTCTGAGACACGCCGTTAGACGTAACCATTTGCTTTGCTAATGTGCTTATTATTATTAGTTTAAATAACGTCTAAAACGTAACTTCAGGAAAGACTGTGTTGCAGCTTACTAATTATACAATTATCTATTATTGATTTCAGTTGAAGGGAAAGTAGTAATATACAATTTTTAAAGTTTTTAAAGCAAGCCATGCAAATTATAGGTTACAATTGTATTTTTTTTAGATGCATAAGGTATGGCGTTCATGACATGGCAACATGATATTATGCTGGCGTATTCCTTAATTTCCTTCTTCATGTCAATTTGAAATTCCAAAGTCTCTTCTATCACAACTCTTAAACAGTGGAGGAGCATGGTGACAGGTGCTCTGACACTGGGAAACCAGTGGCATCACTAAGTCAAGCAATTGGACTTCATTTCCCATTAACCATCTGTACCGGATGTAATATCACTGGATTTCCCATAATGCACATGCATAGCAATGACATCATTGGGTTTCCCAACATCCCCCTGCAAAGGAAGTTACATTATGTTCTGCCTTCTCCCTATTTCAGTCAACTCTTCAGGGCATCCCCATTTCCCAGGCTTCCCCTGCAAAGAACGGACACAGTTAAGGGCATTGCTTGTTTGGGCCTGGTATGCTCAGAAGGGCTTTGTGCAAGAACCGCCAATCCACTTAAACTTTCAACTTTAAAATTATGTTCTTCACGCAGCACCCCATACTGCCAATCCCTTCAATCACACTCAGATCTAGACACCCCACACACTCACTTATCATTACCACCACCAATAGACCCAACCTTGTCCAAATCCCACAAACTACTATACACCCTCAATCTACAGACCACACATTCCTTCCAACGCATGCTCATTACTGCTCGCTCTGCTGTATCCATGCAACAGATCTTGCAGACCTCATCACCTTTCACAACCTTGAAGTCCTCTTCATCACAATAACATGGATCACCTCCACCACACATCCTAGACATCCTTCTTCCCACAGGCTACAACATCCATCATGTGAACCATGCATTTCAGAAGGCATGAGGCCTCTCTGTCATCCATAGGTTCTCCTGGTCTTGCACCCTAGGCAAGCAAGTGACACTCAATATCATGGAGCCCACTTTCTGAAATTGAAGCTGTCACCTTCCATCTAATCTTTAGGCCTCCTGGGCAGAAAAAGGACTTCATTGATGAATCCTCATATCTCCTTGCCAACTCGTCCATCTGACATGCCCAAACCACCCACTTAAATGACTTCAACTTCTTCGACACAAGCTCAAAAAACCCACAAGAGACACCTTATTCAACCTCATCGACACACTCAACGTGGTACACCATGTCACACAACCAACTCTCTCTAAAGGTCATATACTTAACCTTGGCTTTTCAACATCACCAACAATCCACTGCAAACCACCTATACTTCTTAACTGGACTGAACACTTTGCTATCCCCATCTTTCTGCTCAGCATCCTACCAACAAACCAAGGTCAACACAAAAGGCAAGACCAAACCTCCAAATTCTTTAAAGACTTCTTCATTGACAAACTAATGCTTAATGCCATCTCTCACTCTATCAACTGCACATCCAATGCCAATACTCTTCTAAACAACTTCAACAAATTTGTGAATAACTATGTGAACATTCATGCCCCAAACAAAACCTGCTAGGGCAAGTCAAAGCTTTCAGCAGCCTGATACTTTATTGACTTTGGGGTCAATAAACAATCCATCCACAGACAGGAAAGAAAATGGAAGAAAAAAGAACTCCCTATGACCTCATGATGCTGAAATCCCTCAGTGCAATACGTAGACGATTCATCACATTGGACAAAGAAAAGTTCTATACCAACACCATCAATGAAGCTACTAACAGTAACAACATGCTTTCAAGATAGTAAAGACCTGGGTCTTCCTCCTGCCATACACACCTATTCCTCTCTCCACAGAAAAGTGCAAAACCATCACCCTTTTCTTCAGTGAAAAAATACAGAAGATCCAACATCACATTAGCAACACCAAGCCTACTTCATTTATTATGCATACCACTTCATGTGGAATCCTGCAAGGGTTGGCCGTCAAAACCCTATCGCACACATCTCACTGACATACTCAATTCTCTGAAAGCCACTTCTTATCAATATGATGTCTTACCCTAATTCTTTATCAAAGCTCTCTCTAGGGAGACTCTCTCACCTCTACGCACCATTATTAATGCTTCCCACTCCTAAAAAACCTACACTAACCCTGATGATCTTTCCGATTATTGCCCCATCGCACACCTACCATACATCGGGGAGATCATTGACAAAGCAATCTATGTTCAACTTCAAGATCACATCAGTGATAACCATATTCTATGTGACTAACAGTCTGGCTTCATATCATGCTGCAGCACACAGGTATCTATGTTTCTCATCGTAGATGTGCACTCCTGACCACAAATGAAGGTGACTCCTGTATCCTGATATTGTTGGACCTCTCAGCTGCTTTCAACACAGTCGACCATCATACCCTCATACACACCCTGGAGTCTTGAATGGGATTCACCTAAAATGTCCTTCACTAGTTCTCCTCCTGCCTTTCCAACCGGCACCAGTTTGGTGAAATGGGCATGCCCAAGTCCTAAAAGATGCTTATCACCTGTGGAGTCCCCCAGGGTTTCAAACTGTCCACTAACATCTACAATCTCTACTTGGAGCTGCTTGGTGCTCCACTTACAGATATACCAATATGACGATGATATAAAACTCTACTTGAAAGTCTCCTCAGTTTCAGATATCCAATGCCTCAAACACTTTCAGTACATCATCCAGACCTAGATGTCCAGTGCCTACCTGAAGCTCCACCCAAATCAAGACAAAATTCCTGTTATTTGTCAAGAAAATATACTGCCTCAATGATTTGAACCTTGACTGCTTCTAACCCCAACTTTCACCCCATGCCAAGCCACTTAGATCCGTTAGACCTGGCACCATTCGCGTGGGTCTCCCTTCCATTTTGTCGCTGTTGCCTCCTATGTTTTTGCTGTGTTTTGCTGGTCTAGATGCTTTGGTGCACTTTTCCACTGCTGTTCAGTGCCAAAGTGCAAGTGCTCCCTATTGTAAATTGTTGTAATGGATTAGTGACTCCATGATTGGCTTATTTGATTTACTTGTCAGACCCTAGTACAGTGCACCATGAGTGCCCAGGGCCTGTAAATCAAATGCTGCTGGTGGGCTTGCAGCACTGATTGTGCCACCCACAGAAGCAGCTTGTAAAATATGGCTCAGGCCTGCCATTGCAGAGCCTGTGTGCAGTCTGGGACTGCTATGTCGACTTGGCAAGTGCACCCACTTGCCAGTCCCTAAACCTTCCCTTTTCTGCATGTTAGTCACCCCTAAGGTAGGCCCAAGGTAACCCTATGGGCAGGGTGCATTGTATGTGAAAGGTAGGACATGCCCTGGTGTGTGTGGCATGTCCTGATAGTGAAATTCTGCAAATTTCGTTTTTCACTATTGCAAGGCTATCTGTTCCCATAGGCCAGAATGGGCAGTTTGATTATAACATCTTATAAGCATAACTGACCCAAGGAACAAGATAGGAAAATAAAGTTTAGTATGCCTGAACTCAGAATGTTAAAGTGCATCTTTTAGTGTGGTTGATTTTAACATTCTGTGTTTGAAAATACCACTTTTAGAAAGTAGGTATTTTCCTGCCTAACCATCCAGTATGCCTCTGCTATGTTTGTGTATTACATGTCTGGTTTGTGAGTGACAAGGGGCTGGAGAGGGCTTTGGCTCCAGCAGTCTGATGAGTCAGGGCTGGGCTGAATAGGACCTGGGTTGAATAGAGAGTAGGGGAGGAGATTTCCTTTCACTTGCCTGAGCCTACATAGAATAGAGAGTAGGGGGAGGAGATTTATTTTCAGCTACCTGGGCCAGGTCTGCTTTCAACAATGCTGTCTCCACCTCCTGCCAGGAAGCTGCACCAGGGAGGACAGAACTGGTTTGGGCTGGGTACAGACACTCTCTGCCTTCAGAGAACAAAGGATTTTGGAGTATAAATATTGGGGCCCAGACCCCAGAACTTTAGATCACTTCTGGGAATCAAGATGAACCTTTGCCAAGGAGAAAAACCAAGGAAGCTGAAGGAGGAGACTGCCCCTGTGCTGGTGACTGTTTGGGGTTGGCCTGCAGTGGTTACTTATTGCCAAGGAAAGGAGAAAAGGAACATTGTGTGTACTTTAATCATCTTGAGGAAGATCTCCAAGGGCTTGAAGCTGAGCTTGCCTCCTGTTCTGAAGTCTCAGGGACACAAAGACTTCACCCCCAGCTCCCTCTGAATTTCCTTGATGGGAATTCTACCTGCAGAGAGGTGCCTGCTGTTGGTTTGGGCCTGCTAGAGACTGCGTGTCGCTGGGAGCTGGAAGCTGGAAGCGCGACCCAACGAGGAAGAAGCATGTCGCCGCCGCAGCTGTTGCCGTCGCAGCGCCGAAGAAGCGTGCTGCAGCTGTTTGCCGTCGCATCACCGAAGAAGCGCGTCACATCGCCGGAGAAGCGTGCCGCCGCAGAGGTTGCCATCGCATCACCGGAGAAGCGCGTCGCAGGGCCTGTCGCGGCTCAAGAAACCACCGATTTCGCCGCACGGCCGTCGGGCGTGCACGCATCACATCCAAGTTGTCGCATCGCAACAAAGACGGCATTTTGTCGCATCGCACCGGATCGTCGCATCGAGGCGCCATCTTGTCGCATCGTAACCGGAACGCAGTAAGAAACAGACGCTTCGCCTCCTCTCCGGTAAGGAACAGACGCATCGCCTCACCTATGCTGCAGTAAGGAACAGGTGCACCGCCTCCCCCGAAGCAAGGAACTGACGCATCGCCTTCCCTGCGACCCTTTTGTTTATATTGCTTTACGCATCCAAGGTACTTTGAGAGTAAAGTGTCGCATTTACCATTTACATTGAAGTAAGCTATTTCTCCCATTTGAAAGTCATATTTTTTTTACTGTATTGTGGATTTTTGTCGTTTGGTCTTGTGTTAAATCTAGATAAAGATTGCTTATTTTTCTAAACTGGTGTGGTGTCCATTTGTAGTGTTTCCACTGTATTACTGTATGTGTTCACAAATGCTTTACACACTGCCTCTGAGATAAGCCTGCCTGCTCGTGCCAAGCTACCAAGGGGGTGAGCAGGGGATATTTTAGGAGTGTAGCCCCCTTACCCTGACTAGAAGCAAGGGCCCCTACTTGGTCAAAGGTACCTACCTCTGCCAACTAGAGACCCCCATTTCTAACAATCCCCCTAAGACACCAACCTCACCTTCAAGGAACACTTTGCCAAATAAATGAAGATGACCTGGCACCAGCTCTCTCTTCTAAGAAAAGTGAAAAAAAATTCCTGAAAGCTACTGCAAAACTGCTGTTCAACCTCTGACACTCTCACATTTGGATGGTGGTAACAACGTGCTACATGGCCTGCCAGACTCCATACTGGCACCCCTTACAGGTATCCTACAAGCCGCAACATGTCTTACCGACCGATCTCGCAGCTACCATACTTATCTAAAGTCCTGGAGAGATTGGTTAATAGACAACTCACCACTTTTCTCGAAACTAATAACCTACCGGACCCCTCCCAGACTGGTTTTAGAGCCAACAACAGCACCGGGGCCACTTTACTTGCTGTATCCGATAATATTAGATCCCTAGTGGATCAAGGCAGAGCTGTAGGACTGATCCTCCTGGACCCCACTGCGGCCTTTGATACCTTATCTCATAACAACTTACTACGAATTCTCCACGAGAAAGGTTTACATTCAAAAGCCCTCTCATGGTTCGCATCCTTCTTGAAAAACAGAACCCAAAAAATTCAAATGGGCTCTTGCTCTTCAACTCCAAAAAGCATCAAACATGGAGTCCCACAGGGAGCCTCTCTAAGCCCTACCCTTTTCAATGCGTATGTCTCTTCCCTAGCAGCCATCAGTAGGAAATGGGGCTTTGACATCTGCTCAAATGCTGACGACACGCAACTACTGATCCCTCTGGATGACAGACTTGCTAATACTGACACTAAGAGCAACCTAATTAACTGCCTCACCGAAGTCGTAACCTGGATGACTGATCACTGCCTAAAGTTAAATGCCGGAAAATCCGAGATTTTGCTCTTCGGGCTGCACACTCAATTTGGGACAGCAGCTGGTGGCCTCAAGCATTGGGAACCGCCCCTGAACCCAAGCGTGTTGCTAAAAATCTGGGCATCCTATTTGATAATGCTCTTTCCATGCAGGACCAAGTACGCACGTTATGTGGAAAAAGTTTCGCCATATTGAAACTTTTTCTCAGACTTTTTCGTTGGATTCCTCTGAATTGCAGGAAAACGGTCACTAAGGCCCTTTTTCTGAGTAGACTGGACTACGGAAATGCACTTTAAGTGGGCATGCCAAAATACCTTTTTTCTCGCCTTCAAGTAGTCCAAAACGCAGCCGCTAGACTGATCTGTAATAAAAACAGATACAGTTCAGCATCTGACAGCATGAAGGAGCTACACTGGTTGCCGGTGCGCCAAAGAGCCAAATTCAAGCTCCTCTGCTATGCTCACAGAACCTTACATAAGAAAGGCCCACACATCTTGCGAGACAAAATGGCATTCCACGCCCCATCACGTAACCTGAGATCGCGCCATCAGGCCCTTGCAAAGATCAAACGCACCACCAGAGTCAGGATGGGAGATCACTCCTTTTCCAAGTCTGCTGCTGTTCTGTGGAATGACCTTCCACTTGACCTAGGCCTGACAGACGACCATATGCTTTTTAGAAAGAAGCTAAAAACCTTCCTGTTCTCCAGATACTAATCAGCCATTAAATAAGAATAACCTGCGCTGCAATAAAATACCCTCCTTTCCTACACCGCATTGTATGCTATCCTAGCGCCGTGATGTCCTTCGGGATGAATGTTGCGCTCTACAAATACAAATACAAATACAAATCCAGCACATGAAGAAATATGATTACATCACCCCCATTTCGATGGAACTCCATTGGCTCCCCTTGCCGGGCCACACCATCTTTAAAACCATCAGCATCCTTTACAAAGCCATCATGACAAACACTCCTTATCTTGCAAAGAAGCTCACCATGTCTAATGGTTCTTGGCACAGCCATTAGACTGCAGACTAAGAAGTGTAACAAAGAAAAAAAAAACACAACAGCAAGTGTTTTCTATCTATGTACTTAGGATCCGCAACAACATCACGTATCCATCAGGACTGCTCCAATGCTGCTGCAATTCAGGAAAAAGTTGAAAACTCACTTCTTTAAATAATGCTACATGACAATGCATCAATGGTCGACAAACCTGCTACCTCTCCTATCACTTGTTGACTTTTTGCTTTTCTTTGACCCTGTATAGTGCTCCGCAGTCTTTTGGCTAGGTTTGCGCTACAGAAATAGCATATACAGACATGCATACGTACACACATACATAATCTTTCAATCCTCCTCTCTAAAAGACCTAGGACCTAGGCATTATTCATTCTCACCACAATGAACAAAACCTCCTCGTGTGAAAACGGAGGTTTGGGGAAGGGAAGAATAGAAAGACACAGGGTACATTGCTTGTCTCTCTGGATTATCAGGTCTAATTCACTGGTTTATGCCAACAACTTGGTCTTGAGTGAAAGGATATTCTATTAGTGGATATGAGAACAACAGCAGTATGAGAAATGAAGGAACATTTGCAGTTTGGATTATTATCAGAACCTCTTTTCCTGTTGGGTAACCCACTGCCTATTAGTCTGATGGTCACAGCAGTTCAGAACCCTAGGATGGACTGGGAAAATGACCGCAAGCTTGGAGCACCGGGATGCCAAAGTGAAGACCACAAGGAGATTCCAGCAGTGGTTGAATCATACACCTCACATCAAGGCAGAATTTTACAGGAGAGCAGCAGGAGGATCTTGAGAAGCAGATAGACATAAGGTGCAGAATGGAAGGAAATCACAGAAAGAGAGGGGAAAAAATACAGAAACCAATATGCTGAATGCACTACACAGCAGCTGGAACCATACAAACAAAACAGTTGTGAGGCAACATAGTTCCACTACTGGTGCTTCTTATACTGCCCTCTGAGTGCTGGGTTCCATGATTCTGACCCTCTGATTGGTCTGGCTTTGTCTATGTGCTGTAAGGCCTTCCCCCACTCAACTAATAGATTATGGATGGCTGATTTGTGAATGTTTGATAAGGACTGAAGTAGCTTGTGGTCAGATGGTATTTTAACAGGTGCAAAAACTGAAGGCCTTACTCTAGGTAGAAACCCATACATGCAAAAAAGGTAAATATCAGAAGAACCATGTAGTGTTGTATTCCTCTTAGGGTGTCCGTACATGGGTTTTCCTGTATCATGTCCTTATATAGGCACAATTCGCCCTGTCCTTATTTAGGCATAAAATCCCAGTCCTTATTTAGGCATTAAACCGTGCACTCCAAATACAGGCATGGTCTCTGACATCCGTCCACCCTAACGTCACAACAAGTTCTTGAAGAACAGACCCTTAGGCTTCGGGAGTTTCCCTAGCACAGGTCTATTGATTTCCTCAAGGACTCATCTATTATGCATGAACCGTTATACCTTAGGGGTTCATTCATGACGTCTTCCGCTGTCCGATTCACGTCAATGCTAACATTCCGAGGTACCTCTCAGGTATAAATATACCTTCCCTAGCCCCTGTAAATCAGAGGAAACCTCGACTTCAGAGGAGCCCGTTTCCCGGCCTGACGCACTGAGAAGACGCTGTTATCCCTGCACGCAGAGAGTCCAGCTTCCAGTGATCTGACTTCCCTCGCGGGGTGTTGGAGTTCGAGTCTGGCAAGAGATTCCCACCTCTCTCATTCTCAAGGTATGGAGCTTGACTAGATACCTAGAGGGACTCTTGGCATACTAGGCATACTGAGCGTAACATACTCTTAGTATACCTTAGTAAGGAATACTTCACCTACTTCATACCTCTCCCTACACCTAGGTTAGGTTAGGTACATTGGGGTAGAACTAGCTTAGAAACGCATCATATGAGTACTCGCATTTTTAGATCATGCTACTTATGTATGTGAACATATGCTAAAAGATAATGCTATCGCAGTATTATTTATTTCTACTGCTTACGCTGTACATTATTTATCTTGCATACTGTCTTGTGATCGTAACAGCACATATTACTTACACGAGAAACAAGACTGTTCAATAAATCTTTTATTGAAACGCCCGTCTATTCTTTCTGTGTAACTTTGAGGAAAACTAAGTATGCACGAGTGAGCTGAGTGAAATAGTTATCTATTGTTTCCACGACTCTGGGACACGTTCTGATTCTAAAGGGAAACAAAGTGATCATGTTTTGCGGCTGCCAGAAACTACTCCCTTCTTGTTTATCAAGGAGTTTCTAGTGGCCTTTGAGCTAGCTGGCACAAGTAATTAAGTTTAATATACTCGATAGGGACATACCGACCTCAGTCCTATGTCAAACCTATAGGGTATATTATTCCAATGCGCAGAGCCTATTAGGGAAATAGGAGCTACACTACTGTAGTGAAGTATCATGAGCAAATTCAGCCAATTTAGACCAAGAGACCTATTCTTCCTGATATTCTGCTATGCAAACAACATGTGTATTATTGATAGCCTGATTGAGTCTCTTGGTCTGCCTGTCTGTAGGTAATAACTGTGGTTGACTTGAAGTTGCTGGTTCCTAAGTATTCTAACAATACATTCCAACCTCTGTACTGAACTGAGTCCCCTGCCTGATATAATGACTTCAAGAAGTCAGTGGAGTCATACTATTTTTAAAAAAATATTACTAAGCCAATTCTGTCACTGTGGCCAGTTTAGGTGAATGGCCTAGATGTGCTGCTAATTTGGTGAAGTAATCCATTATTACCCATAAAAGAGTACATCCTTCAGAACAGGGGAGTTTGAGATGAATACACTCTATGGATATCTGTGACCTTGGTTGCTGTGGCATTTGCAATGCTTGCAACCTACCAACATTCTTTAATGAGGTACCTGATTTGTACAATAAACAAGGCAGGTAGTAAGATACTTTGAGACAGACATTTTACTGCTGTTTAGCCAACAAAAGGTCCTGGTAACTAGGTATTATGCCTTTTTTATGCCAGGTAGGCTTGACCAGTGGTTAGTATGATGAAGTTGAATAAGAGTTGCTTGTAATAGTTTGCCCAGAATGAAAACCTTATTGGCCTGAAATAATAGCCCTTGCCATTTTTTCCATAATGCCATATCTTGTTGCATCCACTCTTGTGGATTTACCTGCCTCAAAGAATGGCAAATCTGGCCCACATTACGATGAGGGGCGGACCGCCACCAACAGGCCGTTGGTGGCGGTCCGCCTGCCATCCAGGGCATTGGTCTGACCTCTGCATTACAATGCAGCTGGTCGGACCACAGAGGTTGGGGGTAGGACCGCCGCCTCCAACAGGATCAAAGATCCCATCGGGAAAGCGGTCGAATTCCTAACCCTACAATGAAGGTGGTAGGGTACCATAGGGATTAGGATATTCCTTTCCGATTGCCTTTTCTTGGAAGTTCCACCGCCATGAAAAGGCAGACGGAAACAGACTTTGGGGCCCCAAGCAGGGCAGCCGTCCCCCTTGGCCCACTGCTAAGTGACCTGGAGGCACATGTAGTGCCCCCCCACACATCCATGCACCGTGAGCCAGGCACCATGTGCATTGATGCCTGGCACACGGTGCATGGATGTTTACAAAGTGCCTTTTTCTACTGCGGCCCTTTTCCTTGGCTGCAGCGTAAGCCACAGTACAAAAAAGCATTTTACGACTGCCTGCACGGCGGTCCTATCCAAATCAGGCAGGTACGACCGCGGACACATTGTCGGATGGTCACCTGCCAGAAACGATGGCGGTCGGCGGTCAGACCGACTGCCATCGTAATAAGGGCCTCTGTTTGAGGATTACAGTTTCTTTGCATATTGGATTGAGATGTGCGACAAAATCATCAGAGAAGCATCAGGTGCCACTTTTATTCCTTGCTGAGATAAAGCATGAGAAATTTCTTGCTGAGTTCCTGGCCTATAAGTGCTCTTGTAAGAAAAGCATGAAAAGAATAAAGACCATTTGGCATGTCTAGCTTTCGCACACTTCATTGATGTTAAGAATCCCAAGATATTATGGTCAGTCCACGCAGTCACAAGATGTTCAGATCACCCCAAAAATGCTCCCATTGAGCTATAACCTCTTTAATGACTATCTAAAATGGTGTATTTCTTCTCAGGTGCTGTTAAGGTTCTGAGGGAATGTGCTCCTCAGTGAATCTGCTGGGTTTCTGGAAGTCTCTCAGACAGTATGTTTACAGCTGCAAATGAGAAAGCATTAGTCTCCACGAAAAAGGGTTGTGAACAGTTAGAATGAGGCAAGGTAAATGCCCTTTTTAATGACTAAAAAGCCTGTTCTTGTTCTGTTCCCTACTGGCAAGGACATTTTTTTTGCATGCTCTGTAATTGCCTTGCCTCCTCAAGGAGAAATTTTCAATTAATTGTTTGTAAAACTTGGTGAGTGCTAAACATTTCTGGATCCAATTATCCTTGATTCCTTGATCCAAAATGAGATATCCTAGGACAGATACCTGATCAGTTTCATTTTTCTGCCTATGCTTAGAAGGAGTTCTTCCAGACTCGAAGGAGCAACTTCTCACATATAAACTTGCCGTTGTTCCAATGTGAAACTGTGAAAGGATATATCTTAGCTGTATCTCTATGTAACCATCTTTCTGTGTTCTGATATGAAACTTGTTATTTCAGAAAGTAAAACATACAGGAGATGAAGATATAGATATATGTCCATCAACACTTCTCCCTGTTAGTAAGATAACTACCTCAAGTTTGTATCTGTGAACTCTCGGCAGAAGATGAGGTTAGTTTCTATTCGACTCTTTAATATTAATAACAATAATCCATTTATACAGCGTGCAGCTCCCTACAAAGAGGTGTCCCAGAGCTAAGCAAAATGAGGAACATTGAGAAGGCACCAGGAGAAGAATGCAGGCTGAAATTAGTCAAAAAGGAATGTCTTGACCTCTTATTAAAAAAATAATTCTGATGGCGTTTTTATAAGAGCAATGGGGAGGGCATTCCATAATTTGAAAGACCTGTCTCCCCTTCCACCTCTACACACTTTGGGGACTTGCAGCAGAAGAAGACTGTTAGAACTAGGAGATCTGGTTTGATAGTAGGTCTAAGAGCCTTATTATGAGTTTGGCAGTGCAGGACACCCCCTCTCCCGCTCTGCCAAACCCATGGTTGAACCGCCCGTCAGATTAGGAGTTTTCTCCTGTCTGACAGGCAGTTCTTTGACGTTCCCACAGCGGTGCCTATGCACCACAATGGGAGCATCAAAGGTAGTTCCTGCAGGGCATGAGGGTGCATGCAAACAGAGGGGCACATGTGCCCCTCTGCATGCACCCCATGACGCAGAGACACTAGGGCCCCCTTTATTCCCTCACCACCACACTTTTCATGGTGGTCGCATCGCCATGAAAAGTGTGGCAGTGAGAAAACTTGTAATATGCTTGGTGGGGCCGCAGCGTCATGCCAACCATATTGCGGCGTCAAGACAGCCACCGTTGCGGTAGTTCCAGGGCTGCCCGACCGACCTGGTTGTAATAGGGCGGTTGGAAGACCGCCACCGCCATGCCCCCGCGAGTCTGGTGGTCCGTGGACCGCCACACACATAATAAGGGGTGGCGTCGTGAGCTAAAGAACGATGATGGATTCAACCCAGATCTATGACTGGGGGTGAGTGTCTGAAAAGTTTCAGCGCTCTGTCCATCATCTCTTTGTGTTTGCTTTGTTCGCCCTAAGTTGGCAGAGTATTCCCAGACGTGGGTCCCTTGCTCACTTTGCCACTGGATTCAAGCTAGCCTGGCTGATGAGGGGTGTTACCACAAAACCGGTCCCAGGATGGTTGTTTCCGATCCAGGGAGGACCTGGCTTGGCAGTTCGGGCTGGACTGTTCCCATAAGGAACAGAGTCAAGACTGATTTGCATATGGCTGGGTCTGAACTGGGGTGGTGAAGTGAACTCACGAACGATGATGGATTCAACCCAGATCTGTAACTAGGGTTGAGTGTCTGAAAAGTTTCAGAGCTCCGTCCATCATCTCCGTGTGTTTGCGTTGTTCGCCCTAAGTTGGCAGGGTATGCCCAGACGTGGGTCCCTTGCTCACTTTGCCACTGGATTCAGGCTAGCCTGGCTGATGAGGGGTGTTACCCCAAAACCGGTACCAGGATGCTTGTTTCCGGTCCAGGGAAGACCTGGCTTGGCAGTTCGGGCTGGACTGTTCCCATAAGGAACAGAGTCAAGACTGATTTGCATATGGCTGGGTCTGAACTGGGGTGGTGAAGTGAACTCACGAACGATGATGGATTCAACCCAGATCTGTGAGTGGGGGTGAGTGTCTGAAAAGTTTCAGTGCTCCGTCCATCATCTCCTTGTGTTTGCCTCATTAACATTTATACAAACAATAACACATAAAATTATTATATATGAACTAACACACATAAAGATAATTAAAAATGATATTTTTTACAACTATATTATTGAAAACAATATTACCAACAATATTCTTGAAAACGAAATTACTTACCTGAAAAATTGATATTCTTGACAATATTTCTGCAACACAATATTTTGGATCACAATAGTTTTTTTCTAATATTTCTGCAACTCAATATTTAAAACTTGATATTTTGTCCAAATGCCTCTCAGAATATGTCTCTGTATTTCCAAATGCCCTTCATCAAACATGAAAAGACGCAATTGATCTTTGCAATAGGAAATGCTGAATCTGCATAGCAAGGTCTCGGTTTCAGAAACGTATTAGCAAGCGCAACCTGAAAGGTGGGAGAAATTACACCCAAAAACCCAATATTGCCACTGCTGCCTACTCCAAACAATGTGAGACTTTAGGGACTGATGGGAAATCTAGTTCATTACTTAGGCACCATTGCATAGTGTGTTCTCCACATCATCACACGACAAACAGCTTTGGCACCCAGTGACGACTGCCAGCCTTTCCTTTTCTTGTCAGATAAAACACAAGCTGTCAGCTTGGAACCTTACTCCTCAGAAGCCTGCAAACTCATTTGCGGAGATCCTCAAGGCTCACAGCTCAGTCCCACTGTCTTCAACGCATACATGATCCCTCTGGACCTCATTATCCGCGCACATGACATCAACATCCTCTCCTATGGTGACAACATGCAATTCATATTCTCCCTCTCGGACAAGATCCCCAACACAAGAAACAAGTTTGCTGCCTGCATGACTGAAGTCGCTAGCTGGACAAAAGCCAACTGTCTCAGGCTCAACACCTACAAGACAGAAGTAGCGATCTTTGATAGAACACCTCACCATGGGACTCCAACTGGTTGCCGGACAAACTCTGACCCAGCACCCATGCCAGGAACCTCAGAATAATCAACAGCAAACTTAACATGACTGCACAAGTCAATGCCGTCGCGGCATCCTCCTTCCATACCCTGAAGACGGTATTCAAATGGCTCCAAACAACACTTGAAAAACAGGCAATCATATGCTAGTCAGCAGCAAGTTGGACTACAGAAACACCCTCTACACCAAGATCACCAAGCAACTCACTAGGAAACTACAAACCATCCAGAATTTGGTAGCCAGTCTCATCCTCAATCTCCCGCATAGAACTCACATCACAACACACCTCAGGAAGCTCCACTTTCTCCCGATACACAAACACCCTCATTACAAACTCTTCACACACACATTCAAGGCATAATACAAACTCAGGCCCCACCTACATGCACAGTCACATCTTCCACTAAACACCCAGACACTTGCATTCTGCAAGACTTCTACTCACACACATCCTACACATGGGACTCCAACTGGTGGCCGGACAAGCTCATCCCACACATACACAGAAAGCAGATCTGGAGGACGGGTGTTCTCTTACATCACTTCTAAGGCATGGAATGGCCTTGCACTCACATCAGAGCCTCCTCCTCTCTTCTTGAATTTCGGAAGAAGCTGAAAAACCTGGCTTTTCAATTAACCAACCTACTTTAAGAAGTGATAGGCACATACACCTGCTCAGTGACAGAATACCCTCGCAGGACATGACATGACATAACATAACATAAAATTGGGAGTAGATTTTCTATTATTAACTCCAATGGGGCAATATCTTTTAAAACAAAATTGAGAAGATGATATTTCTGTCACGCAATATTGGGCAATTCTCCTTTCCTTTGTGGTTCTGGTGTCTGAGAATTTGACGACAGGATGGATTAGGGTACCCTGGCCTATCCCTTAGTTTGCTAAGATTAGGCATCAGGGTGTCAGGCAATCAAATCCTATATCTTGTAACCTCTCAGCCAGTGCAGTGCAATTTCCATTCCTGTTGGTTGAGGTTGACTCCAGTACTTAAGTTTAAAAAAAAAATAAGTTCCAGGGTCCAGGTCAGGAGGTCATTGCAGCCTGAACAATCCATTGCCCCTGCCAGTGCTGCCAATGACAATACCAACTCAACTACTAATCATCGCACTCTAACAAGTGTGACAATTCAGACTATTCCACACCTCTAAAGCTTTAAGAATAGCTTGGGTGGCAGTTATTGGTCATTGGTAATGTATATTCCATTAATAAACCGCTTTAGTTGTGCTCATCCCTAATTAGGCAGACAGCGCCATCATGTAGTAGACTGTCAAAAGAGCCATTGCTGACATTTAAGTACCAATGCCGAGCACCGAAACCACTGGCTCAAATTAAGCACACAGTGGCTCCCTTCTCCACAGTTCTCTCTTGCCAACCATTCAGAGAGCTTTAGATGCTGGGCTTTTTTCTCTTTCTGAGTCTGCATGCCAGTACAAACCACTCTTCTGCCTTGCACCATCTAAGGTACCATAGTTGGATGCCTGGGGAAGGGCTCCCACTGGAAAACAGAGGTAGATAGTGCGTCTCTGACTGTAGGTTTGGATTTCACTCGTGAAGCAGTCACTTAAGAAGCAGTCTTTCCTATGCTAAATGCCCCCAAGAGACTAGTATTTTTCATTAGTACTCCTCAATCTTCGTCCTCTACTGGCATCAGAAATTCACCAGAGTAGTAGGAGGGCAAGGGTCATCTCATGGTCCCATCAACCTTCATGTTTTGGTCTTCTCCATAAAAAGTTTGGAAAAGCAGGAGTATGTGAAAAGTCAGGAGCACGTGCTTTGTCCCTGCATCATGTGCTGTTCCTTGTTCCCAAGTGGATGCCATCTCTTCTCAAGTTTCCATGAGTAGTCAGTTCAGTTCAGTTCAAACCACTTTATTCGGCTAACAAAAGCCATAAAAGTACACCACAAACAGACAATGTCATACGAAAAATATGTGGGATCATGTTAATACATTTAAAATTCAATACAATACGCCACATACAAACAGTAAAAGGATGCCGATAAAAAGTGATGACTTATAATGACTTATAATTCATTTATCAAACAAGAAAAACAATTATGTTGATATATAAAATCCATCGATAAATAAAAATGTCTAATACCCTTTCTTCCTGTGTCTAACTGCCGCCACCAAAGAATTCGAAAACATTAAAAATCTCCCACGGGTTATTTAACAGTTGCAAGGATAGTAAGGCGGGTCTAACTTGCACAAATCCCCTCCCCTTTAAAATAGGATTTAAAAACTTTTCCCTCATTGGACTAAAATGCTCACAAAACATTATAAAATGCATAGTATCCTGTGTAGAAAAATTGTCACATGTACAGGGACCTAAATCATTTACCCTACTCTATCCCTGTACATCTGCTAAAAGACAATGGATAAGATTAAAACGAAACCTAGTTAATAGAAATCGATGAAAAGGTTTTGTGACAATTGTCAGGTACGGTTCTAACCATGGGACTGTCTTTAGCAGGAAATGGGCTTTCACCATGGGTGTCACAATCTCCAACGCCTCTATCTCTGCAGACAACACATTTAAAAATTGTGCTTTAACCCATGCCAGATCCTTTTTCACTATCTTTTCTGGGGAGGCAAAAAGTTCCGGTCGCCCCATGTTACCTAGCTATGACTTGACATATTGTATCCATTGGATTTTACTTACATTATCCAACGATATACAGTCCCTGACAATTTCTCTATTAAGTCCCAGTTCTAGGTTAATCCATGTCTTTAGCCAACATACCACAGGGCCCAGTCCAATTTGGTCCTCGACAAAACCACTACCCAACTCTTGATGGATAGCATAGGTAGGGGTAGACTGGGGAACCGCCAGGAGATATCTCATGAATTTATTTTCAACTTGCTGAAGTTCAGCTACGGCCTTATATCCCCAGATCGCAGACCCGTATGTTGCTATAGCAATGCTTTTAGATCTATAAATTTTGAGCAAAGCATCAAGGGGCTTCGCCCCTAGTCGGGATACAAAACCTTGTATAGCGGCTATGGACCTAGACATTGCAAGTTTTTTCGCCCTTAGCTGGGGAGTCCAGGAGCCTCTTTCATCGAATAAGACTCCCAAATAAGGGAAAGAGAAAACCCTTGACAACTTTGCCCCTTCACAGTAAAAAGATTTGGACTTCTTTGGCTTCTGCCCCATTATCATCGTATGAGTAGTCTTTTAATTTATCTATGTATCATGGCATTTATATTGTGCACAGTCCGGTCTTGGGCTGATAAATACAGTCATTGCAGAAGATCAGCACTCAACAGCATATATTGGCAATAGTCCTTCAACTTCATGCTGTTTCTCGGTCCTCTACTCTGTGCACCCAGCTCCATTGTAATTTCTTACATCCAGGTGATCCACTGGACTCTCCTGACCTTTAGTATCTCATCCCACTGTAATGGCATGGCACCCTGAATAACATTGAAGTCTAGCACCCCAACAGAGCTTCATCATCTACAATGTCTGGGTTACATACACCTACCTCTTACAACCTCTAAGATCTCTAAGACACTGCCACTCCAAAAGGTACGCATATGAATACACAGCAGCAAGGGAAAGAAAATCAGTATTTGCCTGTGAATGTCCCAAATGGTGACAGGTGGAAACAGAGAAAGGCTGTGGGGCTAGGAAAATATGCAATACAGGCTGCATTCCAAAAGTCCGAATATTCCAATATTATTATCTCTTGTAGAAATCTCAGCACCCGTACACCTATGGTTTGGTAGTAAATGTGACAGGGACAAGAAAGAGTGGCTGGAAAATGGGGAATGCTTCCTTATAAATTGGTGAGGTTTAGGGAGGGATAATGAGTGGTTTAGTGAGGGACATGCAATTCACAAACTACACTTCTAAAGTTACTACAGCCAAAAATATTCCAAAACCTTAGTACATGTACTCAAGCTCAGCATTCGAGCAGGTCTAGCACCACATAATTCTACTTGCAGGTACTACAACTCAATTCCGTAGGCAATAATGGAGGCAGGGACTTAATTTAACACCACATAGAATATAATATAAAAAAGTGAACTATTTCAATGTTAGAATTATTTATATATAAAATTGTTTTTAAGCGTTCAAAAGTTAGATTCATTTTTTTATCATTTAAAACATGACATTTCAAAAAAAAGTTTAATTACACATTTCTTTTTTAAAATACAACTGTTTTAAATAAATACAATAACCCCAAACTTTAATTAAATTTAAGAAATATTACTTGTATATTAAATTTTTCATTTTGAGTTAGAAATAATCTTTATGTAGTGAAATAATATATTTTAATGATTTATTAATTTAATAAACTTTTACTTTGATGAGTTAATGTGCTGTAACGTTTTCTTGTATTCATTCTAGATTAATAATAATTATTTTATCTTAATTTATATTTTTATTTTACATTAAAATATTTTACATTTTCTTTTTTAAGAATTATTATGTTTCCCATCACTTTACCATAGGGAGAGCTCCTCACCGGAAGAGGAGAGCTCCGCCTATTTGTGAAAAGTTACTATTAGTTAGTTTCACCTGTAAATTCAGTTTTAAATGCTACCACCAAAACCCTTCACTTAGGTCTAAACTTGGTGAATAGCAAAATAAGTGTAGACTTACACCTAAGTGCAAGAGTAAATTTACACATGAGTACATCTACACATGTATATTTACCTTTGTGAATTGAACCCATAATGCTGAGACAGATATTCATTCAGGTTTGCAGTAACTGAGATCCTGAAGATGTCACTCCTACAAAGCAATGGTTGTTCTGTTCTGTTTTACCTTTCCCAGTGCTCCTTAGCCATACCTTACAATGGACCTGATTTACTATTGCCATTCGCAAACCAGGAATGAAAAATGTGCACACTGACTGGTTGCAAATAAGAATGCAGTTTGTGATGTGATCTCTGTAATAATATACTACTTTGCAGATTGAATATTCGCGGAACGTCCTGCCTAATTTATATTATGTAGGCAGGTGACAGTTTGTGACTGTCTATGATTGGTTGTTGGCTGCAAATGCAGAGATGGAGGCATGCAAGGGACAGCACACCTCCGCCTCCACATTTACATTCCTAAATGGAATTTTTTTTTAAAAGCTCATGCCCATTAAAATTACCATTACATCTATTAAAAATATCCCATTTAGAAAAACATCACTGCCTTCTCCTGTAGGCAGCCAACATGATTTATGAAGGGTAAGGTGTCCCCATGGGACGCCTTGACTTTGCACATAAGTTACTTCCCCAACTCATTTGTCAGTACCTCAACAATAGTTTCTCCCGGATTTGGAAATATGAGAGGGATGCCATTTCAAATCCCCTCCTATGTGCGATTCAGATTCAGAAAGGATCACAAAAGCCCTTTTAGGAATCAGAAAGAATTTTGCAACTTGTAACAGGGCCTTTGTACTATAAGAAAAGACCTTTTGATGTTGCAAACTCTGTGATTTTGTGAATCGCAAGGTTTTCAGTCGCTAAAAGGATTTTGTACATCAGGGACTATGGCCCTCATCTGAAAAGCATTTTAGCATTTTTAAACCAGCTGATTCGGGAAATCAAAGGGTTTGTGAAGCCTAAATCCATTTTAAAATGTACTAAACCCATGTATCATCACAGAAATGTTTTTTCAAATTGCTAAATGGGTTTAGGAAACCATTAGGAATCACTGTTTGGAAGTGGGGTGGGAAGGGTGTCCCTTACATATACTGATTACTTATTGTATCTATTAATGTTTTGCAACTGAAGTCTGGTGGCAAAACATTACCATTTTATCACCAGCTCAAAGGGGGTGCTAACCGTTTCACAAACAGGAAGGGGTACCGAAGGGGCACCTTCCCCTTTGTGAATGTCTGCAAAAATATTTTAAGGAGTACGCAGTTTTTCCATGCGACCATTGCTTATTAATAAAAGAATGTTTCAAACCTTTTGATTTTTTTTGTAAACGTATTCCATTTTCCTTTTAAGACAACGGGCTGCATTTTAAAAAACAAAAACAGATTGCTCTATTGAAAAGCAGTCACAGACATGGCGGTCTGCTGAGCACAGCAGGCCACCATTCCTGTGATTGTAGCCAATTGAAGTGGGCTGCAATTTGCAGACTACCTCATGCATATTATTGAGACAGGAAGAATTGTAACCCACTACAATTCAGTATTGAGTGAACTGACCTATTAGTACATAGGTCAGTTTGCAAAATACAAATCCATTCTGTAAAAGTCAGTGTGCAAATTGAGACCCATTTTACCAAATGCATTTTTCGTGCATGAGGGTTGGTATTCTTAAATTCTAAATAAGTCCAGTGTATTAAATTGCTATTTGAGACACTGGACTCATAGTACGTAACATTTTGCAATTTCTAAACAGCAAATCGGTCTTATTTGCTATTTAGCAATTGGAAAACAAACTTTTTATACATCAGTCCCTATGTTCTTAGTTGTGATCAAGCAGCAACTCATAGCGAATAAAAAAAGTTGCACACTATCCCGAACAGGAAATGCAATACTGAGCTATGGGAAAAAGTATACCCATATGAACCATCCTCCAGTATTATTGTATAAAGTATTTGATTATGGCTTGTTTATGCCATTTAACCAAACTGTCAGTATAGGGATAGTGAGTAAGCTTTTGAATAGAGCTAATATGTTTTGTGTTGCAAATTGATGAGTTTTGAAGCGGGAGGGTACGTTCATTAGTAATTATGGGGCATATTATCAAGAACGGCGATAAAATTATCGCCGCTAAAGCGGCAATAATGGGCTTGATAATATGCCCTGGAGAATTCCAATAGAAGCCCATGTTCACACCAGAACATGGACTTCTATTGGAATTCTCAAGGGCATATTATCAAGCCCATTATCGCCGCTTTAGTGGCAGTTTTCTGCCGCTAAAGCGGCGATAATTTTTAACGCCGTTCTTGATATTATGCCCCCAACTCTTTATGCAACGCAACACAGGCAAACTAGTGAGTAACAGAGTATCAGATGATCCTAGAGGCAATGTTACACAAAGTGATAGCAGGTTACCTATCTTGGATCCGATTCTGAGAGAAGCAAAATATATAATTGTACTGAAGAGGTCGGCAGAAGACGTCTTTTAACCTGTTGAAAAAATATCCAATCAGTAGGAGAGGTCAGGTTGGAATGGAGGAACACAACCTGACTTAGAGATCTGGAAAGTAGGTACTGTTTACAGAAGGTATGCGTACGATCTTAAACATCTAGCCAACAAAACAAATATAGGATATTATTTTCCAACTTATCAAACCATTGATGACTTGCCCACAAATCGCTGCAGTCCCTGTGGTACCTGCAAGCGTACGTTTGTTGGCACCAGTAGCTGTCAGCTCTGGTGTGTGTTTTCCGTGTGCCACACAGTAAACCAGGCCTTCGGCACCACAAAATGAGGCTCCTTTGGAACGAATTTCATGGAGGAGGCGGGATAGGCTTTGTCAATGGAATTAGTCATGGTACTGTCTTCTCTTTGGACTGCCTGAAGATGATGGTCACCCTCCAATGCTCTTTCTATTTGGTCAGCGTCATGGCTTTGCATGCAGTGAGGGGCTGGGGTAACAGATTTGGTCCCCCACCTTCTTATCTAGCACACAGGGTGTCTCAGTGACGTCAGCACTCACTGCTGACTTCTGGTGTGACCTGAATTTTGGTGCGCCCTTCAATGGATATATTCTTATATTTCTCCAGGGAGAGATGAAGCTTCTGGCGGCAGGCATTTTTCTCGTGAGTTTTAAGGAATACAAAAAAACAAATATTTGCTTTTATCCTACGCATCTCCTGAAACTCACATGCATATTTCTCACTGTCAAAAGTAAAGATTCCATTTTCCTGTTTAATTGAGCATGCAGTTATCAACAAACGGGTGTAATACTTGATAAGCAGTTGGTAGATACTCTGATGATAAAGTAGAAATATATTGGCTTTAGTTGCCCATGTGTCATGGGACAGTGAATGTCACTCACTCAAAACAGACTTGAGTTAAAACTATACTGTGCCTGGCAACTTCAAGAGAGCTTCCAGATGCATGTTTTTATTTTCTCTTTATTGATATCCGTACATGTGCATGGCTTCGGACAGTGCTCTCGCTCAGAGCGGGCCATCTGTTGATGTTGTTGTAGGACATGACAAATTCCCTGCCGCACATAGACTGATCTAGACATCCATGCCTTCTTTCATACGAATACAATTCTGCTTCTCTCACCAAACGTCGTTTAAAGGGATATCGAAAAAAAAACATTTGAAAATTATATTGTGGGTCAGGGTTTAGGAGGCCTGGGATAGAAGCCCGAGGTGATCAGTTACATCAAAGAAGTCTTATTAGTAATGAGGGCTCTCTGCAACAGGGCTGCTGTCAGTGTCAGCTATCTACTGGTAAAAACCAGTCTGTACGTGGTATGAAGCTGAATTAGAGGTAGGAACTTTTTTAGATTATTTTCACACGTGTAATCGATAGTAGCTGTACTGTTTTAAAGAATATACCTGAGACACACCAGAGTGGCTATAAGGAAGTTAAGAAGACCTCTCAGGCAGTGCTTAATTTGTAAAAAGAAGTCTACTGCAGCCTGCACCATGCATTGCCCCTGCCAGAGCTGCCATTGACAGGACCAACATAACACCTAAGCATCGACATCCTACAAGTGTGACAAGTCAGACTATTTACGGCCACACAAAGCTGTAATAATGGCATGAGAGGCTGGTTTTATTAGTTTTCAGTGTATATTGACTTCATAAACACGGTTGATGTGTTCATCTCAAAATTTAAAAAAACAGTGCACCATGTGGTGGGCTGTCTCTAGAGCCTGTGCTGACAATTAAGTGCCAGTGCTGAGCACCGGAAACCACGGGCACAAATTAAGCACTGCTCTCAGGAAAGATGTTAGAGGGACAGTTCCTTCACTCTGATCCCTTCCCACGTGTGGTGTAAAAACGTTTAAGACAAAAAGCTCCAGATAACTATTATTTATTCCTTAGTCTACAAGAGCCAACTGCTAAGGTGTCAAGTAATATTATTTGCTGCGCAAACAATGATGAACGTAATGCTGAGCAAATCAAACATTCACACCCAGATATAGATCTGGGTTGAATCCATCATTCTTTTGCTCACTCCACCTGAGTTTGGACCTAGCTATATACAAATCAGTCTTTACCCTGCTCCTCATGGGAACAGTCCAGCCCGAACTGCCAAGCCAGGTCCTCCCTGGACCAGAAACGACCATCCTGGGACCAGTTTCGGGGTATCACCCCTCATCAGCCAGGCTAGTTTCAATCCAGTTCCACAGCAAGCAAGGGATCCATGTCTGGGTATACCCATCCCACTTAGGGTGAAAAATGCTCCGCAAACACATGATAGACGGAATGCTGAACAAATCAAACATTCACCCCCAGTCACTAATCTGGGCTAAATCCATTGTTCTTTTGCTCACCCTGCCACTGCAGATTGGACCCAGCCATATGCAAATCAGTCTTGACCCTGCTCCTCATGGGAACAGTCCAGCCCGAACTGTCAAGCCAGGACCTCCCTGGACTGGAAACATGCATCCTTGGACCAGTTTCTGGGTATCACCCCTCATCCGCCAAGCAAACGTGAATTCAGTGGCACAGTGAGCAAACAATGGGTTTAGGCCCAGATCTCTGTACTGGAAATGAATGTTTGACATTATTTAGCATTCCATCCATCAATTGTTCTTTTTGCATTTTCATCCTGAGTGGGACAGGTATGCCCAGACTGGGGTCCCATGCTCTCCATGCCACTGGAGTCAAGCTAGCCTCGCTGATGAGGGGTGATACCCCGAAACTGGTCCCAGGATGCTTGTTTCCAGTCTGGGAAAGACCTGGTCTGGCAGTTCGGGCTGAACTGTTCCCATGGGGAGCAGGGTCAAGACTGATTTGCAAATGGCTGGGTCCAAGCTGAAATGACATGGTGAGCAAAAAAACAATGGATTTAGGCCCAGATCTCTGTGCTGGGATGAATGTTAGACATTGTTTAGCATCCAGTCCATAAATTGTTCTTTTTGCATTTGCCACCCCGAGTGGGAAAGATATGCCCAGACCTGGGTCGCTTGCTCTCCATGCACTGGTGTCAAGCCAGCCTCACTGATGAAGGTTGATACCCCAAAACCGGGCCCAGGATGTTTGTTTCAAGACCGAGGAGGACCTGGCCTGGCAGTTCGGGCTGGACTGTTCCCATAGGGCACAGGGTCAAGACTGATTTGCATATGGCTGGGTTCAAACTGGAATGGCATGGTGAGCAAAAAACGATGGATTTAGGGCCAAATCTCTGTACTGGGGGTGAATGTTTAACATTGTTCAGCATTCTGTCCATCAAATGTTCTTTTTGCACAGGTAATATTATTATTCACATGTTTTAATGTCTCTCTTGCCAGTGCCCTGTTCTCCTCTCTTGGACACATGAAACGTGGCAGGTTCTTGCGCCTTGTGATAGAGATCCCTCTTTCTAACGCTGTTCCTCTCCCTTCTCTTCAAGTCTCGGATTTCATTTGCTAGGCCTCCCAATACGTTTCCTATCAGGGATGACTGCCACTATATATTGGTAGTGTGGTTAGCTCCTCAGGAAAGCAGTACGCATCACTCTTCCACCTACAGCTATCTCTAGTAGTCTGGGGATGGTCTCTAACAAGGGGATATTGTAGATGGTGCACTTCTTGATATGGGGGTGACTAAACAATTTTCCTCTTCTCAACTCTGTACCCCAGGTGAATGGTATTCCTTTTTTTGCACTCCTCAAACCATGCCAGCCCAATTCTCAGAAGCACTGGGTTGGCAGGAGATTCATGGGCCACCTGAGCATCCCAGCAGTCTCCATGTCTTCCTTTGAGAACCCTTCTCCCATAAGACACAATTTGGGGCTGATTACGAGTTTGACAGTTAGGCGGCGGGACCGCCCTGCCGCTGCACCGTCAAAACCACATGAGAACTGCCTGCCGTATAATGACTTTTTTAGTCATTGGCGGGCAAATCCTTTGGCGTTTCAACGGCGGTGCCTATTAAATAGGCACCGCAATGGTATCTTCAAAAACAGTTCCAGCACGGCATGTTCTGAAAAGGCCATGCTGTGCTGGAACGTTTGTGCATGCACACAGGGGGGCATATGTTGTGCCTCCCTGTGTGCATCCACAGGGCGTGAGGCACAAGGGGGCCCTGCAGGGCCCCCTGTGTTTCCTGTCAGCCAGGGTTTTCATGGAGGAAGAACCCCCATGAAAACCCTGGTGGAAGGGAAACTCATAATACGCTTGGCGGGATGACGGCGGTCCCACCAAGCATATGGATGCCTCTTGACCGCTGCGCCACCACCAGGGAACAGCAGTTTCCTGGTGGTGTCGACGGTCCCAGGGCGGCACGACCACTAGGGTCATAATGTGGCAGTTGTAAGACCACCACTGTCGCCCCACCACGAGTCTGGCGGTCCGAGGACCGCCAGACTCGTAATTAGGCCCTTAAAGTGTGAGTGTGTCTAAGATCGGAGCTCCAGAGGCACCTGCTTAGTCTCAACTACACCTTTACCCCTGTTGCCGTCTGGGCATTACACCTTCATGGATTTAAAAACACCATCAGTTTCATGCTTTGCGCTGTTCCACAAACACACATGCCACATACCACATACATTCACATGTCATCCCAAAGCAGGGAGTTTAGCAATTCTGGTACTATTGCTTAACTCGGGGAAGAATCAAGAGTAATTTACATAGGTATATACTTTGATGTGTAGCAATTACTAAAATGATGGTTCAGAAAATGTGTAAAGTAAATTCATAAACTCAATTTTTCGTGGCTTACGACATTTTGTTGTTACTGCCTCATTCAATGATCATCATTGTATTGATCTCTATGGCCGACAGAGTTGAGCCTGAAACCTAGAGTTGCCCATAGATGTCTACAGTGGATGCTGAATCCACTGAGCTAGTATACTGGAATGTTACTGCAGATGTAAACTTAATGGGAAATATTGCTAGCTTCCAGTGGTATTACAGCTCGAATGAATAGGCAATAAAGACAGATGTGTGATCAGGGATTTGCTTTTTAAGTAAATCATTTATATATGTCAACGAGAAAGATACACTTTCCAAACCCTTAAAGGCAATGTACATGCGTCACTGATTCCTGACATCCTATCTTAACCCCAAAAATCTAAAAAAATGTCTCAGTGAGTTATGCGTTAAGATCTGTGTAGAACCTCAGATTACAGGATCAAAACCAACTAAGGCTTTAACCTTATGTGGTTAATGCACGAGTATCATTGACTTGTGAAATATTCGCAGTTATTTACAGTAGAAGGCTGTCAAAAAGAAACAAGGACCGTGGTAGAAAGGTTATATAAAAACACAAGTAAATCTTGCCTGAATAATTGCACAATTAGTTGTACCTTATGCAGCATAGACCCTTTATCACGGGGTGTTCTTGATTACTCATGACTGCTGTCAGCATTATCCCCTTATTCTCTACCAATAAAAAGCGTATTTTCCCGTGGATGTTATATGTTTATGTTACTAAAGCTACAAAGATTTAGAGTAAACCGTGACACATATTTCCAACTGGAAAGCAGCATATAGGCGAGTCATTTCAAAGAAATAATTGAATGCAGTTTCCTGCTGAGCAGCTGAGCCAATAAAAGTGACACTGCTAAAACCCAGCAGTTCTTCACTGCAGCATTTGTAATGAGAACTAAGCAGGGTGTTTATTGAGCAGAATTACTACCTTCAAAATCTCCCCTCTATTGTAAATTGTGGATGTAGTTCTGATAGCATTGATGAACGTACATCAGTATGAGCAATATAACTTACTCATAACCGCGTAAAATCCATGACCAGTGCTGGCATCTAAAAATGAACATTTAAGTAATGTGTGCCTATAAAAAAGATAATTAGCTCATAGAGATTCTGGGCCTGTGCGGAAAGCTCGCTTCAGCACAAGATACATAGCGTGTGATATTCAATACCTAAATAAACACAAAATAAATTCCTTAATAATACAGTCATTTTAATAATGCAGCAATTGCCTTGTCAGGGTATTATATGTTGAACATGTATTGTTGTCCATCTGCCACTGCTGCTCAAATAAAGCAACATAACTACCTGAATTCTGTCAAACTGCAACTTCACTTTTTATGGAACTTTTCAGCACATTTTGTTTTTTTCTTTTATTTTTGTTTGAATAATATTGTATAGCAGAGAGAGATAGGATCTAACAAGCCCACATCTCTGTGAGTTTGCTTTTGAGTCCAAGGCCTACATATGAATTACTCTTACATTTTCAGGTGTGAATAATGAAACATTTTTAGTGAGTAGTTGTTTCTTACGTCAGTCTAAGAAGTCACTTAATCATGAATTTCCAAGAGTAGAAAAGCTCACTCAAAGACCTGATGGCCTGTAATAACGTTTAACTCTTGGAAATTCATTAAAGAAATGGAGGATTTTTCGGAGGTGGCACCCTTCTCAATGGCATTGTTTTAGTGAATAAAATTAAATCTGAGTCTCATGATGGTGCTTTCTCTATAAACGTGTGGGCAATTGTGAGTGCATTTGCGTCACCTTCTCTTAGAACTAGGACAAAGGTCTTTGGTGAGTACAGTCAGAGAAAGCTTGCCTTCATCCCTTTGCAACATGTAACCACTTAGCAGCAATTAGGGTTTTGCTAGCTATAGTGGAGGACACAGGTTGGAATCCAGTCTAAATGCAGTCCCTGCCAGGCCACTGTCATATACTTCTCTGCTTTGTTGTTCCTCATAGTCTGTTTACTATCTCTATATCACAGAAAAATGCTATAAATGACAAAAGAGCAGATATATTTTCACCAACAGAGCAGGTTATTAAAATTTTTTAATTTAGTTGAGATGCAGCTACCCTCTCCTTTAAGGATTAAAATAACTAATTCCCTGTGGGAAGTATTAAGGAAACTTGTTGATAGAAGAGGATGGTGACAAGGAAGTAATTCCTCTTGTTAGACGATTCTGTCCCATTCAAAGTCTGATGTCTGTCTGGTTGAATGTTGCACAAGATTAAGGGGCATATTAGCAAGACCGGCGATAAAATTATCGCCGTTTTAGCGGCAGGAAACTGCCGCTAAAACGGCGATAATGGGCTTGCTAATATGCGTTATAGAATTCCAATAGAAGCCCAGGTTAGATGTGCAGGACATCTAACCTGGGCTTCTATTGGAATTCTATAACGCATATTAGCAAGCCCATTATCGCCGTTTTAGCGGCAGTTTCCTGCCGCTAAAACGGCGATAATTTTATCGCCGGTCTTGCTAATATGCCCCTTGGTTTCATGCACACTTGAAGCTATCTGAGTATCTCTTTTCTCAGAATGTGCTGGGGTATGTGAGGTAGGTGATCAAGCATAAGTTGATGAAAATTCTGAGGGTCACCCTCAGACTTTTACGGAGGGTTTGTGCACATGTGTTTTATTGAATGGGGGACAGATCCACTAAAGGAGCTTCTGTTTATCTTGTTTGTTGCATTCACTGAGAATGAGGAAAACGCTGAAATTGTGGTTGTTTTTATTCAGTGGTCTCAGTAATGCTCCTATCAAGGAAGACAAGCTTTGTCCATCTCCCCTGAGGATTATGCAGTATCACTCCCTGTGCCATATTGTAGCCAATCATATCTGCCTATGCTAATAACTAAGGGCCAGATGTACGACCCGTTTTTGCATGCGCAAACGGGTCTGCAACCCGTTTGCGCCTGCAAAATCCCTACAGGGCCATGTACAAACGCTATTTTGCGAGTTGCAATTTATTTGCGACTCGCTAAATAACGTTTGCAACTCGCAATTAGGAAGGGGCGTTTGTAGGGCGTCCCTTCCTAATTGTGACCCTGAGCCCTATGTATGACTGTTTTGCGACCGCAATTGCGGTCGCAAAACCGTCGCAATTTACCACCTACTTCAAGTAGGTGGTAATGCAGTCACAAATGGAAAGGGATCCGAAGGGGACCCCTTCCCCTTTGCAAATGGATGCGAAAATATTTTTTAAGGGCAGGCAGTGGGGGACCACTGCCTGCCCTTAAAAAATGAAATGAAAACGTTTCATTTTTTTAAAAAATTGCATCCCGTTTTCCTTTAAGGACAACGGGCTGCATTTAAAAACAAAAAGCTGCTTTATTTAAAAGTAGTTCCAGACATGGTGGTCTGCTGAGCCCAGCAGGCCACCATCCCTGGGAGGGCGAGCCATTCTCAATGGGGTCGCAAAATGCGAGTGCCTCATGAATATTGATGAGCCTCGCATTTTGCGACCCCATTGGGAATCGCTAACAGTGTCTCTAACACTGTTGTACATTTGGAATAGCGACTCGCAAATTGCGACTCGCTGTTTTTCGCAATTTGCGAGTCGCAATTCCAAATGGTCGTACATCTGGCCCTAGGTCAACTGACATTTAAGGGAGCTACACTGTCTTTTCAGTTTGGCCAGATCAACATTAAATCATTTGAGGCCGGATTTAAAGTTTAGCAGACAGGCTGCTCCACTGCAACAGTGACTAAGTAGCCTTTTCTCCAAACTCTTGGGTCACTCACCAATTTTGAGTCGGGTGGGCGACCAGTTTTACACCAACAGAGTAAAATTGACTTCATTGGCATAAGTCTTCCTTCGACGGCCCAAGGGACTATGGGCCATCAGACCTAGGCCATCCCACCATCCACCCTATTTAGAGCGGGCAATCAGAAGGCTTTTTTTTACTGTCTTCAATGCAAAAGTGGTAGATGCACACCATTTTTAGAATTCTGTATTGCTCGACTGCTTTTGTGAAGGTTGTTGCATGCAACCTGGGATGCTCTCCGTCCGTGCGCAATTTATATTGAGTAAAGTTTGGGGCCTCGTCAGGTCTCCAAATCCAGGATGCACTGCAAAAGTGAAAGTTCACTAACAAACCAAATTCATCCTTTATTAATAAACCTTATTTATTTAGATTCCAATTCAATCCATAATCAATGGTTGTCCATTAGTATTCCATAAAGTATTCCAACTACTGTTTCAACATCTGCCTATCCAGGCTTTTTCCTCAAACATATGGGGATTCACCGTGACTCGTAGCGCGACGTGATTAACATAACCCAATGCATTTCGGGCATTAAACTGCCCTTCCTCAGGGGTAACTACAATAAAGCAAATTGTATTTAAAATCTGATCTGACAATATACAGCACTTAGACATTTATAAATTGATTACACAATGTACAACTTTGCTGATGTCTTTTAGCATCCACTGTTTTGTATTCAATGAATGTAATATCCATAATCATTAATCATATCTGTGTCAATTTGAAAGAAAAAGAACATGTTAAAAGTGTAACGAGGCAACTGATGCCAAAAAACACTGGGTTATGTATGGAAATGTTAATATGGTTGATGTACTGTTGTATTTGAAGATTTATGTCCGCGCACTCATTATGTATTTACATTTCATATTTTTCATGAGCATGCAAGAGTGGAGAAGCACCATGTTGATATAATTTTGCATGATATAATATTGTATGGTAGGGTTTGGAACAGCACCACTTATTTGACATCATGTTGATTGGGGGAGCACGGTGAGATTGCAGTATTTTGTTTATTTTCATGGTTACTTTCAGGTTTACTAAGTGCACGTTTTTGCTTAGTCACGTGGTAACATTTAAAAGCACGGGTTTCGTTTGAGCTTGTTTGATTAACGTTCCCAAGATGGTGTATGGCAAGTCTTGACGTGACAACAGTTGACAGGAAATCATATTCAAATTTAAATCTGGAACTTAAAAAGCTTGGTCTCATCATGGTTTGTTTGGCACGTTTTTTCTACTTTTACTTTTTCACGCTTGGGTGAGGATAATTTTGTATATCACTCTTACAATGCATGCTTATTAATTGCATGGTATTTGTAGGAGAGTAGGATCTGCTTCACATGGGTACCCCCACTTTTTGCTGATGCTTCACTGTTTTTCGACTTTAGTCTGGCTGGGGCCCTGCTAATCAGAACCCCAGCCTAGCTGCTTCCTCTCTAAAATGGATTCCATGTGCCTTAGGTACATCTTTGATTGGATTCTGGAGTGCCCTTATAAGTCCCTATTATATGGTATACTATGTACCCAGGGCATAGGTACTCCAGAGGCCTACCAGGGGCTGAAGCATGTATTATGCCACCCCTTGGAGGCCCTCCAAAATGACACCACAGGTCTGCTACTGCAGCCTGGGTAAGGTGGTGCATGCACCCCTTACTGTGATATAGGCTACCTATATCACTACCATTGCACACACATATAAACCTATGTCACTCCTATGGCAGGCCTTACCAATCCTAAAGGCAGAGTGCTTGGTTTTTATGTGAGAGGGTGCCCCTGCATGAGCAGAGCCCCTCTGCAGCGTTCGGAGTCAATCCTCTGATGCTGTTTGTTGTACAGCCTGACCATATACTCTTAAGTGCATTATATCCTCGCGGTAGAATGCTAACTTTGGACTGGCTGCACCAAAACATGTCGTGTTTGGTGTCAAACACCTTGGAATACTACCCCCCCGCCAGTCCTGGCGGCGGGGGTAGCATTCCACCCTTCTAGAGGGAGAGACATGTACACACCGGCCTGCCCGGTATTAACTTCACAGAGCCCTGGCATCACAAAATGGATGCCGCTGCCACAGACACGGGTCTGGCCTCCTGCTGCTGACCGAAACTCCGGAAGGGGAGGCCTGGACAGTAGGTTTCCTGTCGCAGGGAGGTGTAACCACCTCCCCAGACAGGATAATGTGTATTGGCTGGGCGGGAGCACTCCCTGGTGCTTTGAAGACCAGCACTGGGGCACATTTGGTGTCCCTTTGCATAGTCCAGTTCAAACCGGTTGCAGGGGCTACCTGCCCCTGCTCTGGCGCGAAACTGGACAAAGGGAATGGGTGTAACCACCCCTCTTCCCTGACCCTCCCATAGGTGGGTCCCCAGAGTATGTCCAACCCCCTAACTTAGTATAAGTATGGGACCCCAGTCCTTAGAACTTTAGATTACCCTGGACGAAACTCTGAAGCCGAATCCTGGACCTTCGACGCTCTACTACAAGATTAGAGGACTGAAGAATCTCCCTTGGGGTCAAGGAGTGACTCCCCTGCTTGGCAGGCACCAAAGAAGCAACTGTCCGGTCTGCATTGCTGAAGCTCCCGCCAGACGCTGAAGTCTTTGCATCACCAGAGGTGGATTTCCAGATCTCCCCGAGGCTGCCCTGAGACCCCAGCAAAGCTGAGGCACGTAGCTGTCGTGGGTAATGTGGAACCGTGACCCCTGGACAGCAAGAACTTTTGCAAGTGCATCCTCTTTCTGGTCTTCCACGAAGTTGTGCTTTGGGCTCCGAGTAGCCCCCGCTTCCAGCACCGACTGCACCGAAGATCACTGTCCTCCACTCCACGAGTGTCCTGTGAGCCAGCTCCAAGTGCGTCCACTTGAGGCTCCTTCACGGTCGCTAGTCCGTTGGCTAGTGGGCCCTCCCGAAGGCAACTCTTCTTCTGCTTGGGCTTTCCTGGTTGCTCCAGAAGTGCCCTGACTTACCCTTGCTGGGTGAGTCCCCCAGACCTTGCTGGTCTGCATCAACGTCATTTCTTTGTTTCCACGTGACTTGCCGTTGCCAAGGCTTGTTGGGTCCAATCCGGTCACCGATACCGCAGCAATCGACAAACGTTGTGGGGCAGCTAGAATCCAGCTCCTGGTTGTCATCGACACCTCCTGGACTTCGTGGCTGAAGAGTCAAGACGACCGTCAACCTACCTGAAGCACCCGACATTGGTGGGCATCTGCTCATCGCCTTCCTGGTCACTGGCTAGTGACCCAGACTCTGTCCCCTCTGCTTTCAGGTTCTTCAGATCTTCGATCCACCCATGGATCCACCCGGACACTATCGACTTGGCCGCCAGCAGCACTTTGCAGCAGATCGCCATTGAAAACGACGACGAAACCCGACATCGAAAGACACCTATGCACCCGGCTTCCCTGGGTGAGGTAACTCGAGTACTGCGGTGCTCCCGTGGGTATTGACTCTAGAACTGCCTAGTTCTAAAGGGGTTTGCTCCAAGTCCTCCTCTAAGGGGCCGATTCCGATTCGGGTCGGAAATCTCTCCGACCGAGCCGGACCCGGAGAGATTTCCGACCAAATCGGACCCGTGCAGCCCGACCGAACGAGTACGATGCGCACGTATGCCATCGGACTCGAGTCGGTCGGACTCCCATTGAAGTCAATGGGAGCCTGTCGTACAACGCGTACGCGGGCTCCCATTGACTCAATGGGTGCGAGGCGAACAAGGGTGCCCCCTACAGTGGGTACGCGTCGAAGCGACTCGCGCCATACACGCACAGGTAGGGGGGACCCATGGGTCCCCCCTGTGTGCGACTCGCGCGGCTACGCGTACAGGGGGGTCCGACACGGAGCCCCAAAGTACGGCTCCGACTGCTCTTTGGAGCCGGAGTGCGCGGCTCGGTCGGACTGCTCGCGGCGCGCATCGTACTCACCTGGCCGGGGAACGTCTCCATTGCGCGGTGCGAGTCGAGTCCGAGCGAGTCGGTCGGTGCGGTTCGACCCGGGAACGAGTCGGTCGGAGCGGTCGGGACGCCCGGACGAGTCGGTCGGCGATTTCGCATCGTACTCGCTCGCCCGGACGTGCGTACGAATCGGTCGGGCAATAGGGCTCCGAATCGGATCCGGTTAAGCCGAATCTGATTCGGAGCCCTACCGGCCGAGATCGGAATCGGCCCCATAGTGTCCTTTTCTTTTAAAAATCCAACCGCGACTTTCCCCATAGAAGTCAACGGTGGCTCGCGGCTGTGTTCTCACGCTGCACGCGTCCCCCGTGGGTCCCCTGTGTCACTACCTTGGGTGGTTCCTTGAGGGCCAAGCACTTCTACAGGCTCTAGGCCTTGTGTCTAGTTCAGTCATGGTTCTTATACCACTTTATTGGTATATAGTTTGGTACGCCCCTAGGGCTCAAACGTGTATTTGTGCTATTACTGTTGATATTTGACTTGTAACTTATGTACTTCGAACTCTAGCCTCATAAAGAGACTAGAGGGGTGTGTTTAATACTAAATACATATATTTTATATATATACCTGGTGTGGTCCTCTTTCATTTGATCACTCAAGAGATTATAGACTGGTAAAACAAGCTGCTTTACATTCCTTCAAGACTTAGCCTGAAGGCTGCTCTCCATAGCTACCACTAGGATAGCTTTCAATAAAGGTTGTCTTTAACCTATCTCCATTAAGGGGTTGTTTGGATTGGTGCAAGGTGTCCACTATAATTAGTGGACAGCATATACCAGGCCTACTTCTCACTTTGGTGTGCAGCGTGTGGGATTCCAGCTTGCTATTGTTTTACCAGATAATCTCAATTGAATTGATCAACTGAAAACCACTAAGGGTACCTTAGGTACATATAAAAACAAGCTTAGTATACAGTAAGTTCTACTGAACTTAGAGTTGTGTGTTAAGGGCTTAGCACACCCGTTCTACAACTCAAGAGAGTTTAGTAGGCCACACTAGGGTAGGTAGTGCATACACCACACCACACTAGTAATGTCTTCACTACCAGGAACCAGTGGGCTCCTGCCATCCAAATATGACAACCTCCCATTCTTGGAATTGAGAGAGTTGTGCAAGATTAGGAAGTTGAGGACAGGCAAAAGTGCCAACACCCAACGTCTCCTGGAGATGCTTCTGCTAGATGATCTTAGAAGACCCATAGGGTCTGCAAGGGTAGGCAGAGAGGGTGGGGCAGAAGATGAGGGAGGGCCCAGGGATGAAAATACCCAGGACCTTACCTCTGAAACTGGCCAGGAGGATGACAATGATCCTGACCTGGATAATGCAGCTACTCCTGAGGATGAGGAGGAGGATCAGAATGACCTCCCCTTTGTCCCCTCAGGAAGAGTTGTGAGTGTGCCCAGAAGGTCTAGATCTCCTTCTCAGGAGTCTAACCACTCTGACACCTCAGTAGGGACCTCTGTTTCTTCTCATAGGAGGGAATCCTCTCATGAGAGGAAAGAGAGACTGCTCAAGTATGAGGAAGCTCAGTTGAGAATCAGAAGAGAGCAGTTGGCTATAGACAGGGAGTCCCTAGAGCTTCAAAGGCAAAGAAGAAAGTTGGGACTAGAGTCCCATGGTGGCAGCAATTTCCCTAATGGTAGGGAAAGGTCTTATGACCATAGAAACCTGAGCAAGATTGTCCCTCCCTACCAGAGTGGGGATGACATCCACAAATGGATAACTGCACTGGAGAGGGCCTGTAAAGTACAGAGGGTCCCTCAGGAGCAGTGGCCAGCAATCTTGTGGCTCTCCTTTGCAGACAAACGTAGAGATAAGCTCCTCTCTGTTAGAGAAGAGGATGCTGATAATTATCCAGTCTTAAAAAGTGCATTGATTGATGGGTTTGGCCTAACAACTGAACAATACAGGTTAAAGTTCAGAGATACCCAAAAAGCACAGAACCAAGACTGGGTGGACTTTGTTGATTGTTCTGCTAAGGCTCTGGAAGGTTGGTTAGTGGGCAGTAAGGTATGTGACTTCAAAGGATTGTACAATCTTATCATGAGGGAGCAGATTCTTAATAACTGTCAAAATCAGCTGTTGCATCAGTACCTGGTGGACTCTGATCTGACCTCTCCCCAAGAATTGGGAAAGAAGGCAGACAAATGGGTCAGAACCAGGGTGAGGCAGAAGGTACAGAACCAAGGTGGTGACCCAAAGAAGCAAGATTCTAAGAACTCTGACAAGGGTGGGGAGAAGGGTAAAGACCAGAAGTCTTCACAAGGCCCCCACAAATCTTCTTCAGGTGGGGATTCACAGTCTAACAAAGGGAAAGGCCAAAAGAAACCATGGTGCAAAGTCTGTAAGCAAAAGACACACTGGACCAGTGATTGCACCAAGTCCAAAGACTCTATTCCAGCCACCACCAATGCCCCTAAGGCACCTGTTCCCCCTAGTGCAGTTACAAATGGTGGTGGGAGTACACAAGCCAAGGGTTTAGTAGGGTTGACCCTGGGTAATGAGATGAGCTCTGGCCTAGTCAGAGAACTCACTCAGGCTGTCCTAGTCTGTGATGGAGGCATTGATGTGACCTCCTCTGTGAGTCCCAGTAATCTGGGCAAGTACAGGCAACAGCCATTAATTAATGGAAAAGAGGCTTTGGCATACAGGGACACAGGAGCAAGTGTCACCATGGTGACACAAGATCTTGTGGATCCTGGGCAGATTATACTTGGTGAAATGTACCAAGTGACCAATGCTAGCAATGTCAGAACAGACCATACTCTGGCAGTTGTTAACTTCTCCTGGGGAGGGGTAACTGGCCTTAAGAAGGTTGTGGTGAGTGCAAACCTACCAGTTGAATGCTTGCTTGGCAATGATCTAGAAACTTCAGCTTGGGCAGAAGTGGAGCTCAGGACCCATGCAGAAATGCTGGGCATCCCTGCAGATGTGTTTGCTGTGACCAGGTCACAGGCCAAAATGTCTAACACTGAACAGGCCTTGGATCCTGGAACAATGGACCAAGTGCCAGCAAGAGGAGTAGTAGTAGGGTTAAGGCAGTGCCTTCCCCCTTGGCTCAGAAGGAAGATCAGTCTCTTGAGGGAGATGATCTCAGTCCTGAGGAAGGAACTGTCCCAGAGGAGCTTGAGCCTGATCAGGTTGAGTTCTTAGGGACAGGGGGCCCTTCCAGGGCAGATCTGAGCCAGGAGCAGCAGAGCTGCCCCTCTCTTGAACCCCTCAGACAGCAAGCTGCTGCTGAGGCTGCTGGGAATGCTAGTGGTCCCCATAAAGTGTATTGGGATGATGGACTCTTGTACTCAGAGTGTAGATACCCCAAGCCTGGTGCCACCAGGAGGTTGGTTATACCTCTGAAGTTCAGGGGCTTCCTATTGACCCTAGCCCATGATATTCCTCTAGCAGGTCACCTGGGCCAGAACAAGACCTGGGACAGAATTGTCCCTCACTTTCACTGGCCCCACATGTCTGAAGACACCAAGGAGTTTTGTCGCTCCTGTGTAACCTGCCAGGCCAGTGGCAAGGCAGGTGGCACCACAAAGGACCCCCTGATCCCACTACCTGTGGTGGGGGTTCCCTTTGAAAGAGTGGGGATTGATATTGTTGGTCCCATGGATCCCCAAACAGCATCTGGGCACAGGTTTATCCTGGTGGTGTTGGACCATGCCACCAGGTACCCAGAGGCTATTCCCCTTAGGACCACTACAGCACCTGTGGTGGCAAGAGCCCTCCTGGGAATTTTCTCAAGAGTGGGCTTCCCTAAGGAGGTTGTATCAGACAGGGGTGCAAACTTTATGTCTGGATACCTGAAGGCAATGTGGAAGGAGTGTGGAGTGACTTACAAATTCACCACACCCTATCACCCACAATGCAATGGTTTAGTTGAGAGATTCAACAAAACGTTAAAGGGCATGACTAAAGGGCTCCCAGAAAAGCTTAGGCGAAGATGGGACATACTCTTGCCCAGCCTTTTGTTTGCATACAGGGAGGTGCCTCAAAAGGGGGTTGGCTACAGCCCTTTTGAACTTTTGTTTGGTCACCCTGTCAGGGGTCCATTGTGTCTGGTGAAGGAAGGATGGGAGTTACCTCTCAAGCCCCCAAAGCAGGACATAGTGGACTACATACTTGGTCTCCGCTCCCGGATGGCTGAGTACATGAAAAAGGCAACTAAAAACCTTGAGGCTAGCCAGGAACTGCAAAAAGCCTGGCATGACCAAAAGGCTGTACTGACTGTTTACCAGCCAGGACAGAAGGTGTGGGTGTTGGAGCCAGTGGCCCCAGCAGCTCTCCAAGACAAATGGAGTGGACCCCATACTATTGTTGAACAAAAGGGTGAGGTTACCTATTTGGTAGACCTAGGAACACCCAGGAGTCCCCACAGGGTTCTCCATGTCAACAGATTGAAACCATATGTGGACAGGGCAGACATGGGCTTGCTCATGGCTACTGATGAGGGACAGGAGGAAGAGAGTGACCCACTCCCTGACCTGCTCTCACAGAACCCTGATGATGGGTCAGTGGATGGTGTAGCCTTGGCAGGCAGCCTCGCTGCCCAGTAGCAGACTGATTGCAGACAGGTGCTCAATCAGTTCAGGCATATGTTCTCTCTGACTCCAAGTCAGACCACCTGAGTGCACTCATGAAGTGGACACTGGGGACAGTCTGCCTATTAAAAATAAGATTTATAGGCAACCTGACCATGTCAGGGACTGTATCAGGACAGAAGTCCAGAAGATGTTGGATTTGGGAGTTATTGAACCCTCAGATAGCCCTTGGGCTAGTCCAGTGGTCCTTGTGCCAAAACCTCACACCAGTGGTGGGAAAAGAGAGATGAGGTTTTGTGTGGACTACAGGGGTCTCAATGCAGTCACTAGGACTGATGCCCATCCAATACCCAGGGCAGATGAGCTAATAGATACTTTGGCCTCAGCCAAATATCTAAGCACATTTGACCTAACAGCTGGCTACTGGCAGATCAGACTAGCTGATGATGCAAAGCCAAAGACAGCATTCTCAACCCCTAGTGGGCATTATAAATTTGTGGTAATGCCCTTTGGTCTGAAGAATGCATCTGCCACTTTTCAGAGGTTGGTGAATACAGTCCTTACAGGTCTGGAAGCCTATAGTGCAGCATATCTAGATGATATTGCTGTCTTTAGCTCCACCTGGGAGGATCACCTGGTCCACCTCAGAAATGTTTTAGAGGCCCTGCAAAAGGCAGGCCTCACTATCAAGGCCACCAAGTGCCAGATAGGGCAGAGTCAGGTTGTGTACCTGGGCCATCTTGTAGGTGGAGGCCAGGTTCAACCACTACAGAGCAAAATCCAGACCATCATGGACTGGGTTTCTCCAACTACCCAGACTCAGGTGAGAGCCTTCTTAGGCCTGACTGGGTACTATAGGAGATTTGTCAAGGGGTATGGATCAATAGTGACACCCCTGAATGACTTAACCTCCAAGAAAATGCCCAAAAAGGTTCAGTGGACAGCTAACTGTCAAAAGGCATTTGATGACCTGAAGCAGGCCATGTGCACTGCTCCCTTTCTACAGAGTCCTGATTTCTCCAAGAAGTTCATTGTCCAAATAGATGCATCTGAATTGGGGGTAGGGGCTGTACTGTCACAATTGAATGATGAAGGTCAGGATCAGCCAGTAGCTTTCATTAGCAGAAGGCTGACCCCTAGAGAGAAACGTTGGTCAGCCATTGAGAGGGAGGCCTTTGCTGTGGTCTGGGCTCTGAAGAAGTTGAGGCCATACTTGTTTGGTACTCACTTCCTTGTTCAAACAGACCATAAGCCCCTCTTATGGCTAAAACAAATGAAGGGTGAAAACACCAAACTGCTTAGGTGGTCCATTTCCCTACAGGGGATGGACTTTACAGTGGAACATAGACCTGGGAGTAACCATGCCAATGCAGATGGACTCTCTAGGTATTTCCACTTAGAACATGAAGACTCAACTGGTCAAGGTTAGTTTAGTTTAATGTCCCTGCGTTTGGGGGGGTTGTGTAGGAGAGTAGGATCTGCTTCACATGGGTACCCCCACTTTTTGCTGATGCTTCACTGTTTTTCAACTTTAGTCTGGCTGGGGCCCTGCTAATCAGAACCCCAGCCTAGCTGCTTCCTCTCTAAAATGGATTCCATGTGCCTTAGGTACATCTTTGATTGGATTCTGGAGTGCCCTTATAAGTCCCTAGTATATGGTATACTATGTACCCAGGGCATAGGTACTCCAGAGGCCTACCAGGGGCTGAAGCATGTATTATGCCACCCCTGGGAGGCCCTCCAAAATGACACCACAGGTCTGCTACTGCAGCCTGGGTAAGGTGGTGCATGCACCCCTTAATGTGATATAGGCTACCTATATCACTACCATTGCACACACATATAAACCTATAAGTCACTCCTATGGCAGGCCTTACCAATCCTAAAGGCAGAGTGCTTGGTTTTTATGTGAGAGGGTGCCTCTGCATGAGCAGAGCCCCTCTGCAGCGTTCGGAGTCAATCCTCTGGTGCTGTTTGTGGTACAGCCTGACCATATACTCTTAAGTGCATTATATCCTCGCGGTAGAATGCTAACTTTGGACTGGCTGCACCAAAACATGTCGTGTTTGGTGTCAAACACCTTGGAATACTACCCCCCCCGCCAGTCCTGGAGGCGGGGGTAGCATTCCACCCTTCTAGAGGGAGAGACATGTACACACCGGCCTGCCCGGTATTAACTTCACAGAGCCCTGGCATCACAAAATGGATGCCGCTGCCACAGACACGGGTCTGGCCTCCTGCTGCTGACCAAAACTCCGGCAGGGGAGGCCTGGACAATAGGTTTCCTGTCGCAGGGAGGTGTAACCACCTCCCCAGACAGGATAATGTGTATTGGGGCTGGGTGGGAGCACTCCCTGGTGCTTTGAAGACCAGCACTGGGGCACATTTGGTGTCCCTGTGCATAGTCCAGTTCAAACCGGTTGCAGGGGCTATCTGCCCCTGCTCTGGCGCAAAACTGGACAAAGGGAATGGGTGTAACCACCCCTCTTCCCTGACCCTCCCATAGGTGGGTCCCCAGAGTATGTCCAACCCCCTAATTTAGTATAAGTATGGGACCCCAGTCCTTAGGACTTTAGATTACCCTGGACGAAACTCTGAAGCCGAATCCTGGACCTTCGACGCTCTACTTCAAGATTAGAGGACTGAAGAATCTCCCTTGGGGTCAAGGAGGGACTCCCCTGCTTGGCAGGCACCAAAGAAGCAACTGTCCGGTCTGCATCGCTGAAGCTCCCGCCGGAGGCCGAAGTCTTTGCATCACCAGAGGTGGATTTCCAGACTTCCCCGAGGCTGCCCTGAGACCCCAGCAAAGCTGAGGTACGTAGCTGTCGTGGGTAACATGGAACCGTGACTCCTGGACACCAAGAACTTTTGCAAGTGCATCCTCTTCCTGGTCTTCCACGAATTTGTGCTTTGGTCTCTGAGTAGCCCCCGCCTCCAGCACCAACTGCACTGAAGATCACTGGCCTCTACTCCATGAGTGTCCTGTGAGCCAGCTCCAAGTGTGTCCACTTGAGGCTCCTTCGCGGTCGCTAGTCTGTTGGCTAGTGGGCCCTCCCGAAGGCAACTCTTCTTCTGCTTGGGCTTTCCTGGTTGCTCCAGAGGTGTCCTGACTTACCCTTGCTGGGTGAGTCCCCTAGACCTTGCTGGTCTGCATCAACGTCCTTTCTTTGTTTCCACGTGACTTGCCGTTGCCAAGGCTTGTTGGGTCCAATCCGGTCGCCGACACCGCAGCAATTGACAAACTTTGTGGGACAGCTCGAATCCAGCTCCTGGTTGTCGTCGACGCCTCCTGGACCTCGTGGCTGAAGAGTCAAGATGACCATCAACCTACCTGAAGCACCTGACATCGGTGGGCATCTGCTCATCGCCTTCCTGGTCACTGGCTAGTGACCCAGACTCTGTCCCCTCTGCTTTCAGGTTCTTCAGATCTTCGATCCACCCTTGGATCCACCCGGACACTTTCGACTTGGCCGCCAGCAGCACTTTGCAGCAGATCGTCATTGAAAACGACGACGAAACCCGACATCGAAAGACACCTATGCACCCGGCTTCCCTGGGTGAGGTAACTCGAGTACTCCAGTGCTCCCGTGGGTATTGACTCTAGAACTGCCTAGTTCTAAAGGGGTTTGCTCCAAGTCCTCCTCTAAGTGTCTTTTTCTTTTAAAAATCTAACCGCGACTTTCCCCATAGAAGTCAACGGTGGCTCGCGGCTGTGTTCTCATGCTGCACGCGTCCCCCGTGGGTCCCCTGTGTCACTACCTTGGGTGGTTCCTTGAGGGCCAAGCACTTCTACAGGCTCTAGGCCTCGTGTCTAGTTCAGTCGTGGTTCTTATACCACTTTATTGGTATATGGTTTGGTACGCCCCTAGGGCTCAAATGTGTATTTGTGCTATTACTGTTGATATTTGACTTGTAACTTATGTACTTCGAACTCTAGCCTCATAAAGAGGCTAGAGGGGTGTGTTTAATACTAAATACATATATTTTATATATATACCTGGTGTGGTCCTCTTTCATTTGGTCACTCAAGAGATTATAGACTGGTAAAACAAGCTGCTTTACATTCCTTCAAGACTTAGCCTGAAGGCTGCTCTCCATAGCTACCACTAGGATAGCTTTCAATAAAGGTTGTCTTTAACCTATCTCCACTAAGGGGTTGTTTGGACTGGTGCAAGGTGCCCACTATAATTAGTGGACAGCATATACCAGGCCAACTTCTCACAGTATTAAGAAGAGGTTACGAGTTGGCTCTTCTAGGAGTTGCCTCGTTACACTTTTAGCACGTTCTTTTTCTTTCAAATTGACACAGATATGATTAATGATTATGGATATTACATTCATGACACATTTTTTTCTGTGTCATGACGGCATTACACTGAAAGTGAAAGTGAAATGAGCCAATTGGCTATCTCAACCCGTCCGAAAGCGTATAAAATGATAATCTGAGGGGGAACCAAAGTGGGTTCAAAAGGGCAGTTTTGTTTTTCATAAGTTTTTAGGCTGACTCTACTTTGGGCACCCACAAAAGTGAGGTATCATATTTATCGGAAGACTGATGAAAAACAATACTGCCCTTTTGAACCCACTTTGGTTCCCCCTCAGTTTATCATTTTATACGTTTTTAGGTTCTCTGCTTTAGGCACCAACAAAAGTGAGGTATCATTTTTATCAGGAGACCAAGGGGAACGCTGGGTAGTGGGAAATTTGTGTCGGCGTGGTGCCCTCACAACCTTCTTATTTCAAGTCTTGAGACTTGGCCACTGTGCACTATAGCTGAATGCAACTGCAGTGTAATTATCAAACACAATCAATAAATACTTTTTCTTTCTTAATTGTTATAATATACAACTTGTATTTACATGCACCATAATTTCATTATACATATGAACAAAGAAACCTTGATTTACAACACCATCATGTTTATTCAATAGCATAAACACGTATTTAACATTAGTATTTTTTTTTTTTTAACAACAAATTTTATTGGGTTATTTGTCAAGAGGATGGGCATTAGCCCTGCAATAACCTGTAGAAAAGAAAGGATGCTGTTTACACAAATAACCACATTTCTGCCATTAATCAACACCTGCCAAACATACAGGCGAAACAATAAGAACAAAAAGCAGACAGTTCTCGATCTTCATACAGGTATACACGGCATAGTGACATCGATATTTGTAGACAAACAGAGCTGTTTAGCCCGGTCAAGGTGCAGTAGGGAGTAACGGACAATATGGATCAAGGGGCGCCATTCAGGGGTCCGTATCCGGCAAGGGGGGAAGTTCGATTCCTCGATATGTCGCCCATCGGGCCCAGATCCTCCGATGCTTTGCAGGGCATCCCCGGGCAGTGAACACAGCTATCTCGGCCCCCATGCATCTATCTAACTCGGTCTTCCATTTACCCAGGGTCGGGGGAGATGTGGCTTTCCAGAGTTGTGCGATTTCCCTCTTAGCAATACTAAGAGCCAGAAACAGTAGGTGCTGCTTGTACCTATTCCCCCCGATGTCGTCAGTGCTATGTAAGAGGAAGAGTCGCGGGTCAAGTGGGAGCTCCCACGAGAGTACCTCATTCAGGCAGGACCGAATCTTGCGCCAAAAGGGTTGCAGCGCCGTGCAGCCCCATACCGTGTGCATGAACGTTCCCTCCTCCCGGGCACACCTCAGACAAGTGGGGGGATGGATAACTCCCATTCGCCAGAGTCGGGTTCGGGTATAGTATGCCCGGTGTAAGTATTTGAACTGTATGAGACGGTATCGCATGGAGACCGCCGAACCCCTGGGGCTAGCGATGGCCTCAGCCCAGTCGTAATCAGTCAGGTCTGGGATGTAACATTAGTATTTTGAGCATATCCATTTTTTCATTCTTTCTTCCCTGCCCAATGCATTTCGGGCCATGGGCCCTTCTTCGGGGGCACAAATCTATAAAGGTAACACAAAAAACGAATCTATTGTTATACAAAAGGATGTGCAAGGAAATTTCTTCAAACATAAACTACTATACACTTCAAGTAACGAACTTTATGCCTGTATCTCACATTGCTTATTACGCCCCATACAGGGAGACCCCCACATAGAAAAATTTAAAAGAAGAAAAGACCATAAATTACAGAGAACAGGATAAGAAAACAAGATAGAAAACAGTAAAAACACTTTGTATTTAAGTCTAGGTGCCCATTGGTGATGTGAATGAAAAACGAAACTTGACCTTTTCCTCCACCATGTTAAACTAATCCCATTCCAGACCATGGGGATACTCACTACTTGAGCTGTTCAAATCCGTAACAAACTGTAGGGAAATTGAAAAATGGTAATTAACATACTCCATCGACCTCATTGATTTCTGTCAAGGCTTTATGTCTCCCGACCCCACTGACCTCCGATATGCTCTTAAGCCTTCACAGGCAGATCCTTGACGGTATACAACAGTGTTCACCCGCGTCCTCAGTTTCTAAAACAAAAACCATGGAAGGACCGTATTGAATAATCCATTTCTAAAACCGCCATATCTCCAAAGCGTTACCGCTTCACTCAAAACCTCTCACCTTTCCCAAGCCTCGAACACGTCTCGACCACACGACTTCACGGACCGCTACCTGGGCGAAAAAAACCTGTGTGTTATCTGCGTCCTCACTCTCTACAACAAAGTCATAAGGAGAACATGTAAAACTCTCTGATATGAAATTCAGCATAACAACACTGTACTTTCCCTTCCCGCAAAGCCGCTCACCTTTTCAAAACGCGGGGCACGACGCGTCCTCTCTCCTTCGTACAATTAGTCCAACATCCAATCCACTCGATGTTCTAAATTACCGATACCCGCCGCCATACTTCAACGCCACAAAAACCGGAAGTAAACTCCCCTAATCTACGGAAATCAAAAACGGACAACTCTCGCCCTTCTCAGTGAGGATTAAGAGCATATCGGAGGTCAGTGGGGTCGGGAGACATAAAGCCTTGACAGAAATCAATGAGGTCGATGGAGTATGTTAATTACCATCTTTCAATTTCCCTACAGTTTGTTATGGATTTGAACAGCTCAAGTAGTGAGTATCCTGCATGGTCTGGAATGGGATTAGTTTAACATGGTGGAGGAAAAGGTCAAGTTTCGTTTTTCATTCACATCACCAATGGGCACCGAGACTTAAATGCAAAGCGTTTTTACTGTTTTCTATCCTGTTTTCTTATCCTGTTCTCTGTAATTTATAGTCTTTTCTTCTTTTCAATTTTTCTATGTGGGGTCTCCCTGTATGGGGTGTAATAAGCAATGTGAGATACAGGCATAAAGTTCGTTACTTGAAGTGTATAGTGGTTTATGTTTGAAGAAATTTCCTTGCACATCCTTTTGTATAACAATAGATTCGTTTTTTGTGTTACCTTTATAGATTAGCGAAATGCTTTGGGCAGGGAAGAAAGAATGAAAAAATGGATATGCTCAAAATACTAATGTTAAATACGTGTTTATGCCATTGAATAAACATGATGGTGTTGTAAATCAAGGTTTCTTTGTTCATATGTATAATGAAATTATGGTGCATGTAAATACAAGTTGTATATTATAACAATTAAGAAAGAAAAAGTATTTATTGATTGTGTTTGATAATTACACTGCAGTTGCATTCAGCTATAGTGCACAGTGGTCAAGTCTCAAGACTTGAAATAAGGTGGTTTATAGATAAGTTATGTTTAGGCAGCATGCTCACCACTGTAGCACGCTGAGATAAGTGGTTTAATTGGAAAGATAATAGAGAATTGTAGGAGTGCTTCACTCGCTCACCACAGTTTAGCCCTCACAACCTTGCCACACAGAAATGTGAGGAGAATGTAACTTTTTAGCTAAATTTGAGGTTTGCAGGGGATTCTGGGTAAGAACACTCTAGGAGATCCACACAAACAACACATCCCTGGACTTCCCTGGGTGTCTAGTTTTCAGAAATGTCTGGGTTTAATTGGTTTTCCTACATGGCTGCCGAGCCGGGACCAAAAACAGAGGTGCCCCTAATCTATCACAAAACAACAGTTTTTTGCAAAGGGGGCACCTGTGTTTTTAGTCCCAGGCTTGGCGGCCATCTAGGATAACCTACCAAACCCAGACATTTCTGAAAACTAGATATCCGGAGGAGTCCATGGAGATGTGGTTCGTGTGGATCCCCCAATGTTTTCTTACCCAGAATCTGTCAGGATTGCGCGAGGGCAGACAGACGGCAGTTACTCACCGGCAGAATCGGTGCTCTTTACGCGTGCGCCGAGAGGGGTCGGACACATAAAACCCGGCTTCCCTCTCTCCTCTGCGCTTCGCGTTCTAGTGTTTCCTGAAGTTCCGGCTTTCCCTCACCTGTTTCACTTCCGGGTTGTTGTTCCGACGGGTGTTGCAGTACGCGGCGGCGTCAATCCAAGTTGGTTATCTCCCGGCGGTCCTGGTCTCTTCGAAGACGTGCTCCTTTCCCTTCAGTTTTCCGGAAGCTTGTACTAGGAGAATCGACTAGAGTTGCACGGTGGCGGTAACAGCGCTTTAGCGCTGACTCATATTATTTTTCTCTGTTGCTGTTATTAATGGTCCTGTGCTCTGGGCGTTTAGTGAGGGTCCTCCCCGCCTAAACAGGGCCTCTTTTCTAGACAGTAGAAGGGGTTATTATTTGTCCGACAGTGAGCGGATATCCTTTCTCCTTCATTATTCCTCATATCACAAAGGAGGACAAGGTTCCATACTCCACATACAGAAGAGGTGGGGGCATGAGAGGTCTTAGGTACACCCTTTAGTTCGTGGTGTAGGTAGCAGAGAATTCACTATCACTTTCCTTTTTTCTCCTTCCTAAGTATATGGCATCAGTCCCGTTTATCTAAAGACACTGTATATATGGTCACCTATTGAAAGAAAATACAAGTTCTATCGCAGCAAGAGTGAAGGTAGGAAAGAACGCATAGAGACATACAAATTATTTTTATTAAATATTGTACATTAATCCTTTTCCTGTACATCTACAGCTTCTTGGCATATCCGGAATCTCCTGAGGTGCCCAGAGTTTCGAGGCTGTGTTCTCCCCTCCTTTCCTTGTTTTGTTTCCCTTCTTCCCCGGGTTACCTTTGATGCCCTGTTTTTACCGGGTACCTCGGGTGACTAGGGGAGGTTGTGGACCTTATCATCATCCGTGGCGTTCCTGCAGAAACACAGGTGAGAACCTGACAGAATCCCCTGCAAACCTCAATTTTAACTATAAAAAAGTCCAATTTTCCTCACATTTCTGTGTAGGAAAGTGGTGGATGCGGAATTCAAACGGACCCATCTTTCCTTTGGTTTTCACCGTACATGCGAGGTGCCTGGCTTATCCGCCCCCAGGGACTCTTCAGTCACAGGACCTCCTACCCTGGTCCCCAGTGGCACCCGAGTCTTTTCCCCAGGATTTCCAACCCGTTTGGGTGTCTAGGTTTTCCGATTCTGCCCCCAGGCACCTCCTTACCTTCTTACCATTGGACCTGCCACTCTGGGTCCCCATTGACACCCGTTCTTCTTTGCTTCTGGCGGACCCGCTAATTGCATCCCGGTCTTTTTCATTGTTCTTTCTACCTCTGCTACGTGGCCCTGATGAGTCACGGGACATCTCCCGTCTTGACGAAACACGTGTCGGCTGGTCGTTTCTTTGTTTTTCGCTTCATTAAAGAACATTCTTATCAATCCACTGGTGTTGACCACTGATTCGCTAAAACAAGACATTTCTACCATCAGGATATTGTTACTCTCATTACGTGTGCCCGGGACTCTTTTTCTCAATTTCTGGGGTGGGTTCCATGACCCACTCATCCACGGGGGTTACAGGGTAGTTCCTCCGACCTGGCAGCACCGTACTTACTCCCCTCCACTTACACACTACGCATATTAGCCAGAGCGCCAATCTTCCTGTCTTACTAAAAACCCTTCTTCAATATATCATATTTTGTTTTATATACGTTTTTAGGCTGACTCTGCATTGGACACCCACACAAGTGAGGTATCATTTTTATCGGGAGACCAAGGGGAATGCTGGGTGGTAGGAAATTTGTGCCCGTGCGGTGATCCCAGACAGGAATGTAAGGAAAATGTGATTTATTTTTAGCTATATTTGAGGTTTGCAGAGGATTCTGGGTAGGAAAACGTTGGGGGATCCACTCAAGCCACACATCCTTGGACTCCCCTGTGTGTCTAGTTTTAAGAAATGTCTGAGTTATGTAGGTTTCCCTACATAGCTGCCAAGCCTGGGACCAAAACCACAGGTGACTCCCTCGCAGATCCAGGTCTTTTTGTGATCGATAATTTTCAAGTCTCAACAGTACGTTTTGGGCCATTTTCCTGTCACGGCAACTAGGCCTAGGTTTGCTAGGTTTCCCTAGGGGCTGACTGAGCCAGGGCCCAAAACCCACAGGTAGGCACTTTGCAAAAAAAGGTCAGTTTTCGGTGGAAAAACATGATGGGTCCACTTTGCGTATTGGCCGTTTCCTGTTGAGGGCACAAGCCCTACCCTTGGGAATGCTGGGTGGGAGGAGGTTTGTGACTTTCCACAGATTACAGAACTTTCCATCACAGAAATGTGGGGAAAATGTGTTTTTTTTAAATAATGTTTGAGGTTTTCAAGGGATTCTGGGTATTAGTGCCTGGTGAAAGCCACACATGTCACTCCATCCTGGATTCCCCTCGGTGTCTAGATTTAAAAAATGTACAGGTTTGCTAGGTTTCTCTAGGTGCCGGCTGAACTAGGGCTAAAAATCCACAGCTAGGCACATTGCAAAAAAAAGGGTCTGTTTTGAGTGATAAAATGTGATGTGTTCATGTTGCGTTTTGACCTGTTTCCTGTCGTGGGCACTAGGCCTACCCACACAAGTGAGGCACCTATTCTATCGGGAGACCCAGGGGAAAAATGCCCTCTAATTCACATGCTAAAATGACTACCCACAAATACAGAGATGTGAAAATAACTACTGCTTCTAAACTCCATATCTTGTTCACATTTCGGAAATACATAGGTTTCCTTGATGCTTCTTTTTCACTCTTTATATTTTCCCAAATAAATTGTTGTATACCCAGTATACAATGAGAAATCATTGCAAAGTGCAGCTCAGTTATTGGCTCTGGGTACCTATGTATCCCCGCAGCCAGAAGGATCTCGCAGACATAATGGTATATTGTTTTTAAAAATCTGCCATAGTTAGAAGAAGTTACAGGTAAAAATGTAGGCACAAATGGCTATTTTTTCAACTCAATTTCACCTGTTACTTTTTATAGGAAAATCTTGAAGATCTACACAAATAAACACTTGCAGAATTCAGAATTGTATCTACATTTCAGAAATGTACAGCTTTTTGAGATCCATTATTGGTTTTACACCCATTTCTACCACTAACTGGAAGGAGGGTGAAAGCAAAAAAAACAGGCTATGTCCTGGTAAAATGCCAAAGCTGTGTAGAAAATGTTGGTTTTCTGACAAAAGTCTGCCTGTTCCAGAAAGCTGGGAAGATGGTGTTTTTAGCACCACAAACCCTTCGTTGATACCATTTGCAGGGAAAAAAACAGACGCTTCCTTCTGAAGCATTTTATTCCCATTTTTCCCCCCAAAAAACAAATTTAGCTGTATTTTGCCTAATTTCTCGGTCTCCTCCAGGGGAATCCACAAACCCCTGGTACCTTTAGAATCCTCAGGATGTTGGAAGAAAAGATGCAATTTTGGTGTGGCTACCTTATGTGGCTACCTTATGGGGGCCTTAGCGTGAACTACCCAAAATAGTAAAAACTAAAAGGCATGGCATGGGGAGGCTGGCAGTGAAAGGGTTAAAGGACCCTGTTGTCTATAATGATTTAAGAATAGAGATAGTGGGATGTGATTCGATTTTTATTTAGCTGTCTGTTCAATTTTCCAACGTTTCTCTTAGGGCCCCAGCATAGAAAATGTTGCAATAAGTGAGTCCTGATAAGCCAAGACCTTGTAAAATCAATACAATGGGTTAATGGAAGCAGCTGAAGCAATCGTTTTTATTAAGAAGAAGATGTCATTGGTGTTTTAAGCCACCTTTGAGATTTGGTGGCTAAAACATGATTTGCATCAAACAATATTCACCAATGTTTGTGTGTCAGAATACTGTAGAAGGAAAATTGTGTGACATAAATATTGTGTCCTCCTAACTAGTGTTCCTTCATATATCATCCCAGTGGGTGCAGATTATCTAATATTAACTTCACAGGGGCAATATTTTTGAAAATGATGTTTACAACACAATATTTTTTTAACAGTGATATTCTAGCTCCACACTTCCTATATTCTTTAATACATGTGTTGATGATAGAATGGCTCTTAGTTTTAAAGGGCAGGGAAATAGCATACTCTTCTCTGATTGTTCTAATACTCTGAGAATTTCAGTCTTTGAAACCATCAGGCAAAGATAGCTCTACTTGTTCCATATCTATTTGTGTTTTAGACAATAAGTGATGCTTTTGATCTTTTCAAGACTACCGCAATGGATGTGAAACTGGTTATCGTCTGTGGAAAGATTTTACTCACCTCACCTCTATCCAGTACCTAATGTGTGCCGGTGTTTGTCAGTGCTCAGCACCAGCATTTGCTTTTTAAAATGTGCACTTATTTATGAGCGTAAACCACATGGTAGCATTCTGTGTATATTTTTTAACCGAGTAAATTAGTAAAATGTTTAGCAATTCAATATATTTAATGAACATTGGCAAAGTCAATAGGCCTGGCATTGGCTGTAGCCTTCTCAGTTTGTCAATGCTTGTTTTGTTGTGGTTTTTGCAAAACGCTATTGTTGGGGAAGCTGCTGGGCCACTGGCAAAACCAATAGGTTTCACTTATATCTGATGTGGCCTGGATGCTTCCAGATATGAAGTCACTCACCCTCCATCAATGCACTTGATCACATTATCCATGCACATTATCCGTGTATACAGTCATTCTTTCTTGCACTCATGCATCTATGTATCCACCCATTGACTCCTTCTCCTGGTCACTCACGTATCACTCCACCAAACCCACACAGAAGCTCACCAATTAAGGAAGAGTCACTTTCAGCTATTAGCACAAACTGTTGGTGTTGCTGATGTTCTTTGAGAGGGCATCCAGCTTTGTGTTACTGCTACTCTGTGAGGGATGTAAGAGTGCTGTTGGCAGTGTGAAACAGCTAGACCATGAGAAGTGTGCAAGTGCTGTGGATAGAGTTAGACTGCTAGTGTGAGGGGTGTGAGAGTGCTATCATTGTGCTGAGACTGCTCATCCATGTGGGGTCTCAGAAGGCTTCTAGTAGTGCATGATTAATAGTCATGCACTATTGGACGTCTGTGAGGGATGCATGAGTGTTGTCTGTGCTGTGACTACTATTCTGTGGTATGAAAGTGTTGTCTGTAATGTCTTGCTGTTAGATGTGTAAGTATAGTCTGTAGCCTAAGACTAATGCTTTTGTGTGTAAGCGAGGCTTCTTACAGTTTGAGACTGCAAGACTTTGAGGAGTTTGTAAGTGGAGTCTGCAGTGTGAGACAGCAACCTTTTGAGGGATGTGAGGTTGCCCATTGTTTGTAAGGGGTGTGATTGGTGTTGCTATAGTAAATCTGCTTTTTTGAAGGGTGTGAAAGCGCCATTTGACGTGTGACTGTTAGTTTATGGGCTAAGGAAGTGTTTTCATTAGTGAGTGATGCTAGAATATTGAGGTGTTAGAATATTGTCAATAGTGTGAGATTGCTACTTTATGAGAGCAGTGAGAATGCTGTCTCTGGTGTGAGATTGCTAGTTCATGAGGGGTGTTAAAGTGACAGTGGAAGTGTGAGACTGCTAATTTATGAGAGTGATGTCTATAATGTGACTGTTAATCCTTGAGGGGATTTAGAATTCTATTGGTAGCGTGTGACTGCTAATCTGAGGGGTGTGAGACTGCTGTACGTAGTGTGAGTCTTTTTGTCTGTGAGGGATGTGAGAGTGCTGTCAGTGGTGTGAAAATTATACTATTGGTCAGCCACAAGAAGATTGAAAATAAGGCATCTATAAAGAGTACCAGTTGACTCACAAGCACTATATAGATATTGTATGAAGATGTTGTAATCTTAAATGAATTAAAGAGATGACTGGCTAAGCGTTATCAATTCTAAATTAAGAAATGTGTTCTGTTAGGTATCATGCATTACCATTGTAGATTTTGTGTACACTGCCAAATATGATGGATGATATGTATGAATGATGATATAAATGCTGTGATTAACATAGGTTGAATATGCATTGTATCTTTGTTTGATGCATAGCAATATAACAATGTTATTGGATGTAATTATTTGTTTTTAGAATAATTTTATAATGCTGATTATTAATAAAAATATTTTTGTATTCACCCTAGATGCTTGTTATTTTGAGCCCTTTATTTAGATAGGGAATTAATTTGAAAGTATTGAGTTGCCAGGGTTTTTTGTACATTAAGGTCACCTGGAATAGTACAGAATGGCACTTTTGTTTACGTGTGATGGCTAGTAGGTAATTCTGGCACTGACATTTGGGAGGCAGTGGCAGTCACTGTGGGTGGTGCCCAGTAGAATGAATACCTTGAACGCTGGCACTTACTTTTTTTAAGTTAATCACTGCCTCTATCTCAGCTGTCAGAAGTTCATTTCTTTATTTTCTTCTTTTCCCCAGTGCCCTTTTTCTTAGAGTTTTACCTGCTGTCACCATATCTGTTTCATCATTCCTAGACATGGCTATTGATTTCTATTTAATCTCGAGTTATATTGATGAGGACTTCTCATCCCTTGTAGCCTGTTTGCCCTGGCTGTGTTCTTTAGCTTCTTAACCCTGAATAAGGACTTGCCATATTGACCATTAACATCTTTTCATTGTGAAGTTGAAGCACAGCACTGGCTATCAGGAAAAGTTACTTGTTGGCCCCACAATCTTGGCATGTGATGTGCCTCATGCGATGTTGGTAAAAATTTAAATTTCATCCTTAAGAAGATAGAGAAATCTTTTTTGCCTTTGGCTTTTTATTCTGTTTGTGTTTTCTCTCAAAGGGGCTGACTCCCCAAAACCTTTATGAGTTTGGCAAGTAATACTACAGAAACACTATCGGAAATTGGGTGGTTAGTTGAGAGGGGTGGAAGCCCCACTCAAATTAATAAACACAATCTTTGTCTGAGTGAACCACAAACAGTCACTAAATTAAGCTGTGCTTAACCCTCTGGTAGCTTGGCACAAAGCAGTCAGGCTTAACTTAGCGGCAAAGTGTAAAGTACTTATGCAGCATACAAACAGTAATAAAGTGAAAATTCAATTCTATTAAAATCCCAAACCAATTTAGAAAAATAGAGTACATTTTAGTAAATAAAATGAAACAAAATCTAATCAGAAGAACCGGAGGTATGATTATTTAAATTGTTTACTGACAATAGTGCCAAAAAGATCAAAGTGCCACTCTTGGTTGTCTGGTTGCACCAGACCAGTGAAAAGACACAAGTTCAGGGTCGGAAATGGCCCGCTGAACAGATAACTTCTCAAGTCTGATTTAAAGAGTTCCCTTCGCATTGGAGGGACCACAAGGAGAAGGATGAGTGTTGCAGACTATTGCTGCTGTAGTGTGAAGAGCCAGTCAGATGATATAGACGGTCGTTGCTGGAGCTTTCCGTTGGTGATCACCACAGACTTTCAATGCTGTAGCATAAAGTGCAGGTCTCACATTGCCAGTCTTCATGGACGGTCTCTGTCACCCCGAAAACAGGTTTCACCAGAGCTTTGTGTTGTTGGTCATCATGGATGGCAGAGTCTTGGCATGAACAAGCCTCTTCACAGTCACAGGGAGCCCAAACTTCAGGATTTTCACCTTTTCTTTCATGAGGAGCTTTTACTGATGTCAGCCAAGGTCTTTACGACCTGGTATGCACCCCTCAGGAATCAGGACTCACTCCAGCAGAGGCCAACAGCAGGGCTCAGGCAGGTCCAGGCAGGTCCAATTGGTACTAGTCAGCTGGGCAGTTGCAGGGAGGACTCTGGAAGTTTGCTGAGTCCCTGTAGCTAACACAGGAGTCTAGACAGCTAGTCCTTGGTATCACTATGGTGGTCCTTGGGTTCAAGGGAGCAGGTCCAGTCTTCCTCCTTCATACAGCAGGGCAGGAAAGCAGTCCTTCTAACAGCAGGGCAGAAGGGCAGTCCTTCTGAATCTTCCACAGGTTGAGGTGTGATCTGATGTGGGGTCTGAGAGTGTCACCTTTTATCCCCAGTGCCAACTTTGTGTAGGGGGCTAACCCTAGCTCCCTCACAAATTAGTTCTGACCAGTTACCCTATCCTTCCTATGTTTGGCTCCTAGCTGTCTAGGGTAACAAAAGGAAGAGCATGCCTGGTGCCTGGTTCCTTTGTGTGTGCTGTAGGCAAAGCCCTTTGAAGTGTAAGTGGAGCTGGGTACTGCCCCTTCCTAGTCAATCTAGCTGGATGCCTCATATGTACACACCCATGCCTCCTTTGTCCCCATGTCTGGAAGGAATCAACCACCTATTGCAGGAGAGACAATCACAGTTGTGTGACCCTGTTTGCTAGCAAAAAGGCACAGTGGTTTGGGGCACAAAATGTCAACTTTCTAACAGTGGCATTTTCAGAATTATGACTTAAAATCCAACTTTACTGTTAAAGAGGATTTTAAATTACAATTCATTTGAGTGTAAACATCAATTCTCTACCAGCTTGTAATCTGAAATAAGAGGACTTATCAAAATGTAATAAGGTAGCCCAGTGCTTGTCAATGAAAGAGATAGGCCATGCGCTCTGCCCTAGGAGAGCCTACCTTAGGGGTGACTTCTATGTATTAAAAAGGAAGGTTTAGACCTCACAAAAGATTTATTTTACCAGGTTAAAATGGCAGTTTAAAACGGCTCTACAGACTGCAGTGGTTTTGCAGGGCTACTTCAGTGTTTTGCACAATGAGTGCTGCAGGCCCACTTGTAGCATTTCATTTACAGTCCATATAAATTCCAGTCCATTTATAGTACATGCAGTGCCATTTTCTAGGGACTTACAAATAAATTAAATGTGTTGAATGGTTGTAGGCCAATATTTCCATGTTTTAGTGAAAGAGTTCAAGCACTTTAGCACTGGTTAGCACTGGTTAGCAGTGGTAAAGTGTACAGAGTCCTAAAGCCAACAAAAATGAGTGCAACAAAGCAATGGAGTGAAGGCAAAACGTTTGGGGGAACACCACGTCAAAGATGTCAGGTCTACCCAGAACTCTTTTATGTTCTCTTACATGTCTTTGTGAATCGATCCTCGAAGCATCCAATTTCCCCTATGTTAAAAGTGCAAAGAGAGCACAATCCTTTTTTTATTTATACTAACTGCGTATGGATGTTCCCTGAATATTCCCATATTATTACACTTTCGGATGTTTTGTGGGCCAACTCACAAAGACTTATAAGAGTATGTAAAAGAGTACAACAGGATTACTATTCTATGTACCCAAAAATGTCTTTGTGAATAGGCCCTATTTGTTATCCAGTGGATGCCACAATCTCTTTGCTTAACGAATTAAAGTGGATCAACGATATATAGGAGTGGAAACGCACAGCCCACTGCACCATTGTAAAATGTCTCTGCACCTGACCGCTTACCACCGGCTTGAGGACACTTTGTCACACCTAACTTATTCAACTATTAATATTCAGCCGGAGTACCGGCTGCTTTTAAATGCTAAAAAGCAAATTAAAATACATGTCCCTGCAACAGCGGAGATGGGGCCAACATAATGTTGATGAATAAATGTCGTTTTCCACCAATTATACGGAGCAGGTTCGACCATAAAAACGGTGTTATTCTCGGGATATGCTCTAGCCGGGGTTATTAAACTGTGATGAAATGACTAGAGAAACAGTAAAAGGCTGTTTGATTTTCTAATTATTATTGAAGAATGCCTCCTGCGCTCAACCTCTGCGCCTCTGACTTTGAATCAGCGCCGCCTCACGCTGCCTCTCATACATAATACATTCAACCCATATGGCAGTTTGTGGCGCTGGGTCTCGCGGGAACAGCGCCACGCAGATCTCTTTGTTGGCTACCGAGGCGGGCGGGGACGAGCGGGGAGAAATCAAGAGCATGGAAGGAGCTGCAAGAAAATAATTACAAGAACAATTTTCAGGTAATGTATTCCATGAGATAGAAGTATTCCATGAGATAGAAGTCTTAAATTCAGCTTCGCTTGGGCTTGGATTTAAGAAGCGCTAATTTCCACACAAAAAAAGGCCAACAGATAGTTCTGAACTGTAGACGAAAAAGATGCTTGCCAAGCCCTGCTTGGAAGGTAATAGAGTGGTGCAAAATAACATTTTCTCAGCCTATGCAGCAGACTTAGCACAGTATGTATGATTTTAATCAGCTCCCTCTAACCCCCACTGTCTTTAGGGGGTCCTATGCCACGTGGAGCGGCAACATTTCGAGTGCTGGATGGATTCCGTTCTGCTTTTCCTTGTTTTTTTCCGGAGTTGTGTTTTTTTTTTAAAGCTTTTACCATTGAAACTCCTCCCAATTTAAACTGTACAGTCTACACTTGTGTTTGAAGTTGATGCGCGTAGTTTAACGTGAGTTGCTGTACAGTTATCCTTGGCAAAGTAAAATTTTAGACTGAATAGAAGAATGGATTTCGGAATTACGGAATGGATTTTACCCACCTGTGCATAGTTTGAAGAAGCGTTTTCTTATACCTCCTGGGACTCTCTTACTTCTGTATCAAGTCATTTAAAAAAGAAATAGAACTTCATTTACTCCTTAGTAAAATGTCACCGAAGAATAAAAATGTCATGTGGGTGAAATAGTTACATTTTTGGAGCTTTTTTAAAACTCGGTAAACTTTTAGGGATAACCGAATAAAATGCGTGTGCGTAGCAATATCAAATAACACCAGTTTTCCAACTATAAGAGGTGGTATGTCATCCGCAAGGTGCAGTAAACACACAAGCAATTGATAAAAAGAAACACTGGTTACATTTCCATTATAACATAGCAGAGTAGAAGACATGTTCAGGGCATGATAAAGTGGGACATCTTTCTTTTTCAAACACCGCAACAAGAATAGAAATCGGGAAACACAGATAACCGTCCACCCACTCATGTCAGTGTTCAGGATTCGTAATACAATTCCATGGCAAGGAATTCCCATAGATAGGCAAATGGGCGCTATCCATCTTCTCTGGAAATGGCCATAGCTGGGCAGAAAAATAACATATGAGCCTCAGACTCCGGCTCGTTCAGGCAAACGGAGCTGATGGCAATTATTTCGGTAGGACCATTTGCTGCCATTTTCACACAAAGGACTACAGTGGTAAAGTGACAAAGTACAATCGTGTCACAGCTGGAAGGGTGATAGTGTATAGAAAAACTTCAAACTGTGGGGTGCACCTAAGATGAAGGAACTTTACAGTTAGAG